>CAHIKZ030002223.1:3395000-4622500 GCA_903632075.3 Acanthosepion pharaonis | reverse complement strand
TATATATATATATATATATATATATATTTGTGTCACTTTCTAGAAATTCTAAAAATAGACAATATTTGCAAGAACGCCGCTGAGAGGAGATCCCATTGGTAAACCAAATTTTTGTCTGTAATTTTGATTATCAAATGTAAAGAAACATTGCTTGGTGATTAGCTGGCATGTTTATGATTTTATGTGTAGGTAGAGGTAACTTAATTTTTGCTTTTGTAAATTTAAGCATTTCTCTATATGGACGTTTGTGCATAGACATTTTTATATTTAAACTAGCCATATATTTGTTTTTAATATCTATGTTTTTTAATTTGTTTAGGAGGTCACCTGAATTTTTTATGTGTGATGGACTCATAGTGCCGAGAAGTGGAGTGAAAATTCTACTTAGTATATATATATATATATATATATATATATATATAGAGAGAGAGAGAGAGAGAGAGAGAGAGAGAGTGTAATAGCAAAATTGTGCAAATCGTGTAACAGCAAAATTGTTCAATTGTTAAATTAAGCTTTGAATAGTTGTATCTTAGAAATGATTAAATATATCTTACTGGAATTCTCCGAAGCTTTTGTAACACTGTTGAACAATAAGAATGTGTTTAGTTCTAAACTGAAATGATTATCCCCCTTCCTGTTGTGACAAACTGATCCAGTTTTCCTTTCTACTGCTCCCTTAAACTTATTCACTGTCCTATTGATGGTTCTTGAATGAACTTTGAAGTATGAATTTTGGTACAATTACTGAAGGCCTGAATGATCTTTTCCCTCTCACCATTGCTCAGTTGACAAGACAATATGGCTGACACAAAACGATTCTAACCTGTTCTCTTTCTATCTGAATAACTCAAAAGATTTTCCTGTGATTTTTATGCCAAATGGTGTCAAGATGGCTAAACGGCTTATCTGAAAACCTGGAAAAAATAAACTCATTATGTTTAGTGTTTTAGATATTAAACATTTTGTGGGATAGGCAATTATCCCATGCTGTTAAACGATTTGGACAATTTTTAGTGTTACACCCGGTATATATATATATATATATATATATATATACACCCGGTATATATATATATATATATATATATATATATATATATATCTGTTTTACAGTTAATATGATCTAATAGTATAGGACAGATTTTATGTATGTTTCCACACATGCATATACGCACACACACTATAGATAAGCAATACAGATTCATCACTGTAAACTATGAATATCGAAAAAAATTAATCAATTTTATAAAAGTTAATACTAGGTCGAGTTTTATATGTAAATTCCTTGTAAATTGATCCCCATACGCAATCTAAAATAAATAAATGTCCAGATGTAAGAAGTGATGTGGCTGCAGAAATTGTTTGACAGCCATGATTGGGTGCCTCTGCTTGTGTAGCATGGTGCAGAGTCATGTCTCCAGACATAGGGTGTTCCAGTACCCACCACTCTTGACGCAGGGCAGCACTACCTGCTCAAGGTACTTGATGTAGGCCTCCGTGTTGAGTCTGAGGCCTTTTGGAAAGATCAATGGAGGCATAACCTCACCATCACTAGTGATCACTCCAAACACCTTCGTAATCACCATTAGACACATCCAACTCTTTCTGAATTCTCTGCAGTGTCTTCAGATTGACACCCAAACACTCTGAAATGCTCGTAGTGGAGCTTCTGGTGCAAATTTCCAAGCAGTACAACATGCCGTTTCCAAATTTCTGCCGAAGTGAATTGCGTCATGGTGCCCTTTTTCTCAAAGACGGTGCCAAACTGATTCTATTATACTGTGCAGTCGACAAAAACAAACAACGCGCATACAGGAAAATAAAAATATAAAATGGCGACAATTTACCCATCGCAACCTGTGCAGTTGTGATGAAATCGATCATAATCGAAAATGATATCTTCATCATTAATTAATTATAGCCAAGGATCGGAAGCTCATAAATATGTTCAATATAATTCAAGTATATATATATATATATATATATATATATATATATATATATATATTTGTTCCAGCATCATTTTCTAATATATTCAAGATTATCTTCGCCCTTTCTAACCTTCTAACTTTCTGCCCTGGAGTAACAAGCTGCCTTACAATTTTCACGCACGATTTCATTTTCAATTTTTTTTTTTCACTGTTTTTGGACTGTCATAGCTGAAACTTCTCTCTCGCGTGCCAAACATCTTATGAATTGATTCGGATCTTTCCTAATTGATCTCTTTAGCCCTAATTTGAAATGATGATCCCTTTTCCTGTTGTGACCTGATCCAGTTTTCCTCTCTACCGATTCTTCGTTTTAAACTTATTCGCCGTTCTCTTGATGGTTCTTGAATGAACTATGAAGATGGAAACCAGAGTATGAACGCTGGTACCATTACTGAAGGTCTGAATGATCTTTTTTCCTCTCACCATTGCTCAGAAGGGAAGACAGTGGGGCTGATACAAAACAATTTTAACCTTTTCTCTTCCAACTGTATACCCCAAAGTGTTCTCAGTGATTCTTACGACAAATGGTGTCAAAATGGCAAAACGTCTTATCTGAAAACCTGTGGAAAGAAACTCAATTAGCTTAGGGTTTTTTTTTAGAAGATTTGGAAAATTTTGCTGTTACATTATTATTTATAATATGAGATTAAAAGAAAAAATGTTAAAATGGCTACACATAATCTTTCTTGGGAAGCTCATAAAAGCTCTTGTATAGCGATTTTAGCATGTTTTAGTTTTAATCTCATATAATAGATAATATTAAGCTCTACTCTGTATTGAGCCCGTTTTTAAAAATTACTGCAGTGTTATTATACTCCATTTGTTTTTTATCCCATATATATATATATATATATATATATATATATATATATTATCACTTACCGCGAGGAAGAAGTCTCTTGTATGGTGCAAATCTTCCAAGCTGGGTGGGCTTCGCTGCATTCACAATCTTGCTTTTAATCTTTCCTCAAACAGATCATTAGCACTAAATACCAATTCACTTCAACTATTCAGCAAAGATAATTTTCTACTTATCGTTATGTTCCTAAACCTGGGATAAATTTTCTTTTTTTTGAATCACACAGTGAATTCTAACATCCACTAACATGCAAGATAGCTTCGCAAATATCTTCATCGCGACAGGTGCAGATAGATAAGTACACGATATATATATATATATATATATATATATATATATATATATATATATATATATATATATATATATATATATATATTTAAGCACTGAAAACATCTATGTATAAATACAAATTCATGTTACGTAGACGTTTCGGCGCACATAATACACACAAATAAACATGTATGTCATATTATGTGTCGAAGTAATCATGCCTAGTGTTATATTAGGTTTGTCTTCCGTTTCCTCTGGCAATATAACTATATGATCCTTTAAGTAGAGCAAGCGAAATTCCGGAGCGTCTTTTTACAACAGTAACACAGGCATCGCCTGACCTGCCATCCATTTTCAACAATGGAACTCTGGCATGTGAAGAACTAAGATGAAATATCATTTAGTCCTCGCTAAGGAACTCACTTTCCCAGGCAAACAGCCGGCCGACTCGTCATGCCAGATTTCCTCTCGCAAAGCGCCATCTAGCAGCTATAATTAACAAGATGTGAATATTAGCTTACTTTTCTTCGCGAGGGAAAAAAAGAGTATTCGAATAAATCGGTGATGGTTGCCAAAATGACTGGCGTTTTTGATATTCTAATACATTTGGGAAAGGCATGAACATTTTCGGATTGTTGGTACAAATTTAAATACATGATAAATATATATATATATATATATATATATATATATATATATATATATATATATATATAAAAAAATTAGTTTATTTTTTTTTTTTCGACATTTGTTACTTCAAACGGTATTATAGTGGATAATCGTATTTGAAAATAATTTCATACACACTGCTTAAAATATAAATAAAAATTGGGCATCTATTTCAAATACAAATATCTGATTTGAAATTATATATATATATATATATATATATAGATGAAAAATTTCTCAGAGTTAACCTGTACAAAAAGAGTCTTCCTATTGTCTTTTACATACATATATATATATATATATATATATATATATATATATATATATATATACAGAAATTTTTCTGTTTTCCGCGATTTGAAATTTATGTGCACGCGATGTTTATTGGCAGCCATATAATTATAAATCTTTTGAAAAATTAAAACAAGTCGCAAAATAGCGAAATTTAAACATTGCTTTTTTATATATTGTATTTTGTACCTTACTCTGAATATATATAAAATATTAATAAATATACATATTATCCCACATCGGTATCACAACTCGAAGTTTCATGTACAAGCTAGACTGACCGTTATGTATTTTAAATTTTAAAAATATTTGATTGCAGCAATATTGGCGCAGTCATATATTTTGTACAGGGTTACCGATTTTATTTTGAAAAATATATTTAGCATTTAAAATAAACGAGATTTATATATATATATATATATATATATATATATATATATATATATATATATATGTATATATATATATATACGTAAAGAAATTGGTTTGTGAATATTATTTTTTATATATTAAGCAAAAAGTTGGATAACTTGTTCTTTTTCAAAAACATAGCGACCTGACGATCGTTTCGGGCATGAAACAGCCTGTCGCCTTTGAGTGTTGGCTTCACTGTTCACTTTTATATTTATAGTTACATACGCTCTATCTCTTATATTGAGCACCTTATCCTATAAATATAGCACACCTTAAAAGTATATTTTTTCATATATATATATATATATATAATGTAATATAATTACATCGAGCACTGTGTTTTATAGTGTCTATATTATTGATATAAATGATATATATATATATATATATATATATATATATATATATATATATATATAGTGTATTAGGGCAGCAGATCATTATTCAAAAACATATTGTTAAATATAACTGAAAATGAATGTTTATTATGTTTGATCATAAGCCGTTCTAAACTCCGTTTAGTTGCTTTAATTTCGGGAGAAAATAGAGACAAAACTTGTTGTTACTACGAGAATGACTCAGAATGTGAGTTTATTTTTTTGACTCGGTTCATAGGTAAAGTTAAGGAAACATTTTTATCAAATGTGGTTTTGAGACAATCTCTTTCTTGTTTTTCGCTAAATACATATGTTCAAAATACAAAGAAAATAATTCTAACCAACCATAATACCCTAAAAATACGAAAGAAAATTTAACATTTAAGCACCAGTTTATATATTAATAACAAAGCGCAGACACAAGAGTACATGTGCAGTTACAATTCTTGGGTATATACATACATACATATATATATATATATATATATATATATATATTGTGTTATGTTTAACGGTTGCTGGCATAAGTGGAAATAGGAAAGGAGTGAAATCATCCCTTCTCCCTGTAGATATGGGTTAATTGTCAGAGTAGACTATGCTCACTTGCCTTGGGTGGCAACCAAGCTAAGAAAAGAAAAACTCAAAAATTCAAACCGTGGGAAAGGCAACGAGAAACCAGTTCACCGTTTTTCCCAAGAATGCATAGTAGTTTACAGATAATACGAAAAAAGAACCTGTGGAGATTCATGATTCCCTACAGCCTGAAGGGATATCCAAAGAATATTTGTTCTGATACGCATGAGTAAGAGAATACCTTTACTCTGAAACTGTTTTTGCTAGTAAAATAAAAAAGTGTTTAGAAAGTCTTTTTAATCGATTTTTTGTCTATTTATCCTATTAAACGGCTGTTAAATGTGTTTTAAATATCTCAATGTAATACTTATATTCAGAGAAAAGTACAAGTGTACAACAGATAATATGAAAGTACCTGCGTAATCTGTCCAGAAAGTATCCAGCCGTTAAATCCTGAAAACAAAAATAGCCAATCCTTTGCAATAGCAAGTTCATTCACCGCGAAGCAATCCCCTTGATAAATCACAATCTTATAACAGCATCTACTACTACTTTTCAAAATCGTCTACAATGTCCTTTGAGAGGAGATCGCCATCAGCTGCATCGTTGGGTTCTCCTTAATCACTGCGTTCCAACAATGATTTTAACTTTGAGGAAAAAGCCAAAATCGCAGCGAGCCAAATATGCACGATAATTATTATAAATCCAATAACGTTAATAAAACATGTTAAAACTACCTAAAAATTTAACCCAAGCTTTGTTCTGATGTCTAAATTAATCCTTTAAAACTTGACAAAAATTGTTTAAAGCAAATTCGAGTTATTGGAGTTTATACGATTTGCATAATAACTTCAAACGGACTTTAATTATGAAGCGTCCATAAATATAAAATTTCTGTTGGAGATTAGTTTGCTGTTATTCGTCATGTTTTTGTGTGCATGAAAGCATGTGACAAGCAATGTTAAATATCTACTGTCCTTCTGATCACTCTTTCCTCTTCCCGCTCATTATTAATATTTCTGTTCCTAATTCTTTCACATACCTTGTATCTTAGTGGCTTTACTGCCTTGTTTGGGGTGATATCGATTAGAAAAAATTCACTCAATGATTAATTATTTTCTTTATGTCTCATGTAATGCCCTGGGATATTTTCCTGGGTGTTACTTTTTTATTTGTATCCTTTGGTATGATTGATTTGTATTTGGTTCCTCGCAATTCTAAAATAAAATCGACTTATGCGAACAAATCAATATTTTTATGGCGCTATAAGACACATATATACTGCAAATTTTCTTGTTCACAATATTTCTCCCAACATAATAGGTATACAATCTCAAAGCATTTAATTTTTATTAACAGCCTCGCGATAAAAAAAAAGAATCAATGTTTTAATTGAACAGCATTTTTTCTTAGTTATTTTCTAAATAAGTAAGAAATAATAATATATTATTTCAAAACAAGAATTGCGAAGACCTTCAGAGTGCATGGAAACGTAAGTTATCTGCAACGGAGGAATCAATATTTTGCGTGACTGATTTTTGATGAGTTTAAAAAAGACTAAATGTGTTAATTTTTCAGTGCCTAGTGTACCCATAATCAGATATCCGTCACCAATCAAATCTTGATTAAATAATCCAATTAGTTTGTATTCCTTCAATTACAGAACATATAAATATATAAATTGTTAATCACCTAAAACCAATAAAGGGATTTTTCTAGGCGTAGTTTAGATGCGAAACAAGGCCAAATGTACGGAGCCATCATGATCCCCAGACTTTTTCTTGTGGGGTGTACTGAAAGATCTTGTTTACAGATCTTGTGAGGATCGATCTCACTACCCAATCGTAATTGATCTAGCGGGACAAGACTCAAACATTTTAAGCGTAGCTTTAGTTGTGGCACAAGGCCGAATGTATTCAGTCATAATTGATCTAGCGAGACAGCCTTGCTAAGCATTACACCACGTCTAAGTGCCCTAATGAATTAATAGGCATAGTTTAGATGTGGCACAAGGTCGAAAGTAGGTAGTATGCAGTGAGAATCGAACTCACTACTCAGTTCTAAAACAAGCTTGCTAACCTTTACATCACGTCGAAGTTTTCTAAAATGATTTTCTCAACGTTATTTAGATGTGGCTCAAAGGCCGAAATCGTAAAGCAGCAAGCGAGGATCGAACTCACTATTCAGTTGTAATTGATCTAGCGAAATAAGTTTGCTCACCATTACATCACGTCGAAGTTCTCTAAAAAGATTTTCGAAGCCGAGCTGTGGAACAAGAAACGAAAGTATGGACCCCGCCGTAATAATCGAACTCACTACTCAGCCGTAATCGATCTTGAGAGATTAACTTGCTAACCATTACAACACGTCAAGGTACATACACGTACACACACACACACATATATATATATATATATATATATATATATATATATATATATATATATATATATATATATATATATATAGTTTGAGTCATACATAATTTTGATTTGCGGGAACCATTTATAATAATGAATGTATCATCTTAATTAATCCTTCCTTAAACACAGCCTGCGGCAAAAATAACGCTTTTTTATTAACTTTTATTGAACAAAAATAAAATACACTAATTTAAGAAAATATAAATTTTCTTAAATGACTAGAATTTATTTTTGTTCAATAAAAGTTAATAAATAAGGGCGTTATTTTTGACGCACCCTGTATTTAAGGAAGGATTGTCATATCAAAACAACATTTGTTATGATGAACAAATTATGAGAGTCGGCTGGAAAGTTCATAGGCTGGTACACTTAAATGCCTTTTAGTCTACCAACTGGTGTGTCTACTTACATTTATATTTTCGTCAGCCTATGAATTTTTCAGCCCACTCTCGTATTTATCATGTTCAAAATTCTCTGCTTCCGGTTTAACGATAATGTATCAGCAACACTTCTACAAACCATTTGACACATTTTTACATTAATTTCACAAAAAATATCAAAAATCGCCTGTTTTAACTGAAGAATTGTTTTCGGTTTGAGCCTGTAAACAAGATCTTTCAGTATACCCCACAAGAAAAAGTCTGTTGATCATGATGGCCGCTCAATTGATCTATATCTATCTATCCACCTCGGCTCGATATTAAGTGCGTGTTATTTCGACTCTACACTTGCCAAATGCTAAATTCTGTTGATAGCAAACAAGCGGCTTTAGCTCCATTGTTATTATTTTGGTAATAAAGTTGAACTGCTTCACTTTTTATTCTTTCATTAATCGCATGACTACATTTATTTAAAATTTCTGAAATAAGGATAACTATACATTATAAAAAAACGTACGAAATTATATAATAAACTAAAAATTTATATAATTGAAAAGGGATGCAGGATATTGGTCTAAGGAACATTGCTCTAAGGAACTCTCGTCTAAAGAATATACAGTGTAACCCGGATATAAGAGAAACCCGGATATAAGAGAAACCCGGACATAAGGAAGATTTTCTCTGGTTCATAATTAGAGCCTGTGTTAATGTATATAAAATAGACCAAACCCGGTTATAAGAGAAACCCGGATATAAGAGACTTCTTCTCCGGTCCAGACAACTCTCTTATATCCGGGTTACGCTGTATATCTAAAAATATTCGTCCAGATAATTTTGGTCTAATGTGTATTGTACTAATATGCAAACATATTCCATAGACAAATGTCCTTATTTAGGTTTCCATTAGACCAATATTTTTAGTTTTGTATCTATGTTCGGGATAAAAATGGAAACGTTGACTAATATATTTGTTTCTTTGTAATTATACATCTAGTAGGTTTATGGATAAATATAAAGCGGAAGACAAGAGCAATCGTCAATAAATCAATCAGTTAATCTATTTAGATCGGTATTATATGATGTTCCATGTAAAATAATTATGCTTATCAATTTAAACCACAAACATAAAGGAGTTCATAGTATTACTATGAATTTAAAATAATTTTTCTCTTGGGAATTTGCAAAATAATGTTATAGTATTGTGCAGATAGATGTATTATTCAAGGGACGCAGAACATCCGTCCTACGAACATTCGTCTAAGGAACATTCGTCTAAGAAATATTGGTCTAAGAATATTGGTCTTAGGAATATATATCTAAGAAATATTCGTTTAGAGAATTATAGTCTAATGTGTGTTGTTTTGATATACAAACAATACAATGCCAATAAATGCTTATAAACCACATTTATCATCAGTAATTAATGTTGCTATAAGTGTCTTAAATATTATTCTGTAGTATAGTGAATATCAATAAAATTGAGTATTTTCTACATGAATAAAATATTAATTCATTAAAAAAAAATATTATAGACCAATGGTCCTTAGACGGGAATTCCATAGACCAATATCCTTAGACAGGTTTCCCTTAGACCAATATTCTTAGACGAATATTCCTAAATCCAGAAATAAAAGTTTAGTCGAAAGGCACTCTGCGCTCGTTAATAGAGAAAATGTTGAATAATAGAATCAAAAATTGAATATTTTTCATGAAAAATACGTTCATTCATGTTCATCCTTATTCGTTATTTTTCATTACGACCTTAGACCAATTCATAAATGAATATTCGACTATTCAAGTTCAAAGTTTCGAGAAACGAAAGGAATTAAACATGCAACATTTCGAGCAATCGATACTTCTGAAGAAAGAACTAATCAAAATGAGTCAAGAAAACCCGACTAAAAAGAGAAATATTTTTCTCATGAGAAATATGTTCACTTATGAAGTTCCCGAAATGTAAAGATCGAAGTGTATTATTATCCTAAGCTAATTCACAAATTAGATTGCAGTTGTATATAATGCTTTTGCTTATAACAAACTATTACTTTAGTATGGTTTGTTTAATGTCATATCAACTCCTTATGGACCATTTAATGTCGAAATATTATTCTTGTGTGTGCTTTGGTATTTTTTCCACAAAATGTATTGCTGGTATTTTTTTAAATAATGTATTGCTGGTAATTTTAACTTTTTTGTTTTTACTATGAAAATGTATTGCTGGAAATTTTTTTCTAATGTATTTTCATATCTTGATCCCATTTTAGGGGTTCACTATTTACCCATAGCTGGGACCCTAATAGGTGCTACCACCCTGTGTCAGGATGAACCTGGGAACAACATGAATTAAGAGGTAGTTCCACGCTTCTCAAAACCTCCCAATCAGACCCCTTTCCGCCAGCTGCAAAAATATTAAGAATTTAATCTTTTCTATTTCTAAAATGTTTTTTTTTTATCTGTAGTTATGAAAATTAATAGAAACGCATTTTTCTAGAACTAAAGCAGATAAAGAAAGTTAACATCCTTTACTAATAAGTAGGACTCAAGATAAAACTTACCAAAACAGAAACTATGATCAGGAATTGGAATGCAATTAATGATAGCACCTAACCTGAATCCATCATAATTCAGAACGTGGATTTACTAACTATTAACACTTCAAATAATTCTGTGTATGGAACAGTTATAAAAGATTTAGTATAAGAGTTAAGAAAATTGAACATAGAATAGACTGCACTAGAGGTTGTTTCGCTCAACGCAGTAAGTTGGTACAGAACCAAAGCATTAACCCCCAAAACTCGAATCATGTTCTTAAATAGCCTCTTCAAACCGAGACTTTCATATAGATACCAAAACTATTCAGAAATACTTAAACTATCAACTGTATACAACCGCTTTGGCAAATCAATGGCTAAAGATGGCTTCAGGCGAATGAGCCCTTCAATCGGAGACCGCGTGAGCGGATCGATTTACCTGACCTGAAGGTATTTCTAACTGGGCCCCACCTGCAAGGTTTGCGCTGTTTTTATCACGACCTGTTACGATATTACGCACATTTGGCTGTGATGCATCCACCCAGTATTTTAGTGTGAGTGTTATGATGGCTATATTTCTCTAGTTATAATTGTACTCCGGAGTCATTTTGTTAGCATACTGTTTTCTCACTCTATAATAATAATATATTTGTTTAATTTGATTGCCAATTTTGCTGTCGGACCGCATTAATGCATACATATGAAATATGATGACAAGCAATTCTATGCGCGCTTATGTCATAAATTCTATCGTGTTTCCTCGTTCCATGTACTTACCCACCTAAACAATCGCAGTCGAGAAAATAGATTCACAATGAACTCCATCATCCTTTCTATGGCTGTATAGTATGCGTTTCAACTCGACTACATATAATTTCGAATTGTTCTTGAATTTTTAATTGAGTTCTTGAATTATTCATTTAGAGTTCTTTAAGCGCGATGAAATATTAAATGCACATTTATAAGTTCAGCATCAGCAACGTGTCCAATAAAAGTTTGGGCGAAAAGTGTTTGACAACCACCATCGAAGAGCCCAGTCTGCTCTGCTATTTAACCCATACCTGGGAGAATCGATATATCCACATCTTCCCCAAGGCTATTTGTGCGAACGTGGATGTCACGAACTCGATCTGAATTCGAAATCGGCTCACTGATTTCTTCTAACAATTACTCTGCTCACATATCCACTACTACCTGCACAACCACTATTTCGTATGCACATATGCAATATATATTTGTTTGGGGGAAAAGACATATCCACTCAGTGAGAAATAAATTCTTTAGCACAGTCACCATCTTACAAAACATAATATTAGAGGAGGAAAAAAGATTCAGTCTAAACGCTAAACATTGACGTGCAAAAACATTTGGTGAGACTATTAATTCTGAACATGATAAAAAAATTAGATTTTTTTTTTTCATGAAAGGAGCGTATGGAAGTTTGTCTCATATGCTTACTCAAATAATTGCCACCCACGTACATAGACGAGAGATTTTGGTCAATTAGAGCAAGCGCGATTTTTGAAAGGATATTAGTTTGTTTTTCTAAATGGTCTGTGTTTTCCCTTGGTGGCTTTGCGTACTCTATAAAAGTTAAGTTTAGAAACTGTCTCTGCCGGCGGTCGGGTCACACTGTAAGTATTTCTGAGTTCAGATATGTAAATAGACGCAAACGGAAGTAGTCGCTTTCATAAACTGTTTTTGTTTACTGGCCAATGTAAAACACGAGAACATTAGCGGTTCTTTTTTTCGCTTTTACCGTTTTGTGCAAGCCTAACCCTTATTGTGATACTGGTTCAGTTTTCTTTTATTTATTTATCTGTTTTTCTTTTCTTTTTTTTTCTTTTTTTCTTTTTTTCTTTTCTTTTTTTTTCTTTTTTTCTTTTCTTTTTCTTTTTTGCTCGTTGTTTTTATTTTTCATTTTCTTCATTCATTTTATTTCATTTTTCATCCAGTTTAAATCTTTTAATTTTCCCCCTTTTTACTTTTTTCTCGCTTCCAATATATTTCTTGCTTTATTAATTTTAGTTTTTTCTTTCCCTCAAGGAACCGTGATTATTTCTTTGATTCAGTTTTCCCTTTTCTGCCTTTTCCCAAATCCTTTTTTTTTTCTTTTATTAATATAATATCTTCGCAGTGGTCATTTTTCTTGGATAATTCTTTTTTCCCTCACATTTTCTATATTTATTTTACATTCTTTTATCCCATACAGATATAAAAACGCACCAATAATCTTCCCTAATCTCTCTCTCCCTCTATCTCCCTCTGCATATACCTTATTTCTCTCTATCTGAGAATTCTCTCTCTAAACATTCCCTACATCTATCTTCCAATTCTCTATCTATCTATCTAGCTAGCTAGCTAGCTAGCTAGCTATCCCATAATTCTGAGCTTATTTCATGTTTGCTTAAGTTATATATTAACTCAAATTAAGAATTTTCAGATTTTAAAACCTCTACGACTGACAGGCAGGGTTCAGTGGTATGAAAGACTAGATGCCAATTCAGCCAACTGATTAAAGAAAAAATAATAATGTTTTTTTCTTGGTTAAGCTACATAAAGCTGCTTACACAGTAAAGGTCTGTTTTTGCAATGCTTTTCATATACTTTCACAACGATTTTTTTCCCCGTCTGTTTTTCTCTTTCTTAATTCTTTCTTTTATTCGTTCGTTACATCTTGCGCCTTTTTTTAATCCTTTTTTTTCTCTCCCTCATTTCATCTATACTTGGATTTCATCTTTCACGTTTTCACTTGATATATAAATTTCAGTGTTATTCCTATGTTCTATTCTACCTGATTATATATATATATATATATATATATATATATATATATATATTATAATCATTTCTCGTTTTTACTCTAACTTTTTTGTTAAGAACATCTAACAAATGCGTTACAAAACTGAGAATTATAGATAAACCATGTACACACACACACACACACATATGTTTGTGTGCGTGTTTGTAAATATTCTCAGCTGGAGTGTATCTGTAAAAGAGACAAAATGAATAGACAAGAGGAAAAATTATAGTTCTTTCTTTTCTTTATATGTGTCATGTCCTTTCAGGACATAGGCGATCATGGCTCTCCACCTCCCTCTAACCCTTGCAGATCTCAACAAGTTCCTGATCTCTGCTTCCTCCTCCAAGACCACGTTCTGTCATCCGCTTTCTTAAGTCCGCCAGTTTTCCCTTGTCTCTCTTTCTCTCTATTCGACACGTGAGTATCAGATTCTCCAGGCCCTACTTTCTCATTATGTGTCCCAGAAACTTCAGCTGCCTCTTCCTGATATCAAGTATAAGCCTCCTCGTTGTTTGCAACCTCTTTAAGATCTCATCGTTGCTCACACGATCGGTCGATGAGCCGGCGTATTTTGTCCTCTGTATCAAGGCTATTTAGGATTTAATATGCTTTGGTTGACATTTCAACCACTTGATGAACATTCAGGAACGTTCTCAAATTTACAAACCTTGATAAAACAATGACATCCTCACCGCTGTATATATAAATCCTCCATGGCCTTGATAACGTCCCTCAGAGGACGAAACATGTCGGCTAAATATATTTTTCACTTTTCTCTTTTTATTCATATATATATATATATATATATATATATGTGTGTGTGTGTGTGTGTGTGTGTGTGTGTATAAGAAGATTTTGAGAAGCGTGGAAGCACCTCTTAATAGCTGTTGACCCCAGGTGGTAGCACTTGTTAGGATGTCCCAGCTATGGACAAATAATGAACCTCCTTTCAAAAACAAAATACTATGAAAGTATAATAATACATTTTATAGTAAAAATACCAGCAATACATTTTTTATATAAATAAAATGACCGACAATACATTTTATCTGTAGTTGAAGTCATACAATTGCGTTCAAAACATTTCCATTTCCGCATTAAATAACCCATTGACGTTGAGATGCCACTAAACGACATCAAGCATAATTGTTTTTATTAATCATTGTGGCATGTTATTTTATCAATGTACCTGATGTTTGAACAACTCTACACGCAAGCCGCTAGTGGCCCGCTGGCGGGCCGCCGATTGCAACACCAGCGGTCTTCTGGTAGCAGCCACCGGCAGGCCACTGGTGGACCTGTAGCGGTCCGCCAGTGATAACATTGCCGTGACGAACACACTCGCGGTCCGACACCGTGCCACCAGAGTTAAATGCTAGATTGGTAGCTTGCGTGTAGAGAAGACATCTAGATGGATTCAGTTATACTTTACACAAACGTATTTTTTTTTTTTTTTTTACAAATTAGCTAGTTTGCAAGATATCTACGTTAAAACTTCCTATATAGAAATGTGTTGTTACAATAATCGTAAAATGAATAGTTTATACACATTAATGGTGTGTCATCAAAATTTTTCGATTGCAATCTTCATGCAGCGCTGCAAATAATAAAAGTGGGTGTTGAATCAGATATCAAAAGTTGGGGCGCTAAGTCTGATGGTATAAGTGGTGGTTACTAAAAGGAAAGCTGATTTTATAAGTGGGAGAGTCTAATCAGATGTTAAATGTGGTGAAGGCTAAATTAGGTATTAATAGTGGGGGTCTACATCAGATGTTAAAGTGGTGGGAGCTAAATCAGATGTTAAGAGTAGTGGGGGGGGCTAAATCACATGTTAAGAATGGTGGAGGCTAAGTCAGATGCTAAAATTTGTAGAGGCTAAGTCAGATATTAAAATTGGCGGGACCCAGGTCAGACGTTAAATGCAGGAAGCTAATTTATATGTTAAAATTGACACGAGCTAAATCAGATGATAAATGTTATGAGGACTAAGTCAGATGTTAAAAATGGGGGTGCTATGTCAGATGGTAGATGCTGTGGTGCCTAAATCAGATGTTATATGTGGTTGGGGATAAATATATTAAAAGTTTCGCGGGCTAAGTCAAACGTTGAAAGTGTGGGGCTAAATCTGATATACAAAGTGTTATGAGCTAAGTGAAATGATAATTGTAGTGCGGGCAAAATAAATTGTCGATTGGTGGTGGTTACGATCTATGTTAAAAGCTAGAGGTTTAAAGGATAGAAGTCAAATATTAAATGTGGTTGGGACTAAATCAGATGTTAAGAGTGGTAGGGGCAAAATTGGATTTTAAATGTGATGGGTCCTAAATCAGATGTTAAAAGTAACGACAGGGGCTAAATTAGATGTTAAAATAGGCGGGATCTAAGTCAGATCTTTTAAAGTGGTCGGGGGAATAAATCAGGTATTAAAATTGACGGGGGCTATGTCAGATGTTAAAAGTGGTGGGCACTAAGATGTTACAAGCTGGGGGATAAGTCCAATGGTAAAAATGGTGGTGCTTAAATCAGATGTTAAAATCGGTGGGGGCTAAGTCAGATGTTAAAAATCGTTGGGGCTAAGTTAGATGCTAAATATGGGGAGCTAAATCAGATGGTAAAAGGGGTAGGGGCGAAATCAGATCTTAAATTTTAAAGATTACTGATTTTATTTTATTTTTTTTTAATCTGATCTCATAAAATTAATATTTTTTTATATCAATCATCCGTAGATAGCTTTTTATTTTTATTTTAAATACACAGTTTTTCTTGCTGTTCTTTTTTCACTTGGTTTTAGAATGAGACCTACAGATTTGTTTTCACATATAAAACGTCTTTAGAATTCTTGGAAGCTATATTTTTTTTTAAAAAAAAAAAAAGGAAGATAAAATGTTATTTGTTTTGAAAATTAACCGCGGTAATTATTTCAGATAAATGCTACAGCTCAGCTCAATATCATTGCTATAGCTTGAGACCAAGAAGGTAAAATTCTGCTTCATTTTCATTTCCAGAAAAATTAGACGGTTGAATCTTTCTAGCATTCCGTATAACGTCGTGTACGGTGGGTTCAGTTATCTTAAGTATTACATGTCTGTAAAGTAAAGAGTTTTAGTGTATAAATGGCTTTAAACGGAATCACGCAATATTCTTCACTCGGCATCAAATAGTTTCCTACATTCAGTCAGTTATTTGCCATGCGTGATACATGCTTAGGCGATCATGTATCTTTCAATATATGACTGACGAGGCAATTTTTTTTTCCCGCAGTTATCAAACCGATTAAACCAAAATACATATGCTACCTTTCGCACTGTCTCGCTTCTTATTTAAAACATCCTCATCTCTTTTTACGGATGGAAATTGGTTTGGTTTACAACTTGTGATGCTCTTACTAAAGTTGTTTTTATCTTTACGATCACCAAATTTTATTATTCCGCATTTCCTTCTCTGTTGTCTTCATCTTAGTCTTCTCATAATTTTGCTTTTTCTTCTCTTCATTTTTTTCGCTATCATTTCTTGTTCACTTCTTTTATGTTTTCATCTTTTCTCTCTACTCCCCTTTTAAGTTATTCTTTCAAGTTTAATTTCTCACACATTTCCCAAATTGTTCTTTTGTTCTTTGCTACATCTTCTTCGAGCAGCAAAGATCTGATCTGATTACCAACCCTCCACCCCCCCCGCAAGTTCCGTATTTAACATCCACTGGAATCACGGAAGAGAACTAACTTTCATATTTCCATTGCATGCTTGAACGGCACTCCCTGATATGAGGATAAACACGAGCACCTGTTGCAGGCTTTTATGTCTTCCGACATAAAGAGAAAGGCAGAATTTTCTTGTTTTTAATTTTTGTTTTTTACATATATTTTTTTTTCTCTTGTATGTTTTCGGGTGGAACACCCGGATCATCATTATGAAAGCCATCCTTGCAATATTATTTCTCAACTTCTTTTTACTAAATGTTCACCCTGTACAAGACCCGAAAGTCACTCAAGATAGAAGATTGCTGAATAAAGTTACTGTATGGGCATAAGAGGGAAAAGTAAGTGCAGATTTTGAAAATGTTGGGTGACTGATAAATTCGTTTTCACAGTTTATCAACCCCTATGCAGGTTATTTAAAGCCAGAAAATATTTTTAGATTATAAGATTTTTAAAAATAATAATTGTTTAGTGATATAAGACTTGTTAATTAACCCATGGCTGGCGAGTAGAAGTGGCTTCATCCCTTTCACAAGGGTATTTGCACGTAAGTGATTATAAGGAACTAAACAGGAATTGGAACTCGGTTCTCCGATTAACAATACCAAGTGGTTATACATTACACCAGCCACACATCCAAGCTTACATCACCTGGTACTCCCAAGCGGTCATCCATCTTGGTACTGACCAAGCTCACCGTTGCTTAACTTCGGTGATCGTACTGGCGCCTTTTGAGGATGTGTTGATCCTAGATTTGAAATTATTAAGACTGTAGTTATCGGAGAAACATCTTCTTAGAATTCTGTTCAAGAAAGTATCGGATATTGGAAAGAAACTGAAAATTCCTTCTTACCAGTGGAAAGCGAAGAGAAAGGGAATGATTTGACAACGTGTACGTAGCATGTCTGGTTCTAGTTGTAAAGGTCTGAATTGGTGGAACTAAGCTAGTCTAAACACTTCCCATGGAAATAGCAATAGAGTAGCCATGGGCCTTGCGACGTTTCGTTTGTGGGAAAGGGATTGTAGGGTTGAAAATAATTAATCGCTCATGAAGTTGCGTAAACGCTTTTATCGTCAAGACTGGAAACAGAGGATTAGGCATCTCCATCCCAGATATGACAGCAAAAACCTATTTTTATTCTGATCTGACTCTTGTAAAGATAGAGCATATCATGAGGGGGTTAAGTAATTTCTAGATCGGTACAAAGAACCGACTGTTTTTCCAGAATCTGTTCAAATTCTTTATTTGAATACAGGTTTATCACTTGTTTCCTGTTTAGGATTGGGTTTCCGGTTTCCTTCTAAAGTCTACTTCAACTCTATACTTCTAACGTCTCCGTCTAACCTCTGAAATTTTATTTACAATATTTTTTCCTTCAATAGTTCGGCTCCCGGTCTTTTGAAGACCGAGAGCCGAACGTTTATCCCGCGTTCCCCGTTTAGGACTTGGTTTCCGGTTCCTTCTAGAGTCTTTTCATTCCCTTTTCCCTCCCACTAGCACCTTGCGTCTAAGTAGCATTATCGCCTTCCTTGGGGTGAATTGATTAAAAAAGATATTTAGCTGTGGATCGTATATATGAGTTCCACTTGACGTCTGGGGTGAACCTGAGTTCATATGGAGTCGCAGTTGCTTTACTTATCAATGTTCAGTTGCAATTCATCTCAGGAACCTTATAAATTTATCAAGATAAAAAGGTAGTAAATAATGTAAATAATAACATCTCATTTTAAGAACGTTATAAATATAAAATTTATAAACAAATTTAGGAAAGATGGTTAGGCCGAAAACTTTTCAACACCCATTCGTATACAACAAACGATACCGATTGTCGTTCAAGGGACAGTCAAATTGAACTTGCCAATGTAAAAGTGTTGAATCTCGTCTTCTCCCGCGTTCTTCATTTACTATCAGAACAATTTACTAATCGCCGTAGATTAACGGTCTCAATAGTTGCAACGATAAATAAAATATAGTCAAAATTAATAATGGTTCATAATGGTTCATTTAATAAGAATTCAGGATAAATTCATGTTTTCTTGAAGTTTCATTCTGTTTGCTTAAAGGCATATCAACACCTTATGGGTCATTTAATGAAACCTGATTCACTTGCAAATGCTTAGTTACAATCATAATTATACATATCTTAGCGTTTCTCTGCAATCATTTCTCTTTTAATCGCATTTTTTTTTTTTTTTTTTTTTTGGCGGGGGATTAAACCCAAGCAAGGCATCTAAGCCACTAAGACACAAGGGGTTACTGGACGTGAAAGAATTAGAAAGAAGAATCATTACTAAAGAGCAAGATTAAAGTTAACTGGAAAGCATGGAGCTGGAGGAGTGTTCCACGAGCGAGAAGTGCGAGACAAGATGCTGTTAGCATAGAATTTACGGTTACATCTAGCCAATTTAACTGTAAATTGATGAGACCTTGTTGCCAATCTAGTAGTGCGGTATTATCTGCGTTAATAGATAAAGACAAATAAGATCTCCATCAACAATGTCATATTCGACAAATGAAAGAATATGGAAAGACAAAATAGCAAGTCCTGAGAGAGCTAATTTCATAATGCACAGTGGATATAACACGGCCATTATATCAAAGAAAGAAAAAAGCCTAATGGCCTATTGTGTCCAATTAGGATGCAGAATTGAAGAGGAAGACGTCGATATGGAAGAAGACCTTGACAGGGAAGAAAGGATGAGTTCTTCAGATCAGGAAAATGCAATAGAAGACGAACCTAGGATGACAGCGGGAGTGATTAACATACGGAATATGAAATACGAACAAAATCTAATTTAAAAAGAACAGGATATAAACCTCCAGGATAATAGTTCCCGAATATACCAAACTGATAGGGTGGCTAGCTAGTCCTTGTTGCAGATATCTGCTCAGGTACATTTGTGTTTCTCTAATATACACAGAATCAACCTGTGGTTTATACCGCACTTATGCCCAGTGGACATTAATCTGAGAGAGCGCGCATAATCTGACGTGTTCAATGTTAGAACAAAGCCAGTACGATCAAACACTTCGGTCACGATGACATGAGACAGCAAAATCGTTTCTGAACAGTTTTATCTACCCAATTTCACTCATAAGGCATGGACCAACCAATTATTTTCAGGCACATTACGATCGTTACTCCAGGCTGATATTATCAGAAAGTTACATCCTTTACAAATCATGATGAGATTCGAACTCGGCCCAATACGCTAAAGATCTAACCACTCAGCCACCAGCATATTATCTTGAATGTAAGAACAATTTAACTGCTATTCCATTTTGTCTTTGATGTTTTTATAATATATTGCAGGTAACTTCCCGCAAAAAAAAAACAAAAAAAAACATTAAATTTTCAAAATTTCCATATTACTTACTCTTAAAAAAGCGATACGATTTTGCATTTATTTTAACAAATTTTCGTTTAATTTTTATGAATAATAAGATTTCGTTGTACATTTCGGTACTAATGAAATACTTCCTAGTGTTTCAGATATTTATTTATATAAAAGCACATATTTTAATTAGCAGGTGAGTTACTTTAAATATATATCTATATTTCTCTAATTAGTAAAGCAATTCTTGTTATATATTGGTTAATTGATGATGAAAGCTGAGGTTTCTTTGTCTTTTATCCTTTTTCCTTTATCGTTTTCAAATTGTTTGGGAAACTATTTGATTGACAACAAAAGCTGAAGACCAAATCGAATTCGCAGGCAGAACAAAAAGAAGAAAGTCATAAGAATGCAATTATTTTATTCTTGGGCGCAAGTAATACGAAAATACGCCCAACGACTGATTATTCACGATAATAATCTCATTGGCGCGTGAACGAGAAGAGGATTAAACATTACCGGATCAGAACGGGCATCAGGTGAGCCAGGACCCAAATCTCGAAGCGTTGCCAAACCCGTTTTGCAAGCTTCTTAGAATCGGCCAAGTCGTCACGTGACTTCCGACTTCCATGCCATCGGTCAAGTTGATGTCTTCCTTGGCGGGGTCGGCGCCAAAGGCAAACATTTGACCACATAATGCCGCGGGTCGCGCACGAAATGTCTAAGAGAAATATCTCTTACTTAAATACAAGCGATAAGTAAAGCCGGAATATAATATGGCATCATCGATGATCGATACTGATAAGTCAACGAGTAATAATAATATTAAATGGACAAAAATAAAAGCCTCGTTAAATAGGTCCACCCTGATCTTGAATAAGAAAACATTTGATAACAGAAATACAAATCATTTGAAGAAAAGTAATTTTTGAAGTAATTTTTTCGATTTTTTTCATTGCGTAGAAAAAACAAGTGATTATAGAGACAATATATTAATAAACAAATGTAAAGTTTTGGATTTTAGTTTTAGATTTGCTTTTAATACTTTTGCTCAACTATCAGGTAAGCAAAAAGGAAAAATATAAGCTAATTTGAAAATCTGCTACTTTTCGTAATGTTTTATAAAATGCTATCAAAACCTCTGTAGTTTCTTCTCAATAGATTTATCAATTAAACATGCATGAATTTATTTGATTCTTCAACAGTTTATAAATAGAATAACACAAAATCCTTGCCTTGTAAACCAAAATCAAAGTTATTCTCACATGGTTCCCAAGAAATGTATTGCTTTATCACAGTTCGTCTTCACAGATACTAGGTATTTACTCTGCCTCCCCACTAAAACGAATTGTGCGACAAGGTCTTTTTTAAGGTGGGTACCCGAGCGCATGCACCCTGGCTAGGAACAAAAATTGCTCACAGCCCCCGCAACTGTCGGTTGCGCTGGCCTCGGTGCGAGCACTGATCCCTCTCTCTGGTGCAATGAGAGGCCTCGAGCAGCTGTTCCCCAGGGCTGGGCACCTCTCCGTATAATTTTCCTCAATTGCGACTCTGTCCTTTGAGTGCACTCTACCCAAAGACAGAGACTTCTTCACTAAATGACAATCCTGGTTGATTTGTGCAGAACCCAATTTTCAAATGTGACGAAATCAAACAACTTGACGAATCCAAGAATCTCATAATTGTTTTAATGTATCTCTGTCAATATTTTTATACCCTCTACCTTACATAAAAAAAATCTGATATACTTATTCTCAAATCATTACTTGAACGCTAGCGTCTAGACAAGCTACATTTAAATTGCAACTGGAATTAATATAGGATTGTTATTTAATAATTATTATTAATCTGTAATTAATAATCAGTTCTAATCTTTATTCGTGCATCTTTTTGGAAATCTATTTAATTGGAACCGTATTTCTTTGAGAAAACACTAATTTCGGAATCCTCTACGGTAAATCTACACCCAGGATTGTACAACATATTTTCTTTCTTTAAAATCTATCGATTATAAAAAGGGTAAAATAATTAAAAAAAACAATAGAGAGAAAAATTTAAATCTATAAGAATTTTAAAGTAAATCCAAGACGAAGAGGAGACTTCTGACAACAAAGATGTAATCTACAGAAGAATGATGTAAATATCATGGTCGGGACATGTGATCAATATGGAAGTTTTAAAAAAAAGGAAGCAAAAAGTACACAGAATAATAAATAGACTATTGAAATTTTTGGGAAACATAAGGAGGAAAGAGGTCTTGGAGAATTTGACACTCATAGAACATGTAGGAAGCAAGAGATACAGAATGAAACTTAACTGAAAAGTTTATATAAATGAATGGTAGAAAAGAGTGAAAAGTAAAAGTAAGTAAGTAAAAAGACAAGTATTGCTAAGGGCTACAAAGATATAAATTTGTGGAGAGTCATGATCTCCAACATTCTGAAGGGACATGAAAACAGAAGAGGAAGCAATAAAAATGAAAAGAAAAGCGATATAAAGTTCAATGAGGCTAAGATAACATCTAGATATCAATATTTTACAGATATTTTAAAGCTGAGCCTCTTTCTAACTTTAACGTTTCGATGTAAAATATTACCATTTCTTGTATTTCTTTCCTCACCACCCCCACTATAGAGAAATTCAGTTCAGTTAGTTATGTGCCATGCGTGATACACGCGTAGGCGTTTATGTATCTTTCGATACATGACGAGGCAGATTTTTTCCCGCAGTAGGTTGCCATTTCTTTTTGCGGTAGACCAGTTGACATGAAAGGCTATAGAACCCACCCTCTCCTGCTATTTACCCATAGCTGGGACAGGATTCATACCTTTCCCAAGGGTATTAGCGTTAGTGAATTCGAACTCGGCTCTCCGATTCCTCAATCTGAACTATCCATTACTGAACCGTGCCTCATAGAGAAATTGCGCATGCATAAAAAAGAATTCATTAGTACATGAAGCATAAACTGATATTTCTCAAATAATTTGCTCTTACATAAATGTACATTTAGGAACTTGTGTGTGTGCGTCCGTGAGAGAGCGAGTGTGTGTACGTGTATATGTGTGCATGTGAGAGAGCGTTAGAATGGAAGACAGTGTGTGTGTTAGTGTGTGCGTGTGCGTGAATAATTTAGAATATACACTACAGGCCACATGTTTGTGGCCACCGTACATTTGTTTAAAAAACACCTTAAATGAGATATTTTTATATTCTTTTAAAGTATGAGATAAAATTTTAGTAACTACAGTGTATTTGCTTTTATTTTGACAAAAAAATAAGCACTTAATAAAAAATTATTATACAACAGCATCATATTTTGTTTTCGTCAATAAAACCACCACGAAGACGAACGCAAATTTGAATTTTTTTGGTATTAGAGAAGCCTGGAGAAAGACTAAAAAATAAAAGAAAATACACTACAGGTGGTTACATTTTATCTTTTACTTAAAAAAATAGAAACATATCTCATTTTAAGGTGTTTTTTAAAGAAATACAGGATGGCCCAAAATCTTTGGCCTGTAATGTACGTAATTGATTGGCCCTTATATAGTCCGACAAAAGCCTAAGAAATGAAGTGAAACCCAGTCGTAATGATTTGCGAAACTCATTCTGGAAACCATTGCTCAACGCTGAGAAAATCTATTTGTGTGTGTGTGAGCGCGCGCGCGCACACGCGAGTTAAAAAGAAAATGGAGGCATAGATGATTTATAGATAAATATAAAGAGATGAATTGTCACAACTGGCAATAGCACAGATAGTGATGGTTGAAATAATGGTCACAGTTTTTGGTGGGAGTGCGTGTGGAATGGCGGGAAAAGGCAAGCAAGGTGATTATGATGAATAAGTGCGGAATAAATACGTCGATTGTTCTTCAGGACCCAATAATACTAATGGGATTGTCAAAATCACGTTTGCCGAAATTAATTCCCGTGCGTAGCGAGTTATGTCAGCCGGTCGAACGACGCAGCTGAGTGCAACACTGCTGTCTGACATTTAATAGATGAATGTAAGGATAGCGAGGGATTTAGTGGCCATAACGGCGGCCAGCCACGCCGCTTTATATCACAGATCGCTGTGAAGATTACGTTGGAAAGTGACAAGATAGCCGAATCAGCTCGCGGCGATGGATGGTCCGGCAGCGTGCACACACGTGCTGGCCTCACTAAACCCGCATTAGAGGCTTAAATATACATTATATACACATGTGAGCTAATCATCGCCGTATCATTGGCTGTCGTTCCAATGTTTCACGTTGTCTCTGTCAAACTATTTTTCTTCGCATTTTGAGTGCTTGCACGGATGTAATTACACACACACACAAAACACATATATATATATATATATATATATATATATATATATATATATATATATATATATGCACACATATACACACACACAAACAAGTGGTGCTGAAAAGTTTTCGGCTTTGTGCATTTCCCAATAGCTTACCATCTAAAAAAACATATCTAAACAGCGGATTTTTTGGTGAAGGATCATTCTTGGTGAAACCGAGATTTTTCAACGCCTTCTCGTGCATAGATAGATAGATAGATAGATAGATAGATAGATAGATAGATAATGTGTTCATAGAAATTAACACTGCATAGTGACAGGGAGTTTGATTAAGGCATGAAATCGCCAGTCAATATGCATTTTTCATTTCTGTCTACACTCTCCCTATATACAAACTATCCTCTATATTAAATACTTTCCTGCTATAAAAATTCAAATATATATATATTTACTGCTGGCCAAAATCTTATGACCAATGAAAATAAAGAAAAGAATATAACTTTTGCATTGTTAGACACAACCAATTATTTGAGTAAATTCGAAAAATGAGAATAAGAAAAATAAAAATTAAAATTAAAAACCGTTTTAGTTATTTAATAGAGAAAATTTGAATCCTGGAAAATTTCAGCTAAATACTAGTTGATCAACTATGCTTAAAAGTTCTATATAGAATAGGAAATATCCAACAAGATGTCTCAATAGTGAGTTGCATGGCCGTCTGTTTCGTGGGTCATTGCTATTAGTTAATGAGTTCGATAGTCAGTGATTGCCCAGTGTTTGTGTTCTTGTCTGAAAAATTAGCTTAACATATACTATGTCTACCATAGAACCTATTCATCCATTTTAATATTTCTAGAACCGGTTGTGTATCCTTGATGCAACTTGCTAATGTCTGAGGGGGAGAATTCATTGCTCATGCTAGTATAGACATTCACAAATGAGGCAACCCCATCAGTAATGAGAAGTCGTTGTGTGAGCTTGTGTCCTCTCTAACTATGACATTCGCAACAACAAAACAATGAGATACTCTCATGAAGAGTCTTTGGGGAAAATATATCATCACCCAGCCTCTCTGAAGTCCAAATTTGGTTCCTTAAGACTTAAGATTAAATCGCCGTCAAAACGCTATGCGCGTGATTATAGGTAATATGATGTGGCTGCTGATGGCGATTTCAAAATAAATGTTTACAAGCTGTTCTAGAAAGGACAACGAGATAAATCCAGAGGCGTTTCTCATCAAGACGTTGTCGAAAATGACTATCCTCAACTTCCTACCTATTGTGGCTTTTAGTAAGTTCGGCATTTTTGTTATCTCTCTTAATTCTTGTTCTGCCAACCAATTACAAAAGTTATTCAGATCGGTTTTTAGCTGAATTCCTCTGTCTCTCTTGCCTTCAACATGCCATTGAGTGTCAAATTCTTCAAGCATTATTTCTTTATTATGTATCATATGAATTTCAATTGTCTCTTTCCGATTCGAAGTATAAGTGTACTTTTTGTTTCCATCATTTCTAAAACTTCTTCGTTACTCACATGTTCAGCCCATGGTATTCCCAGCATCCTTCCGTAGAACCACATTTCTGTTGCCTCAAGTCTCTTTTTCATCTTTGCGGACATCGTCTTAATACTTTCCTTAGCTTTTGGGAAGCATATTTCGCTATTCCAGTGCACCTTTGTACTGTGGTTTTCCATTTTTCGTCTTCTGTTAGTAATAGGGACAGCCTCAGATGTGGAATACAAATTGAAGAAACCGAAATCAAGCACGTATAAATCTTTCAATACTTTGGAAGATATTTAAAGTATACGGTTTAAAAGGTATTTAAATTCTTGTACTTCCTTGTTCCTTTTGCTGACAACCATACAGACTGTCGTTTTACAATTAATATTTAGTCCTTTCTTCTCGCTTTCCTTTACGACTTTCTGTGGAAGTTCCTATCGTGTCCTTTCTATTTCTGCTATCAATACTCTGCCATCTTATGCCGTTAAGATTGTGACAACCAATAATTAATTCTTGTAAGGCTTCTAATTCTCTCAGAATCGCTTTACCATAAAAGTTGAATAAGTCCGGTGAGACGCCACATCCTTGTCTTACGTCCCTTATTAAATTTGTTCCTTTATTTTTGTCTCTATTCTTAGTTTCGCGGAATTATATTCATTCCCCTCTGTGCGCATACACAAGCAAAACGAGTATTTTTCATAAACATTTACAAACATTTCATCGTAATTATCTCAAGTTTCCATTTTAACAGCTGGAACTCAAAGTCTACATACTGGATCTATGAATATATTACTTATGACTTGTCTTATTTATGACTTGTCTTATTTGAACTATAAGAACTGATATGTAATGTTGAGTTTAGCCAAACTGTTTTTCATGAAAGAAAAACAAAATAGTTTCTACCTTAACTTGAACTATATCCTTCCTCACCGAGCACAATCGTGAATCTAACGAAGAGAAGACACACTCTCTTCCTCCCACGTTTGATCTTAACTTTATGCAAAAGATTAAAGTTGACTAGATAGTAAGGAAAAAAAGACTTAATGACTCACCATAACGGAATTCCTTTTTTCTGCCTTTCAAACAACAATTCTCAAAATGTCGAGTAATACTGTTCGTTCTTATTAAGCAGCGACTACATTACTACAGACGAAACTCGCTTACAAGACGAAGCTCCGTTCATAAATCATGTGATCAATATGGCCATCAGCAGTTTTTAATAATTGGGATATGACCGTGAAATGAAAGACGTCGTGCTCAGTAGACTCTCTATATCACTGCAGGATGCATTCGGGTGAATCAACCAATTCCACTACGACAGACTTTTTGCCCCTCCTGAACGCGTTTTGTATCGTCAAATAGGTTCGGGATGCCTCATCCTTATTAAGGAAATATGGCGTCGATGCCCATCGGACAAGACACTCCTTTCTTGTCAGGCCAAGTTCCTCGTTCAAATCGCCACACACAGCTTCCCCTCTCGTTAATATTTGATATATCACATTTCTCGGCAACAGCCGGATTTCAGAAAGACTAGCTTTAACACAAAAGAAGACATAGAGTAAATTAGCTAATTTAGTACACGAGTGGAAACACTGATACTCGTAAACCTAAATCTTCTTCTGTATGAAAACTTTCTTTTGATACCACAGGTTAATTGCAACCTAATAATCTAACATCGGATTATGTGAACATCGAAAAACTTTATTCGAATTGTAAATTGTTAGAACAAAAATAAATTGAATGGCTAGTTATAATAAATGATAATTATTCAAAATGCAAAATTCTGTATTGCAATAAAAATGTAAAAATTAAGAGGACATACACAAATAATAATTATTCGAAATACAAATATTGTTAATAAAACAAATCCTTATAACCTTAAGTTATATGATACTGTACGCAAATAGTCAACTACTAAAAAGTACTCGTGTGCACCTCAAGGTGGCGTAATGGTTAGCAAGCTTGTCTCGCTAGAACAATTACGGCTGAGTAGTGAGTTCAATCCTCACTGGGTACCCCTTACTTTCGGCCTTGTGCCACATCCAGGCTACGTTTGGAAAATCACTACTAAAAAGTACTTGTTAAAGGATGCAACTGATTTTTTAAGTTTTACGTCACGGTATTTCTTGGCACTGTTGATATTTTGACAACCTGCTCTTACTTTTGCAAAAAGTCCTGTTCTCTTTTAAGAGCGTCTAAGAATTTCCATATTGTGGAATGTTGGGATGACACTTGCTGCAAAAAAGCATTATACCATCCTTCGATGGCGTTATTATTCTAAGTAAATCATCATTGACCCCCTCAAAGCAAGACTACATACGTATTTCAAACCTAGGTGTTTCGAATAATTATCATTTAGTACAATCATCCTCTCAATTAATTTTCATTCAAACAATTTGTTTTCGAACAATTTTCTCGACACGCTAACATCGTAGATCCAGTGTTATGACATTTCTGATATATCGATCTATGGCACAACGCAGTTCTTTTGATCTCAATTCTGCGGTAATATTCGTTGTCTACCAATGTTGGATTCTTTCTTTTTTAATTAATGTTCACCTAATACAAGGCTTGAGAATCACTCAAGCAATGAGGTCGTTGTATGTACGTAAGAGGAAGAAGTGCAGAGTCTGTATTGCTTCTAAATTAAACTTCCTTCTTACAAACAAAATGAGGATGATTCGACCCTGTGTGCGTGGCATGGCCAATCCTAGCAATAAAAAAACTTAGCATTATAGCTCATCAGAATATTTGCTATGGAAATAGCGATAGAGAAGCGACATGATTACGACGTTTCGTTAGAAAGAAAAAGTCTGTAAAGTTGTACAAATTCATCGCACACAAGGGCGTGTAAACAAATTTCAGCTCAATCATGAACTGAAAAATGGAAAAAGGACTGAATGCCAGGTCAGGACCGATAACATCACAGACCTTTCTTTGGATTTTATCGTTAATCTCAAGATATATATCCGGAGCACCAGACCGGATATGGCAGCAATATTCAATGCACAGACGAATGGTAGATTTATATCTAAATGTGCATGATGGATTCTGACGAGAAAAATTGTCTGGTACGACACAGTGAACCAACTTTCTTATTTAACCCATATTCTCCTCGCGTCAGTTTAACCTGAAGGCTTCTTTTTTTTTCTTTATATATAAACTCTAATTATAAACTATGCTTTTGGAAAGTAAAAATATCACAGAAAGATATTAGCATTTCCGACTTTTCATGTTAAATCAAGAAAATAAAAACTCCATGTAAAAACATAGGAAATAGGCGTCACTTTAAACCGAGGCCAGCTTAATATGGGTTCAGTATGTCAATTGTGTTCTGATAAAATGTATTGGAGCAACAACACTTGAAGGCTTTTCTCATGTGTTGGCATTTACATGGTTTCTGGCTATCATTGTGATATTCTTGTGCATATGAAGTGGGTAGAGAAAAAAATCACAGGACGAAACCACGTCAAACAAAAATTTCATGTTTACTTATTTGAGAAGTGGTTTGAACTGAAAACTTTTCTGCAACCCCCGAACATATATACATCAATAAATCCATAGCCTAATATGAAAAAAACATTTATTTTACACGACAAATATCTATTATTTAACATAATCTCCTTCTTCGTCAATGCACTTTATTCAGTGGTGAATATTAACAACACTTATCGAATATTATACAGTGAAACATTCAAATCAAAATTTGGCTAATGTCCTAAAGTAATAAGAAGAACTTAACACTCACATGATATATGCAAGAGAAAGTGGGAAAACGAAGACTAATTTAACTAACACACTTGTTAAATTGATGGCAAAACAAGGAATGGGGGGATGGCGAAAACACGAAACTTCCTAAGAGCTATAAAGGATAGGATGTTGTGGAGAGCCATAATTACCCACATTTTGAAGGTACATGGTATATAGAATAAGTCAAAATACTGATCAGCTTGTAACGAAAGCCATTATTCTGGCTGTAAATTTTACTCTTTTCTTGTTACTTCATTTCTGTCCTCCTTGCGTTCCAATTCCAGTCGAGTTACTTCCCTTTACTTACGCACAAATACCTTTGGGAAATGTATAAATCAATCAATCTCTTACTCTCAGCTATGAGTTAACAAGTAGGATTTATATCTGAAAAAAAACCATCATTATTCTCAAAAAGGTTTTTAATACAATATTCATTTGCAAAAGTATTATTCTTACACTCTAAAATAAGTTTCGGTTTTGTATAATCCACAAAGTGTTGATAAACCGTAAAAAGCTGATCAATCAATTTGTTCTTCTTTAGTAGTAACTTATATAACAGATTCGTTTATTTTTAAATATCAATTGCTAATCAGGAATATTCATTTCCTGTAGCCTTATGTCAATATCTGTTTAGTTTTTAAAAGCATTCTGACTCACACAATATATCTTATTTCTTCTAAGTTACCTAAGTATTTGGTGCTTCCATTAAAAGACATCTTAATTGAATTACATTTGGTGATATGCATGTTACTTTACCTTAGTACACAGACGTGAATATTCTTGGCAATTCTGTTGCAAGGGAGTCTGGCTAAAGTGATTAAACACACTGAAAGATTACACTCTCAAGGAAATTACTTTTACAGGGTATCAAATACGAAACACAGAATAAACATATATGTCTCCTTGTATTACGTCTGTTCCGCTAGTAAGATTGCTAATTGCCTGAGACCTTCTCAAATACTAATGCTATTAATCCTTCCAAAACAATACAAGAAAACTCCTTGTGATATATGTCAGCATTATTTTTGGAAGTGGCACCTTTTTTTCATCTAGCATACGCTACAGAGCAACATTGTTTTCCTCTTATTAACTGTTTGTTTAAAAACGCAACCATCTGAATAAAAAAAATCCTCCATATTATTCTCAAACCGGAAGTAACGGAATGTCACAGTTTTTGTACAAATACTTTTAAAATACTTAAAAGTATTGCTATGTTTTTATTTTTTTTCGTTTTTTTTTAAGTCTTGCCGTTATGTTATAATTTTGTACGGGGTAAATTTTTAGTGGATATGCAGGTGGTGTAATTTGTAATTGTTACGAGAAATATGCGGGCCGAGTTTGAAATCATTACATTCAATTTCGCACAAATACCCTTGAGAAATGTATGAATCAATATCTTCTCCTTTCAGCTATGGGTTAAATAACAGATTAAACTGGTTTCTCTAGCTTTGAGTTGCAATCAAAGAAAAGAACACTGACTCCATCCTTGGCCCCACTCTTTTCCTTATTTTCATCAATGACCTTCCCGACGCTATAGATTCCCAAGTTGGCATCTATGCTGACGACACCACAATTTACTCCTGCCTCCAAAACAAATCTAGTGTCGGCGACAAAACTAATCTGGCCGTGCGTCTCGAAATGGACCTCCAATCGGTTGTTAACTGGGGCAAGAATTGGCTGGTCAACTTTAACGCCACTAAGACTAAATTATTCTCCATTAACCACCATAGAGATCATTACCTGCCCCCCATTATAATGTCTGATAGTCAACTTCCTGAGAGCAATTTCCTGCGTCTGCTTGGTCTCACGCTGACTGCTGACCTGAGATGGAACAAATACATTGAGTCAATTGCTTCTTCCACCGCGAGGAAAGTTGGCTCTCTGTGCCGCGCCATGTAATTTTTCTCCCCTGAATCTATACTTCAAATATACAAAACAACCATTCGCCCTTGCATGGAGTATTGCTGCCATATATGGGCTGGGGCACCTTCTGCTTACCTCGGAGTTCTTGACAAGATCCAGAGACAGCTATGTAATCTAATTGGCCCTGATCTGGCGTCTCGTCTGCAGTCACTCTCTCACAGACGCGCCGTCGCCTCTCTCTGTCTTTTCTACAAATACTTCCATCGTAACTGCTCTGACGAGCTGCTTTCACTGGTTCCCAGACTCCATGAATTCAAGCGCCCTACGAGGCTGGTATCCCGCTCCCATCCTTACACCGTAGAAACTCTCAAATGTAGCCGTCTCTTCTATTCCAATAGCTTCATACCTCGCACCTCTCGCCAGTGGAACACCCTCCCCAGTTACTGCTTCCCTGAAGGCTATAATCTCCAACTATTCAAATGTAATGTCAATCGACATCTCCAGTTACCTTGATCTACCCACTATCCTTCTCTCCACCCTTTCTCCTATCACTCCTATCTGCTCTCGCTCCAAATCTTTCGCAACCCCCTGCATCCTAGTGGCTTCACGCATTGCTTGGGGCGTAATGCTTAAAAAAAAAAATTCAAAAATCATATGTGCCTACTCGCGGGGCACATACATGTACTGGAACTAAGTTCTGGTCAGTATAACAGCAGTATAAACTACAGGTTGATTCCGTGGATGTTGAAGAAACACAAATGAACCTTATTAAACACTTAACTTTTGAACTTGGAGAAAAACGTTTAATCGCATGGGAACACAAATGCACCCATTAAAGCAATCACATGTTTAATGGGTTATTTTTCCACCGAAAAGACTAATGATTTTTAAAATTGCATTTAATTTCAATCGAGAACTTTTATATAGACCCATGCAAATCCTATAATCACTTATATATATATATATTACTGTTCAAAAGTTTGATACCATCCCCAGAATTAGCATGGAATGAATTTGACAGAAGAGTGAAAAACACTACTTACAATTATTGAAAAAAAGAATGGAATCAATTATCAGACTTGTACTTTGAGAAATGATTGCAACGAATGCCAAAAATTTGTGCTGCAGTAATTAACGCTAAAGATGGATATTTTGACGAGGGCAAAATTTAACCACGTATGATAATTTTAATTTATTTAAAGTACAAAACAACTACAGTTTGGGCCAATTTAAAATAATTACCAGGTGTGTCCTCAAACTTTTGAACTGTAGTATGCGCGTATATATATATATATATATATATATATATATATATATATATATATATAATTTCGAGGGGCTCGGAATAAATGTTACTATCATGCAATGCATCACACAAGACAAACACAAAAATAAATTAACAATTAAAAAGAAAAGCCACTTTAAATTGGCTAAAGAAGTGGCCAAAAGCTCATGGCACAACAATCACTACGGACAATATTACCTTACCCCCACCAAACGGAAAAATTTAAGAATACTAGAAAAAAAAATGAAATTTTCTTTGGATCTCACCATGTGCCATTTGAAATGAATTCTTTTTATTGGACCGGGGATGGGGGCATCCCAGCGTACGACACCGTTGGGAAAATACTTCAAACCATATCAAGGGTTGACCCAAGTCTTGTGAGTGAAATTGGGTTGACGGTACTGTTTCGGAAGCCGACGATGGTTGTGCTAGCAAGAAGTCACAGATCAGCGTGACTGAGGGTTTAAGTGCAGTGACCTTGTTCAAAATACTGATCACGCCAGATCACTCACTCACTCACTCACTCACTCAATCACTCACTCAATCACTCACTCACTAATTATAACTAAGGTCAGCTTAACATGGTTACAATATAAACCAGTGATGGGTTCTATGGATGTGGAACAAACAAAAATTTGCCTGAGCATACGTCTGCAACAGGAATTGGCCGCCCCATCCCAGCAGACGTGTATGTTCGGAAACAAGTAACCGGCCATTACATACGTATAGAGATATATATTCATATATTTATATTTGTATATAAATTGTTAATGGATTAGCATAAATAAATATTTCGTGCAAAGAATAGGAAGTTTGAGAGCGCTATGATCGCTCACGTCATAAAGGGACATAGAAAAGACATTATCATGATAACTCCTTTAATAAAAGTTTTTTTTAGAATATCTTGCTAAAATTATTTTTTTACATCTGTTACCCACCCCACAATTACTTTATTTCATGAAATTTCTGGAAATTAATTTCAGATCACAAACTTTTATTAGTTAAACGCAGGAGTCCTTGAAGAATGTAAAGCACTTTTTTTTTTCAAACAGTTACTGCTTTCCCGAAAATCTGTAAAATAGTAAAATTAAAACTGCAATAAAACTATGACCTTATTTAATTAGATAAGCGTTTAGCTGCATTTATAAATAATATAGTTTAAGGACATTATAGACTGAAGAAAAAAGGTTTTCCATAAATAATGAATTTTTACAAAAATTATTTTCATTTTTTTTAATTATAATAATTTATATTTTCAAAAATCTTTTAAAAATTCTTCAAAACTTTGATCTCGTTAGGTTATTAAGTTATTAAGTGAAGACTATATGTACTAAATGAAAATTGAAACGCTTAACACAAATCATCACACACTAAGATTTTTAATTTTGAAAATATGGTTAACCATACATATACGACATTGTCAGAAAATAAGATTGATAACTATTGTAAATTTAAAGCCAAAATCCCTAAAATTAGAATACGAAAAATATAAAATATTAAAAATTATATGAAAAAAGCGTTCACGGATCATTTTCTTAAATTATGTTTTAACAGATAAAGTCTCCGTAGAACAACAAGAAACTTGTCAACACCTTTAGCAGCACTTGTTAAGTGATTTACGAGCGTACGTAATCACTGCTACTGTTTGTCTTAAAAATCAATTTCTCTGTTATTTTCAATAATATTTGTTTCAAATCGGATTAATTATACTTTAAATCAGCTAATATTCCTCAAATAAAGTTTTAAAAAAGAATATTTTATTTTTGGAAGATTTGTCAATAAAGAAAATTACATTGAGACGACAGATGACTAAAAAAGAGCGCTAATCTATTTTTAGCGAAAAAAAAGTGAATCGATTCTAATCAGTATACTTTCTGTTTGAAATACACTACAGTGTATTTTGCTTACTGGAAACAGTCAATTTAATCCTTTAAATTTCAATTAAAGGTAAAATGAAAGCTTCAATAAAGTCCTTTTTAATTTTTAAAATTCGTTTTAAAGCTTAAGTATCACGAATTAGTGGAGGTACCTACTTTTGTCTAAAATAAGCAGGAAAAGACAATTGAAATTTGTGATACATAATATGGAAAGGTTTCAGCGTGTAACCAAACTAACGAGCTTGTATACCCGGATGGTAGAACAGAAAATGGAAAGGATAGTAAATAGACCATTTCTTATAACTACAAAAGATGTGAACTTGTGGAGAGCCACGATCGCCAACGAGCTGAAGGAATACGGTACATATAAGAAGAAGAAGAAGAAGAATAGATATATAATTTGTCTGCTGATCTAAAGTGACAATATGTCGAACACAAAATAATACTTTATCACTTAGCAGTTTTAAATTTTTAGCCCTTGGCCTTATTGACAGAAACAAAATATATTATTCAATCAAATATATTCCTCATTTTTGTCTGAACTCACACAAAACTAATTTATATGTATGGAACAAAAACTCTTTGATTATCCGATATGTTATCTACTAAATAATGAATATCACCTTTCACACTCACAGGTTATTCAAGCCATTTTAAAATGCCAATAAGACATTTATTTGAATTCTCTGTTCATATCCCTTGACTTCATCTGTGCAGAAGTCTAAAAGAGTGAGTGTCATTGTTTGTCTGTCTTATACACATCAAAATATATAACAAACTAAAGAAAAAAATCTGTTTTATCAGTTAGATTTGCCAGCACCCAGCGGAAACATGTCAATTGCCGAAAACGCACGAGGCTTCAAAAGACTAACCTTATATTAAGCCCCTAGGGCGATTGGTTAGAATTAAGCTAAAGGTTATGGAAGATAGCATGGTTATGCAACACTTGCGCATGCGCGTTTGCCTGAATTCAATTCAGCGTTTCATGTTTTTCTGCAGGCAATCTACTGTCCGCATATTCACTCGTTCGCCACGTTGGATTAAAAAGGCCGAGTTTCCATGTTTAATAACAAGTGACTTACATTTGATCAAGTGAATATAATTTTGGGAGATTTTATTCCCGCATGTAATTATGATTTATTTGTTTATCTGATGGAATATAATTACTACAGCCTATGATATATATATATATATATATATATATATATATATATATATATATATATATATATATATATATATATATATATATGTATATATATATGTATATATATATATATATATGTATATATATATATATATATATATATATATATATATATATATATATATATATATATATATATATATATATATATATATATATATATATATATATATATATATATATATATATATATATATATATATATATATATATATATATGTATGTATGTATGTATGTATATATATATATATATATATATAATAACTAGTCTCTACTCGGAGCTTAATAGGTAAATTTAGTACACAATCCTCAGGTCGGATACAGAAATGTACACATGAAACTCCGACTAGCTGACGATTGAGACATCTTTCTTTTGAACAATAAAATATATTTGCTCTTCTATGAAGCATTCAGAAGAATTTTGTATTTTCAAGAATCATTTTGCTATTCATTCGTGGGTATTTGTTTCATTATTTATTAATTATATATAATATATATATATAAAATATATATATATATATATATATATTATATATAATATATATATATATATATTATAAGATAGGTTTTGCCTTTTATCCGCTTAATACTACTACCCAGCCTCTTCAACGGGTGTAGGGGAGTTATCTTTTAGTTCCTGTTTAGGATTGGGTTTTCAGTTCCTTGCAAAATCAACTTCAACTGTATACTTCTGACGTCTCCGCCTAAAGTAAAAAAAATTTATTTTACTAATTTTTTCTTCAATAGGTTCGTCTCTCGTTCGGTTCACATCCCACCCCGGTCTTTTGAACAGGTGTAGAGGTTTATCGTTTGTCCCATATTTAGTGTAGGGTTTCTAAATTTATTTTGTTCTCTTTCACGCCTAGTCGCCCATTGCGTCTTAGTTACATTGTCGCTTTGCTTGGGAGAATTGATGAATATATATATATATATATATATACTATGATAAAATTAAAAAAAGCATGTAGGGAACGTGTATCAATCTAACATGTTTCACTTTTATTAAAGCTTCGTCGAAGCTTCAATCTCTGATGAAGCTTTAATAAAGGGTGGATTTGAAAATTTTAAATTCATGAGTTAAATACTATATAATTGAATTCTTATCAAGTCTGACTATATGAACATTCTGCTGCCATTGTCTCGTGAGTGAAGGTATTTGTTGAAGTGGAATTTGATCCCTTCATTTCGTCGTTAACGTGGAAGATCAAATCGAACAAACGAGAGTCGAATGTACTAATATACTTGGGAAAAACATGGTCGAATTCTTCCTGCGTTCTGTCCAATTGATTCATCTATTGAAATTGTTATTTTTCCCCGTGACTTTCAACTATTATTGCAATCGTTATTTGCTTAGCAATGCCGCTATGTTTCATTAATAAAGATTTCTGAAGTAGAATCTAACGTCTGTTTAAGCAATTATTTAAATAGTATACATGGATACACGATCTTCCCCACTTCATCTAACACTATTGAATATAAAAGACATAATTATATATCAAGATAGTTTATATGCGAACTAGGCGAAGAGATGTTTGGGTCTATGTATTTTCCAAATCTGTTAGTGTGGAAGAGATAATTACATACAGCAACTCAAATTTGTTCGACAAATATTTATTATCAATTCCTGTTTAATAGCTGGTTAGGTTGATCATATAAAGCTATGGCTAATTTCTCTTCTGCACATAATTTACAAAATTTACGGCCTGCTTTATATTTTGGGCATTTTTTTAATATTTCCCATTTAAAGATGGGGTCTATATTATCTTCTTGTTTAGTTTTCCATACATAAGTAGATAGCGTGGTACTATGTTTAATTTTTGCGTTTTTAAAACTATTCGTGTGGTTATATCTTTTTTTTAATTCGAAGGTTTTTCGAAACGAGTCTAGTTATCTATCTATATATATATATATATATTATACAGCAAGAAATCCCAAATTATCTCATGTGGTTATAGTCTGTGGATCCTAGTAATATCAGAAACAGGGTGGATAATAGATAGATAGATAGATAGATAGAAGGGCGGTGAGGTAACGTTAAATTCGATTCTATTTACGTACCGTGTCGAACGCTGATAGGATACACAAATATATATATATATATATATATATATATATATATATATATATATATATATATATATATATATATATCTATCTCCACTGCTCCGATTTCATTTAGTTTCACAACGTTGTTGTTTTTGTTTTTATGACTGATGTTTTTAAATATCCCACATTGTGACAATAGAAGAAATTCAAAGGAGAGAACTTCAACGAATTTAAATTAAATATTATATGAACAGAAAAGCGGCCATTTGCAAAATAACACACTCAAAACACTAGTTGTTTATCATAATGAATCTTTAACAAAATGCTTCTTTAATTAAGAGAGAAATTAATTGACTAAGATGAAAATGTATAGAAAGCCACTGATTTCGGAATCATCCACCATAAATTTGCTTTCAGCTTCTTATAAAATTTCACATTTCTTAACGAATCTTTTGTTGTGGTAATGTGGGATATTTAAGACAACGGTGATAAAAGCAAAAATAAAAGCGCTATGAGACTGAGTTCGGCTGAGTTGTGCGCCTAGAGACGTTGAATGGCAAAAACTTTAAAATTAAGTCTCCCTACATTTTCATTGCCCCCATTGATATATAATTATAACTAACGTTTATGCTTATATCCCCTCTTCCCTTCATATATATTATATGTGTGTGTGGCATCCATTAGTTTCGAGAAAGCTTGGATCTGCGCCCAAAGAGTTATGCCTCAGCTGCTGATGGCGGTGCAACATTAGTGGTAGATGTACATGCACACACAGGTGTGGTAGACTCAGTTGCATTGAAAATAATATGAAGGCGTTCTCCCCCGATGCTACCTTGTTGTTTTCCTTACGTCGAACACGCTTCACAAGCCTTCGTTTCTCCTCTCTTCTCCTCGCTCAAGCCCTCAGTGCAAATCGCGTCACCAGCGTCAGCGATCGATGGCGACGTCTTCCCACCTCTCAATGTCAATATATATATATATATATATATATATATATATATATATATATATATATATATATATGTGTGTGTGTGTGTGTGTGTGTGTGTGTGTGTGTTCCATCAATAAGGATTTCACTTTAATCTGATGAAGTCCTTTTACAGGACGAATCGCATTACATCTTTTTCATTTATTTTTTTGGTCATTCAACTACCAACATTGTTCTGATATATAAAAATGAATATGTCATATTCTTTTTAATGACTACGTGTTTCAACTTCGGGTATTTGGTTTGCGTCTTAAGGTAAGAATGAAAAACATAACTGAATGTTTTTTTTTTGTTTGTTTGTTTTGGGGTTTTTTGTTGTTGTTTTTTTGTTTTTTTTATTTGTTTGTTTGTTTTAAAACCGTTAATATCAGTTTGCTGGGTAGGCGTCTTCCGGTTGAAATAAAATAACAATGAAAATCCGGAAGACGCCAACGTAGACGTTAACTGCTTTAAAACAAAAATCACAGTTTTGTCTTTCATTCTGACCTGAAGACGCCATCCCAATACAGAAATAAAGAGAAAATAATGACCTAATCAAGATGTCAACATTCCACACTACTTCAATTAAAAGTTTACGAAAGGAAACCAATAATGAAATCAATACTGAAAGTGCGATAATAGCTACGACACTGAAGAAACTTAGTTTCCTGAAAAACTGGATCACCTACATAAAATATATATATACCCTTTACAGTGGTTAAAAAATGCTTTGAGCGAGTGAAGCTTGAGGATATTGGCAAAGACCATACTTCTTTGAACATTGTGATCAAAGAACTGCACTAAATAGCGGAAACCGCATCGCATTACTTGAGAACTACCAACAGCAACAACAATTAAAATAGATAGCACTCGAAGAGAAAATGACAGATGTTGACATTCCATACTACTTCAAATAAAAGGTTAGGACGGAAACCCCACTCAATACTGGAAAGGGTGATAACTCCTACTGAACTTAAGAGACATATTTTTCAGAAAAATTATTTTAAGAGTTTTAAATTTTGTAAATTTCGACCGACAGCCGTACTAGCTACTCGGTCAATGACTGCCAAATTTTTCCTTGTAGGGAAGCAGCTAATATTACCATTTGCATTACGATTGTTAACCTTACTATATTAATTACCATCAAATGTATTTCCATCAATTTTTAAAAGCTTTATATAATTTTTTTTCAATTTAAAAAGTATCATTTAAATAGAAAAATACAAGTAACATGAAGTGAAGTAGACCACTCATTTCGACAACAGTGCTAGTTTGAATTTTCTAAATAAAGTTCCAAATAATACTTTAAAAACAATATTTTCCCTAAAGTTCTCATTTTGTTTAATAAATTTTGAATTACTCTTGCTGTTCTATTATCACCTCCCCCAAATATTCTGACAATCTAAAAATATTTTCTCGCTTTAAATAAGCTGTAAAAAATTGATAAACCATAGAAAACGAATCAATCAAACATCACTGTTGTAAACACGTTTCAAGGAATTTCGTACTGAACCCTTTATTTAATCAACGGGAGTAGATTGCTCTCCTTCTGTCGATAATGTCTAGAGATATCTCGTCTTCTTATTTCATACTGATCGTTTATTGTTCGTCCTGTTTCCATCGGCTAAAGGATTGAACACACAATGACATCAAATTCACAAAATGTCGCTTTAATTATTGTCTCGTAAGTGAGCAGTATGAGAAAAGAATAAGACGAGATATCCTTTGACATGAACTTCGGAACGAGGACAATTTACTCGTATAGATTAAAAAAAGGGCTAAGTTCGAAATTTACTGATGGTTACCTGGATGTAAAGACACCTGAAGAAGGTCGGAGCGTACCGAGGTCGAAATGTTGCGATAATAAAAACTAAAGATCAGTTAGTCCATCAGTAAATAATAAGTTCACATCCCCCAAATTCAGCGAGATGACACCAATTACAGTCCGACCTCTTTAATCTGGGACCAGGCCACTGTCGGAATGACAGAAAATGCCGTATGAGAGAAATCATCCTTAAAAGATCCTATGTGACAAAACCTTGCCAATTCATTCCACAAATATATTGCTGTGTTATTAAAAGTAGAACAACGCTTAGAACAGGAAATAAAACAATCATTAATGCTTTCAAACAAGGTTTTTTTTTATTGTTTCATGCTTTCATTTTTATTGTTTTTATTGTTTTTATTGTTTTTTATTGTTTTTTTTTATTGTTTCATGTTTTCATTTTTATTGTTTTTTATTGTTTTTTTATTGTTTCATGTTTTCATTTTTATTGTTTTTATTGTTTCATGTTTTTTTCATGTTTGTTTTTTATTGTTTCATGCAGTACAAAGCTGAAAAAGTCTTAAAGCAAAAAATAATATTTACTATCCTGGATGGTTAAATATGCAGCAATAGATAAGAAATATATAAGAAATGAGCAGGACGGTATCTGCTGCAGTTTGCTGCTGGGGAAAATTGTAAACAACGTGTGGCGCTGGCCTTGGAGACGCTGAACGAACTCATGTCGGCTGATTAAAAAAAAAGTACCGGACTATGGAATTTGTCGGACCACAGAGTACAGCATTAAAGATGGCCGACTATATTATTGATATTACTGTTTATACCAACTGTACACACAAGATAAAGCAAAAACGCAACCATCACAATAGAAACTTTGATGCAATTTAGTATAATCATTTTCTGTAGTTTTTTTTAGTTGTACAGAAAAATACAGAAAGAAATACCTTATTTACTATACTTTTTTCGAATTACAGTAAAGCAAGAAAAAAGAAAACGAATAAGAAAGTTGGAAAGAGAAAATATCACACAATATGTATTTTATTACGAGGATGTGATTACAATATGTTCTGCTCTAATACAGAATAAAAGAAAACTTAAGCATTACTTTCCGCTTTCTTCGCTTTCTATATGTGCTTCTCTAGCGCCACCCCACTCCGCGCTGTTGCTACCGCTTCACACTTACTTTTCATAACCGGGCAAATTACCTACTCCTCCTATTTGCCTTACTACAAAGTTTATCACCAGACAGAACGCAGAAAATGGTTTTCCAGTAATTCGAGAAAAGCGACTCAGAAGTCACCAGCGTGGAAAAGAGCCGGTATAGCCCGGGGGTCCGACGCTTGAATAAAATGAGCCATCCGCCTTCTCATCTCCAAATCCTATTACATTGAAGGGACATGTCTCACTGACCACCCAGAGGACATTTCTCAACCAATATCTATAAAGAATGGATGCACGCTGTCTGTGGATAATTTGCAACACATAAAAATATAGACACACGCTTTAATAAGTATATTCTGTCCTGCGTACAACCGCATGCACGACTTACATAATAAATGCCCGTGTCTGTTTAAATATAAATGTATAATTCTTCTTCTTTTTCAGGACCTGAGCAATCATGGCTCTTCATAATTTTTAAACCATTACCATCTCTCTTTGACTTTGTTCTGTTATAGGTTCGCACAAAATGGGTAAATAGGCTACTTTCTGTTTTCCCTGATTCTCTTGGCTCCAGGAGGCCCTATAAGTGTCAAATTCTATAAGCCCCCTTTCCTCATTATGTGTCCAGAAATTTAAGCCGTCTTTTTCCGATTCCAAATATCAGTTTCTTTATTTATGCTCTTATTTTCCATAGATTTTCTCCGTTGCTTAAATGTTCCGTCCATGATATTTATCGCTTCCAGTCCCTTCGTCTATGAGGAGGTTTCCAAGCATTCACTGCGATATAGGAGATTAGATATTACATAACAGTTCAGAAATCTTTTCTTTTTTTTTTTGTTTTTGTTTTTGATGAGATTTTTCTCTCTCATAATACTTAGCTTTGTATCTGAAAGGCACCTTTCCCTACTCCAATGAGTTTTTGTATATCTGTGTGACACTTTCGGTAGTCTGTTACGACACTAACCAGCGAATTAAATTTTTGTACCGGCTTCATTTTGATCTCACCGGTCTGTAGCTAACACCTTGGTTGTCTCATGGACTCGCAATTAAGCATTCTAATAGTACTTAATAGTCATTTTTTTCTTCCTTTTTCATTATTACTTTGTCTAACACTTTTCTGTGTTTGCTATTACCACAGTGGTCATCTTGACCTAAACATTTTAGCTCATGACCCACTTTAAAAAACAGAATTTTCCTATGGCCCATGAAATTATTATAGTGTAAAAAATTACTTCCATTTTATATAGAATATATCCAGTTTTAAAATTGATGCCCATCTGAAATTTGCCATGGCCCATTTCGGCCATGTTGCCTTAGGTTGGGATATACTGGTTTTGACAATCATGAAAATATACAATGTAAACATATAATTAAGTGCCGATACGTGTAAATACTCAAATACGTGTTGCTGCAAGTTTTGAGTTTTATAAAATACATCACATTTATGTTGGAAGATATGTATCTCAAATATTTCCCTAAATTAAGAAAATAAGAATCTTTCTTTATGAATTTCTTGGATGAGGAGTTATTATAATTTACATTAGTTACACTCGAACTAGTGTCGTCCTCTTTGTTGTTATTATCCTAAAATTTCGACTGTTATGCACTCAGACCTCCATCAGGTGTTTGTTGACCCAGTGAGCTTCAAGGAATTTCAAACTTGAATTTGGTGATATAGTAATTGTGAGTACAAACCCTGAGACGGACAGTGTGTTCTTGGGTTCAGTGGAAAGAGAGCAAGCAATAACGTACCATTCCAAATCCAGTGTTTTATGCTGAAGGAAATCCTTCTAGGTTGACCTCCACCACTTTCTATCTCTGGTCACACTGGGCTATGTGGGGCCGAGGTATCGAGTTAGATCGCAGCGTCATCTTGCGTTTGGCCACCTTCTAGTTCTTTTCCATTACCATTGGTGTCCACTTCGTCGCTATAATAGTTCACCTGTTGTCTCTGAGACGATAGATGTGGCCAGTTATTTAGGTTTGCCCTTCTTGATGATCTCGATTATGTCTTTCACTCCTGGCTGCTGCCGAATCCAGGTGTTTCTCTCCCTTTCACATAAGATCATACCGAGCATGATTCGCTCCATTTTGCGCCGGGCCACTGCAAGAGGCTCTGCAGTACTCACCGGTACTAAATATGAACTAGATGATATATCTCTAGACACCCTCAACGGAACAAGAACAGTCTAACCCTGTAGATTAAATAAAGTATTCAGTTCAATATTCCCTGGGACTTACTTGAATCTACAAGCACCTGATGAAGGCTAGAGCGCACAACGACCGAAACGATGTGATAACAACAAAATTGAAAACTAATAGTCTGCCTGTAAATAATGTAAATAATAAAAATCTTAGAATCTTCTGATGCTCCCTAAAATGTCGATAAATTTCAAGTTTCCGTTGCCCTTCTCTGGTCTGATACTCAACATTTTTCGATTATTCCCCGTCTAATTTTGGTCTGTTGCGTTTAATGAGATAGCTCGGATTACCTAAATAAAAGATATATGTACATTTCCCTATGGCTAAAAATGCCTTTGAGCGAGTTAAGCCTGGAGGTCTTGGAAAAGACCATCCTCCTGTGGACATTGTGATTTTCTAGCGTCAGCTCACAAAGAGAAAACAGAATCCGTATCACTTGAGGACTACCAAGAGCAGCAACAACTAAAATGGATTACGCATGTAACTCGAAGACAAAATAATGACATAAGATGTTGACATTCCACACTACTTCAAATAAAAGTTTAGGAAAGAAACCTGCTCAATGCTGGAAAGAGCGATAACATCTACTGAAATTGAGAAACCTATTTTTCTGAAAAATTGTTTTAAGAGAAAGATTTTATAAATTTCAACCGACAACACTATTGACTATACAGTCAATGAATGCCAAATGTTTCCTTGGAGGGAAATGGCTGATATCTCTATCTATAAAAGGCACGATGTGTGTGTGTGTGTGTGTGTGTGTGTGTGTGTGTGTGTGTGTGACGAATGCTCGGCCGCAATTTTCGACGGATTTGCACCAAAATTTACATGCACATACTCCAAGTTAGCGGAAGGCCAAGACCGACTTTGCATTTCCCAACTCCCATCGATAGTGGAAATAATTGCTATTTCATGCTTCTAAGGCAGTTTTCATGCAGTTTGCGGCCATTTTCTACTGGCCAAAGTGAAAGCCTATAGCTGGCTGCTACGAATAGGCAGGAAGATTCTATTAGCCAGCGTAAGAGCCAATAGCTGACTGACACGAATGTTAATTAGCATGCAAAAAAAAATCGATAGCTGCATTCGTCACAAGTGGGAAAAATTTAAATCTGCATGGCATTTTACTCCAATTGGCTCATTCGCTTGCTTAAACTCAACGTTGATTCTGATTCCGCAGAACTGGGTTGGGTGTGAAAAAGTATTTGTTGTTAACATTCTTTTTTCATTCGGTTTTTCCAGTTACGAGTCCTGTTTTTAAAGCTGGTCGTTTTGTGTTCATTTTGTTTAGTTCTTTTTTCGTAACAGATTTAATGTTTAGTATAGAGCTTAGAAAAAATTCGCAGTGTGAGATAGGCAAGAAGTAAGGCATGTAGCAACATCAGCACGGCAAAGGGCACTACTTTAAAGGCAAGGAAGGGCAAAAATATTTTAAGTCAAGTGATAGCGATTGCTGTATGAGCCGTACGATTTTTGAATCAACCACGGGCTACGCCGGGCCATGCTGCTAGTTACTATTAACATTTCGTGACAAACCCTTTTATAAAGCCACAAAAATAGGTATGAACTAACGCATGCACATATTACACTCGGTCTCAGTGTCTTGTTAACAACTGTTTAACCACTAATCAAAAAACTAGCGCTATACAATCTTCTTACACCAAACTACTACATACATGGAGTACTACGTAAATGGATTATTGCTGCTATATCTGGGCTGTAGCAGCCCAGTCCTCACTTTCCACCCTTGACAGGTTTTTAGAGTTCATAAGCTTTTACGCGGTATGCGTTATTTTCAACCTGACTTCCCATTTTCCCACAAGCGAAACATCATCAACCTGTCGCTACCTTTTCGCTATTTCCATGGAAAATCTTCAAACACGCTACGCACCATAATTTCATCAGTTCAAAGAATTACAGCTAAGATCTGCCATACCGTCTAAACGGGGTCGAATCATCGTCATTCCTTTCGTTTTCCATTGGTAAGAAGGAAGTTTCTTCCTGAGAACCGCTGATTTGTGGAACAGACTCCCGAGAAAATGCTTCCCCGATCACTACAATCTTAATCTCTTCAAAACCAGGATCAACTGCTATCTATCCTTATAATCTGTATTTACTTTCTCCTCTCACATCCATACAACAACCTCATTCATTAACCATTTAACTTGAGTGGCTCTTAGGTCTTGTATTGGGTGATCGTTTAATTAATAAAATATATATTAATCTGAAAAATTTAGATGTTATGAATATCTATCGACAGATACAAAGAAAGTCGGCATGAATTTTGGAGATCTCAGATTTCGGAAGCTAACCAAACTATGCGTGTGAGGGTTGTATCTTAGTTACTTTAATCTTATAGCTATCTACTATAGTTAACTTTGTCTAACACAGAGTCACGGCAATGATGCACCATATGAGGATCGAACTCACTACACTAGCAAAACAGCTTTCTGTTTCAGTTTAATGAACGATTAATGTTGTTTTAAAGTTCTGGTCACAACACTTATTGAATATTCACATACTGAACTTTCTGCTAGAGGGGTACATATTAGGTAATACCTTTTGGATTCTTATAATGTTTTAAGTTCCTCGATGTCCCTACTATGTGTTTTAGTGACTATATTTACACATTTAAATTCCTGCTTTAGGTTTTAGGCTACTATTTTGTTTTATATTAATTACGTTCCTTTTTGTTTAGAAGTTCTTTTATGTTAAGTTTAGATTAATTATTTTCGATTGTAGTTGTGATAGAAGTGGTCGTTCATATAATGTCTAGAGTATTTATATCGCCCGCTCTCTTATTTTTATAAATTTGATGAGCTTTTTGCTTTACGTTAAATATGAAATAATTAGGATATTAGAGGAGCTTAAAATTATTTTCAATGCATTTCTCCTCATCAGGTAAATACTGATGGATCCCAAATTCTAAATGCTTTTATATGGGAGCCGATAAATTATTTCGGATTTTATTTTGCTGTTATGGTGCGGATAGAAGTTTATGAAATCATTTTTATTAGTAGATTTACGATAGACAGTTTTAAGTCATTATCAGTATGGTTTACAATGATATCGACGAAAAGTAAGATATTTTTTTGTTTCTGTAACATAAGTAAATTCTATCGTGCGCTCGGCGTTGTTTAATTTATCTACACGGTCAGATAATATTGTTTATCGGGGATATATTAATAAAATATTATCAATGGATACAATTGACTGTTGGGTGAATGCGTTCAAAAACGTTTATTCTGAACAAGTTTTTATATCTATATACGCATAAACATGCAAGAATTTCATTAAAAACGCGCAGAAATAAAAAATTTTCGTGTATACATTAAAAACTACGAGGGGCTATTGAGGGTCTTTCGGACCGATCCACTTCTCAAAATATCAGAATTTGTTTACATTATTTACATTCAAACTATTTTCCTGATCTGTGTTGTTGTTATCGGTTAGACCGTTGTGCCTTCCGGCCTTCATCAGGTATATATCGATCCGGACAACGCACAAAGAAATTCCGAACTGAACCCTTTATTTAATCTAGGGATATCTGGGGATATCTCGTTTAGTTTTTATTTTAATACTGCTTTAAAGTCAGAGATTGAACTCACAATTATTATGTTACCAAATTCAGAGAATTGTCCTACGGGACAATAGCCTAGTTGATTAAGGCGTTGGTTAGTGATTAGAAACAAAGAAAAGTATGCTAAACTGTTACGTGACATCAGTCCACCCGTGTGGCAGTGAATGCTCTACAATCTCTTCACTTATGAAGAAAAAACTTGAAGCAACAGAAATGTAGTTCTACAGAAGGATGCTGAGAATACCACGGACCGAACATACATAGAACGAAGTTCTAGAGAAAATGGATACAAAAAGGATATTTATACTTAACATCAGGAAGAAATTTTTAGGGAAAATAATGTGGAAAGAGGGCTTGGAAAATTTGATACTCACAGGACTAATTGAAGGCAAGAGGGACAGAGAAAAACAACGCATAACCTAGGTAGCGATCTTGAGTCAGAGGATAGTGGAACAAGGTTTAGGAGAGATAGCACAAAAAACAAAATATATTAAGAGCTACGAAAGGACAAGAAATTGTGGAGAGCTATGACTGCCAGGATCATGAAGGGACATGGCTCATAATAGAAGAAAAAGAAGAGGAGGATGAGGAGAAAGACACAGACGAGATGTAAATAGAGTAAATAATAATAACTACATTTTTTAGCCCTTGTTTGGTAGGGCCGGAAACATTTCAGCAGCCTCTCATTATTATCAAGTAATTGTAAATCTATATATATTTACACAGATCTACATAATTATGCAAACACTGTCAACAGGATAAAGCTCATAGGATTAATACTAGATAAATGCAAACACAGACATCGATGAAGTTCCATATTAGCTTATATTTCTATAGCTATATATAAACACACATTTTTTTAAAAATTATCACTATTCAAAAGCTAGTGATATATGCGCAGTTATATATATATATATATATATATATATATTAATCTACCCGCAGAATAATCCATTAAAGCACAAATACCCATTCCCATGCTCCACGTATATATATATATATATATATATATATATATATAAAATGTATATATCTACACACCACCTTTCTAACTCAAGTGTTCACCCCGAGGAAAGACTTGCGAGGACAACGCAATTAGGATCGAAATCTTTCGAAGTTTTTCTCCGTACAATATTTCCTTTGATATTCAAATCTATTCGTGAAACGGACAGTCTTTGATTTTACCATATTGAGAGATAAAGAAAAGGGCGGGAAAATTATGATCTTCTTCGACTTATCTGTTTATCTCATCAATGTAGTCAGCCTGAAGCTCTGGATTAGTTCTGTACTCTCGATCTTATTTGCGTACACATTCGAATTATTATTTCTTTTCTCTTCTGTTTTTTAATCATTATTTCATTTGGGATAGGGTTTCTATCTAATTGGAGACATTTTTTTTTCTTTGCTTGTTCTCATTTCAGAAAATTGTTATATTATTTGGCGCGTTCTCATTGGCAGAATGTTGCCATTTTCGTCACAGTTTGTTCCCGCAAAAATAGAAATCACTTAAGTTCTTCTCTTTTTTTATCTCATTCTAGCTCTTCTGCGCATCTTTTTTTATTCATCTTCTTTGTTCATATAGATCTCTCAATTGTAATTATTACGTCTTTTCCCTTTCTTATCATTCAGCTCAGTATCAGTTATTTCGCATCGTTCCTTTTGTGTAATTCTCATTGGTCATTCCTTTTCTCATATTTAGTTTTACTTCTTATATCTAAAAAGGAAAGAATAAGAAAAGAGACTTTTTTCTGTCTTCCAAACGGATGATTTACTCTTATTAGAATCTTTCTATCAGGCTCTTTATATTCGTTATAGCTAATAATTCCTGTTTCTCAAACTGCTATACTTTTCGGCCTACCAATTTTCAATTGACTTCTTAATTTAGGTATTTTTTCTATTTTTTTCTTTTTTTTTTTTTTTTTTTTTTGGAAGGGAACAAAATTTGATAAGTGCATCAACATTAATTAAATTTCAACAAAAACATCAATTAAAATTTTGTACGAAACAAGAGAACACACAAACACCATAATTATACCAAATCAACCTAAGAAGAACGTTTTGATTCTAAGTACAGTAATTCATTTTTTTTTTTTTTTTTTTTACTTTTCTGTTCCTACCACTTCCATTTCTTTCTTCTTTATACCGGAATGCTGATGACAGCAGCCATTGAAAACTTTGTACGGGAAACAGCATTAAATATTTTTTTTGTCGCTTATCATTTTCTATGTCTATTCTTTAATACCAAACACAGGTTTTTAAACATTGTATTCGAACTCTTCTTTCATGCAACTTTTTCTTCATCCAGTTTTTTCTTTCAGTCATTCTTGCTTAAGATGTATATACGTTAGCTCTTACCTTCTCCAAATCATTCTTCTTCTCTCGGTCCTTTTCTTTCTTTCTTTCTCACTCGCTCGCTCTCCTTTCTTTATTGTTCGCTCTCGTTTTTTCTCGCTCGTTCTTTCTCCTTCTCAAAATGTTAAACTTCTCAATCTTTCTATTTTGTTTTCTCTATCTGATCATGCTGACCCTTCATTAAAAAGCAGTATTATATTTTACGTTTGCTTACATGTCTCTCATTTCCAGCCTTGTGCGTACGTATGTATATAAGATAACACTTCAAAAAATAAATGCTACGTCTTATAGATGATATACTCGATATGATAAAACTGACTGATAAGGTAATTCTAGTTTCATTTCATACAGGTATATGCATTTAATGACTGCATGAAGATTGATGTTAGTGATATTATTAGATGAATTGAGTTAATTTTACATACTCGTTTTTAATCCCAAAACTGCATATTGAGAAATGATTAAATTGTTGCTGAAAATATCAACACATTTTTTTTTTATTTTGTATATTATACATACACTTTTATAGCCTCCATTATCTAAGATGGCTATTATCGAACCCATTACAATTTTTTATTGATTGGTTGATTCGTTTTCAACGGGTTATCAACACGTCGCAGGTTATTTAAATCCATAAAATATTTTTAGATTGTAACAATTTTTTTAGATAATAATGATTTAGTGATATAAGTCTTACTAATTACTCTATAGATGGAGGGAGAAGAGGTGGATTCATACTTTTCCCAATGGTATTTTCACGTAAGGGAATATAACGAATCCCATTAACAATTCCGAGTCGTTATTCATTACATTACCCGCACATACAAACTTACAGCGATCACCCATTTAGGAACTGACCAGGCTCGACGTCGCTTAACCTCATTGATCGTACAGGAACCGGTGTTTAAAACGAGACGTGGTCGTAAGCAATCCCAGTAGAGGATATACTGAAGAATACCTCCACTAGTACATATAGTAGGTAATGTTAGATTCTTCTTCTACTTCTTGTATATGCTGTGTTCCTTCAGTGTTTGATCATGGCTCTCCACAACTTCCTATCCTTTGTAGCTCTTAGCAATGTTATTTTACCATCCTTCCCACTTCCTGTTCTGCTGTTGCTAGGTAGGTTACGCGTTAATTTCTCCTGTCTATCTTGCCTTCAATGTTTGGTTAGTATCAAATTCTCCAAACCTTCTTTCCTCATTATGTGTCGAAGAAATTTCAATTTCTTCTTCTGATTGTAAGTACAAGCGCTCTTTTTGTTTTCATTTACCTTAAAATCGTTATTCACATGTTCAGTCCATGGTATTCTCAGTATCCTTCTGTAGAGTCACATTTCTGTTGTTTCAAGTCTCTTCAACATCTGTGATGAAATTTTCCAGCATTCACTGCCATATAGGAGGACTGATATTACATAACAGGTCAGTACTTTCTTGTTTTAGTTTCTATTGAAATTTTCTTGCTCCTTAATAAAAAAAAATAATCTTGTTGCTATCTATGTATACATACATGGTGTCCCCCAAAAAATGTATTCACTCTTTAAATGACAATAAACGAAATGTTTATTGGCTTGCAAACAATATTAATGGTTAAAATGAAGAAATGTTAGCATTTATTGACTTGCAAAAAAGATTAACGGTTTAAATTTAATATCAAATTAAATTAAATGCATGTTTATAAATATTCAAATTGACAACAAAGACAACAGCGGCACAGTGGATAAAGGCGTTGGTCAGATCCAGTGACAGGACTCAAAGAGTGTGAGTTCAATACCCGGTTAATGCAGTGGAGAACTTTCAGAGGGAAATTAACAGGAGATAACTGATAACTGACATCCATCCATCAAGCATGGCACGTGGAACTAGAACAGTCTACCCCAGTGAGCGAAATAAAGGGTTCATTTCGACATTCCAACCACCTGAAGAAGGCCGGAGCGTACAACGGCCGAAACGTTGTAATAAATATGGCGACAAAGATGAGGACAATAGTCCGAATAATGTAAATAATGTACATAATACCTCATCTCAGAAATATAGACAGACTCTGATAACTTTCAAAATAATCTTTGGTTATTTTTATTATTACTTCTATAAATTATTTTATTTATTACTTTTTCTACAATGTCAGTTTGAATTTCAGGAACAAGAAGTTATTATTTACCTTAATTGCACTCTGACTACCGTCCTCACATTTTTTGCTATTATCGCAACGTATCGGCAGTTGTTCCCTGCGAACTTCATTAAATGTTTGTCGATCCTAATAATCTTCAAGGAGTTTCGAACTTAAACCTTTATTTAATCTGTGAGATTGATTATCCTCGTTCCGCTGAGCATGTTTAGGGATAACTCGTTTAGTTCTTATATTAGTACTGCTCAGTTATTTTTTTGCCCTGTTTTCACTGAGTCTGTCAAAACTACCCTGGCCAGCGATTGAACTCATAATTACTTTGTCGACAACTTCACTAAACAAATTCTTTAATTCACTGGGTTTTTTGTGAGTATATTAAGCAAGGGATTTAATTCGAAATTCCCTAAATGTCATCCGGATTGACATACACCTGATGAAGGCCGGAGGACGCAACATCCGAAACGTCCTGATAATAATGACGAAGATGAGGACTATAGTTCGAGTGTGAATAATGTAAATATAATTTCTACAAATTCGATATAATTACAAAGAAGCCATGTTTGTGTTTTAAGACTTCAAATTTTTTTTTATAAAAGTAAATGTTAAGTGAGTTTAAATTTTATATAATTTTTATTCTTTATGCGCCATGTCCTTCAGGGCCTATTCGATCGTGGTTCTTCACAATTTCCTATTCTTCGTAGCTTTTAATAATGTTTGTCTTTTTGATATTTCTCCTAAACCTTGTTCCACCATCCATTTACTCAAACTCACTTATGTTATACGTTGTTTTTCTCTGTCCCTCTTGTCTTCAATCTGTCCTGTGAGTATCAAATTTTCCAAGCCTTTTTCCTCATTATGTGCCCTAGAAACTTTAACTGTTTCTTCCTGATGTTAATTATAAGTTTTCTTTTTGTTCCCATTTTCTCTAATACTTCGTCGTTGTTCACATATTTGTTCGATGGTATTCTCAGCATCTTTCGGTAGAAGCAAATTTCTGTTGCTTTAAGTCTCTTCTTTATTTTTGAGAAATACTGTCCAGCATTCACCGCCATACAGGATGACAGATATCACGTAACAGATGTATGCCTAATAATATGAATCTCTGATACTTTAAAATGAAGCATCTATTTGATTTAGTTTTTTGTTGTTTTACTTAAAATTTATCCAGTATATTTGTCGAATAATCTCCCATGGAATGCTTGTAACGTGGCTGATGAACAAAGAAAACCCTATAGCATCAATCTTGCACGGTACGGGCTTATCTGAAAATACGATGATGCAAACATTGACAACCAGTGCCGAAAGCAAATGAATGCTGCTTTTGCAAAAAGTAGGAATAAATTTAGTTATAGACAATCAGAATAATATTGTAATGTACGAAACAGATGAGTAGTCCGATAGATAGGTTATCTATTCGCCTGCCTTGATGATCTCGATGAATTCCTATCTACTGTTTTACGAGTTCTAGAAAGGGTGGGAAATAATTTCATTTCTTCCTATCAATAAATGACAACTGACCCAGAAGAAAACATTACGAAAATTAGTGAACTTCGGTGGAAATTCATTCGACACATACACTTTTTCACATGTTTCACTGGCGACAAAAACTAATAAGAGAAAGTTTCAGAGTAAATAAAGATGAAATCAGGTTGGATATGAAGAAAAGTAAAAGAAAATAAAATATTCTCATTTTTGTCTTTCTGTTTTCTTTTACAAACCTTTCTTTATTATTTCCTTGTTTACGAATAACTGGGGCTCCTTTTCTGTTTTAAGCAGAAAAAAATTACTTCGATATTTCGTTCGAATTATGGAAAAGCTTAACTACAAAAGATACCCAAAAAGTAATATACAAACATTTATTTACGATAGAAAATAACAAGGCCGGTGCCTACTACCCCCGAACCATGGGAAGTGCAAGCCTGAATGGGTACTTTGTGACACTAGTTATCTTATCAACATTTACATTTTTGTATCTATATACATGACAATTTAAACTAAGTCAGTTATGTGCCATGCGTGATACACGCGTAGACGATCATATATCTTTCGATACATGACTGACGAGGCAGATTTTTTCCCCGCAGTAGGTTGTCATTTCTTTCTTTAGACCAGTTGCCATCCAGGGCTTTAGAACCCGGTCTGTCCTGCTATCTACCCATAACTGGGGAGAAGAAGAGGAGTCATACTTTTCCCAAGGGTATTAGCACGTAAGTGAACGTAATGGATTCGACTGTAATTCGATCTCGTCTCTCCGATTCCTCAGTCCGAGCCGCTATCCATTACTCCTCCGTGCCTCCAAACTAAGTACAACTAATTATTAAAGATGAAAAATTTTCGCAGATTTTGACGACATTTGTTTTACTTATGCTAAATCCAAAAAAAAAAAATACTATATCAAATTCCCTATTGTTTTATCCATAATGTTGAATGTGTTAAAATTATTCAACTTTTTAACAAGGAAAATCTCAAGTTGATTTTAAAAATTGCCGCAAAATATTGTTGATTTATTTAAGATGGAATGATCTATTATAATATGTCTCTAATTTGTATTTAGATACATTGTATTTATTTTCAATTTTTCTAGTTGAATTATTCACCTATATTACTGTACATAATGAGGTTACAATAAAATGTGTATTATTCATATACATGAATAATACTTTTTGAAAATGGTGAGGTAGTAGAACAAGAGGTCGCGTATCATAGATTCGGCGTGGAGGAAGAGCACGAGACCCTTGCACCGGCCACAAAATAAAAATTGGGAAAACTAAGTCAGAAGTAGAGTGGGCTGAACCAGATATTAATTTTTAAAATTTTAATTTTAAAAAATTTCCCCAGTCTATTTTTCTCAGTTCCCCTCATAAAATGAATATTTTCAGATCTATTATCCTACTGTAAACATTTTTTGTTTTTAATTTAAATAAATTTTTTTTAAATTTCACTTGTATTTACCGTATATATTCGTGTATAAACCGACTTCATGTATATTGCCACGCCTGATTTTTTTTTTTTTTGCATTAACTTTAACGACTCCAGAAAAAAATCTACCTGTGTATCGTGAAACTGGTCACCCAAAATGAATGATTATTAACCTCTTCAAAAAGATTAACTGTGTATATTGTGATCCTTTATTTTTTGCTTAAAAAACTGATGATAAAAACTCGTACTTTTCTGGAATAATACTTATATATAAGGCTTAAATGTGGAAAATGTTTATACATTTAAGACTTATAAAATAGGTTTAAGATATAAATAGACGAGAAAAATGTAAAATGAAGTTTTCTTATATATTTTAACATTAAGGGTAGAAATGAAACAGATTTCTGAACTATTATGTAACAATCCTTCCATATGTCAGTGAATACTGGACAATCTCCTCACAAATGAAAAAAAGACAAAACACAAATGTGGTTATACAGAAGGATACAGATAATACCATCCGCTGAAAATGTGAGCAATGAGGAAGTTTTAGGGAAAATAAAAACAAAAAGGTCGCTTAGAATTAGAAGAGACAGTTGAAATGCGGAAATAGCGCTTCACTCACAGAGCAAAGTAGCGATCAACCTACTTAACTAGCTTATGTATATGGATGAAAATGTATTCGATGTGACTGTCAAAAGTGAAACGTTACTAACAGCTGCAATGGATAGGAAGTCGTCGAGAGCCATGATTGCTTACGCCTTGAAGGGATATGGTACATAGAAGAATAAGAATTGTATAATAATGATTTTAGACGAATGATACAGCTCAGTTCAATAGCATTGTCATAGATTGGGGCCGAGAGGAAAATTTATTAATCTGTTTAATCTTCAGTTCCAGTAAAACGTTGAGCGGAGGCTGAAGCTCACAATTCCCTGTAGCAACGTGGATCATGTAAAGTGGAAAATGCATTAAACTAGATGGTAACTACATGAAAAAAATAACATAGTTGTGCTAGTAACGTTTAGTTTGGTTGATTCTGTTTAGTGGCATATCAGCACTTCAATGGGTCATTTAATGCCGAAATCTAAATATTTTGAAGACAGTTTCTTGATTTCAACTAAAGATCAAATGTATTGCTGATCATTTTACTATAAATATATATTTCTGGTATTCTTACTTTAAATATGCATTTTTATACTTTCAGCATTTGGGGGGGGTACTATTTATGCTACTACCCCGAAGTAGGGTGGGTCTTGTGAACAACAGCAATTAAGAGGTGGTTCCACGCTCCTGAAAACCTCCACTCTTCCGATCAGCCGCCTTGATACCGGGTGTAGTTTATTGTAATACCCAAGAGTATGCGGTGTTTACTCATTCCCCCACGAGAATGAGATGTGACACAAGATCGGATTAATGTGGGGACCCGAGGCGTACACTCGGACAGGGACAAAAATTCCCCTCAGTCCCCTAAAACGTCAGTTGCATCGATCCCTACCTCTTGTGCAATGGGAGGGCGCGGCTTCGAGCAGCTGTTCCCCAGGGCTGGGCACCTCTTCAGTATAATTTTCCTCAGTTGCCCCTCTGTCCTTTGACAGAGAAGACCCTGAGCTCACTCTGTCCAAGGACAGAGACGCAACTGAGAGATGATAAGTAATGTGCATAAATTACTTAGAGTAATTTACGCGTTACCCAGGAGTATGCTAGTAACCTATACACAACGTCTTATATTTATAGTAATAAAGAGAATAGGTTAGAGATTTCTCATATTTCACGAATTATTTCTTTCAAAACTAACATTACCTCTATGCTTTATTCATGTTACTCAACTACCCATCTATTTATATAGCATACGCATTCAAGCAGTTATATATGATAGTTGGCTACTGGTTTCTTACGGTATCTAAGTATCCCTGTTGTAGACGCTTGCTCAGTCATATTTTGTGTTTCTTCAACACTCACAGAATCCACCTGTAGTTCATACTGCAACTATGCTTGGTGGAATTTAGTTACTATTTTGTTGAACAAGGCCAGGACGATCAAATTCTCGGTCACGATGACGTCCTTACAGCACAACTAAAACATCCAAACCGTTCCATCTACCCATTTTTTCTTAAAGTGTGGTAATGTTTGCAGGCACTTTCCAACGGTGATCATCTTTTAAGTAGATATTATCATGGTCAACTCCTCGACAGATCGAACCTTGGTCTCCTAGACAGAACGCTAATCTTCTAACCACTCGCACACACATATACGTATGTATGTAGAACATACGTTTTTGTTTAGTTTAATTTTGGGAGGGCATCGTGTAAATAAATCACTCGTCACATTAGGAGACTCCTGTGAATAGATGATGTTGATCTCATATAAGGTTTTTATATTTCTTTGCTTCTATCTTAGTTTAGTTTCTTTAGCTATCTACTAGCAGTATAACCCGTCTTCGACCGGCTGTTTCATTACTGGGAATTTTTGCCGTTCAATTAGAGCAGTTTAAGTTTAAAGTCAGCCCCTCCCCCGAAAATCAATATAGGTAACAACAATTGGGTGCAACTGGGGCGCATCCCCAAATAAGGGGGTTAACAATTTGAATGGTGGGGGGTGCTGAAAAGGGCCATTTTTACGTTCTCAATCTTGCAAGGAAGGAACCTCTTCCATGGACCATCAAAATAATAATATATGATAATTTTTTTTATTTATAATATATTTTTTTATAATTCTAGTAATCTTTTGCGTTAGATTTCAACTCTCTAAATTGATTGTATTCCGTTTTTATAGACATTAAATTTTGCCTTTGATTTTTGCACAAAATGTAAAAAAATCAGTTTTTTCGATTTTTCACCTTCAAGGTTGTAATTTTTCCAGCCAATTTGGACCAAAACCGGCACTGAAAAATTATCTATCAAACAAAGAAAAGATTCAACGAAATCGGATGAAAACTGTGAAAACCTATAAACAACATCCGATATCACACACACACACATACATACACACACATATTTTGAGAATTATAGATATAGACAGATTATATTGATATTGTAATTCGAGTTAAGTTTTTGTAATTTCCAGTAACTTATCAGCTTGTATATATCATCATCATCATCAATCCAGTGACCGGATTTGGTCGTAGGGGCGCTGCGCAATTAGGTAACTAACCAGTACTTTCCACTTATCCTAGTCGAAAGCCAGAGATGTATTCATTCATGCGTAGCGTATCTTGGGCAAGTACACCAGTCGGAGTCCATCCATCTCCTGGTTAAACTTAAACCGAGGCTCGCCTTGTTCACAGACATGTGGCTATTGTTTCCATCGGAGAAACCCTCTGCGATGGCCATTGATTTCAGTCTAGGAATCACTCTGTCCAACAATGACGTGTCATCAACGCACTGGCTACATCCATAACTATAGTGCACAGTCCACCCCATTGTGCTTAGATGGCCGTTGATTCTACAAGAAAGTTCATCCGCCCTTTGACACATCTTTTTTTAACCCTGCTGATCCTCTAGCAAGCCTTCTTATCCAAAATGCCTTTAGTTTAGTTTTGCATATCACGATCACGAGTCCCGTAACTCTTTCGAGTTGTAGGGGCAAGTAGAAGTAGTGTGTCTTGGGCAAGATAGCCTGACGGAGCCTAACCCGCTGGCTTGAATTCAGAATTGTTCCTTCTCTTAGACCGGTTGCCACCCAAGACTATAGAACCCAGTTCGTCCTTGGGGAAAAAAGCAATGGATTCATCCCAAGAGTATTAACACAACTGAATGCAATTAATTCGAACTCGACTCTCCGATTCCTCAATCCGAACTGCAATCCATTACTCCGTCGCACATAGTTGAATAACACCTGCATTCGTTAATATGATGATTACACTGGTTTCCATTCATCTACAAAAGGGCGTGTCTGATTTAAAACCCAATAAATCTACTGTTAGATGACTAATACAAGAGGTCTAAATAATAGGGAGCGGAGTCGAATTTTTTTCTTAATATGCAATAAACGGGTGGTCTTTTTTAAAGTTGGGAGTTCGGAAAATCACTTAAGGGTTCCAAAAGTGCGAAATTAATAAACGAGATGTTCTTAAAAAAATTCCTGGGTATCGGAATTTTTTTTTTTTTTTACAAAAAATAGGAATAAATAAAACCTATCTACCTTTTTTAAGCATCCCAAAGAATATCATGTTAAATTTGATGCCACCATATTGTTACTATTGTAAACGGCTTGAATAATATGTGCATATAGTACTTAACTTTCTTCTAAAATTTCTGTCCAGGCACTAAGCGCTGTCGGAAGAGATTTTAAAATGACACATATTGAATAAAATGTTCATCCATTTTGTGTACATATTTTGATAAAGAAAACATATGTACCCACATACATAAACACACACACGTGTGTGCGTTAGTGAATACAAATATAAATGTGTATAATAGTATTTCTTAAAATATTCATGAATTTATGTGAATATAAATTATTTACATTTGTATATGTAAGTTTTTCTTTTTAAATGAAATAGAAAAATAAATATAAAAACACTGAATTGCTTTGTTTCGATTTAGCCCTCAATATTAAATTCTTATTTTAATCACAACGGTTCTTAAATGGATGCCTCCATTTTGTATCATCTCTGCTTATTAATCCATTTCTGCCTACACAATCCTTTTTGTACTTAAGTTTTATTTGAAGCCCCACCTGAGGGACGAAGCGATCTATTTTAAAAATTGCGCTGGAAATAGTACTCTAAGCTTAAGTAAAAAGATCTTGTGTTTCCAGAGGTTTATAAAAAGTAACAATTTCCGGTGTGCATTTTTCTTTATATCTCTAAATACTTTTTCTTGAGGAATGCATTTAAACTATTTGTGTTGTGTGCTTTTCCTTTTAAATAAGAAAAAAGCCATTTAATGTAGGTATTTTGGGAATATTTATTGGACGCTTTTAAAGTCTATTCTTTACGTATCTTGTTCAAATCCTCGACCATTTTTTATTTATTTATTCGTTTTCTTCTTCCTATAAAGACGCCAGCCTTTTGAGTTTTGTCTTAATATACAGTTATTTCGATATATTACTTTATCGCTCAATGTTTATTGACAGATTTAATATTTTTCTTACTATCCATTTAGGTATCGATTATGTGGATTTTCTATTATTAGTTTATTTTAAACTAAAAACTGTGTCTTTAAAATGAGAAGATGAATTTGTTTTAAAGTGTATTATTTCATAATTTACGTCTTTTACATTTTAAAATAAATAATGCCTGAGAAACGACAATATGCGGGAATGAAAAATAAACAAACGCTTGAATTCACTTTCATGCCACACAAAAATAGATTTAAACACTGAGATACAATAGCTCTGGACAGCCACATGTTTTTGTGGGAGATTTAAATGTTTCTAATGGGTAACCCATTAATGACCCTTACTCTTTCAAGCAATACTCTAGTGTGTTTACATTTTTCAGATACACTCAGAATTAATGTCTTCGATATCGTAATAAAAAAATTTTAAAAAATATATTTTTTTAAATTTTAATTAGCTATTTTAAAAATCATCATAGCTGTTTCGACCTGAAGGCTAACTGCAAATCACAGTGATTTCTCATCGTCAGCATGGACGCTTATTTCCAAGCATGCACTTCTGTTCAGATCTGTTTTTGTTTCTTCAACGCCCACAGAGCCAGCCTGTGCGGAACTTCATTACAGTTCAAATATCTGATCTACGAGTGATTACATACGTTTTGTAATTCAGAGTTACCCTCCTCCTATACTGATTGCTAACCACAGATAGAGAGTCCACTCTGACCTAAAATTCAACCCAGAGCTGAAAGAAGGGATGAATTCATACTTTTCACAATAGTAGTTGTGCAAATGTTTATGAACAGATTTCAGTCGGAATTTGAACTCGGCTCGCAGATTTCATGTTCAAAGTCTTCGATCATTACACCGCCTGCACATCCACAAAAAACTACCTTACATTAAATCATATTATAATTCTGCTTGTTCCCTCGTCATTTAGAAAGTTAACACGTGCGTTAAGTCCTGCCATTGCCACAGATAAGTAATGAACCATTCCATTTTGATTGCGAGGAAAGCCGGAAGAAAAGCTTCATAGACGCTGTTTGATTTTAGTGAAATATAACATGTATAATATTAAGAAAGGGGCACTTCGACGTGGTGCAATGGTTAGCAAGCTTATCTCGCTAGATCAGTTATGACTGATTTATAAGTTCGATCCTCACTGACTGCTCCACGCTTTTGTCCTTGCGCTACATCTAAGCTACACTTAGAAAATCGTTTAGTTAATTCGACATGGTGTAATGGTTAGCAAGATTACCTTGCTAGATCAGTTTACGACTGAGTAGTGAGTTCGATCCTCACTGGGTGCCTCATATTTCCTTGCCTTGTGCCAAATCTAAGTTACATTTAGAAAACTCGCCATATTAAGAAAGACAAATTAAAACGAAAGAAAAAGGAGCTGGAATCAATAACTTTCTCATACGTTTAAAGTCTGCCTCAGTGAAATGTCAGTTTTTTTTGCCTTGTCAGTTTTTAATCTTTACATTTGTACCCTCTTACTTCTTTGAATAATGACCCGCATTCATATTTATGATTGTTATAGCAATAGTTAATTTTTAAGCTTAAATATTTAACGTTGCGATAGGAATATTTTATAGTCTTGGAACTCGTAAGGCGTTTATTCATTCATTTAAGAATTATGGCTCATCCGAAAATTCAAATATCAAAGCCATGATATTTTCATGAGTACCGCTAGTAAATTGTTATAAACGTGTACAAAAACAAAAAAAAAAAGATTTTTGCATAATACAAAAAATAGAAAAACAGGTTTTGATAATGATGAAGTATAGTAGTAGTAATGGTTGTAGTAGTCGATTAAACGAAAATAGTTTCTTTTTAAGCATGAAATGGCTAATCGAATCAATTGATTCCAAAATGTTTGCAACAATTAATTCATTAGTGGCCCCTGTAAAAGTTGATATTAATTATAGGTTTCTAAAACACACGGTATTAATTATAGGTTTTGCCTATAATTGATTCCCTATATTTTATTTGGTGGGGGAGGGCTCTGCGCATTAATCAGTCCCCCGTTAAATTTTTAGTTTTGCTATTTTAATTTTCTAATGAATTATAATTCTTAATTTGATGATTAAATTAGATCCTTACGAGTTCTTCGACAATAATATATCCAATGGAATGGTGCCCCATATTTTCGGAGTTACGCTTAAAAATCGGCATAAGTATGAAAGTAGGTCATTATTTAAAGAGGTAAGAGGGTACAATTCAAAATTGACAAGATTTTCCATTTCACTGAAGCAGACGTTAAACGCATGAGAGCGTAATTACCTCCAAACCTTTCATTCTTAAAGTTATGTATCTTATTTTTCTCACTAAAATCAAACAGAGTAGATGATATATTTTTCTCTTCTGTATTTCCTCGTAATCAAAATGATATGGGTCATTATTTATTTTAGGTAAGAGCTGGGATAACCGCATTAATAAATTAATAGTTACCATCAGCTCATTGCTAAATCCAACTCATACCAAGTAATATTGACCACTGATACTGTATGTTTGAGTAGGTAAAACGCAAATTCAATTAATTGCAACCAGTCAATGTTCACGGAGTTGTCTCTGCATTTAAACGATTTTGATCTGAGTTAAATAAAAGAAACGAAAATAAACTATATTATTTATTATGAAAGCCAGATTTTGATTTTCCTACTCCACAATTTATTTTGTCCTTCCCTCACATTTCGTGATTGAACGTCTTAATTTTGGCAATCTGCAACCTTTATTTTTCTGTGGAGCGAACGGATCCTACTAACATATTTTTGTTTTAGTTTAAATATTTTGTTGTTTTTATTTTCACTATTTCATGATACATAATTTTAAATATTTTTGTAAAAAAAAAAAAATAAAATAAAATAAAAATAATAAAATAAAAATTGTAAATATCCATAAATTTTACATCAAGGTATTTGAGGAGTTCCCCTGTGAGTATATGGTATCTTGGTAAATGTAGGACTGGGTGAAGAAGGATGTGTTCTTGTGGCGAATGAGTAAATTATAATGAATGAATGGGTCGCGAATCAGATTAACTAGGTTTAGGATAGTCAGAGACGACCAGCCTCATCACTTCGGTTTTCTGTCAAAATTGTGTGTTAAAGTACAGGGTGGTCTGAAAGTCATGTCAACCCTTGCCAAAAAGTAATGAGAACAATAAAATAACAAGTAATACAAAGCACATGTACTCGATACAGTTTATTCACTTTGAGTGACGCTGTCGTACATCATCGAGAAGGTGGCACAAAATCATACGGCGCTATCCATGTCCTGTGTGATATTTTACGAAGCTGTGCTTTGTTGATTGTTGCAAAGGCCCTCCGAACGGCGTCATTCAACTGATGGGTATTCTGGCATCGTTCGTGTGAAACTCTCTCCTTGATAAAACTCGACAGAGCGTGGAAATTGAAATTATATTATATAAAGGTGACAAGACTTTCGGACCACCCTGTACAATAAATATAGTTTTATGAGAAACACTTAACCAAATGATTAATAAATTCGTACAATTCCAAAAAAGAAACTCGTTTTAAATTAATGTCTATCAAAACAAGTTAAAATCTGAATGCTCCAAGGAAATTGCCTATCTGGGTTTTACCTTTTAAATTGCCTAGAAAAATGTATTTTAAATGGAGAGTCTCAGTACTTTTCTGAATTAAAATTTGTTCATTTATTGTTGGTACTAATGCAAGAGGAGAGAATGCATGATTGCCAGCAAAAGGAAAAGCCCAGTATGCAAATTACAAATTCGAAAATCAAGCAACCCTATCCCTGTTTCCCTGATAGCTATAATCTCCAACTATTCAAATGTAATGTCAATCGACATCGCCAGTTGCCTTGATCTATGCACTATCCTTCTCCTCGTCGTTTCCTCTATCACTCCTATCCGCTCTCGCTCCAAATCTTCTGAAACCCCCTTCTGCGTACTAGTGGCTTCCCGCCTTGCTTGGGGTGAAATGCTTTTTAAAAAAAAAAAAAAAAAAAAAAAAAGTGGCCTCGATTTAAATATCTAGGAAATGTTTTAACAGAGGGCGGAAGGCGCATTAGGATAGTGAAAAGACACATTCCAAAAGCTAATCTCCTCAATAAGGATCGAACTCACTAAGTCGTAACTTATCCAGCGAGACTAACTTGTTAACCATTACATCATGAAGTTCCCGGATAAATTCTTATTTTATAGCTTACAATTTAAAGTTAGTAGTTAAATTGATTTTTTGGTGCGAACTATTTTTTTTTAATGCAAGAGTTCAAATTTTAAGTGTCGGTAACAGTTGCATAGATTAAATCCAATTTGGAAATTCTATTCCATTAATGAATTTAACGCTAACGTTTAAGATAACATATCTACAGTAGTGTTTTCGTTGGGTGGGAGTAAACATTAACACACGAAAATCATTCTGAGAGGTCAAAGGGCGACAACTGTGATACAAATAATTTGCACTCGTTTGCCAAGCGAGCAGATTGCCTATCCGAATAGTGAAACAAAATAAGCCTGGCCAAAGATACATAAACACAGCCAAATGTAAGAAAAGCGCAGAGAAGATAAAGAAAGAAAACAAGAACTTTAACGACCAACTTTCATTTAAACAGTTGTTCTGTAATGGCGAATGTGTTGAAGTTAGTGACGATATCTTAAAGAAGTAAAATGAAAGGCAAATAAATTGAAATGGGGTTGCTGGGTTCAAACATATTTCCTATTCTCAACTTTTTTCTCCTTTACCGATTTCTCAAAATATTAAAGAGGTAGAGAAAGAAAGATAGAGAAAAAAAGAGAGAGAGAGTGAAATATAAAGAAAGATATCGTTAAAAAAAATTAACTATTTATATCCCTTTGTTTTCTCAATGGGTTCCTTAATCTGTTTACTGACAGACGTAATGTTTGTTTTTCTTTCATTCTTATGTGATTGGAATATTTTCTTCTTTCTTTATTTGCTGGTTTTATTATTTTGTTTATTCCACGTTTGGTTTCTTGTTACTTTTTACAATTATTTTATTTATATTTTGCTGGATTTTGCCTTTTTTTATGCAGCACTAAGAACATTTAAAGTACACACGGAAAATATGACACAGAAATCGGAAGACGCATTGGAACAGAAAAATAAGCCTTCCAAAAACAACCAGGCGAACTATTAAGAAACAGGAAAAGTTCTTTAGAAACAAAGAAAAGAGTGATGAACTACTATGTAATACTGATTCTTCTATATGGCAGTGAATGCTGGAGAGTTTAGCCACAGACGAAGAGGAAATTTGAGGCAATGGATATATGGTTTTACAGAACGATACTGCGGGTTCCATGGACAGAGCACGTGAGCAACGAAGAAGTTTCAAGGAAAATGGAAACGAAAATTATATTTGTTCTTAGAATCAAAAGATTGAAATTTCTGAGACCTATGAGGAAAGAGGGCTTGGAGAATTTGATACCCTTAGGATATACTGACGACAAAAGGAGAGGGAAACCGCGAGTAACCTACTTGATGCGATTTTGCAAATGGATGACACGACTAGGAAGTTGTAGAGAGTCTTGATCGGTCGCGTCCTGATGGAACATGGCACATATAAGATTAAAAAAAAAGAATGTGTGCTTAACTATGTATAGGCATACATATAGGAGAAGATCTATAAATCTGTGAACTTATTTATAATTTGAATTTGTAATTTTCACTGTACAATGGCCGATATATTCAATTAATTGAAACGTATTTAATGTATTGACAAGGAAGCATGTTATGTCAAAAAAAAAAACATTTGTTGTGTAAAATATTTTTTATCATCAGTAGGCCACGGACTTATTTATATATTTGTGAGTATTTACCCGCGCGCCCACGTCATAACAGGATATGAAATAAGGTTGGAGTTTAGTTTGTACTTTCGGAAAACAGTATAAAAATTGCTCAAGCAATTCGGTACATCCCCTTTTGGGGACGCTTCAGGCGCCAGGTAATGACTGCACCTCTCCTGCAAGGGAGAGGTACTGCCTAGAAAGATGCCCCATTTGGGGTTTTTGATGTATATATGTAAATACACCTTTATACAGGTACCTCCAAAAACAAAAACGGCACCTAACGTTGAAAATGGATTTTAAAAATGAAAAAATTTTCTTGAAGCTATTATTTTAGTTTTTATTCCAAGCTAGTAGATTAAATTTAATATTTTCATTAAGCAAAATACTTCGCTGTATTTCAAACCGAATTTAAATCGATTGGAATGTAGTTTTTAAATCGTTAAAATTGACCATATTGACAAAGCATAATATATACTTTTATTAAAAATCTTTCAAAAATATAATATACTTTTCTGAAACTTTATCTGAGGAAGATTAACTAATTTAAAGTTTAATTAATCTGTATTAAAAAAAATATTACTTACTTTTAGTTTAAAATATCGCAGAAATGCATTTTTGTAATGAGGTGAATGTTTTATGGGATTTTGACATATTTATCGATAACCTGATGTTTCGCATTTTTAAGTAAGGGCACATAACTGCAAAAATGAATTGACGAATAAAATATGAACACATTTCTATATAAGTTTTTAACTGCAAATTAATCTTAAATATTTAGAAAAATATTCTAAGTAATCTAATATTTTATCGAATTTTAGGTAGTTTGACATTATAACCTTACTAAGGAAGGCGCTTGTTAGAGAAATATTAGAAAATTACCAATCAATTTTAAATTTATTATATTTACCTCTCTTATTTTTTGATAATGTCGTGTATGGATATCCGTATTTACATTTATACACCTCCAAAATACTTCAAAATTCCTTTCAATATACTGGTGGGGTCACTGAATTGGAGTCAGCTTTTCTATTTATGATTAGTATTTTTACTTCATAATATCACCTAATTGCTTCAAATTAATACAAATTTTTTAAAGATTTAAAAGTTTATAAATTATTATAATTAAGACTTTTGCAAAATGAAAATATTTCTTGTTAAAATTCATTATTCATCGAATTGTTTGTTGTTCATAAAAGCAATTAAAAGCTTTTCTAATTAAATAATGTCTTATTTTTATCGTATTTGTTATTTTACACTTCTGGGCAGATTTTCTGTAACTGAGATGTCAAAAAATCAAATTCTCCAGGGACTTTAAATATTAAGCACTACAAACATTAATTTCTCGAAATTTGATAAAATTAAATGAGTGCGTGGCGGGGGTAAAAAAAAGAAATATTTTTTATAATTTTTTAAAATTTTTTCCTAAAAGAAAATGTTTCTAAAATAATAGTCTTTACAGTTTCATTAAAATCAGACAATTATTTGATTTTTGCAATAATTTTCAAGTCAATGTGTTTTCACCATAAAAAGACCAAATTTCCCATAGTAATTCATGGTCACCCGCCCACGCAAGAAGCACAAAATTTTTAACCAAAATCTCAAAGCTTCTAAAAGGATTAAAAAATATAGTTTAATACTCAAAAATCCTTTGGTCTTTCCTCTTAATAATAACAAAGATTTTGAGGATAAAACTTTGTTTTTATTAAGTTTTGGACATCTTTTTCGTCATGTAGTTTCATATTTTAGTAAATGTTTGGCTGTACCTACCTTTATATATCACAGTTTATATAAGCGCCTATTTCAGTGCGAGTTTTACTGCTTGTGTTTGATTAGTTGTTCGTAAGTTTATGTTTGTTTTCTATGTACCAACGTTATAATACATTAATTTATTATGTGTTTCCTGTAGAAACAGCATGTTTGTCTCGCAGTCCATTGCTGGCAATCTTACTATTATCATTTAACGACTGGCTATGATAAGCCTAAAGGTTAAATAAATGTCAGTATTTACTAATATTTAACTTGCATTTGTGGTTTGCTACCTTACAAGTTCTAAGTGATTTTGATTGCCTAAAAGCATGAAAGGATAAAGTTTCCCTCATTCGAGCAAGAACACATTATAAATAAACAGTGCTTTGTTTATTATGAAAGTTACGATGATTAGAGCTGGTTGCAAAACATTCGTGTTTGTAAAGAAAATTTCTTCCCGGAAAATATAAAGAAAAAGAACAAAAGGAAAAATATTTTTATCGCCATTGCACAGTAAAATGAGTATGTTGTTAAAATTACCTTAAGTTCTTCTATACTCAGCATTTGGTTTGAGCTCTTACAATACAAAATAAGAGAGATTGTTTTGTGAAACAGATTTTTTTTTACTGTTTATCGACCCTTTGTGGGTTATTTAAAGCCGAAACATATACTGGGATTGTAAGAATAATTCTTTTTTCCAATAACAATCTTTTTAGGCTGACAATGATTTTTCCAGATAAAAGACTTGCTATTTAACCCATAGTTGGTGGACGAGATGGATCCATACTTTTCCCAAGTGTATTTGCGTATAAATGAATGTAACGAACCAGACTGGAATTCGAACTCGGCTCTCCGATTTCTCATTCGGAACCGTTACACCCCCTGCACATCCTATAACGTATGAGACACAAACTATAGAGTTAAAAGACAATTAACCAAAGTAAAACTGCTTCGTTACTTTGAATCAGAAATTAATTAAAGCACGTATTTTTCTTAAATTTTAAAGAAATGTAAGCGAACAGGGTTTTTATCTTATAAAAAATAACTAATATATAGCAGTTTATTTCTCAATTTTTGACGCACATTATTAGCTAAAAGTATCCAAGTGCCTAAAGCTTCTGGGAAAGACTGAGTTATGAATGACGAGACTAACATTATTTTTGTGGTTATATGTAAATTACATCTATCGCCGGAAGTCATTTATAATCTCATAATTGACAAATTATCTTTCTCTACAGAAAAAGATTATATTAGTGCTAATAACGAATGTCTTTATCATGAAAAGAAATATCACTTATTGACAACCTTTCCTTTCATTTTTTTTTTATCGTTATCACCCGATCCAAAGCAATAAAGCCACTAAGATACAAGGGAAAGCTGATCTTCTAACGCCGCTATTGCATATATGTGAGATTCGTTTGGCATACTTGGCAGGCGAATGGACTAATCCTATAATCGATCTCCATGGCCCATTGTCAAACTTCTCTGCGGGCTTAAATGGTTTGTTTGCAGTTTTATATATATATATATATATATATATATATATATATATTGTGTATTTAGGCAGCAATCCTTCATTTATGCATGTTTCATTCAAAACGACAAAGAAGCTACTACGGCTAAGCTATTTACTTAATTTTTCTTCTGTTCGCACAAGAGCTTCCTTTTTTTAAACACAGTGTGTTGTGTAGTATATATATATATATATATATATATATATATATATATATATATATATATATATATAGAGAGAGAGAGAGAGAGAGATTAATAGATACAAGTATATGATTGGTATGTACGGAATAAATTCCAGTAACCAACAATTACTATTCATAAAAGAGTGCTCAATACAGAATAGAGCGAATATAATTATTTATTTAAAAATTATAACATAAATATGTTATAAAATCGCTACAATTATTAAATAAATAATTATATATATATATATATATATATATATATATATATATATATATATATATAATCAACATCACCCCATGCAAATCAGTAAAGCCACTAAAACATACGGGGTTACAAGGTGTAGAAGAACTAAGAACAGAAACATTGATAATGATCGGGAAAAGAAAATAGTAATCAGGAGGGCAGTAGATAGCGATTGACATTGAATTTATAATTTTGCAGGTTAAAGTTGGCTTGAAAGCATGGAGACGAGAAGTGCGAGAAAAGAAAATGTTAGCATAGAATTTACGACTATATCTAGCCAGGTCAACTTTACATTCATGAGATCTCGACACTCGTCTAGTACTACACGTAAAGTTAAAAAGTCTAGGTACCATAGCGAAGAGGTCATCCGAACAATTGCCATTAAAGACTTTATAGAATAACACAGAAAGGTAAACCTAATACAGTGGGAAAGTGACTGAAGTGGACCAATAATATTGCTTATTCTTCTTTGGATTTTATCAAGGAGCTCAAGGTAAGCTATATTCTAAACATGAGCGAATCGTAGACATAGATATGTAAGATATAATCTGGAGAGAAAAATTGTTTCGCACGACACAGTTAACCAAATTTTGGTTAAGTATGAATCCATCTTGTCCCTCAGCTATGTGTTAAATAGTAAAACTTCTATCTCCAAAAATCAACTGACCTAGCAGTGCATTCAATATAGTCTTTCCAGTACCTACTCCAAAAAGTATAAAGGCAATATTTTTATCATAAATTTATATACCCATCTAAAATATGATTTAAAACATAGAATGCAACATAAAGACAATATTTCAGTCCAAAGATGTTGCTTTTGAAAATGTATATTGCTTTACTCCCCCAAGATAATGAGTAGACTATCTTACGTCAGAGAAGTCTCAATTACACTTATCTGTAAAGTATAACACAAAGTTTTGCAACTCAGACTCCTCAGCTATGAAATCACTGGGAGGGTCTTCTCAATTATAAAGTCGTTTCTAACAGGTAGGTCGCTGAAGATAGTTATTAACGGCCAGTCCTCCGGGGCCTGGTGGTCAACGCAGGTGTCCCCTAGGGCTTATTTCTCGTACCAAAACTCTTTTTGATTTATATGAATGATCTGCCTAAAAATACAGTGTGCGATGGATAAATTATCGAAAAAATTACTCAAAAATAAAAATGACCCTGACATGTAATTTTAAGAGATACATTTACCAAAATTACACCAAAATATCTTAAAATACTAAAGAGTAAATTTATTCAATGAAATCGCCATTGGCTTCAATCACGACCTCCAGACGACTTCGGAATCTCCTGCAACTCTTCTGGACGGTCACCTTGTTTAAGTTGGTGAATGTTGCCATAATCCTGGCCTTCAGTTCATCTTTGGTGTGACAAGGAGTTTTGTTAGTCTCTCACTCAACTGCAGCCCACACATAATAATCAAAGGAGGTTGCAGCCTGGGAGGTTCGGTGGCTAGATATAAGGAATGATGTCGTCGCAGAAAATTGTCTGAGAAGCAATAACTGGGTTCTCCTGTTTGTGTGGCATGGTGCAGAGTCCTGTTGCCATACATAGGTTCTTCCAGCAAGCACCCTCTTGGCCCAGGACAGCACTATCTCCTCAATGCACTATGTAGGCCGCTGTGTAGAGTATGAGGCCCTGTAGGAAGATGAATAGAAGCTTAACTTCGCCATCACTAGTGATCACTCCAAACACCATGATGTTGACTGGATATAACATCCAACCCTTTCCGAATACTCTGCATTGTCACTGAAATATTCGGATTAGAGCTTCCAGCGCGAGTGCCAAGCAGTACAGTTGTTCAAATTTCTGGCGGTGTAAATTGCGTCATGGTGCTCTTTTCTCTAACTGATCCTACTGTAGTGTGCAATCAACAAAATAAAAAAACAAACACTGCGCATGCGCGAAATCAGAAATATAAAATGGTGTCTTTTTCTCTGTGCTGTGTCTCTTCAGGATGTGGATCCACATACACCCCCACAGCTTCCTATTCTCTGTATCTCTAAGCAATGTTTACCTCCACTAATATCTCTCCCAAGTCCTGTTCTGTCAATCATTAAAACAGTGAACGAGTTAGATAGGTTACTCGAGGTTTTTCGTTCCTTTTGCTTTTGATATTTCCAGTAAGTGTTAAATTTTTCAAGCCTTCTTTCTTTATTATTTTTGCACGGGCGTCACTTGGCTAAGAAAAGTCTTTCCTGGAGACGACACCAAAAATCGAACGTGACTAATCCAGAAGGCAAGAGTAAAGAACTAATCGATCTAAAAGAATGGGAATAGTTAATATGATGAGATTTTGTTTGTTTGTTAATTCTAGCCATAATTATCCTTTGCTTTTTAGTTTTGCATCCAACATCATTTTTCCATTTTTTACTTTGTTTCTCCTTACTGCACGTTCATTTACCAGTTTCTTTATTTATATTTTCATATATCCCTTGAACCAGTGCTCATTCATTTCCGATTAATTTCTATTTTTCCTTACTTTATATCTTCTATATTGTTTTGTCCTGAAATGAAAGCTTATGGATAATAAAAAAAAAAGATCATAAAATATCAAAATCTTTCTCTCCAGTCTTTCACATAATCTCTTTTTATATTACTCTCCACTTTTGCCAAACTTCATTTTTTCTTAATACATTTCATCTTATGTCGCATATCAATCCTTCTAAAACTTACGCCAATCCTCTCCTCACTAATTAGCTTGATTAGTTTTCGTTTCTCTCCGCTGATCTTCCCTGTTTAAGGATACTCAACACTGCAAAAGTTCAAATACGAAGAGAGGTAGAAGAAAGATTGTTGAAATCAACTTTACCCCAGCTCGAACACAGACCATGGCTTTCAAGATACATGAATGGTTGTATATAACTTATTTTGGGTATGTAATTATAATTCCCTTAATTAATCTGTGGATGGACGGAAATTATAAGTGTAGTCGTTCAAATACTATGGATGAACAACCAAACATCAAGTAGGCAGAATTGAAAGAAAGAAAAAGAATCTATCTTTCCAATTCTTATCAAAATAATTGCGGTTATGATTTTAAGAAATGTAGTTCTGTAATGGTAATGATATAATGAAATTAACCGTTTCCCTATAAGGAAACATTTGGGATTCATTGATCGAACAGTTAGCGTTCCTCTCGCTTGAAATCTATAAAATATTTCTCATAAAATTATTTTTTTTTAATGTCTTAAAAATAATGCTTATTTCAGGAGATTTCTTTGTTATTGTCCTATTTTCAAATTTCATGAATAATTTTTCCTTATTAAAATTTAAAGTGCACCCGAGAGTTTTAATTATTCCACAAGTGCGCGCTGAATTAAAAAGAAAAAGAAAAAAGATGGGAAACACTACTATAGATCATGCGCTCAGGTTGACTGTATAAATCTCTCTCTCTCTCTCTCTCTCTTTCTCTCTCTCTTTCTTTCTTTCTCTCTTTCTTTCTTTCTTTCTCTCTCACACACACACAAACACACACACAACTTTATTTATTTCTGACGTTGAACGGTCTCAAAGTGTGCCCCGAATTTAATCAGTATGATTAAATTTACAATTAGTGGGAGTTCATTTTTTTTCTGCATCGGCCTCCAAGAGCAAACAAGTGGGAAACTGACACTGTCGGGTTCTCAAACATAAACCATAATAATGCATAGAAATAATATTGTAACAAAAGGTTGAAGCGAGTTTTTTAAGTTCATTTCAAATGCATTATTTAGTATTTGTACATAGATTTATTCACCCATATATGTGTGCCATTTTGTTCCACTAACATCGCTCTGTTTAAACCGGCATAATGTTCCCATGGTCCCAGAACTTGACATCTTTCTGAGTAATGAATTGGTCCAAGTGGTTTGTACAGATTTGCAGAGAATTGAAATTCTTCTTATAAGTGTTAATCCGAATATGCAAGGACAGGTGTAGTAGGACATTCCAGCCAAGTTATACCAATGTCTGACGGGTCAGCGTTATCCTGATTAAAAAAGTCGCCCTGATTGGCCGAGTCCGGACGCTTTTCTATCGATTGCTGTTGTTAATTAGTTCACTTTGGAACAGTACTTATCTGAATTTGTGAAAGGAGCTACTAATCCACAATGTCCTTCCGATTCCACCAGATACGCAACATCACCTTCTTCGGGTGCAGATTGGCATTTGGGGTGGTTAACGTTAGCTCATTTCGCCCGACTTTTCCAGAACGTTTTTCCTTTCAACTCGCTCTTTTTAAAAGATGTCATTTTTGTTGCGTCTACGTAAAAAAAATCTCACTAAGAAATGCTGTAAATGATTTTTTTTTAATCACCAGACACGCACACATTACAATTATTCACTTATTAAATGCATTTTCACCTATCAAATGCCTTACAACGTTCATGAGATATGTATAGTATCTCTCCGATGTCCCGTGACATGTAGCCTGGATTATTTTAAATCAGCACTTCAATTTGGTCATCATTAACGACTGTTGGTCTGCCGAAATGTTCTTGTTTTTTCAGATCAGAATTTCCACTTCTGAACCTAGCGAAGCATTTACGAACAGTACTCAACTCTAGCAGCATCGCATCAAACAGTACATGACTTTTTGATATTTGTACGAGGATTTTGCTGTCTTGAAATACCAACCAACCAAAGCCGACCACTCTCGAGATCATAGAGACATTGTGAACTCCACGATTCTTTCTTTCGCTCCTTTATTATGTACCTCACCAGGGCTACATACGACTTTTATCTTTCTCCTTGTCTGGTTGCCAACCAAGACTAAAAGAGCTAAGCCTGCTATATTATTTAACCCATATCTTTTTTCAAACGCACAAATGAATGTAACGAACTGGCCTGGAACTCGCTCGACTGTCCGATTTCTCATTTCGAGCCTCTATCCATTACATCACGTGCCCATCCATTTTTTTTTCGGAAATAAAAGAACATCAAATGGATAAAATGCATTTCACAATCCACCAACAAATCATATGTTTTAGTTTCAGTCGATTTTTACTTATCTGTACGTTTTTTGCGGATATCCTTGATATATTTACAACAAATCATTTTCAGCTCTTCCAGCTGTTATATGAAGTATTTATATGCATTGTTGATTTGTATTTACGGTTTTTCAAATTTTTTTAATTCCGGGTGATTTTTTATCTATCTGTACATTACTTTCCGGATATCCTCTGTAAAATTACAACAAATTTTATTAGTTCTTTTCATAAAAAATATCCACCGATTGAGTGATTAAATATTTGCTTTTTAACGGCATATCAACTCTTCATGTGTTATCTAGCCGGAATTTAATTTTCTTTGAAGTTTTGTAGTAATAAAAATATGATAAATGTTATTCTGCTTTCACAGTTGGGTACATGGTAAATGATACTCAGCTTTTGTGCATATAGATGTTTATACGGACATAATTACTAGAGGTGGTGATATGTGTGTTTTATATTGTACTTTTGTTGAAGTTATATTTTGGGATATTGTTTGATTTCTTTAAGAAATTGTAGGATATTATACGAATTAATGTCATGAAAGAGTTCTTTCATGTTGGTTGTTTATTTCGTTGAATTTATTTAGCGGCATATCAACCTTTATGGATTGATATTGAAATCTAAACATTTTGAACGCAATATTATCGTTTCAACTAAATATATTTTGAACACAATTGTATACCTTAAATTACAGATAAATTGTATTGTTCATTTTGCTTGAAAATGTATTGTTGATAAATTTACTATAATAGGTACTTTTGGTAATTTTACTATAAATATGTACTGTTGGTAATTTTACTATATAAAGAAGTATTGCTAGTATTTTTATATTTTCATAGTGTTTTATTTGGGGGGGTATGAGGAGGGGGTCTCACAATTTTTCCATAGCTGGAGAATAACAGGTTCTACCACCCCGGATGAAGGTGAACCTGGGGACAACAATTGGTGGTGTTAAGCTCCTCAAAACCCCCACTCTTCCAATCAGAGACCTTGCTACCGGATGTAGTTTATCGTCATATCCAGGAATATCCAGCGATTGGAATACGGCATTGGTACAATACACAGGAGTAAATGAACCACTTAAATTTGTTCTTGTCTTGTTAAGTATACATACAATCCATTGCTAAAGATTTTGGAAAATGGTTGGTCGCTCCAGAAAGTGTTTAACTCCTGCTTTACAAGAGTCAGATTAGACCAAAAATGAATTATTGATATCATATCTGATCTGGAACTGCCCAATCCTCACTTTCCATCATTGACATTGTCTAAAGTCGTTTATCCGTCCTTGTTTGGTTTGACATATTTTCCACCCAGCGGTTCCTTTCCCATAGACGCAATATCGCAAGCCAGTTGCTGTTCTATTGCTACTTCTTCCAACTAACCGCCATTTTGTGGGACCGACTCCCAAGAAGTGGCTTCCCCTATCACTACAATCTTAACCTGGGTTAACCGTGATCTTCCCCACATATTCTTATTAACTGTGCCTCTTACTCCTTATTATGTAACTCTCTACCTCAAGTGGCTCTCGGGCCTTGTACAGAGTGAATTATTATTTTAAAAACAAAAATAAATTCTATAGAAAATGAACTCCATTCTTCTGTTCCAGGGAGTCGAATGAACTTCACTCCCTCTGTATTCCATTTTCGAGGAACAATTCCCCCCTCCAATAGATTTTTTTTTCAAGTACTGCTACCTTGTAGGACAAGCATCGCCGTGGACGCTTTAACCTTAACTTCTTCACGTCAAAAGTCAATCGTTACCTTCTTCTCCATTATCCTCACTTTACTACTCTTTCATTCATATCACACGCCTCGTTCATTAACACTACCTTAAATGGCTCTTGAGCTTTATATTGCGTGAACACTAGTAAAAAATAAAAGAAAAGAATAGCTTGATTCACACAGAGTACACATATATCGATTGAGTGTAGATTAACCTTTGATGAGAAAATCAGTCATTAGTCTTATCAAAGCTTACAAATGACATTCCTTAAAGAGAGTGAAGTTCTACGCATGTGTAGCAAACGGCCGGAAGTAGCAGCTGCATCCGTTTTAGCAGATGGAGTGCCTTTTCCATTGACGGAATTTTTGTTGCTTACCACTTTATTTTTATTTTTTGTACTTAGTTTCGTAAAAGCATTAACCATATTTTTAGCGACGGTATCTGACACTGAGCCTATCTCCACCCAATTCCCTACTCCTTAAAAACGGAGTGATAAATGAACTGGTGACTTAAGTAAAGACGTTTTCAGCGTCGTTTCGTGAGAGCTGTAGACACTGCATGAAAACATTCCAAGACTTAATACTTTGTATATAATGACACAAAGTCACATGCGTCCAGATACATAGACAAACATCCGTATTACCATGTAAACACACTTTTTTTATCAAGTAATACAATACATTTACATACGATTACTTATTCATTAATCAAACTTGCATCCTCTTAATTCTGTTAAGCACAGACGTAAATATATATATATTTGTATTCAACCGTCAGACGCTAATACAAAGATCCATATATAATTTCGCACACTTTAAATAAACAAACTCACACTGACTTACGCTCGCGCAAAGGGAACAGATGTGAAATGCTGTGACTGTAAATTCTTTATAGATGAATAATTTGAAGACCCGTCATGTAGAACCTCTTGACATAATCGCTCATGGTTTGACATGACATTTACAAGGCTATTAACGGGAACATGGTTATTATTTGGAATGAAAAAATTGAAGCCTAATACAATGATTAAGAGGAGTGAAAAAGTTGTTTTTTGTTTTGTTTTGTTTTTTTTTAAATAAAAGAAAAAGAATTCTTAAGTGTTGCTTACACATGATGATGTTGTGGAATTAGTGAAAAGGGCGGATGAAAAAGGCAGACATGAACAGCCAATGAGAGAAGAAAACCAGCGGGATTTTTAATATGAAAAAGAATGTCTATTGGCAAAAGATACCCACCAAGGGAACAAAAGATATCGTTCATAAATGGCAAGTGCCAAATGTCGCAAAGCCGGAAAATCTCAGAAGGGAAACACTAAACAAGCAAAGTATTTAATGATTTCTCCTTTCTAGCGAAAATAGATGGGTAATTTAAGCATCGTTCTGCTAAAGTGTTTGTTCCTAATGTTTCACTTTTTTATGTGTAGTCATGACTATCCACAGCTTCCTATCCTTTAGAGTAGTATTTCTTCCTGGTGGCCATTTTTGGAGCCCCAACAAAATTTCAGGCATAAGCATAAAAAAGACATACATTTTATTTACAAAAGCAACATGTAGTAGAAAATATAAAACCTAAATAATAACTACACTGCTCCTGTCATGACTGCTCTTGTCAAGTTGAACTTCCAAGACTTAGTTCAGCTTCAGTTGGATATAGAGGAAAAAACCCAATAAAACAGGTTGAGAATCCTTTATCCGGAATTCTTGGGACCGAAAGTTCTTTAGTTTTCAGATTTTTACGGATTTTCGAATACAGGCTATTTAATTTGCATATAGCATCTGTAAAATGGGGCAGATTGTGAATGGGATGAACACGATATCCCTTTACATTTCATAACACAGCTTATACATATAAATCTCTTCTTTTCAATCTGCACCTCCAGGCATTTTTTAAAATTTTCTCAGTACCACTTGTGGGCCCAAGGGTCCACGTTGAGAATCACTGTTTTATAGTGTTATGCATTTTTTCCGCCTCATTATCTCTACGGCTTATTGTTCTGCTATCCATTTACACAAGCTCATTCGGTTACTAGTTTTCTTATGATGTGTCTTGGAAATTTCCACTTTATTTTTCCGATTCTAATTGCAAGTATCCTTTTCATTCCCAATTTCGTTAAAACTTCCTGATTCACATATTCCATCCATGGTATTCTGAACATCGTACAATAGAACTACATACCTGTTGTCTCAAATCTTCTCTTCATCTGTTAGACTTTCCAGCATTAATTGCCATATAGAATTATTGATATGAAATAGTAGTTTGACATTTTCTTTGTTTCTAACACGTTCTCATGAATTTGCTTGGCTTTTAAAATATATCTTTGACTATTCCAATTTACCTTCAGATTTATGATCACATTTTCCGTTTCCTGTTATAACATTTCTCACTTTTTATATTCTTCTTGTTTCTGATATCCTCAATTCGAATTTTAGACTACCTGTCTTGCTAATGAACATATACTGGCTTGCACACACAAACAAATATATAAAAGAAACAGTGCTCAATGTTAAATAACAGAGGTATTTAATATATATTAAGATATATACAAAATACTTAATATTGATTGCACAACTGAGTTTTATGCGGAAGCACTTATCAAGTGCCAGTATATTTATTTTTATTTAAGTTAAAAAATAAGAACAAATATGCATTTGATAATTGCTTCGGCATGAAATTGAGAGTTGTGCAATCAATTTAAGGTATTTTGTATATTCCTTAATACACACACACACATATATATATATATATATATATATATATATATATATATATATACTTTATTCGGAAATTATAGCATAAATATGTTATAAAATCACTGCAAAATTAGCCATTTTATTTCAACACTTCTGGCCTCTTATCAAGGGATATATTTGCTGTACTCTGTATTAAGCACTCTTTTAAGAACAGTATTTTTTTAGTTATTGAAATTTATTCCATATACACCAATCCAATACTTGTGTGTGTGTGTGTGTGTGTGTATATACATATATATATATATATAAACCTTTCAGATATAATAAAATAAAAGGATAACTTAGCCGAAGCGTTTCGTCTTCTGTAGGATTTTTGCCTTGATAAAGTACCAGAGGATGAAACGCGTCGGCTAAGATAATTTTATATTTTGTCTTTATTCATATATATATATATATATATATATATATATATATATATATATATATATATACTATCGTTTACCCAATACAAGTCTCAAGAGCCACCAATGATAGAGGATTATTAAATAATGTTGATGTCAGGGTATAAATGGAGGAAGTAAGAAGTTCATATTATGAGCATAGATAGGAAAGATAATGGTTGATATGAAATGGTTAAAGTTCTAGAGACAAGTGATGTATCCGACCGGCACTATGTTCAACAAAGTAGCATTTCTGGAAAAAAAGATTTCTGAGTGTAACTTATGTATACACGTGTATATAATATATATATATATATATATATATATATATATATATATATTAAAGTCGATCAAAATTGAATATTTAATTTTATTTGAATTATATATATATATATATATATATATATATATATATATATATTTACAGGAAGGTTCATATATATATATATATATATATACAAATATATATATATATGTCGAAAAGTTACTATATTTATAAATGAAGAGTGTTTATTGGAAATAAAACTTCTTATAATTATTGACTGTGTGGACACAGAACTCAACACGCGCCTCAGTGTAACCTTCAAACCACGCAATGTTAATTCTTATAAAATTCCTGAATATGCAATTTCCTATATTCACATAGATACACACACAGATAGATAGATAGATAGATAGATAGATTAAACCGAAAATTGAAATAGAACCTATGACTGTGCAAGATAACTGCAAAGGCATGATACTTGATAAAAATGCTGTTCAAAAAAGAGTTACATTTGTGGGATGTCAAAGCTTATGTTTAAATGTTTCGAAAACCTTGCACGTATCATTGCGAAGTTCTTCAGCTGAAACGGAATCGAGTTAATTTGAATTTGATTTCGGAAATGGTCACCAGAATTTTTTCTCCAACTGGGTGGTCGTTTCTTTGTAAAGTTCCATTTTCTTTAAATCATTTTTAATCACCAAATCTCTTCCCAATTCCACCATTTATCCCGATTTTCTTTTTCGTATTTATGTTTAGCGCATTCCTTTGCATTTATTTCGAAATCTTTTGGAAATTTCAGCTATCCACAAAATCTAAATAAACATCAAGACACTAAAGATCACAAACTCCATCTTTCTTTAAGATTTTTTTTTTTTTTTTTGCTGCCACGTCTCTTCAGAATGTAGATGAGGAAGACTCTCTGCAAATTCCTCTTCTTTATTATCTGTGAATTGCAAAGCATTATGAGAAAATATAATGGAGTGGCTTCCCATTGTTATCTTTATGCCTTCTCGACGGTTTGAAATTAAGGGTTTTCCTTCTCTTAGACTGGTTGCCGCCCAATGCTAGAGAGCCCAGTCCACTATTTAACACATTGCAAATAGGGAGAGGTGACTGTTATTTTTTCGGAAGTGAACGAAACAGACTTGCCCGGAATTTGAATTCGTCTCACACTCGTTTAGATGCTGATTTTATATCAATAATATATAATTATGATCATTATTATTATTATTAGTAGTAGTAGTAGTAGTAGTAGTAGTAGTAGTAGCAGCAGCAGCAGCAGCAGCAGCAGTATTTCTTCTTTTTCTACTTCCTTTGATTTTTGTTGTATACTGATTTCCTTCCGAGTCCCAACCAGAGACCTAAGGTGAGAAATGGCATCATGACATTTTCATTGAACATTTTTTTAACATAAGAGCACACACATTTTACACTGGTGAAGCCCTTCGTAAGGTGTGTTGATTTTCGATGCGTAGCTTAGATGGGACACACAGTGAAGATCGAACTCACTACTCAGTCATAAATTTAAAAAAAAGCGACACAAGTTTACTAATCATTAAACCACGTCGAAGTGCCCAAATGATTTTATAAGCGAAGCTTAGCTGTGGCATCAGGCCGAAAGTAGGAAGCACGCAGTGAGGATCGAACTCACTGATTAGTTTCGGTAGTCGCGACTGACCTTCAAAAATGGAAATGAAAGCCCACGAAACATTTACTAATTTCTTTATTAGTACATTATAAGTCTCTTTTTGTCTGAACCATTTTTATACTTTTGCTTCGTATCGTTTTACAGAGAGAAATTTTCTGATAACAATTCTCCTTTGGTTTTATCATAGAAGTGTGAACTTAAGTTTCATTTTACTCTTGAGAATTCCTGTAGTTTGACGTAAAATAGCCAATATTTCTTCAGAATTTGTTTTTACAAAAAAAAAAACAGAGACGCATGAGTAAATATCATTTAGGTTAGTTCTCTCTCTCTCTCTCTCTCTCCATCTATCTATCTATCTATCTATCTATTTCTCCTTCTCTCTATCTCTCTCTCTCTCTCTCTCTCTCAAGCTATCACGTAATCTGTCTCGATAGTATGGCCGCCATTTTTCTAATTAGCTTTCAAACTCATCTTCGTCTAGAATACTTTTTTATATTATTATTTTTATTGTCTGCTGTTAGTATTCGTTTTTAACTTGAATTCTTACTTATCCTTATTCCTAAATATTCATAAAGCTACAAAAGATACCGGGTGCGATGAGTAAATAGTAAATTTTATATTTTTAATTTCGTCAACGCGCTTTGTTTGCTTTTTGATTTTGTCGACCACACAATATAATAGGGTCAGTTGGGCACCGTCTGTGAGAAAAAGAGCACCATGGCACAATTCACCCCGCCAGAAATTTGGAAACGGTATGCTTTACTGTTGCACCAGAAGGTGTAATACGAACATTTCAGAGTGTTTGTAGGTCAATCTGAAGACAGTGCAAAGGATTCGGAAAGAGTTGGATGAGTATAATTATGATTATGAAGGTGTTTGAAGTGATCGCTAGTAATAGTGACGTTATGCCTCCATTCATCTTTCCACAATGCCTCACACTCAACACGAAAACCTACATCAAGTGCCTTGAGGAGGTATGTCTGTCCTGGATCAAGAGGGTATCTATCGGCAGACCATATGTCTGGCAACAGGACACTGCACCATGCCACACAAGTAAGAGAACCCAGTCATGGCTGTCAGACAATTTCTGCAATCACATCACCCCTTACATCTAACAACCTCATACCCCAGACTGCAGCCCCTTGATTATTATGTGTGGGTCGCAGTTGAGCAAGAGAACAACAAAACACCTTGTAATGCCAAAGATGAACTGCAAAAAGGAGGGAAATAATTATGACAGCATTCACCAACTTAAGGAGACCGTCCAGAAGAGTTGCAGGAGATTCCGAAGTCGTCTGGGGGCTGTGGTTGAAACTAATGGCTATTTTATTGAATAAATTTACTCTTTCGCATTTCAAGATATTTTTGTGCAATTTTCGTAAATATATCTCTTAAAATGAGATGTCAGTTTTATTTTCATTTTGGCGTAATTTACACAATTTGTCCATCGCAGCCTGTATTTCAACACAACATTTTTTTTCTTTTCATCCATACACAAATGTTTAGTTATCAGCTCACCTGTTCAAATGTCAGGTGGTAACTGATGGTTTATTTAATAAATAAATAATTAGGTTTCGAAGCTTATATAAATTTTAGCGATGGTCCTTTATCAAACGTTACAAAAACATGATCATTACCATAAAATATCTGAATCCATTGGAAGGTATTAAATAGTGCAATAGTGATCCTATTATAAGATCTCTTTTATTATCAATGCTTGACAGAATTATACATTTCTCACTCTGGTAAATATTTATTGATATATATTTCAGTATGAGAACGCAAAGTTAGGTATAAATTGATTTTGGTGTGGGTAACTATTTACATGAAAATTAAGACAATGATCGATACGGTAACTTACGGTATACAGCGCTCACATTTACTTTACTAGCTCTCATCGTTTTACTGTTAAGCTAGCTAGATGTAACCGTAAGTTCTATTATAATAGTTTATTTTCTCGCACTCCTCACCTGTGGAACTCTCTGCTTTTATTTTGCTTCCCTGTCAGCTACAATCTTCTGAAAGTATTTATTAACCAATAAACTTGAGATTAATAAATCCCATTTTTCGTTTGTTCTGGAGCCGATGTTTCGTTACATAAACCCCCAACTTTTAGTTCACGAGCTAGTCTTTTAGTTAACCTTTGACCAGGGGTTTGTTATACAAACAAAGCTGAAATTTTCACACTCAATTAATTACTAAGAGTTTCGCATATTAATTCGAGTATATAATATACAAAATGCTTAGCGATATTGACACAAAAAGAACATACAGACTAAGTTTGTTTACTAGCGTAGCAGTAGCAAGCCAGTTTTTTCATGCGGCCGATTGCTGCAATTTAATTGCACACATAAAAAATGTACATCCGTGGCACACACGTTCTCACACATATAGATACATTTCTGTTTGTTCTATACAAACGCAATTCATTTGGTTGTATTGTAAAAAAGAAACACAATATATTTTATGTGAATTGGTTTCGTAAAGAATCTTTGTAATTCATTTCTTTCAATTTGAAAGAAAAATAATACTCAAATAATAAAAAAATATTTAAATTTGTAGAGTCGTGTTGAAGATTTGCTTAATTCTTCGCTTTATACACGCCTAATCCGATATATATATATATATATATATATATATATATATATATATATATATATATATATATATGTATATGTATGTATGTATATATATATATATATATATATAATCACCAAAAGCTTGGAATAACCTAAGCGTTTAAAATATAAAATGAACTCAGTGTTCAATGCAAGAGCTAACAGAGCTTAAATATAATGTTTTATAATAATATTATTAATACAATAACAAAATCTATTACGCAGTGTCATACGCATGAAACTGACTACCGGATTTTGATATTATTGCAATAATAATATATTATTATTATTATTATTATTATTATTATTATTATATATGAGAGAGAGGAGATTCAAAAAAAAGTAATGATATTTTTAAACACTGAATATTTATCTGTATTACATTGAGAATGCATAATCCAGAAGGTCAGATAAACATGTATCCCTTAATTACAGAAGCTTTTCTTTCGAGAAAAACTTCTTGAAAATCTATACTATTGTAATTCAACTCATTCGGCAGTTTCAGTTGTCCCATGCCTTGCATCACTTTTTGTACTGGCAATAAATGCTGAAGACTTCGACAAATAAATAAATAAATAACAGGAAGAAAAATACACAATTTACTATGATCTAAACTTTAAATACAGTTATATTATAAATAGCTACATAATGTAGAACTGTAAATTACATTTTTCGATCAATGAAGCCAAGCTAATTTGGACAGGATACCTGATATCTATACAGTTCGTCCTCTCTCAAGCGTCAAAGAAAGTTTCCATTAGTTTCTTTCTGGCAATCAGCCGTCAGAAAACCTCTATGTAGTCATCACTATCGCAATGATGTGTGGCTTTTAGTTTAGGTCATTTCTGTTCTGCATATATTAATATGAGATCCGCAAAAGGAATTAGCTTATGTCCCATGGCAAAACGTTGGTATATCATTATCACGATGTTCTTGATGCTTTCCAGTTTGGCCGTAAATCAAAAGTAAGAAGTGTAGACGTGAAAGAGGAAGAATGTGTAAAACGAGTATAAGTGTTGAAAGTGATACATCTATTAAGGAAGAAGTGTTAGAAAAAATGTTGGCAATTTAAGTAAAACTCTGTAGAGATGGAAAGAAAGAAGAGGAAATAAATTGATGAGGAGATGTGCACCTCATCAGCTTTTAGTTTCTGATATTTCACTCTGCATGTCTAATTTGTTTGTCTTTCTCGTACATTGTTCTTTTTGTCTATTATGCAACACCCGATTCTCTTTGTCACCGCGAGAAACCGACGTCTAAGTCGAGTTTGAAAGCCTTTAAAAAATATAATTAATATGAAATACTATTCAAGGGTCTACCCGCGACTGAACAAGAGAATTCTTAGATGATGTAAAAAGTGACACTGAAATCCAAACGTGCATTGGAATAGCAAAAAATACCTTTCAAAAGCTAAGCAAAACGGAAAAAAACAGGACACGCGCACAAACACAGACACAAATGAAACTGCAATGATTTCTTGTACAAACTTTTAGTTTTATCGTAAAGACATAAATAACCTTGTAACTCGATGGCAGACATGTATAGATGTGCAGGTTTCCTAATTTGAATTTAAAAACTGTTTGGTAGAGGAATTGTTATGATGTTGATTTGGGGTTAGTAGAGACAAACGCCAAATAACACGTAACAATAAAAAGGGTTTTAATAGGTTGATAAAAAGGTACAGAAATCGCCTGAGTAGTCAATAACTAGCTCAGCTAAGAACTTCTCTGTCTATCTGTCTTAGTATTTATCGATCCACCCACGAGGATTGAATGTGGCACAAGGCCGGTTTAATGTGGGTATCTCCGAGCCCGTAGGCTCGGCCAAAAATATAGCCTTTGAACCCCCACTAGACGGGTTCAGGCCCTGTCTACCTCCCCGGACGAAACCTTGCCCTTCGGCAAAGCCTCGTCCGGGTTCCTCTCTGCTAACTCAGCTAGACTCGGAGGTCTTACCCTCTCTGTCTATCTGTCTTAATATTTATTGTTTTTAAACAAAAAAATAAGGCACAAGGCCAAAAAGGGGATTGGGGAATGATGGTCTTCTTCTGTCGATAATCTAAAACTTAGCTAGTCACAGACACTGACCCAAACATGCCAACAATAAACCAAACACCAAAACATCACATTCACTCCTACCATTCTTACTACGTCCACCATAATACCTCAGTTTCTCTATGAAGTCCTAACTAGTCCCCATATGTACAAATATTGTTCATGGGGGAGGGTCATAAAATTAACAACTTTTAAAAAATTCCCCAAATGAATATTTACAGAATGAACTAAATATTTACAATAAAACTAAATAAAAACTGAGTTAGTAATAAAACCCCCCCACAAACTATGAATGTGGCAGAAATGTCAGTTAACTAGACGAAATCGATGCGGGACTAAGCAAATAAGTAACATTCAAACCATCAAGCATTCACACAAACACTCACTCATTCATACACAACAACAAATACGAAAACACACGAAACGAAAGGCGTCCCGCATCCACCAGAAAACTGACATCACTAACCACCCAACAAGGGAGGGGATGGGGGAATTAAACAAAAGTAAAAAATGGGGACAGAAATAAAACGGACCAATGAGCTTACATACCCTAGCTAAGTTAAACGGGAAAAAAAAAAAGGAAAAAAAAAATAAAACAAAAACCTAGTCTAACCTAATAATTGGGTGGGTTGCCAATGTTCAACCCTGTTAGGACAAAATTCTGTGCCTAACCGACATCTAAATGCCACTCAAGGTCAGCCCCTTTCACTCTACACATTCGCGCAAGATTCACCCACCTTTTGGCGAATTCTGATGATGGGAGCCGCCGCCTTTCCGTCCTAATCTTGACTTTAAGCTGATGCCTAAAGTACAAGATTAGTTGGGAAGAGGTGAACTTCTCACCATCATAAAATCCTTCTGTCGCGTCGTCCAAATCACGACTCGCATAACCCCTAGTAAGCAACAGAACACATAGTGTTCAGCCTTTTGTCAATTGCGATACCACATTGCTACAAACAGAACTGGCTTCCAGGACAAAAACTTTCCCTGCAGCATGCGAACCATGAGGCCTTCAACAAAATTGCACAACGGCACTACCGCACTGCACTGAAAAAGGCGTGACCAACGGTCTCGACATTCCCAGTACAGCGACGACAGTTTGATATTTCTCCAAGCCTGCTGAACAAAGTCTTTTGCCGACCCAGAGGGCCCCACGAATCATCAGCCAGGTGAGTGATGCCTCATCGTTATTGAGACATTTCAACCCAGGGCGCCCAAGGCCATATCGAGCGAGCCTCCTGCTTCGTAAGACCGAGCTCGTCGATCAGATCATCTTGAACGGCCCCCCTAACTAACACACGATATAATGCCTTACGTGACAACGCTTGGGCGTCAGAGAGGCCAACCGACGACCGCAAGAGGAGTTTCAAAGCGCGACGACATTCACGATAGAAGGAGCACTCGCCACGAGGAGTACGACCGGCCTCCTCCTCGCACGAGTGCACACTTCTCAGGGATGGGAAATGTTTACGGACATCTTCTTTCCAAAAGGTGCCCACCTCATCCAAACCGCGACACATTCGGTCTAGAAAGGTAATGCGTAGCATATATTGACGAATCTCAATGCTAGGCATTCCCAGACCGCCCTCAGAGGGATGAAGGCAACAGATCTCGCGAGATGCCATGGGGACTTGCCTCTCCACAAGAAAGAGAACAAGGCCTTGACTAACGATGTTAGTCGGGCATACGGGAGTGGAAGCACAGAAAGACGGTAGAGGAGGATCGGATAGATGTGAACCACAAACTTCCGCCCTTCCCTTCAGGGAAAGTCCCTCCGAGACCACAGACTAGCCGCGACCTCGGCCCGCCCCTGTACCTCCGACCAATTCTTTTCCAACTGGAGATCAGGACCGAACCAGACGCCGAGTATCTTGATCGGCCCATCCGTCCAGAGGAAAGGTCCGGGAAGAGAAACTCCTTCCACGCACCCAACCGCAAGCCCACAGACTTATCGCGGTTGATTTTGGCCCCTGTCACCAACTCATACCCACTGATCTGCTTACTGACTTCGTTAATCTCGGCTCTGCTCGACACAAGAACCGAAACGTCGTCAGCATAGGCAGAATACCTGGCCGAGGTGTTAGCACCAGGCAGCGAAATACCGCGTAGGACCGGATTCGCCTTTAACTTGCGAAGGAAAGGCCCAACGCAAGAACGTAAAGCAGAGGCGATAGCGGACAACCTTGACGAATGGAGCGAGACAATACGAAAGGCTTCGATCTTACCCCATTCACTTCCACCAGCGCACCGGGGTCGCATACAAGAGACGGATCCAGGAGCGAAAGTCGGCTCCGAAACCGGCCGCCGAAAGGACAGCCTCCAGAAATCGATGGTCAACCCTATCGAAGGCCTTGGACTGATCTAAATTGATCAGCGCGGCTTCACTGTCGACTTGTTCTAAGATCAGGCGTACCATATGAAGGTTATCCTGAATAGTCCTGCCCTTCACAGCACAAGTCTGTTCAGGGCCAATCAGACTAGACAGGACAAGCTGCAAACGGTTGGCCAAGATCTTCGCCAAAATCTTTAAGTCAGTGTTTAACATCGTTAAAGGGCGAAAGTTCCCTAACCCATCCCCACCGTCCTTGTCCTTACGCAGCAACTTGATGACACCTCTGGTGAAGCGTTGAGGTAAAGACCCCTGCCTCATCCAGTGGTTGTACATCAGTTCCAGCAAAGGCACAAAACGTGCGACAACCTCAAGTACACTTCGTAAGGCAGACCATCTAATCCCGGAGACTTATCCAGGCCAACCTGCTTCAGCGCTTCCCAGATTTCCGACTCTGTTATGCGGCCCTCGCACCTAGCCACTTCAGCTGCCGAGAGGCAGGGAAAGTCAAAATAGGCGTCGAACTGAGCAGAACTCAGACCGGGCTCCCTGGTGAAAAGCTCCTGAAAATAATCTCGAAAGACCTCACAATGCCCGCGTTTGTAATCACAGTCCGCTTATCCGGTAATGTGACGCACGCTATATGTCGCCTGGCCGCGTTCGATTTTCCTCTACACGCAGTTCAGCGGCCATATTCGTTGCCTCAGAAGACATTCTTTTAACCTAGCCCTAACTACCAGAGCTTGGTCCTTCTTGATAAGCAAGGAGGCCAACTCTGCCTTAGCTAAGACTATGTCCCCACTAACACGGGATTTCACGGCCCGATCAACTTTTTCCTCTAAAGCCGTTTGCGCCGCTAATTTATCTAAATTGAGCCGACGACTAAAGTCGGCAGCAAACGAACGAATCTTAGATTTTAATTTGCCCCACCAGGCATTTCCCACAACCGCTCCCGTCAATTCCCTCTGGATTGTTAGTAGCAGCTGGTCCCGGAAACCCTGATCACTGAAAAGCGAACAGTTCAATTTCCAGTAACCAGCCGACTTAACCTTAGGCTTATCTAAGTTTACACGGACCCGGACAAGCCTATGGTCCGTATAAACTATGTAATGGAAACTTGGACAACCTAAGAGCCCTACATCGACTCTCCTAACTAAGACTCGGTCCAGGTAGCTCGCACGCGAGCCAGGAGCCGAGGTGCCACTAGTAGTCCAAGTCCATGCTACATCCCGAGGGTGTTCATTCCGGAACTTATCGACGAGATCAAACCCATCGATAAAGTCCCGAAATGGTTTCACATCCGGGTTGTTAAGTACCTTTTTGTGCCCTATTCGATCTATATCGTGGTCAAGGACGGCATTCCAATCCCCCCGCTAAAACTACCCGACGAGACGTCGTCAAGAACGGCGCGATCTGCCGAAACAAAGCAGGCCGCTCGGAATGGATATTGGGCGCATAAACCCCAATGAGACGAAGATGCTTCTCCTTTATGGTAACATCCAGCACGCAAAGCCTGCCCGCCGGATCCGCGAAGACAAGGGTACATGCAGCCTTCAAAGACCTGCAAACTAGCCAAGAGACACCCCTCGAACAACCATCAAAACATGCTGAATAAAGGGCGAACCCCTAGACAGTATGTCCTCACGATCATGAGAATTAAACCGGGTCTCTTGCAAACAACATATATTCACCCCGAGGCGCTGAAGGTCACGCAAGAGCCTCACCCCTGCGAGACTCGGACCTCAGGCCCCGGGCATTCAAACTTGCCAACCAGAGAGCCATTGTGAAACTTATTAGGGTTGCCCTTCAGGATAGAACATGGCTGGGGTGAGGACACCCACAGCTCGTCCCATGGATCCCGACGCCATCTCATTTTCGACGGTATCGTCCTGAGACAAGCCGCCGATGTCCGAAGGGTATGTAAGTTTTAAAGCTCTGTAAAGGGATGGGTGAACGAAAACTGGGACCCTCCCTTTTAGTTTTTGGTTTCCTTCGTCCGAATCCGGATCTAATAAGGTATGCAGCAGGGGCACCATTTTTAGAGATGACTGGGCCTCCTCTATCATGCCCCAAATCTCCCGCGTTCCCGGGCCCGTTCTTATAACTGTTAAGATCCTTTTTGGCGGAGGGAAAATTCTCTGGCTTTCAATATCGATGTTGTTTATATTTTGGAAATTCCAAAGGATTTTTAAATCCTTTGGATTTCGCTAGTTTGTCCAAACACCCTTTCCGCCTGGTCCCGGGAAACGCGGCAGACGTCTTCCCCTGGGAAATATGGAGGTTTGATTTTTTTTTTTTTTTTTTCTGAAAGTTTAAGATTCAGGACTTCTGACTCTTTTTTTGTGAGGTGAATGAACTGGAGTTGTCATAGGTGTGAGATTTGGAGTGGTTGATGGGGTCCACCCCGTAGGTGTCCTTACTGGTGATGGTTTAGGTGAATGTATGGATTTGATTGGTGAGTTTGACAAGGATTTGGGCGGAGCTGGTTTGGTGAAATTTCCCTTAGATTTAGATGAAGAAGGGGAAGACGGGGCAGAGGATAGAGGGGTCGTGTCCCCCGACGATTTTTTTTTTGCCTTTTCCCGCTTTGCATCCAATTTTCTTTTTAGTTTTTTCAAATCTAAGATCTTCTGCCAACTCGGCTCGTTCAACTTTTGCGCCTCTGTTGCCGTCCTTTCATAAGATGCAGAGGCGTCGCCCTCAGCGCTGGTAGAGGGAATGGGGCTGTAGGTGATGGTGTCCCTGGTGTCATGCTGGGACGGAGGAACCGCTGTTTGGCTCTTCCCTTGCCCCTAACCACGAGGCCATTCCCCTCATCCTTCTCCTTAACCACACTAGTGGCAGGCGTCGGTTTCGGGGCAATGTGGGCTTAGACCCAACCGAGGGACTTTGCCCATCGGTCCGCCTCGCAGCTAGACCCATTACAGGTGCCGCGGATTTTACCTTATCGGCCAAGGGGGGGATTTTGGTCGCCTGTGACCGGAACTCCAGGGGCCTTCTTCCCTGGGCAGGAGGAGGAAAGGTGACCAGTCTCTCCACACCTCCAGCAAGTCGGTCGCCTACCAGTCACAATGACCGGCATTTTCCGGTCACCCTAAAACCAAACAGTTGGGGACGGACTTGAAGGCCTTCTGATCCAACATGATGTCAAACGTCCATCCCCGTTCAGATTGTCGGAGAGAGCCCCTAAAATCTGGCCGTACTGCATAAAAAATGCAGCCAGAAGCTCTCCCGAAATTTGAGGAGGAACCTCAAAACTGCCACCCTGGTCCGCCTGCGGCCCCTCATATTCGGTTCTAAGAATGAGATCCTTAGTTATTAGTTCCTTTTTGGCCATAGACAGGCAATCTTCTGGTGTGGGCAGCAGAATGTCCCACATGAAGAAACCCCTACCCTTTAATGACTCTCTTTGGGGTTTTATCCCCAGGGACAAAAGTGATTTAATCACAGTGTCTTTTGTGGAGCGACAAATCTTTTGGGTTTTCTTGTCGACCACGAAAACGGTCACCATTCTTTTAGCGAACATCCTGAGTTCCTGGACATCATCGACGAACCCATCTTTCTTCACCAGATGGGCAAAACCTTTCGCCTTATCCAGGAAATCCGCCATGTTCAAAATACAATTCGGGGGGACTTCCAACAAGAGGGCGACTCCTCTTTCGTCTTATTTTGCGTCTTTTAGGGCAACATCTATTTTGGTCTCCTTTAGGAGCAACTCTGGTCATTTTTAGGGCTGTTAGCTTTTGGGCTGTTATTAGCTTTTGGCATTTCAGCCCGCTTTTTTTTTCTCATCCTTTGGTTGGTATTGTCCACCTTCCCAAACAGGTCTTTTTTAACATTGGACCGACTGCCTTCGTCGGCCATACTGTAAAAATAGTGGAAACAACCACTAGCGGGTTTTAAATTTTAACAATGACGGGGGAGAGGAGTTGGGAAAAATAAAAAAAAAACAAAATAGCCTGGAAAAAAGGAAATTTTGCGGCTGAAACAAACAAACAAAAATTAAATTAAAAAGGAAAATAAAAAACAAACAGTCAAACCTAAACAAAAAAAAAAAATGGCGCCCAAGTCGCTAAGAAAATAAAAAAAAAAACCAGAAAACTTTCTTTTTTTTTCAAAACAAACAAACAAATGTCAAAATTTTTAAAAAAAGCTAACAAAGCAAATAAAAAAAAAAAATAAACTAGTCAAAAATAAAAAGGAGAGACTTTGTCAAACCGCTAAAAAAAAAAAAAAATGGGGGCCGAAGCCCCTAAACTGGTTAATAAATAAAAAAAAGAACAAAGTCTTAAAAAAAAAAAAAATGTGAAACTAAAAACAAATACTTATCAAAATGGAAAGAAATAGAAAAATTAAAAAAATAAAACTAAAACAAAATTATCAATAATAATGTCAAATTTTTTTTGAAAAAAGTTCGTCAAAACACCAACGCAGCTACAAAAAAAGTCAAAATAAAAAAGTTCCAAACGGAAGCCAGAAATACAGTCAAAACTGTCTATCTGTCTTTTTCCATGTCAACTGACATGCCACTATTTAAAGTCTTTGTTTGCAGACAAGTTCATCTTCAAGAGGGGTGGTAGGTTTCCGACACAACAGGAATAAAAGTTAATTCTAAAGTCAGACACTATTTTCTATGCACCATATCTATTGGGACCTAACCTGAACGCATAGAGATAACAACAAAGTACAGTTTAATACCCACGATACAATAAAGTGAAATTAAATTAATTTTTAAAAAGATTAATTACCACAAAAACTGAATTCAGATAAAAATGGCACACGTGGAATGAGAAGAAAATTGTCATGACTATTTTCTCAGCAAAAATCCGTTAAATTTTTTGAAAATAAAAATAATCAGATAATTATAAGATTTTATTTAACTTTTCGGAAATAAATAAAATTTATTTAACACAATATACGAAAAATCAGAAAAATATTCATACTTATTTTATCGGTAATGATATTTATTTAAAAGATAATAATCCCCACCTTACATATAAATACGCCTTTAATTACTTTTTTCAAAAAAGACCAATCTCGGTGCAAACAATTTTTACACATATGAAATAGCATCAATATCAACTTCCGTTTAGATATAAAATCCCCTACACACTCGGATCTTGTAATCTTATGTTAGTAACGCCTAATAATACGAGACGCCATTTTTCACGTGTAAAATAAATTTTTATTCACTTCAGAACTCTGTCAAATTAATGTACGCTGTGGAGGGTATCTTCTTTCAAATGTTCAGTCATCTCGCGAGGATGTGAGGGACTCCCACCTCCACACTCGGGTGTTAATATAACTTCTTCCCATCTTGTATTTTGCATGTATATCGTAAGTTCAGCTACGCTCATTTCATGTTTAAATCGGCGATCAACCGACATTATTTGAGATCCGATTCTGCAGTTAGTGGCAATAATTCGCCTTCCAGACACGCTTTTGACTTCCTGCTGTTTTAATTTGTATCTCTTACGATGAACTCGCTGAATTTGGGATGTATATTCTACTATACTGACGAGATAAATAACTGAATCAAAAACCGCCCCACAAAGACAATTTCGCCATATTGGTTCAAGTTAAGAGTGCATCCCTGTGAAGAAGATTAAACTATCCCTACCCTTTTTATACTTTCGCGCAAACAGGACCGATATCTACCTATCTATTCTTCATTGAAGCGTCAAAAGTCAGCATTAAATAACATGGAAAACGTTGAGAGTCTGTAACGCTTCAATCACTTTCCCTGCACCATAACGTAGTTTCCCCGACGCCTTTTCTTTTTCATTTCAATTTTTCTGATGAGCTTTCATCTTTGGGAGTCTCTCAGTTGATCAATAGAGAGCAGTTTCGTTTTGAAAGCCATCATTTTCCCCAATTAACAAAAGACTGTCAATTTAACCATATCGAACTGATCGGACTTACTATAGTGACAGGAGTAAATAGTTTTGTCATCAGCATAGATACCATGTTGAGAGAGAGAGAGAGAGCTGATGCCATCGGGAAGGTCATTAATTTAAACTGAAAACAAAGTGGGGCTAAGGATGAAGCCCTGGGGGGACACCTGCATTAGTACGAAAGGATCTGGAAGAGTCGCCATTCAGGGCAACTTTCATTTCACGATTTGACACGAAAGACTGGATCAGTTCAAAAAGAGACGTCGTAACTTTTCAATTTGTGAATAAGACGCGTATGCCGAACCCTGTCGAAAGCTTTAGAGATGTCCAAAGCTACAGCCTCAGTTTCACTTTTCTTATCTAGAGCTTGATAGATTCTTTCTGTAATTATTGTCAGTAGATACGGTGGAGTATTGGGTCGTGGCTCGGATTGAGGAATCGGAGAGCCGAGTTCGAATTCCAGTCGAATCCATTACATTCATTTACGTGCTAATACCCTTGGGAATGGTATGAATTCCCTTCTTCCCCCACCCCTACAAGCTATGGGTAAATAGCAGGACAGACCGCGTTCTAAAGCCTTGGCTCTACCGCAGAAAAAAATGGCAACCTACTGCGGGAAAAATCTACCTCGTCAGTGACGTATCGAAAGATACATGATCACCTAAGCGTGCATCACGCACGGCACATGATTGACTGACATAAGCAGTTGACCTGGAGAAACGAAAACAAATTTTTAACTCCAATTTTTATGAGATTAAAATGTATATTTTGTCTTTACGTAGGGATTAAATAGAAGGGTGCATTGAAAAGTTTTCGACTTAACAAAGAAACCCACCCTAAAATATTCGATCTCACTTCAATTCTTCTTTGATTAATGCTAAGGGTTTCATTTGAACACGCAGTTTAGCCTAGATCAAACACTCGTGAGCAGAGTGCTCCAAGTATGTCACAGATTTACGAAAGACCCAGGTTATCGCCCAGGAAAGCAGATCTTCTAACGCCGCTATTGTATATATGTGAGATTCGTTTGGCATACTTGGCAGGCGAATGGACTAATCCTATAATCGATCTCCATGGCCCATTGTTAAACTTCACCGTTGGCTTAAATGGTTTGTTTGCAGTTATATATATATATATATATATATATATATATATATATATGTTGTGGATTCCGAGATGAAATCCGGTCTCCAATTAATGACAAACGCAGGAATGAAATATAGCAAATAAATGTATTTACACAATAATACAATTGGTAATACGGTTAGTAGATCCAGAAATGCGGTTAGTAGCAATAATAATATATATACAGTCTGGGAAATTCAGTATCGAACTATGTCTTCCTTCTGAGTCTACTGTGACTCCTACAAGCGGTTACCACACACTATTACTCTACCTCCAACTCAATCACTCTGACTACTCTGACTCTGGGTATTTAACGGCAGCAGTACAAGTACACACTGGTCGAGTCCACTTGTATGACAAAGGGGTGAACCCATAACAATATATTAATCAGTGTCACCCCTATGTATAACCACTATGACACATGGGGTTACTGGGTGTGGAAGAATTAGGAACAGAAACATTAATAATGAGTGGGAAGAGAAAAGAGTAATCATGAGGACAGTAGATAGCGATTGACATTGCATTTAAATTTTTGCAGATTAAAGTTGGCTGGAAAGCATGGAGTTCAAGAATCAAGAAGTACGAAAGAAGAAACTGTTAGCATAGAACTTACGGCTACATTTAGCAAACTCAACTGTAAATTGATGAGATCTTGTCGCCAATTTAGTACTGCGCTTAAATTCAAAAAGTTTAGGTACCAGGGCGAAGACCCCATCCGAACAGTAGAGTAACTTTAATTTTCGGCGGCCTTTTTTAGACTGTGGAAACCAGGCTCATCCATTTGCTGGACATTCCATAAAAGGAATATTTCTACCTCTCCTCCTCATTTCATCCCATCATACTTCGGAAAGTAGCTTTTGGTCTAAAAAATTCAATTTTACTCTTAGTAACATGGGAAAATGTATTTCTTTTTCTTTTTTGTTATTCACTATTATTATTTCATTTCATTTTCCCCCACCATCTTCTTCATCTTTGACGATGACTTCTAACTATCACAGCCTTGTGATTTTTTTTCAATTCTACCTCATCTGTGATGTATCACGTATGGTATCTGCACTTTACACCTCGAGAATTTCTTTTTTTTTTATTGGGGCCATGAGTGGAGCCAAACGACAGCAGGCTATAATAAAAATGCACAAAGGATAGGTAGAAATACCTTACCAGTGCTTGAAAGTGTTCAAAAAGCAGTTGATGCAGCAGTTAGTGCCACAAAACATTAGCAGCAGGTCTGTACGGCAACACAAGAAATATGAAAATACTTAGTGCGGGTCTACCAAGTGAAGGACTGATGATAGTCAACCTATATTATAAAAATAGATGACAGATCTTTTTTTAGATTACATCCTAACAGTAGAAATCTAATTAATTATACGCCTTTTAATCAAAAGTTTTCAGCGTTAACGAGAAGGAAGAAAAATCAAGTGTGTATATGAAAAATAAGTTTACCCTATCCTAATAACAAACAAAAAATAGGCCCTGTTTTACCATTATTGAAGCCAGTAAAATGCACGGGTCAAATTCATATAAAAGAGCAGCAAAATCAAGACATATCTGTCGTCCTACTAAAAATTATCGCCCTGCAAAAAGTATCGCCTTAGCAACCGAATCAATTTCTGCTTTTAACAGTCAACTATGCCACTGAGGGCACAAACAACAACTATTGTTACGTACCAAAGCCATTTTTTCATTTTTTACGATTTATCGACCCTTTACAGCTTATTTAAAGCCAGGATTTTTTTTTTAGATTGTAAGAATTTATTTTGGAGATAACAATAAATTAGTGAAACAAAATGGGGGGGTGCTTAAAGAGATGGATTCATACCTTTAACTAGGGTATTTCAACGTAAGTGAATAGCCTTTTTCTAAGCGTAGCTTAGATGTGGCACAAGGCCGAACGTAGGAGGCACCCAGTGAAGATCGAACTCACTACTCAGACGTAACAGTTCTAGCGAGACAATCTTGCTAACCATTATACCGACTCGAGGCGTCCAACGTGTTGATTTCCCAAGCGTAGCTTAAATGTGGCACAAGGCTGAAATTATGGGACATTCAGTGAGGATCGAACTCACTATTTAATCGAAACTGTTTTAGCGAGACAAGTGTGCTAAACATTACACCACGCCGAGGTGCTAATGATTTTCTAAGCGTAGCTTAGATGTGGCACAAGGCCGAAAGTAGAGGGTACCCAGTGAGGATCGAACTCACTATTCAGTCGTAACCGTTTTTAATGTGACATGCTTGCTAACTATTAGTCCACACGGAGGTGCCCTAATGATTTTCTAATCGTAGCTTAGATGTGGCACAAGGCCGAAAGTTCGTAATTGATCTAGCGAGACAAACTTGCTAACCATTACACCACGTCGAAGTGCCCGAGCGTAAGTGAATCGAACCCAATTGGAATTGGAACTCGGCTCTCTGATAAACAATTTCGAGCCATTATCCATTACACCACCCACACATCCATGCTTACAGCACGTAGCATTGCCAAGCTATCACCCTCACAAGGCTCGACATTGTTTAACTTCGGTGATTGTACGGGAACCGATATTTCGACATGATGTGGCCGTAAGAATTACCAATGCTAAAAATACAACGATAATGAGCTTACCAGAGATTTTCAGTGCCGTTGGCCCAGGAATAATCTCCCCGGAAACATCGAATATCAAACATTCCAGCAATTTGCATATAGCCGGAGAAACCATACCACTTGAAAGATACTTCTCCTACCAAGACCTAATAGAAAAAATGGCAGGAACAAAATTAAAACATTCTGTATCTTCAGACGGAAAAGAACAAAAGTAATCGTTCCGACTGGCATAACTAATATAGCATAAAATAGAGGCTCTTTAAAACTCATATCTAATTAGGATACTTTAGAGAAGATTCGGGAGATTATATCATCTTTGTTCGCCGTCACAGGAAAAAGAAAGATTAAAAGAACAGAAAAGCTATATAATTTCAAAACATTAAAGCTGAAAAATCACTGAAGACCCGAGAATCTTCCGAGAAAGGGCGTCTAACAGTACATTCATATGTATTATAAAGCCTTTAATGTATCGCTATATTTACTAAGTATTCAAATCTAAGGAAGAAAAGAAGAAACGAATAAGATTCTAGGAACCCAATTTGAATATCAATATCCATCAATAGAGCATTAAATTTTCTGTGAGAATTCTGTGATTTTTTCCTTAAAATAGTTGCTACCGAAATGGTAGGAATAAATAGGATAAGCCATCAAAGTCAGACATTGTTTCTAATGTTGATAATCAATAGTTAAAAATAGGTACCGCCAACGATTCGCTAAAAATGAGCATATCATGATGAAAAAATGTCCAAAATTTAATAAAAAAGAAGTTTTATCGTCAACATGTTTATGCTATTATTAAGAGGAAAGAACACAGGATTTTTTTCATTATTAAATTATGTTTTTGGTCCATTTTAAAACGTTCGAAATTTTGGTTAAAAAGCTTTTCTTTTTTAGTGTGTGCAGTGGCCAAAGATTAGTATAAGAAATTTTAGAGTCTTTTTTGCGGTTTAGACATTTTCTCAAGATCTAAGATATTATTTACTTAGAAAAGCATTGAATTGCTTTTATGAATAAGGTATATTATAGACACTATCGTTTTAAGAAAACAAAAGTTTTAGATGAAGAATGAATTTTTACAAGAAATATTTTCATTAGTTTTAAATTTTAATTAGAATAATTTATAAAGATTTAAGCCATAAATTTCTGTATTAATTTGTATCGACCAGGTGATATTGCTATTAAGTAAAAGCTATATTTACTAATCATAAATAAAAGTTTACTACAATTCTGCGATCCCCAACATTTTGAAAAGAATTTTGATTGTGTGTGTGTGTGTGTGTGTGTGTGTGCGCGCGCGTGTGTGTGTGTGCGCACGCGCGCATTTTTATAAATACGGTCGTCTATACACTACATTATCAGAGGATAAGAGTGATATCTATAGTAAATGTAAAACCAAAGTACCTAAAATTTAATACAACATTAGAGTAGGGAGAATATTTTCCTAAATTTAAAGATTACTGGATAGTTAAAAATTATACAGAAAGGTGCTCACATTATATTCCTCAAGTAATATTTACACATATGTCCACCGTAGAAAAAAAAACATAAACTTTCGTCTGTCTGTCAAACTGTCAACCTGTGAACACCTTACATAAACACCGACCGGGGCACCTCGGCGTTGTGTAATGGTTAGCAAGCTTGGCTTGCTAGATCCGTTACTACGGAAAAGTGAGTTCGATCCTCATTAGATGCCCCATACTTTCGGCCTTGTACCACATCTAAGCTACGCTTGGAAAATCTCTACATAAACACCAACCGTCATGTTAAAAACGCTTTTCTGTGATATTTTAAACTTAGGTAATATTTGTTCCAAATTTGATTGCTTAAACATTAAATATTCCTCTAAAATAAAGCTTTCAAGCTCTAAGTATGTTATGCGTTGTTTTCCTTTGTAACTTTTGCCCTCGATCTGTTCTGTGAGTATCAGATTTTCCAAGCACTCCTTCCTCGTTCTGTACTCCGGCAATTTTAACTGTCTCTTCCTGATGTTAAGTATAATTTTCCTTTTTGTTTCAATTTTCTCTAAAACCTCGTCGTTGCTCACATGTTCAGTTCATGGTATTCTCAGCATCCTTCTGTAGAACCAGAATTTGGTTGAAAATAGGGTTATGTTATTTGCAGCAAGTTACAAAATATTGTTTACAGTTGGACTAATGTCCCCATCTTTGTTATTATCACAACATTTTGGCCGTTGTGCCTTCCGACAGTATTTGATTAACCGAGTAACCTTAAGGAGATTCCGAACTAAACCCTTTATTCAATCCAAGAGTAGATTGTTTGATTCCGCTCTCCATGTCTTTTTCTCTTCAGTACTGCTCCGTTATTGCTAGCGCTGTTTCCACTGTATCTCATTCTATACTACCCGGCCCAGAATTGACTAGGGTATTAAAACTTGAATTTGGCGGCTAAATGGGCGCAGTTCAAAATTCCTCGAGGAATACCCAGATTAACAGACACCTGAAAAAGGCCATAGGGCACAACGGCCGAAATGTGAGAAAGATGAGAACACTAGTCCTAGTGTAGTTAATGTAATGATAACTTTCCATCCAAGATTTTCTGTGAAACCGACTCCCAAGAGAATGTTTCCCCGACCACTAAATCTTAGCCTGTTCAAAGCTAGGGTTAACGGTTATCTCCCACACTTATCCGCATAAATTGCCTCCTAACGTAGTCCTCTATCTCGAGTGGCCCCCGGGCTTTGTAAAGGCTGGACTTTACTAAAAGAATGTTATTTTTATCAAGACTGTAAAAATATATTTTGAGCAAGAATAGAAGTTAAGTAGCAGTAGTAAGTTTTGAGCAAAATAGCCTGACGGAGATCCAACCCTGTCTAGGTTGGTTTGAATTCAGGGCTTACCTTCTCCTCGACTAGCGGCCAATCAAGGCTATAGGACCCTCTCTGTTCTGTTATTTTACTGATAGGAGAGAACAGATGGATGCATAATTTCCCCAATTGTATTAGCACGTAAGTGAATGGTAATGAACTCGATTGGAATTCGAACTCGATTCTCCGATTCCTCAATCCGAGCTGCAATACATTAGCCTACCGTATATGTAGTAATTTACAATGACTAATTCTTATTTCATACCTAAATAAAATATATGAAGAGCAGCGATCAGCATTCTTGTCTCATCATAAATTAATCGTAATTTTTTCTTAAATTAAAAAAAAACTATGTGCTTAAATTAGTGTAATAGAGCAGTTGCGAAAACATACATATTTATGCATTATGATTATTCCATAGTTATGCTTGTGCGTAAAATAATTGCTGTTATTGTTATAGGAGAAACTTGCAAGCCGATTATTGTTTTTGTTTTGTGTAGAGAGGAAGTCAGCTTTTCTCTATTCCGAAGTTCACCATTTTATTTTATTTTTTAATCGAGTTCACCGCAAGCAAGGCTGTAAAACCACTGAGACACAAGTGGTTACTGGGTGTGGAAGAGTTAGAAACAGGAACGAGAACCGAAGAAGAGTAATCAGGAGGACAGTAGATAGTGATTGACATTGCATTTAAATTTTTGAAGATCAAAGTTGGCTGGAAAGCATGGAGCCAGAAAGGGAGTTCCACAAGCGAAAACTACGAGAAAAGAAACTGTTAGCATAGAACTTACGGTTACAACAAACCAACTCGACTGTAACTTGGTGAGACCGCGTCGTCAGTCTAGTACTGCGCTTAAATAGATAGACATCATAGAGCTCATTCGAACAATTAGTATGAAAGTACTTACAGACACGGAAAGACAACCTTATAACGGTGGGAAAGTGACTCAAGCCGAGATGCCAGATCAGGGCCAATAATATTGCTGATTCTTATTTGGATTTTATCAAGGAGCTCTACATAAATAGGAGCATATGTGACAGCACTTTTCTAAGCATGGACGAACGGTAGACTAATAGACATGTAAGATAGATTCTGGAGAGAAAAACTATCTAGCACGACACAGTGAACCAACCTGTTTAGCAGCAGTTCTAGCAATGTATTCAATAGAGTGTTTCTACTTCATGTCAACTGAGAACCGTTAAACCAAGAAGACGCAACGAGTTACTCTCCTTGGTGGTCAATGTCAGCCACGTTGATAGAAGGCAGGTGGGGTTCGTTCAAATAATCAATAGGGAGCAGTTTAGTTTTATATGAGTTTCCATAATCATATAGCAAAACCATATATCCATTAGCTATAATTTTATTGGCGAATGATAGTCCAATATGTGCCTAGATTAGCCCAGTTTCGATAAACCTTTATTAGTAGTTCGATCTTCACTGTTTTAATACCTACGCTATAGTAAACACTATCAAGCGAAAAAGGAAATATTTACTGTTTTTATATTGCAATGATCTTTCATTCCATTTAAAAGACATAAACCTGCTTTCATTAGTTTAAAAGAACTTCCCAGACTGCGGAGAATATCTGCCTTACAATTTTCTGAACAACCACTGAAAAATAACGACGAACTTGTATATCCTAAACAGTATAAAGAGAAAAGAAAAGTTGATACTCTTTGTCAGACAATCATCTTCTATTACAGAAAAACGTTTGTTTTGAAGACAAACTGGTTATATGAGTAGCTTTTCAATCCTATTATTTTAGGTGGGCATGAGGGGGAGTGCTTAGAAGCGTCCACTTTCCAAGATTACCATGTACCAGAAGAATTCGAACAAGCAAAGAACGCATCCAATCGTAGCATGTTGTTAGCCTTGTTTTGACATTCTCAGAAATTGCCGAGTACCATTCTGCTGACTGCCGTTGACTAACTATAATAAGACATTGCGGTCTGAGGCGAGCATATTTCACTTGTCAGCCCTCGAAATGAGAGTAATGCTTCTCTCTGCGCAGCAGTTGACCCCAATTATACGGCCCGGTGCCGCACTTGTCATGCCCCACACAGGACTGTGAGTAATTAGTTTCCACGTCAAGAATGGCTTTCAGCATATTGAAGTGGGTGGTACAACTTTTAGTAAAAAACGGCAACATCGTTAATGTGTTTTCGATCCTTCAAATCGACGTCTGAACCTGAACGAGTTTGTATCCTATTTACAAAACTATTACTATCAGCTTTTTAAAAAGATTCAGTTAATCTGCTCTAAAGAGTTGGGTACGCCCTGACTACTCTAAATCGTTTCCCCCACCTTCTGTTGAGGCGTTTCCTTTTAAAGGAGAGGTGCTGAGAAAGTTTTCAGCACCCCTTCGTATGCGAGACATGTAGATATTTACTGAGTACAGCATAAGATGGAATGGGTGAGAAAGATATACGTATTACGCTAAGCTTAATAGATGATCCTAAAAATAATAGTTTTCTATGTTCTTTATCTTTTTACCTGAGTTCGAGAAGAAAAAACACATTTTGGATCGATAGGAAATATGTAATTCTCAATCATAAATTTTGTGTACATTACCATGGTAACCCTCTGTCATTCACTAGGGGGGACGCTACCGTCTCTCGCCGGGTGGACGGTAAAAAGATACAGGGAATAGTGAGGGAACGGAGAGAAAGGAAAAGGTTAGAAAAAAAGGTGGTAAGAAAATATAGCGATTTTCTAAGCGCTGCATAGATATGGCACAAAGCTGGAAGTATGGAGCACCCAGTGAGGATTGAACTCACTACCCAGTCGTAATATATTCTAGCGAGACAAGCTTGCTAACCATTACACCACACCGAGGTGCCCAGGTGGTAAGAAATATATAGGACAAAATCTAAGTTATTACACTTAATGGACTTACACTTGCACTTCACGTAAGTGTTTTAAAAAAGGACAGAAAATGCGACACCGAAATCCGAAGGTGCATTGCAATATCGAAAGAAAGATGCCTTCCAAAAGTTAAGCAAAGTATTAAGAAACAGGAAAATTTCGTTACAAGCAAAGGAAAGCGCACTGGGCTTTTATGCAATATAGGTCCTCTTATATGATAGTGAACGTTGGACAATCTTCTCACAGATGAAGAAGAGACTTGTAACAACAGAAATGTGGTTCTACAGAAGGATACTGAGAATACAATGGACTAAACATATGAGCAACGACGAAATTTTAGAGAAAATGGAAACAAAATGAACGGCTATACTTAGAATCAGAAAGAGATAGTTGAAAGAGGGCTTAAAAAGTTTAACACTCACAAGTCAAGAATATGTTTTACAAAGAACAAAATTAACATACCCGAACGTACGGATTTATTTGTTTACCTAAAGTTAAAATCCAAAACGTTTGAATCTTGCTGATGACAGAACATACTACCAGACAGATGAGAGAACCAAAATCTGCAGGAATCATCCCTCAAGGGTTGTAGGTGTAGCCAAGGATGGTCTTCTGATAACAAGTTATATAATGACAACTAAGAAAATTCGAAATGTATTTGTTTTTACAGTGTTAAATTAATCGTTTTCAATTTGTATTACAGTGTAACCCGGATATAAGAGAGTTGTCGAGACCGGAGAAGAAGTCTCTTATATCCGGGTTTGGTCTATTTTGTTTAGGTAATATGGGCTCTAATTTGGGACCAGAGAAAATCTCTCTTATATCCGGGTTTCTCTTATATCCGAGTCTCTTATATCCGGGTTACACTGTATACCTAATACTAAGAAATACTTTCATATGGGTGTGGCGATTAGACATGTGACCTGCTAGCGACAGCTAGCAAAATTTGAGGAACTACTGCTCTTTCTTTTCGTGTACTTTCGATTCAGGGTTCTAAGAACTCCAATACACATATCAGTCCCCTGCTGCATGACATGTTCACATTTTTTTTAGATCAAATAATAACTAAGGACTCTTCACAAGATAATGCATTATTTCGTAAACTAATAATTATTCAACAAAAAAGTATATAAAAATAACATTTAAATTTGAATTTATTATTAGATGAAGTATTACCAATTATTAATTTTCCATTTTATTTTCAATTGCTCTTTAAGAAAACTAAGTCAAGAACGGATCAGAATTTAATATACCCCCTCCTCATTTTTAAATGCCATCCCTAATATTCACATGTATTAGTTTGACTTTTTATCTTTCTGCGCTATTTCCCTTCGGTTTCTATAAAGATTTTTCTTTTTTTTTTTTCTTTTTTTTTTGTTTCTAATAAGACGTAATTCTTACGACGCATCATCCTTTTTGTTTCACACAGTAAAATCTACTTTTTACATTCCGTCATCGATTTTGTTTCACACCAAAAGATCTACATTTTACGACCCCTCATCGTTTTTGTTTCTTTTTTCTTTAACACCGCAATACCTGCCTTTTAAGACAACTCATCATTGTGTTTCTTTCATAATATACATGGTTAACACATGGATTACACATGTAACTAGAAGGGAAAATAATTGTATAACTAGGAACCTCCAAAGATTAACTAAAAACTAGCATACCATGATGGGAAAATGTCCCAAACTTAATAAAGTGGAAAGACCATAGGACTTGATTATTAAATATTTTTATCCTTTTTAGAACCTTCAAATTTTCCTTCTTTTTTTTTTTTTTTGCGTCAGTGGGGTGACCATAAATTAGTATAGGAAATTTTAGCGTTTTTTTGCGGTGATTTGGAAATTCTTGCCAACAAATTATTTTCGGATTTTAATGAAACTTTCAGTACTTATTCACAAATTAATTATTTCAGAAACGTTTCTTTTTTTAGAAAATCTTGGTAAAAAAAATTATTTTATATTCATTAAACACCCCCAGACACACACACGCACACACAAAGGAAATTTCGAGAAATTCGTTTTCGTAGGGCTTAATGATTATATTAGTTATAAACACATGTTCTTGGAAAATTCAACTCATCATTTTTTTTAACAGGAGCTCCAGTTACAGAAAATCTTCTCTTAATCGTAAAATAAATAATACAATAAAATTAAGACACCCTTTAATTAAAAAAAGCTTTTAATTGCTTTTATGAATTAGCTATATTATTGACACATTTTTTCCAATGAATAATGAATTTTTACAACAATTGTTTTCACTTTTTAAGATTTTAATGAGAATATTTTATAAAGTTTTAAATCTTTTAATATTATGTATGAATTTGTAAAATTCATACATAATATGATATGATAATATACTGATAAGTAAAAACTATATTTGTTAATTATAATTGAAAAATCTTACAAGAATTCAGCGATCTCCAATATTTTATAAAGAATTTTTAATTTTGTGTGTGTGTATCAATATGCCGATTTTTGTAAATGCGTGCGTCCAAACACTACATTATGAAATAAGAGCGCTAACTATAGTAAATGTAAAAAAAAGTATCTAAAATTTAATAAAACATTAAATTAGTTAGCTAATTATTATTTACCTAATTTTTAAGATTACTGGGTAGCTGAAAAATATATAAAATAGACGCTCACGTTATATTTGTCAAATACTTTTTGCAGATAGAAAAAATTTCCAAACATAAGTCTCATAAAACCACCCACTTCAGTGTTAAAAATGCTTTTCTGCGATATTTTAAACTAAAAGTAATATTTGTTTCAAATCAGATTAATTGAACTTTAAATCACCTAATCTTCCTCAAATAAAGTTCCAAAAGAGTATATTTTATTTTTGGAAGATTTTTTTAATAAAAACAATTACGTTGTGCTGATAGATTTGTGAACATGTCTAAAATCAGCCATTTTTAGCGATTCAAAAATACTCAAGTTCGTTTTGAAATACAGCAAAGTATTTTGCGTGCTGAAATATTACATTTAATCTATTGAGTTGAATTTAAAACTAAAATAAAAGCTTGGAGAATTTTATAAAAATTAATTTTAAACCTTACGTATCGTTTTTATTTGGAGTTACCTAAATATAACCCAAATTTTGAATTTCCATACTACCAAAAACAACTTTGGAAGGAAACTTACATTGGTAAAAAAAAAAAAAGCTATAAAATTAGTGGGTTTGAGAAGTTTATTTTCCTCAAAAAGATTTCCTCAAAAATTTTATGAATTTCAACCCTATAGTAGCACTATCCGTTTGTTCAATAAATGTCGAATCTTTCGGGTATGGAAACGGCTATTCTCGTCGTTACAATTTTTAAATAATCATTTCTCACTAGTACTTGTTTATGCTCAACAAAATGAATAATTTTCAAAACAAAGGTACCTCCCACTGGTGTAACGCTATTTCTCCCATCATGTAGCCTTGTGCCAGACTAAAATAAATGGCACGCAACTCAATCTATTTAGAGATTTGTATTCCATGAACCAGTGTGTCTCGGTGAAAGAATGCGGTGTTTGTAGCGGGAGGGTTCAAAATGTTTGGGAAAACAATGGCCGCCTCCACTATTCCAATTAAATCTGATATTGACATATCTCCACAGGGAATAATTTCCTTGTGGACGCTTGAAATTCAGACATCTCAAATCAAACCTGAGAAAAGACCAATAAGATATCTTCCTCTCAATGTCTGGTCATGAATTCTCTGCGTGTCGTGTTACAATCAAATGAAGTGTCCGTTTAGCAATAATCCATTTTGTCAACTTGTTATTTAAGCATTTATCACATCTCGGTCAATGAAAACAAGACGACCCTACTCTTTTACAGTTGTAACATTTTGAAAATCTTAAGTGGACCGCTTTTACGATAATTATGAAGAGAAGAGATACAAATGAAAGACTGCCACGTAAAGTAGTTCTTTTCCAGAAAGGTATGCGTGACATTAAGTGGGACTTAATGGTAGATATAAAGTAGACATTTCGATACTTCAGCGAACGTGGGATGAAAACCTTTTAAGAAAGCATGTGTGGCATTGTACAGAGAATATCTTAAGTAAGTACATAAAAATCATGACAGAAATTGGCAAAATTAATCTTTTGGTAACAAATGTTTCAAACATTCGACGATAGTGACGAGTTTTTAGACCAAGAATAACATGTGCAATCTGTTAACATATCTTCTTGTAGATTATATATATTAAGAGATTCAGGTTCATACTGACAATATCAGTACAAGAATAAACAAAGAAAGTGTTCTTTCAAGAACATTAAGTCACATACACACAAGACGCGATCAACAAAATCAACAAAAAAAGAAGCACGCGCAAAACTGGTCAGATTTAAGGTAAAGATGTAAACAGTAGTTTCTTGGAGAAATGTCAAAATTTAGTAGAAGTCATTTGGTAAATTACTGTTTTCCAGAATCCACTCGCTAACGGGTCATTTCCAGCTATATCGAAGTTGATGTATCGGTAAAATATTATTATCCAGAAATCACTCGGTAACAAGTTATTTCCAGCTATATCGAAGTTGATGTATCGGTAAAATGTTGTTTTCCAGAATCCAATCAATAATGGCTTATTTTCCAGCTATATCAAAATTAATGTATCGGCAAAATGTTGTTTTCCAGAATTCACTCGGTTACAGCTATATCGAAATTGATGTATCGGTAAAATATTGTTTTCCAGAAATCACTAGGTAATAGCTTATTTTCCAGCTATATCGAAGTTGATGTGTCGGCAAAATATTTTTTTTCAGAATTGACTCAATAACGGGTTATTTCCAGCTATATCGAAGTTGATGTATCGGTAAAATGTTGTTTTCCAGAATCCACTCGTTAATGAATTATTTTCTTGTGATATCGAATCAATTTATTTGTAAAATGTTGTTTTTTATTTTTAAATCATCTCAGTATCGTGTTGTTTATTATGTAAGCTTATTTTCTAGTGATATCGAAGTTGAAGCACGAGTCGATTAACATTCAAGTTTCATTACCAATTTCTTGCATCATGGTTTTGAGAGAATGAGGCCCGTACGTCTTAGCGAGGACTATCCTTCTTCGAATCTCGTGGACCGGTGATACAGACTCAGAAACAAAGAACTGTACCAAATAACAAAAGTCACATTACTTGAAGACTTTCAACAAAAGCAACAGATAACACATATAACTTGAAGATAAAACAATGACATAACGAAGATGCTAACGTTACACACTACTTCGGAAAAGGTTAGAAAAAACTTTCATCAGTCCTTGAAATAGCGATAACAGTGTACTTGAGAAACCTATTGTTATGAATAATCAAGAGTGATCTCCCCTTGTTTCGTTACTCGCCTCTTTGAGAGAGCTATTTCTGTTTAATGGGACTATAAAAGGACACTATACGCGAACCTTGTATTCTCAGTTGAATAAAGCTTTCTTAAATCCTATACAAGCGTACTTTTGTCATTACATCTATTTTCATGAAAAATTATTTTAAGAGAAAGACTTCACAGTTAACCCGACTGTTGCACTGGATAATCTGTCAATGAATAACGAATGTTTCCTTATAAGGAAACAAATAATATTACCATTATTGCAATGATTCCCTGTTTAATTTAATTACGATTTCGCGTCTACATAATAGGTATGTGTAGGTTTACCCAAAAATATATTTAATATTTAAAAGAAAGACCTATTTCTTTATATACTTATAGGGTTTAAGCAAATAGTTTTGGTTTTGAACACTTGAAGTCAAAAGCTCTACATGATGGACGTAGATTAATTTTCTCTATTTTTCCTAAAATATTTGTTCAGAAAACCTAAATAGGTACAAACAAAAAAAAATGAATAAAAGATACTAAGATGAAAAGGGATAGGAGACATGTGCCATGACAACAGAAGAAAGAAACCTGTGCATAAAAATATAAAAGGAAGTGCAGTATTAGACTCTGAGATGAGAACGGTACTGACCAAAGTGAATAGAAACAAGACAGTAGGACTGGACGAGATGGTAACGGAGACACTGTCAGCCTTAGCCGATTAGTAGATTGTGTGTTCATGTCAGACACAGAAGAAAAACAACAGGAACTCCTAGAAAAAGTAGTAAAGGAAAGCTCGAAGAAAGGAATAACTATCAATTGTAAGAAGACGGAATGTATAGTCGGAGATGTCAAAATCAAACAATTTCAAAAGTTTAAATATCTAGGAAGTGTTTTGAAAGAAGATTAAAAATGTAACACCAAAATCCGAGGGCACGTTGAAATACCAAAAGATATCTTCCAAAAGCTAAGTAAAGTATTAAGAAACATAAAAAATTGTTAGAAATCTCAATTTTCCTGTATGCTAGTAATCTCAATTCTTCTGTATGCTAGTGAATGCTAGACAATATGCTTACAGAGGAAGAAAAGAGGCAACACATATGTTGCTCTACAGAAGGATGCTGAGAATATCATGGACAGCGTGCGTAAGAAATGTATAAGTCTTAAAGAAAATGGAAACAAGAAGAACACTCAGAATTACAAAGAGACAGCTGAAAATTCGTGGACACAATGATGAAGGGGGGCTTAGAGAGTTTAACACTCACAGGACATATTGTAGGTAAAATGGACAGAGGAAGGCTGCTGGTCATCTACCTGAACAGTTTATGTAACTGATGATGGAATTGGGGTGGGGATAGCAAAAAAAAAAGACAAATGCAAAAATTACAAGAGATAGGAAATTGTAGAATCCTGACTGCCTGCTTCCTCAATGGACATGGTACAAAGAAGAAGAAGAAGAAGAAGAAGAAGAAGAAGAAGAAGAAGAAATGATATATATGACAACGGTGAAATCCCGGAAAACCTCAATAGATATATCTTCATAGCAATGCCAAAGACAGATGCATGTGAATGTAAATGCCATCGGACCGTCAGTTCAATGTGCCACATAACTAACCTTATCATTAGAATTCTAATGGATAGAAATCGAAATGATATTTGCCTTGATAAAGTCTCTCAAAGGATGAAACGCGTCAGCTTTCTTTTGTCTTTATTCATATGGTCCCTTTAAATATATACTCTATCTGAAATTTTAAACATCGCCGACAAGGAAAACAGAAATATACACATACACTCAGCTAGAAAATACAAACAATTATTAATATCCGCACATTCCCACAGAAACAGAAGAAAAAAAAACTTTCTTAATTGCACTGAAGAAAGTCATTCCTCAATGCTCACATAGACTAATCAAAACCTCACATCATATATTTTCCCACCTCTACGCTTACGAATTCATAAAATCCTCAGTACATATATACCTCTTTTCCATAGATTGCACAAAGCATTTAATAAGGTATGACACAAAAATCCACACGAAATCCTATAAAAGCGTAATTCACGTGGGAAAAATCTGTAACTTTTACTCGGAACAAACAATCTGTATGCAGACAGAGAATAGATTTAGTTAATATACAAAAAATCAAAAGGAGTAAGACAAGCGAGACCTAAAAGAAGTAGAAAATTTATCAGGATTTATTATTGGCAGGTATAATCTTAACGTAAGATGCACGGATGACACCGTTGATGACAGACACAGAAAGGAAATTCAAGGAAGTCGTAGACAAGGACACGATTGAAAGCATGAAAGAAAAGACTATTAACTACAAGAAGAAAGACTGCATTGTCATCATCAAAAATGACAACACAAGGTGTATGCTACGTATTGAAAATATCAAAATCAAATAAGTACAGACATTTAACATAGTGTACTAGCATATGACGGAAAATGTGAGAGAAATCAAAGGTCGCATAGGAATATTGAAAGATATCTTCCATAATCTATACAAAATATTAAGAAATACGAAAATATCTCTTTTTAAAAGTTAAGTGCAATGTAATCTCGTCTATGGCAGTAAATGCGAAACCATCACCGAAAAGAATGTAAAAGACTTGGGATTTGGTTCCAAAAAATACTGACAAAACCATGGATAAAAAAATGTGAAAAATGAAAAGTTTTAAAGAAAATTGAAACTTAAAGGCACTTCTACTTACTATCAGAAAGAGACAGTCGAAATCTCTGAGACACGCAGTGAGGAAAGTGGGCCTAGAGAAAATAACATTTATCCAGCATGCTGAAGGCAAGAGAAGTTCCAGATAAACAGTGAGTAACGAGTTTGTGTGGACAGACAGCAGAAACGAGTTAGTAAAGTGTCAAGAGTTACTTAGAGCAACAAAAAGCAGGAAGATGTGGGGAGCATGAAAGGACATGGCACATAAAAGATTCTAGGTATAGACTCCACAAGTATTTATTCAATAAGACTTTTAAACCCCATGGCACAAGTTCTTCTAGATATCGTTAGATAAATACCAGCTATAGTCCACTAATGATGTATTTGATCCTATAAAATGTATCTTATAAAGACCAACTGAAATGCAATTATAAAAATATTCTTATAATTATAATGTTATATGAATTTTCTTTAAGACCATGATATTCGAATTTAACATTCGTCTTAAGTCCAAATTTCTGGGATGCGGAATTATCGCTTACATTATCTAAACTCAGACTATTGTCGTTATCTTGGTTTTTATTATCACGTTCTGTCCATTGCGCCACCCAGTCATTTTCTGATGCTTGTCAATTCAGATAATCGTCAAGGAATTTTGAACAGAACTGGAATCTTTATTGTAGGTTACCCGGATCGGCAAGCACCTGAAAAAGGCCGAAAAATAACCGAAAAATTGTAACAATAACAAACAAGATGAGATCAAATTACTGTAAGTAATGTAAAAAAAAAGTTATACTTGCAAAAGAAAATTTTGCACTGACAATTTTTAAGAGCATAAGAAGAATGTTAAATTCGAATGTTATAATTACAGTGACTTTCCAAAAACTACGCATATTAAGAAACAAAAAAAATTCGCTAGAAACAAAGAAAGGAGTACTGAACTGTTATGCAATATGAGTCCTCCTGTAGGATAGTGAATGCTGAACAATCTCCTCAAAGATGATGAAGAGCCTTAAAACACAGAAGTGATTTCACAGAAGGATGCTGAGAATAACATGGACCAGACATGAGCAATGACAAAATTCTAGCGAAAATGGCAACAAAAAAGACACTTATACTTAATATCAGGAAGAGACAGTTGAAATTTCTAGGGTACATAATAAGGAAAGAGGGCTTCGAAAAATTAACACTGATATGACAGGCTGAAGGTAAGAGATACAAAGGAAAGCAATGAGGCGAGCTTGAATGTATAGATGGCAAAGTCGAGTTTGGGAGAGATAACAAAAAGACAAACTTTATTAAGAGCTACAACTGACAAAATATTGTTGAGAGCCATAATCGACAACGTCCTGAAGGGACACAGCATATAGAAGAAGAAGCGTACAGTTTATTTCAAGTATATTTGAGTTTTATTATCGTTGAAAAGGTCCGAGAGTGAAGCCCTAAAATATTTCATATATACAATGTTTGGTAAGATTTGGGGTTTTTTATTATCCCTACACACAAGCATTACTTTTTTTTATTTAAAGAAAAAGATACTTTAAACTGAACAGCTTTTACTGAGTTGTTCCAAAATGGCCGCTGACAAAGTTTATTTGTTATTGCCACTGACAACAAACAATGACTTGCTCTAGTGAGAGGGAAAAAAAAGAAAACGTGATGAATTCTTGACAAAGAGGAAGAATTTTTCTGCGATCATTGGTATGATAAACTTGTTTACAGAAGACAATCAAAGACAGTCTCGTGAAGAATGAAGTTTTATCTTTGTCTTAACATTTGTGTTTTTTTTTTCTTTTTTGATGGGTAATACATACTAACATAGCAAACAAAACGATGTATCGAAAAACAAAAACAAATGAACCTTGTGAATTAGATGTCACTTGTGGTTAGAGACGGACAGAGATAGTGTGTTGAGGTAAGGAGAAAAATCAAGTGAGTGGGAGAAAGGTACCAACGAGAAACGTAGGTGCTGCGGTGCAAGTAATTAAAAGGTTCATTTTCCCCACACGCTCATATCGGCAACTTCTAAAGCTTACTTAAGTTTCGTTTATAACTATGTTTTAGTGTCTAATGATGCTTATCTTACTCAGGTGTATACAGAATTTCTAATTGTTCGAATGCTACTAATTCGTTGCGCAGCTTTTTGATAGCGGTAAATGCGCGCCTTAACATATGAAGCGTCTGAATCTGGTGCTTGTCAGCACTGAAAGCAAACTAATTATACTTTTAATAATCATGCAAAATTACACTAAACTATAAGTAGAAACTTTGCTTTTCTGAGGAAGAGAGATTAGAAATACTCAAATAGCAATTGAATAAAACAACAGTAAAATACAAAAGGTAATCTTAATTGATAATTCCTTCTGGGTCCGGTTCATAACAATGTCTGAGAATTGCCCTCACTGAAACTTAGATCGTTCTTCACTTCGTCAAATAGTTCACTTCACGGAAAAATCCGAATGTTGAAAATTAAAGGGAGATAACTGTTATATCTAAATAGTATTTTTCTTCAATTATGTATCGTCTAAAAATACACTCGTTAATTTGATTGTTGCTTATTTCGGATAATGAATGATTGAGTCGTCACTTGGTTTGTTTAAAAGGATTATTTAATGTTGAAATCAGTTAAAGACAGGAAATCAATTGTTTTTTTTTTTTTTTTTCAGGCAACGAAAATAAAATATAAAACGATTGAAGTATCAATATGAAAATAAATAATTCTAATAAATATAAGAGGAGTAATAAATAAATTTAATAGGAGTAGATAGGTTCGCCTATCGTCCGGTTCACACTCCTCCCTTTCTTTTTAAGAGGAGTAGAGGTTTAACCCTTGTTTCCTGTTTATGATTGGGTTTCCGTTTCCTTTTAAAGTCTACTTCAACTCTATACTTCTAACGTCTTATCCTATTTATTTTTATCTCAATAGGAGTAGATAGGTCCGCCTATCATCCGGTTCTTTTGAACATGATTAGAAGTTTATCTATTGAGTTTCCGGTTCTAATATTTCTTCTAAAGTTTTTTTAATACTCTTTCACTCCCAGTACCCCTCGTGGCTTAGAGACATTATTGCCTTGCCTGGAATAAACTGATTAAAAAATTAAGTAAATAAACAGGGTAATATAAATTAATACAGAAGATTTGTTTAAATATTTAATTTAGTTGTGCTTGTATTTAAACAAGTTTGTTTTACGTCATTTTTACTAATTTTCCATTCTTGATTGATATCTCAAAAATGATCTTCAATCTGTTGTTAACTGGGGCAAGAAATGGCTTGTTAATTTTAACGTCTCTTAAACGAAAGTGCTCACTTTAATCATCCGACAGAATATTTCTGCTTTCCATCAGCATAGTCGAGGCTAACTGCAGGAGAGTGGTTAATTGCGTCTTCATCAACTAACGTTTTTCGCTGACATCAAGTGGAAGATTATATTCAATCAATTGCTAGGATTACTTCTACAAATGTTGGTTCACTGTGTCGTGCAAGGCATTTTTCTCGCCAGAATCTATCTTGCACATTTATAAGTCTACCATGTGTCCATGTATTAAATATTGCTGTCACATCGAGTCTGATGCTTCTGCTATGTATTTAGAGATTCGTGATATAAAAAAACACACACAGAAGTATCTGCAATGCTCTGACCTGGCATCTCGGCTTCAGTCATTTTTCCACCACTGTAATTTAACTTCCCTATGTCTTCTCTTTAAATATTTTCATGATAATTGTTTTGATGAGCTTCCCTCTTTTGTAACTAAACTTTACGAATTAAAGCGCAGTACTCGATTGACAGCTAGGTCTCATCATTTTACGATTGAAATTGCTACTCTCGCGATTCTCGCTTGTGGAACTCTCTTTTTGTTTCATAATTCCAATCTACTTTGATCTTTAAAAATTTAAATGCAATCTCAATCGGTATTTTCTGCTTTCTTAATTCATATTCTTTTATTGTTCTCTCTCATTGATATGTTTTCTTTTTCTTATTTTTCATACTCAGCAACCCACTTATAACCTTATATGCATGCAATGTACAAAGGGCCCTCCCTCCTGTCCAACGCACAATTGCAACCGAACAGGTAAAGGGTGGTACACGCGCTGGCCGTATCAATTTCCCAAAAACTTTATAGTGATTTCGAGCCTTCAATTTCGGAATGACACGAGGCTTTTCACGATAAACAAGGTCGTTCACGAGCACCCAAAGAAAGGAATCTGGAGGTGTGTGGTCTGAGGTGTATTCCAGTTACTCAATCAGATTATTTACTTTCAAGAAAATCTTTCATTAAGCAATTAACAAAACAAATAGCATTAGCTAAGAAAAATGAATACACATTACGACAAATATTGACATGACGTCCAAGAATTTGGGCCGGACTTTTGAATCATCTTATACATATACGCAAATTTATACATAAAGTATTTTATCAATACGACAGAATTCGGTATTAAGTTCGAAAAAGTTGACCTACCGTAAAGCAAATATTTGGCATTGCTCAATATTTGTCTTCAATAAAAGCCGAATAATATTCAACATCCATATCACAATTAGGTTGCTTTGAAAAAACTGACATGTCTCTCTGAGACGCATTGCGATTAAATGCGATTTGTGACGATGCAAGCAAAATAAATTCGATAAATTTACTATCCAGGAACTGATATTTACAAACCTCTCCAAAAAGGCTGGAACAAAGAGACAAGATGTATTTCAACACTCTACCTGCAAATTCTCCCGAATATACCGTTATCTCCTAGGCATCCATTAACATTATATGCTGATATTTTGAAAAGTATCCATTTCGCAGGACCAGGTTTTGTCACTAAAGAATAGGGTGTTTATTTATTTACACTTATTCACTTAATCCGCAATACTTTTCACTGAAATGATTACAATTAATGGGTGACCTATGTGGCCTAGTGTTCTTAGAAAATGTAGTTGTTTGTAATATAGAATTATTATTATTATTATTATTATTATTATCATTATTATTCGTGCCGTGTCTCTTCAGAACGATGTCGATCACGGCTCTTCACAATTTCCTGTCCTTTGTAGCTCTTAATAACTAAATAGTCTTTTTGCTATATCCGCCAAACCCTGCTGCCAAGCTCGCCAGGTAGATTGTGCGTTGCTTTCCTCTAACTCTCTTACATTCAATCTGTCCTGTGAGCATCAAATTTTCCAAACCCTCTTTCCTCATTATGTACCCTCGAGAAATTTCAACTGCCTCTTCCTGATGTTAATCGTGTCATTTTCGTTGCCATTTTCTCTTTTTTTCGTTGTTTCTCATATGTCCGTCCATATTATTCTCAGCATCCTTCTGTAAAGCCACATTTCTATTGCTTCACGTCTCTTTTCATCATCTTTTTGTTATTTCTAACGAAAGTTTCAGGTCACTCTTTTCTTTTCTTAGCATTTAGAAGACATCTTTCTCTATCCCAGTGTACCTTCGGACTTCAGCGTCGTGCTTAGCGTACTCTGTTAAAACATTTCCCAGATATTCAAATTGTTTTACTTGTTTGATTTTGGCATCACCAATTTGTAATTTGTATGTTGGTGTTCTTCCTTTTGCTAACAGTAGAAAATACACACATCAAATAAAGAGAAATTTTATTAGAAACTAGCAGTAGAGCCCGGCGTTGCCCGGGGATATAACAGTAAGGTATAGATCAAGTATCCACCATCATAAAGACTGAAAAATAAAATTGACAAAGATTATTGTTTAAGATTGACGGACACGCATGTCTTAATTATTTTTTTTTTTTTACGAATTGGATCAAAGCCAAACTCAAACAAAAACATTGTTTTCAATCGTTATGAGTCTCTACCGATTGAATAGAATAATTTTATAAACAATTGTCTTTCAAATGGAATTTTAAAAGCATTCTGAATGTAAAAATAAAGAAAAAAGTGAGCAAGACAATAAGAAACACTACATGCCAAAAAAAAAAGTGAAGTTTTGTTGAAATCGGTTGAAAAATGTAGGTAGCCTTTCTGTAATCTTTTAGTTTTACAATTTATGATTTTTACTTATTGAATACAGTAAAAAAAATTGCATATTTTGTTTGTGGTGATTCATAATTAGAATTCTGATTTGAATATATTTTCCACTCGTTGTTTCTAATACAAAAATATTAACTTTATTTGGGTTTATTAATTATGATCTAACAAATCTTATTCATTTAGTAGCCTTTCTGTAATAATAATCTTTACTTATTGAATACAGTAAAAAAATTGGACACCCTGTGTATTTAAAGTAGTTTCCCGTTCCGGTTATTATTTTTAGTTAGGACTTGTGTATGTTTAGATTTCATTATCTTTCCCTAAAGATAAAGAATTTATTCCGATGTTTGTATTCGTACAATCAGTAGAGATCGTAAGATTATTGTTTAAGGTTGACGGACACGCATGTCTTAATTAGTTTTTTTTTTGTTTTTTACGAATTGGTCAAACCCAAACTCAAACAAAAACATTATTTTCAATCGTTATGAGTCTACTGATTGAATAGAATTTTATTATAAATAATTGTCTTGTAAATGGAATTTTTAAAAGCATTCTGAATGTTAAAAATAAAGAAAAAAAAAGTGCAAGAGAATAAGAAACACTACCTGCCAAAAAAAAAAAAAAGTGAAGTTTTGTTTTATCGGCTGAAAAATATAGGATATCCGCTCCCATATTTAAAGGAACACACACAACCCGATGTGAGTTGTCCCCCTTCCATTTTTACGATGTCTCTTAATCGTGTTTTCAAATTGATTTTGTGCAAAAACAATTATATTTTTCCCATTTTTGGCGCTGTTAGAACCACCACAAGGTAATTTTATGTAGTCCTGTGAAGTTTTGTTGAAATCGGTTGTAAAATGTAGGAAATCCGATCCAATATATAAACGTTACACTCACACACACACACACACACACACACACACACACACACACACACACACACACACACACACACACATCTGCGTTTTATAATAAGTAAGATTAATGTAAATGTTTCTGAAAAAATAAGTATTGTATGTATGGCTAGCATGCTTATTTGGAAAATAGGATATAAAATCCATAGAAGAACCAGCAATATTATTGATCCTGATCTGGCAGCTCGGCTTCAGTTTCTTTCCACCAACATAAGTTTGCCTTCCTGTGTCTTTTCTATAAATACTTTCATGGTAATTGTTCGAATAAGGTCTTCGCTATGGTACCTAGACTTTTTTAAATTTAAGCGCAGTACTAGACTGGCGTCAAGATCTCATCAATTTACAGTTGAACTAGTTAGATATAACCATAAGTTCTATGCTAACAGTCACTTTTCTCGCACTTCTCGCTTGTGGAACTCCCTTCCGACTTAGAGCTTTCCAGCCAACTTTAACTCCCAAAAATTGTAATGTAATGTCAATCGCTATCTACTGTACTCTTGATTACTCATTTCTTTTCCCACTCATTAATAATGTTTCTGTTCCCAAATCTTTCACACCCCGTAACCCCTTGTGTCTTAGTAGCTTTACTATTTTGCTTGAGGTGAAATCGATTTAAAAAAAAAAAAAGAACTTTCTCGGAAGCATTTCATAGAGATTCTTGTCTACCGAAATTGTTATGGTTTGTTGATTAGAATCTTATGTTACAGTCGGATTTTTTTTTTTTTTGCCCTCTATTTTCCGCTGTGCTGACAAGTTCTTTCATTATTCGTAGTTGATGTTCTAATTTAGATAAACGCTAAATATTTCGTGTCAAATCTGAAAGCAGAATGTTTTTTTCTATCTTCTTGCAATTTTCTCAAGAGAACAAAATACAGAGGAAAACAACCTATAATTTCATTTGACTATCACCCATACACATGATTTCATTGACAAACTCTAAAAAATAAAATGCACGAGTTAATACCTCTAATACTATACTATAATTAAATAAAACTAAGAGAACGTATACATCAAAGAAAGTTAGAAAAATTTCGATGATAGCTCACTTTATTTATATGATTCCGATTTCAATTTTATGAAGTCCCCAAACATTCATTAAAGTATATAAAATAGAAAACCGAAGGCCCTCAAAATCATTTATTTTGCTTTCTCGAAGATTTTAATATTACATATTATGTTGAGATTTTTAATAATTTATTAAACATAAGTGAAGGAACAAAAAATAATACCAGGTCCGATATTGCAGTAGGAAATTATATCAAATATGCATAAATAGCCATTGTCTGGAATAATGCAAATGCTGATAAAGGATAAAGGCTGAAGAAATTTCAGCATTCAAATTTTATGATAAAGAGTTGCAAAACTCAATATATATTAAAATATTTCAGTTAAATATGGACAAGAGTAGGGGACGTGTAACACGTACAAGATGTTGAGCTGGATTTCAAAATGTACCTCTAAGAAAAGCCACAAGAATTAAGTTATTTCTGGAAACTACCTTTGGTTAAGTTTGACAAATTGTATCCCTTCGAGAGAATCGATTGCTTGATTTCAGCTTCTCGGTTTTGTAAGATACCATCAGCCTTATCCAACATTTTTTTTATATCTTTCAAGATCAACTATCATATACCATCCCGTTAGTTCTATCTGCTTGCTTTCAGTTGTTTTATTAAAAGGTAAAGAGTTTCAAATTTCAATATTGAATCATTTTTTCCCTACTTCGAGAAATAAGGTTCCCAAAGTGAAGTATTGGCGGTAAAGCCAGTTAGCTGCGCAAGACAATCAAAAATCTTGCCAATGTTTTAGCAACTACAAAGTCAGCGCTAAAATGTCTCTCGAAAAATGGCAGCTGATCTTTCCTCTGTCCAGTCTCTAAACCAGGGAAAAACCGGTTTATAACATTCAATACCTCCAACATTTCAGCATCACCGGGCAGACCCTGAATTTTCTGCTGTCATGATGAACGGTCGAACTCTTAATGAAAGTCCTTGCTTTGGACGTCTATTGGAACAAAGGTTATCCCCAGCTCTCAAGTAGACTTAGATATGCAATCCATTTCTAATGATGCTGACAAAATGGTCGGTTTCTAATACCACTCCAAAGAGTATCTGACGCCTCCTCCTGCTATTCTCTATCTTTACTAGAGTCAGATCAGAACAAAAATATTGCTGTCATATGTGGCAGGATTGACTCAATCCTCTATTTCCAGTCTTGACAGAGTTCAAAAGGGTCTGCACGGTCTCGTGAGTGATGAATTATTTTTCAACCTACAATCAACCCACAGACGAAACATTAAAAGTCTCTCGCTATTCTATCGCTATTTCCATGGCAAATGTTCTGAAAATCTACATTACTTAGCTCAACCATTTCAGACCTTTGCATCTAAGATGCGCTGTGCCACGTACACAGATTCATCCTCCCTCCTTTCGTATCCCATTGGTAAAACGAAAGTTCCATTTGAATAGCTTCTTACCAAGAACCACTACTTTGTAGAATAGACTCCGAAGAGGATGTTTCCCCGATCACTACAATTTTAGCCTCTCAGATTAACATTTATCTACTGTTAGTAACTTCATTTTGTAACTTTCTACCTTGATTGGCTCTTGAGACTAGTATTAAATGATCAATAAAAAATTCATACTTTACTGCCAGAATCCGTTATTCATTATACAATTGCAGTAAATGAAACAGAGCTTCTTCGTGAGTTACATTTTAATTAATACATTTTCAAGATGCACCTTGACGCATCCACACTGATGTTGTGTTACGGCGTCACCAGAGGTTTCGGATCTGCTAACATCAGACCTCCTTACTCAGCTGACTCGGCCCATTGCTAATCAGGCCAGTACCCCGATAACTGCAGACTACTAAACTCCCTCTATGGCAAAAATATAACTAGTATAAACTATAAGAACAAAAATCTGAAACTGTGCATCTTCAAGTCCTGCATCAGTTTTATGACATTGCCGACCCGCCTCAAAAAACAAATTATTCTACAATTGTCAGGATATGACAAGCTCCCAAAAATAAAAAAAAATAATTCCCAAAATAGAATTTTTTTTTTTTTGGTGGTGGGGGAGCGGATTCATGTCTTTCTCAAGACATTAAAACTAAGCTAAGCGCAAACTACCGCAGTGAAACGTTTATTTTACGTACTGTCAACCATTGGGCTAAATCCTCATATACATTGATTCCCTTAAATAATAATAATAATAATAATAATAATAATAATAATAATAATAGAAGAAGAAGAACGAAGTCTATTATGGCAACAAAGAAATCCATTCTATAAAAAAAGTTAAATACCATACTTCATTTGTTGTCAGGATTTAGTTTCGTCTATCGCCCTGATCACACACTTTCCCCGTCTTTCGAACAGAAGTAGGTGTTTATCTATTCTTTCCTGATTAAGGTTGATTTTCCGGATATTTTAAAATATCAATAGGTTTCCGCATTGTCGTAAAATAATGTTTAATAAGCTGCATGATTTATGACCGGAACTGCACAAATGTGCCCACAAGTTTCACAAGGTTACTGTCCAAGAGCGCTTGAATGCGCTCGTAATTGGTAATAGTCTATTTCAATGTACAACCTTAATACACTATTTACCTTATTCGGACTATTGTACTCATCTTGTTGCCACATTTATCAGAACGTTTCGGCCGTTGTACCCTCCGGCCTTCTTCAGGTGGTTGGAATGCCGTACTGAACTCTTTATTTCACTCACTGGGCTAGACTGGTTTAATTCCACGTGCCATGTCTAATGGATGTCAGTTATCCGTTATCTCCTGTTAATTCACCTCTCCAAGTTTTCGACTGCCTTAACCAGGTATTGAACTCACAAATTTTTGGTTCCTGTCACTGGATCTAACTAACGCCTTTATTCACTGTGTCATGTGACCTTAAAACAACTCTCAAACTAGAAGCGCCGGAAATCTACAGTCGCTTGAAAATCTGTAACATTATATAAATTATAAGTTTCTAAAACCATATCTCATGACCAGTAGCACCAAGAGGGTTAATGACGAAACTTGATACACTTAGATATGCTTGATTACACTCATGACTATATATATTTCCACTGCAGTCATTTTCGTTAGCGTGAAGTAGTGAATACGTTTATGCCAAAACCGAGCTAAAATTCGAAATGTCAATTCCCTCCAATAGAAGGATATCTCATTCTCTCGTCAACGATAACATATCTTGGGTTAGCTGACAAAGCTTCATCGTCTATGACTCAATGCTAACGGGGCATTGAATGCTCAGGAAAATACAAAGAGGAACTGTCAAAGTAATAAACTAGTTTTCCCTTTATATATAAACACAAAGAGACAATCCTCCTAGCTGTAACTAGCCGAGGAAGATTTAGGCTGCAGTACAACAAAGAAACAAATAAATGGACAGTCTTGATAAAAGGTAAAAATATACAGTCTGAAAACATGTCGCCGCCAAGTTTGATCAGGACGATTAAGCTGACATTTCTAGAAATAGCAACCAAATCAGTCATCCAGTGTAGAGAACATTGGAGCAAACATCTTGGCGATTCTATGTTGATCAAATGCCCACGATCCACTCCATCTGTCATATTTTTATTTCAAACAATGTAGATAAATAATCAACTGTCACGGCTAAAAGTGAGTTGATGCAAAAGCTGTGAAAGTTCGATACTTTAGTATTTTAAATTCCATCCTACTGACCTTTGACTAAAACAAAAGAAGTCCAAAATAAAGATATAGAATAGAGCAAAACATTTAGCCTACTCTCTGCTGCAAGGGAATTAGAAATTCCCGACACGGAAAAATTTCCTTTAAAAAGGTTACGTTATAAATCATAAAACCATGTATTTTCATTTAATAAATAATCCGAATTCAGAATGCTTCTAATAATGCTTCAAATTTATAATATATGTACAGATTATCATTAAAAACTATATGGTCAATGTTTATACCAGCAAAAAGTAATAATGATAGCACGAGAGTTATAAACAGATCGACAAGCCAGCTTATAAGTAAACACAGAGAAGACAAAAATGTGATTAAGAAACAAAAAAATCAAAATGGCTTCCTGATATCGGTGAAAGACGAGGTTAGTATTGAGTGACGTCTGGGTCAAGTACCATCGGCCGCAATAGTACAAATATTAAAACAAAATTGACAATAATAGACCTGAATGCTTATAATTGATAAACTGGATTACTGGGCGTCGGTCTAGGACAAAATTAAAGGAGAATTGCTCGCCAAGTTGAGAGAACAGCAACAGAGTTTAATTGGGGCCATTGAATCACGGGATTTGCAAGGCGGGAAAATGATTGATTGATGCTGAGGTCCTCGGAGCCGCCATGTTCAACCGCTGATACCAACGCACCATGACCCAGCCTGCCTTTTCTGGATTGATAGTAGCACTATCAGTCGGCCATTAGTCGGAAAGATTTGATTTGGGCTTTCGAGCGCTTTTATTCCTTCCAATTCCAGGCATTAACTCTTTGTTTTCATAATCATTCTCAACGCTTTCATTTTTTCACTATATATATATATATATATATATATATATATATATATATATATATATATATATATATATATATATATATATATATATATATGTATGTATGTATGTATGTATAATCACCAAAAGCTTGGAATAAATCCTTAAATGGGTTCCCTTCCAATTTAAAAAGAGTTTATGTCTATAAAGTCTTGATTAGAGTTGCATATAACTTTACAGTTCTTATGGACAGTGTTCGAAGTAGAATTACAAATGCTGTGCTTACGGCCATATTATGTTGAAACACCGCTTCCTGTATGACCACCGAAGTTAAGCAACGTCGAGTCTGGCCAATACTTAGATGGGTGACCGCTTGGGAATACCAGTAGGCTCAGAATTGTTAATCGGAGAGCCGAGTCGCAATTCCAGTTGGGTTCGTTAAATTCACTCAAGCACAAATACTTATATATATATATATATATATATATATAATTCCAGTTTTTCGGTTTTGTAAGTTGCCTTCCAAAAGCTAAGCTGAGTATTAAGAAACAGTAAAACTTCATTAGAAACTAAGAAAACAGTTCCAAACTGTTACATCATAGCTGCCCTCCTATATGGCAGTGAATGGTGAATAGTGGTCTCAAAGTTAAAGAAAAGACCTGAAACAACAGAAATGTGATTCTACAAAAGGATGCAGAGGGTACCATGGACCGAATAAGTGAGCAACGACGGAGTTTTAGAGAAAATGGAAACAACAAAGAAACATATTCTTAACATTAGGAAGGGACAGTTGACATTTCTAGGGCACATAATCAGGAAAATTTGATACTCACAGGACAGACTGAATGCAAGAGGGACAAAAGAAAACAATGCGTAGCATACTTAGTGAGCTTGAGTAAATGGTTCGTGGAACAAGTTTTAGGAGAAATAACAAAAAGACAAAATTTATTAAGAGCTACGAAAGACAGGAAATTATGGAGAACCATGATCACCTACGTTCTTAATCGGCACGGTATATATAAAAAAATGCCATTACCTTTATCTATCTCCATATTTTTTTTTGTTTTTCAAGAGCAACAATCATACCCCATTCTCATCCGTTTCTTTGTTTGCTATCCGTAGGTTTACACATGGCCCAGTGGATAAAAACGTTGTTTGAGTATTCTATAAATGACTTGACCCAAACAGACAGAGGCAACAAAAACTTAGAGAGTTGAGTTACTAAAGGGAATTAACTAACACTGATATATCCCCCCCCTAAAAAAATAAAGACGTGGACGTGTAATTAGAGCAATCTACACACAGTGTTTCGGTTCGAAATTTCAATGTATATCACCTAAAGAAGGCCGGGGCTTACAATGGCCGAAAAATCGTGGATATGGCAATAAAGATGAGCACAACAGTCCGAACGATATAAATAGCGTAAATAGTTACAATAACTCATCTCACAAATACAGACAGTTGTTTTCTTAAGATGTTATCCATTTTTCGAAACAGTCTCACTTTTCATTCGAACATAGACACAGCCCGACAGAAAGTGTCTAATAATGCAATGAATTTTGCACAAAGGTGCCAAACAAAAGCTCAGGACTTGAATTTGCTTCAAATAAGAATTCATACGATTCCAAAATGGTTAAATGGTTAAGGAACTTTTTTTATTCCTTCTGGTCGGTCAAAACCTAGAATTAATCTAAGTGACATTCAACTTATTTTAAGTATAGAGAATATAGGATAGAAATCAATTAAGCATTTTACTTCGATAACTAATACTATGAATTACTCTATTTAACAATTGCGGTATCCCGGTTTATCGCTAGTAATTTACGGTCCTCTCTGATTTCATGAAAATACATGATCACATATTTGCCTAAGGGATGTGTACCACTAATTCATACAGGGTAATATAGTGATAGTTCTTGATCAACTACATTTTACTTCTTTCTGGTCATATTTAATTTTCGCTTAATGTAAATTAATCTTTTGACATGTCATTCAGTTCACTACTAACACTATGGATAATAGTGATTTACTAAGAGTAGTTTAGATATGGCACAAGACCGCAATTATGGGGAACTCGATGTGGATCAAACTCAATTAGTTGAATCGAATTAGTTGATCATTTTTTAAATTTTCATTATGCCACATAGCGGCAAGATTTGGTTTGGTTTGGTTTGTTTTACGGCATATCAACCTCGATGGTTTATTTAATGCCAACAAGATTTTTATTGCTGGAATATTTTTGTCTTCAAAAATGTATTGATGGTAATATTTTTTTTTCTTCAAAAATGTATTGATGGTAATATTTCTTTCCTTCAAAAATATGTTGCTGGTAATAATGTTGTTTTTTTATGTATTGCTGGTAATAATGTATTGCTGGTAATAATATTTTCCTTCAAAAATTCATTGCTGATAATAATTTTTACAAAAATGTATTACTAGTACTAAAACCTATTTTTAGACTTTCATAGTGTTTTGACCCCATTTGGGGTTTAACTATTTGCCCATAGCTTAGACCCTAACAGGTGCTACCACTTCGGGTCAGGGTTGATATGGGAACAACAGCAATTAAGAGGTGCTTCCACGGTCCTCAAAATCTCCTGATCAGAGGCCTTGCTGCCGGATGTAGTTTATCGTCATATCCAGGGCGGCATGGCGGCAAGATCCCAACAATTCAATGATATCCCGTCATTTCGACCAGTGTGTTTGATTGATTCGTTTTTTGCAGCTTATCAACTGTTTAGAGGATATTTACAGACAGAAAATATTTGTAGATAATAAGAACTTTTTAAAGTGAATATAACGAACACAACTGAAATTGGAACTCGGCTATCCGAGCCATTATCCATTACACCACGCGCACATCCACGCTGACACCACCTGGTATTCCCAAAGCGGTCACCCATCTAATTACTGACTAAACATGGCTTAACTTTGATGATCGTACGGGAACCGGTGTTTCAACGTGATATGGCCATAAAACCGATTGGGAGGCGTCAATATTGAAATGGTGATTGGGTTATAACACAGTACGTGTATTTTTTCAGCTATAGTAAAGCAACTATCCGTATTGAAATCATAAGCGAGTCTTAAAAGTAGATAGCATAACGAAATCTTTACCTTAAGTAAAAAGTATATATACATACACAGGGTGCGATGGGTAAATTGTCGCCATTTTATATTTTTCATTTCATGCATGCACGTTGTTTGTTATTTTGTTGACTGCACAGTATAGAAGACCCAATTAGCAACCTTCTGTGAGAAATTTGTTTTCTCATTTAATTATAGTAGCATTTTGTAAATCAAAATTGTGACCAGTCTCGTTACGTTGAGTGACTAATGCATTTAATGTGTACTTTTGTAAACAATCGCTTTTGTGTCCATATAATATTTTATTTAAACTCCTTAAGGGTTCTCCGATGTATTCCTTGTGGCAATTATTACTGATAGGTAATCGAGTAAATTCCTCCTTCAAGTTTTAGCTTACTATATTGTTCTCTGTCAAATAAGTCTTTTATTATTTTAGACGTAGTTGTGACAAATTTTATTTTGAGTTTAGATAAATTCATTTTAATTGTTGTGATAGAGTCGCTGGGTAGAACAATATTTGATTCCAAGGCGTTGTCAGGAAGGACCGCTTTTCTATTTTGAAATATTTTATGAGCCGTTTGTTTCCCATTGATCAAAATTTGAATTTAAAACATACTACTTGGTCTTGACAGATCTTCTATTATCACATTGTGGAATATTTAATAACGAAAGTGATGGAAAATATAAACAAAAAGGAAATTATTCTATTATATATCCCAAGCACATATTAATAAATTCTCGGCGTCTCTCTTTCGTTCGTACGCATGTGTAGTCACATCAACGTAAACATAAACTTATTCTGATGAAGTCCTAAAGGACGAAACGCCTCACATGAAAAAAAATTGAAAAAATGGAAGAAAAAAAAATACATATATATATTCATATATATATTCATATATATATATATATATATATATATATATTTCATATATATGTGTGTGTTCTTGCGTGTGTGTGTAATCGTCGTTATAGCATGTTTTTGCACACAAATTTGTTTTTACGTATAGAAATTTCGTTTAACTTAAATGGAAACGGAATTATATAAATTGCGAATAAGTGCCGTAGACGGTAAATTTTCTAACAAATCATCATTGAAGTTTAGAGTTCGAACTACACTACAATAAAAGTAAATACTTTTATTATGTACAACAGTTGCCCCAACTGGGAATCTACGCCCTCCTTCCATAAATTCAATTGTTAAATTCCGACAATCGACAGCAATCGATGAAAAGCGCCGAGAATTGGTCAACCGGAAATGTGTCGACTTCCATCAGGACAACGTAAGACTTCACGTCTCTTTGCAGACCCGGTAGAATTTGGCGCTGCTTGGTTGAGATGCCCTACTACACACGCCGGACTCACCCTGATCTCGCACCTTCCAATTACCACTTACTTCGCTCTTTACAAGGTTCTCTTAATAAGAGCTTCAATACTCTGGAAGCGTGTAAAAACCACTTCGAAGAGTTTATCACCCAGAAAAATACCAAATCTTGGATGCGATGGCATCATGAAGCTGCCTCAAATGTGGCGAAAGCTAGTGGGACAAAATAGTTGATTAAATCTATGTGCAAATATATAAATAATGTTTTTAAAATTCTCTTTAAAAAAGCTATGATCTTTTGTTCCGATCCAATAGGTCTGAGATCCGCGTCAATTCTTTATATTGAATGCTGAATTTACGGAAGAAATATTATGTAAGTAATTAGAAAACTATGTATATTTCTGAGATGAAGTGCTGTAACTATTTACATTGTTCGGACTGTTGTCCTCATCTTTATTCCCATATTCACGACGTTGTACGCTCCGACCTACTTCAGGTGATATATGTGAGAACCACTAATACAGAGAGCTAGAGAAAAAGCAACAATAATAGAAATTGAAATATGAGATCCCTTAAAAAATTGTTACTAAGACATTAGGTTTATAAGTAATAAAAAAAAATCACTCACTGTTGTCCCCAAGAAGACAGTAGATAAAAGCGTTGGTTGATTAAGCCAAAAATGACTTGAAACAAAAAGTTATGAGTTCAATACCTGGCCATAGCAGAGGGAACAAAAAAACTTGGAGAGTTGAGTTACTAAAGGGAATTAACTTTGAATTGAGATAACCCCGACCAAAAAAGGCATGGCACGTGGAATTAGAATAAACTACCTCAGTGGACAAAATAAAGGGTTCGGTTCGAAATTCACCTGAAGAAGCTCAGAGCGTAAAACGAACGAAATGTCATGAATATGGCAATAAAGATGAGGACAACAGCCCGAACGATGTAAATATTCAGAAAACCAATCTAAAATCATCCGGTTTAATAGAGGCCAGTAGTGTTCTATAGTAAAGTAGATTTTTATTTTACTAAATGTCCATCCAATAGCTATTGAAGTTAGAGGGTTACTGATTGTACGCAAGTAGAGGAAGTACATGCAGTTTATGGCATCATGTGTACGACAGATAACGGTTGACCCTAGATCTTAAGAGATTAAAATTATAGTGATAGAGAAAACATCCTCTTGGTAGTCCATCGCACAAAGAAGCGGTTTTCGTGAAAAAGCTATCTGCTTGTGCTAATTTACCCAGCTTCCAAATATGATTGTAACAAAGAAAAATGTCCACAATAATAATTTATGTGCGCCACTCAAACTGCAAACTTCTCCATGACGTTATTAACCCTTACTAAAAACTGACTTAGTCACGAAATGTCCCAAAACTTACAAGACGAAAAAGTGTTTTTCTGTATTTCAGCACCTGTTAATTCTTGCCATATGTCGCCACCTATTGAGTAAAGTGTTGATAAAAGAGAACTCAGTGACCGTAATGGATTTAACATCACGTTTTTAAACACTGCTGCTTGTCAAAAGAATAAAAGATGCTAGAATCAAAAAAGAATAAAAGACTAGCTTCGAAGATGATCATACGTTTTTAAAAAGGGAGGGGAGAGAAATTGAGCCATTCTGTTTAAACAGGTTGAGAATTGATAAAAATTGGGTTTGCTATTTCTCTTTCACTGCTGCTTTATTATTAAAATATCATTGGCCGATTACTATACAAGCTGAATATGGTTCTGGAATTAATTTTTAAATCCTTAATGAGTTAACCAATGAACGTATCAGAGATTAGGAAATGTATTTTTATAATGCCATGTTCCGTCAGAATTTAGGCGAATAAAAGTCTGCAGATTCCTCTTTATCATGTGGGAATTACCAAACATTTTTTTTTGGGGGGGGGAATCTTCGCGTAGTCGTTTCTTGTTGCCTAAGTAGAACATGGACGGAAAACGTGAACAACAATGACGTTTTCGAGAAAACTTAACATCAACAAGAGGCAGCTGAAATTTCTGGAACATGTAATGAGAAAGGAGGGCTTAGAGAATCTGATACTCACATGGCGGGTAGAGGCAAATAGGGACAAGAGAAAGCAACGTGTGACATACCTAGCGGGCTTAATTAAGCAAGTGGATGACGGAACAGGGTTTGGGAGAAGTAGCAAAAGAACAAAACATATTGAGCGCTACAAGGGATAGGAGGAAGTGAAGAGCCATGATCGACTACGTCCTGAAGAGACACGACACATAAAATGAGAAGAAAGTCGAAACCTGATTCACTTACAATCTTAATTATTCATATTTTCAGAATACCAATACAGTTATTTTCTTTCAATTGCGCTTTATCTATCAATTTTCAGGTATAATTCTCAGGTGAATCGTAAAGAAAACCTCATAATTTAGTATTCATAGGGCCGCACTTATTAAACTATAAATAGTTGCGTATATATTCGCATATTCATCTCCTGGAAAACATTCGTTTGAAATTAGGTTAGTTTTGGTTTGGTTTACGACATAATCAACCTTTTCCAAGATATTTAAAGTTAAATTCTGTCTTTCGATAAACAGCAGATAGGTATATTATGTCAAGTCAATCTTCGTATGCTACTGGTACCATATAAACAAATACTATTTGCCACATGATCGGGGCATCGGCGACTAAACCGGTCCCTTCACCGGGCTTTTCTAGTGGCTAGGGTCTATAGATACCGATTAGGATCAGACATAAGACATGTCAAAGAGTACATGAACCTTCTTTTACAAGATCAATAGCCTATCTACCACAATGGATTATTCTGGAGCTATGTATCCAACCGGTTTGGTGATGACACCTCATGGCTCGACAGATGGCTTCCTAGACTGAATTCACTGATCAGGTCGGAAAGTTTCTCGCGACAGAATCAACGGCCACGTATCTGTGACTGTCGAGTTTTGGAGTTGAAGGACATCGGTTGTAGTTTGACCTGGATGAGCTCCGCCATGTCTACTTGTCCAAGACACGTTACCTATAAATGTATAACTTTCCGTCTTTCAACCTAGATATGTGTGGTGAAATGGTCAGACGCTCAGTTGCACAGAGACCCTGCGACCATCAATAAACATGAGATGGATGATGATAATGATGATGAGTAGATATGGGTACCATTTGCACAAGAATGACAAAGGTAACCATATATACGGCAAACACGCGGACTCTGAATTAAGATGCAACCTCCAAAAGACATGATCTGGCCAGATGCTCAGTTGCACAGAGACCCTACGACCACAAAAGAAAATGCCAATAAATTATAAACAAATGAAAATACTAGATTGACCAGAAAGGTCAATCTAGTATTTTCACTTAGGAATCGGAAAGAAAACAACAAATCTTGATCGCTGTCTGGTGAAATTTCCGAGGAGTACCGAATTTCGAGCTTGTTCCACACGGTCGCGCCATCAACGCTAACTGTATTGCCAGCAGCTAGACAGCGTGTACGACAAACTAAATAAGGAGTATCCTGTTTTGGTAAATCTAGATCGGACTTTGTTTCAGAAAGACAATGTGAGGCCACAGCCTACCAGTTTTGAAAAAAGAGAATTTTTAAACAGATGGACGGTTTTGAGATTCTTCCATATCTAACATTCAGTTCTGCTTCGAGTGACCATGACGTGTTCCGCTCAATGGCACACTTCCCGCGCGACCAATGATTCAAAACTTTTGATGAAGAGAAGGAAGCGTGTTTACAATTTTTTTTATTCAAAGACAGCGGACGGGTATCTGGGACAGATTAGGATGCTGACTAATCGCTGAAGAATAGATCGTCGAGAATAATGGACTTTATTTTGAAGAATAAATGTTAGTGTTGCTCCATAAAATTTTGTCCTTTTTCTTTCCGCTTCTTAAGTGAGTCAGGACTTTCTGGCCAACCTAATATAAAAAGAAAAGTTTCCTCATGGTAATTCATCTCCGTAAATCTTATTCATTTAAAAGCTGATCGAATATTTTGAAGACGAATCAATAAGATATCTTTGATTTTTACGAAGAATAAAGTAAATTTACCATACACGTTTTTACAACCGTGCACTCATCGTGTGCCTGTATACAAATCATGTGTGCTTACATGCCATGCCAAGACATAAAAGACGTATTATGCATATTAATATTTAAGCTGATATAAAAAGGTAGCTTTTAGCTGATAACATCTGACCGCTAAATGCACCAAATGGGTAAAAATCTCGGTGATCGATTTATGAGATTTAAAAGACTAATCGATATTCTTACCCACCATTTGCCTACAGGAGTGGAATCGATTATCAGATGCCATTTTGATTTCGTTAGCTTTCATCTCCAAGATCTTTTAGTAGCCGAAAGGCATTACTGCATTAAAGTAGAAACCTGACAAAAAAAATCGCGGCTCGATAAAGAGTTTGTTTTTGCATGGACATCAGAAGGTTGACCGTTTAAGCATTGCAATGATCGCATTAAGGATCGAGGTGAAGTCAGGGAGACAGATTCCGATGGAAATAAAGATACAAATGTACATATTTCTAATCTTACATTCCTTGTCTATGGACATTTTTTTCCGAGTTTAGCATGCATTCATCAAACCTCTTTAGTAGCGATGCGGCAATTTGGCCTTCATATACTGATCTGCCATCTTTCAAAATGGCAAGTTTTAAGAGTCATAGACCGAAAAACAGACGTTTTAAGATATAAAACAAAAAATATTTTATTTATATTATTTAAAGTCAGAGTAAAGTTCCTCATCTTTGTTATAGTGAAGGTATAAAACACAAATTGACTGTGGAGTTTGCGCATTCAGGAAATGTTGGTAAAGAAAACGAAGTATCAACTATAATAACGTTTGAGGTAATAAAAATGTCGGATTCAATATAAATCCATTAATTCTTTAGAAATATATATATACATGTGTGTGTGTGTGTATTAGAGTGTGCAGCTTATATTTTATATAATAAAGAAACAATTTATACAAAGAATTAAATAACAAATTTAATATGATTAATGGCGTGATCACTTCGCTAACGAATGAGACATTAACTTACTATCAATTCCTTGAATAATAAGATCTTTATATTCTAGTAGTTGTCAGATGGAAGACACATCTCAAGCACATTCGACAATTTCAAATTGTTATCTACAGAGAGCAATTTACCGATACATAGGCAATCACTAAGACGTAATATGTGTAAACCAAAAGATTTTTGTTTAAATTATGCTACTTATTGACAGTTAAGTATATGTTTTGGAGCGTGCGATGACTCGACGCTAGAGTTCTTGCTCAAATCAATCAAGTGAGGATTTTCTTTGAATTTGGAAAAGTTATAAATCCACGTAATTTTCTTGTTATATGTAATTATTTTTCAAAAAATATTATACTAAGTCCATATCACTTTAAGAGATAAATACATATAAGAAAATTTGTCCTCAGATATACACACACACACACATATATATATACGCACATATATATGCACACACAGATATACATATACACACACGGACATATATATACACATACATGTATATACAAAAACATACACACGTATATACACACATACATATATATACACATACATACATGCACACTCGCATAAATACACGCACACGTAAAAATATATATACACACACACATATACACACGCACGCATATCTATAGACACATACATATACATATGTACACACATATATAAATATACACACACATAAATGTACACACACATATATAAATATATATATATACACACATATATATATAAACGCACTTATATATACACACACATATATATATACACGCATATATATGTACACACACACACATACACACACACGCATATATATATATGATATAACGATATATAATTTCGTATAACGTTATATATCAACAGTATTAGAAAAATACGACAGATGATGAAACTCGTCACAAGAAATTTTCCCATTTGTCATACGCATACACATATATATAATTTGCCTATATATATATATATATATATATGCACACGCACACACACATATAAGTGTACACACACACACATATATATACGCACAGACATATATATAAATGCGCATGTGTGAGTGTATATATATATATATATATATATATATATATATATATATATATATATACAGATACACATTTATATGTTTGACTATATATCTATATGGGTAAATTGATATATACATTTTTGTATACCAGAAAACTATTCAAAAAATTAATGACAATTTGGACGTATATTTTCTATGGCATCGTTTTGTTCTTTAGGATTTCATCCGACTAAATTTTTGACACTTCGACGCGGTGTTATATTTTAGTAACCTTGTCTCTCTCGAACAATTACGACTGTGTAGTAATTTCCATCCTCACTGGGTGCTCTATACTTTCAACCCGTGCCACATATAAGTTACGCCTTGTTAAGCGCTGTATGCGTGCGTGTATGAGTGTGTGTGTGTGTGTGTGTGTGTGTGTGTGTGTGTGTGTGTGTGTGTGTGTGTGTGTGTGTTATTGGAAGACTGACATCTGAATAAATTCCACTGGTTTAAACTTACACACACTAAAGTGTGGGTATGAATTACTCATTCCTTTTCATCACAGCTTGTCTTTGCAACCGAACACATGGATAAATAGCCAGGTTGAATTTACAAAGGCGGCTACGCAAGGTCGCGCACCAAGCAATGTTTTGCCGGAAGTGGCCATCGACAGAAAGACAAAGACACTGGAAAGATGTCCAGAAATGAAAGACAGGCACTAACCCCTCTACGATTTTGCATACATTTCAGATTCAGTTGCTGTTTTGACCCAGTGCCAGTGATCTTTGTCGACATGGCTAATTCTTTTTGATAGAGAAGTGAACACGCTGGTAGTAACAACAAACTTGAAGGAAGATAACGAAAAATCAAATGCGAACAAGAAAACCTATTGCGAGCCGTTCAAGTAATAATTGATTCCTTATGTTTTGGAAAGCCTTAAAAAGCGAGAAGAAAAATATTTGGCGTTATTGTAGCGAACAGGCATTTAAGCTCCTGACCACATGTTTGAACAACTTTCCTTTTATTGTCGTTCCTACTACTTAGTCCACTGGAGACAATTTACGCGGACATGTGTTCAAATGAAATATTCACAATAGGAGTTTACCTAACGCCGTTATCACATTTAACGTTTTGAAGAACTCATCCGTTGTTTGTATTTGCAATACGTTTTATATTAAAATAGAACTGTATGATGGGAAAAATAGCGAAGTGTTCGGAGACGTTTTGCCTACATGTCCGATGGCGAAAAATCAAAAAGATATAATTGAGGTTTAAAGACTTCTGTTGTTAACTGGGGGAAAGAATGGATTCTTAATTTTAACACCTCCGAAATAAAACTGATCTCTGAGAGAACATTTTCTACCTTCCATCAGCATGGATGATGCTGGCTTCTAGGCCCGTAACAACTTCTCGGGATAACATTCTCAACTGATATGAAGTGGAAAGACTATATTGAATCTAATGATAGGTCAGCTGCTAAGAGAGTTTTACTATTAAGTTTTAAAAAAGAAAGAAATATCTGGAAAGTGTTTAAAGAGAATGGAAAATGTGACCTCGAAACCCGAAGGCACCCAGGAATAGGTTAAGATCCATTCCAAAAGCGAAAGAAACAGAAACGAATTTATTAGAAACCAACAAAAGAGTCCTCAGATGCTATGTAATATCAATGCCCCTATATGCTAGTAACTGTTAGACAGTTTCCTCACAGATGAAGAGGAGACTTCAGACAACAGAGATGGCATTCTATACAAGGATGCTGAAGATATAGATGAATTGGAAGATTTAAGAAAAATGAAAACAAAAAGGACACTTACATTAAGAATCAGTAAGAGACAGTTGAAATTTCTAGGACACATCATGGGAAAAAGGCTCGGAATATTCGATACTCACAAGACATACTGAAGGCAATGAGGACAGAGGGAAACTGAGACTAACTTGCCGAACTTGTGTAAATTGATGACAGAACAGGTATGAGGAGGCATATTAAAAAGACAAACATTGCTTAATGCTACAAAGAATAGGAAGCCTTCATCACCCAGGTCCTGGATGGATATGGCTTATATATAAGTAGTATTCAATTTCCACTGAGTTTATTAATAGTGTTTGCTTTGCTTTGATGCAATGATTAAAATAATATTCACTTGGTGTATACCGCGTACAGTTTTGTACCAGATTAATTAACAATAGAAATACCTAAAATTTAAATTACTTTTAAAGTAAATGAATTTCTATTCTACTGCTTCAATGTTACGCACATTTTCAAGAATTGCCGAAACAAAAGATTTTAAGGTTTTCTACAGAAATGCACCTCTCTAAACGATACATGGAAAAATATTCGATTTCTGCTCCAGTAAGAACCTGACTCCTCCTGTTATCATCTACAGATCAGGCCGAAAATGGAGTACTTCTGCCATATATGGACAGTCCGGTTTTCACTTTCCGGTCTCGATATAGTCCAAATCGTGTCCGCATCCTTGTGGGTGATTAATTATTTTCCATCTTACAACACCTCTCACAGATGAAACGTCGTAAGCCTCTCGCTGCTCTATCCCTATGCCCATGGAAAGAGTTCAGACGAACTACATTCCTTAATTTTAACATTGACGGCTAAGACTCGCCATGCCACTCACATTATAGCGAGCCACCTCCATTCCCTTCGTGTTCAATTGATGAGATGTAAATTCTACTCAGGCAGCTTCTTCCCACGAACCGTTACTTTGTTGAACAGACTCCCAAGTGGATGCTTCCCCGATCACTACACTCTTAACCTGTTCAATTTTAGGTTAGACATGGTCGCCGGACAGGTGATAGCAGGGCTCGCCAATCCAGAGCACCGAAGTCGGATATTGGCGGAGGCAGCCTCCCTCGTCACCTTGGATCAGAAATTCAACCGATTGGTTTGCCTCGAGACGACAGACAAGTCGACTCTTCACTTCCATGATGCTATGCACCAAATTGCGTCATCCAATGTGCAAAGGTCGGACCAGAAACGGCCGCCCCAGGAGACCGAGACCCAATCGACTCAACGATACATGAAACCCTGCAGCGGATGTGGAAAGACTTCACACCCATAGAGGGGGGGGTCAATGAACCGGAAGGGTTGTCCGGAGGTTAAACTGAAATGCCGGTTCTGTGAATTGACGGGGCACGTGAAATAAGTATTCCGGAAGCTTGCATAATCCGAAGCAGAAGCCAGAAGCAGAATACTAAAAAGTGAGGAGTCATTTATGTTTACCATCAGTAATCCAAAGGGTCAATTCGGCCGCAAGAGCAACAGGCACAACAGCAAGTGGTTGACGAATGTGCCCCACCTCGAGTAAGTAGAAGTAACCATGATGCCTGGGGTTCATGCGACCTTCGGACGTGTACCAAAGAAACCAGTAAGCCCACGCGCTCATCCCATCTTCACCTTCGCGGATACAGGGGTCCAGACTTGTTCGGTTGGACCCGAGATTCAGAAACTCCTTGGGTACCCAGATGGATATCTGGTATCAACCACCCACCGGTTACGAGGCATAACCAATAACCAGTTATATATTTATATGTATAAAGGTGGGGACGACGGAGACGTGGCAGGCTGATTATGTATCCGATAAAAGATCCGGCTTCTACTTGTCAGAGACTGCGTTGAAGGATCTGGACCTCCTGCCGTCTGATTTCCCGACATCGTTGTCGTAGAACAGCGCGTCAACAATTTCGAAGCAAATGGCTCCATGCGGATACCCGTGTAGAACGCCTGTTCCAATGAAGCCAGAAACCATTCCATTCAAACCAATCCAAACCAACAGACACAAGCTTCAACAATGGTTACTGGAGTACTTTAACTCTAGTGCATTTAACACATGCGCACATCAACCATTGCAAACAATGAAGGGTAAACCATTAGACATCAAGTTCATCCCGGGCGCGAAGCCGACGGCAATACCTGTCCCCCACCACTGGATGAAAAGGGTAAAAGAGGGACTGGACAGAGATGTTAAGGTATAATAGAACCGGTGTCATTAGGCGCCCCAACTACCTGGTGTTCAAGGATGGCTGTGGTACCGAAAAAGATGGATCTTCAAAGCGGACGGTAAACTTACAAAATCTAAACGATGCCAGTATGAGGGTAACACATCACACATCATCCCCATTTAACCAGGTATTTATGATACATGCACACACTAGAAAAACAGTCCTTGGTGCATGGAATTTCTGGTCACCGACAACGGTGTTAAGCCCACAAAAAGGATGACAGAATCTATTCTCCACTTCCTACTCCTACGAGTATCACCGGCGTCAGATCCTGGTTTGTGTCAATTTTGAATCAGGTGTCATATGCATTTTCACAAGCGGAAGTTATGGCTCCCTTCCAGCCATAAGGCAAAGAACAGAAAGTTCTATCGGGATGAGACACTGGAAAGCCTAATCCAAAAGTCGAAGAGAGTGATAGTGGAGAAAATTGAAAAGGGTGTTCGGACGTTCGAAATGAACAGGATGACGGGACTAAAAACTGACTACAGTAAAACAGGGATCTCTTATTTCTTATTTCAGAAACACTGTAGACGCCCCAGCGAGTTGAACATGGGTTGCGGGGATGGTCACTGGAAGATTATTCTGACCGGTTCCCGTTTCACCAATGACTCTGAATCACGGTACGCACCAGTGTAAGGAGAAACATTAGCCCTTGTCTACAGGCTAGAGTCATGCCGAATGTTAACTTGGGTGTCCGGATTTGTGACAGTAGATCATTTACCACTAGTAAAAATATTTTCGGCCCAGGCCCTGGAAAATATTAAAAACCCCCACCTGTTCAACTTCAAAGAGAGTACGATGATGTACAGATTCCAGATAAAACACCACCCTGGAAAACTCAATTTAGCATCCGACTGAGCCTCCCGATATCCGGTAGGTACCCCACGAGAAATCCCTGCCCAAATTATCGACACCACAGTCAAAGCCGCCTTCACGTCGATGTACGGAAGTGACCCCAAGCTGAAGACTATTACATGGAAAAGGATTATCGCTGCAGCGGTCACAGATGAAGAATGCCGGACCATAGCACACGTAATCCAAAACGGCTTCCCCAAATCATGCGACGACATCCAGCCCATAGTTCGGGTTTTCTGGATCATGCGCGAGGAATTATACTGTTTGGAAGGAGTAACAGTCAAAGCCAATACCCAACAACTTCGAGTAGAGGTACTGTAATCACTCCATTCCTCGCATGAAGACGCAAACGGTATGCTGGCGAACGAAAGACAACGATTGTTCTGGCCGGTCCTGGATGATAGCATCAGACAAACCAGATCCCAGTGCCGCACTTGCAACACAATCGCGCCGTCTCAGCCGAGAGAACCCCTGATGTCACCAGCAGATCCGGAATTTCCGTTTCAACAAGTTGTGGTTGACTTCGCAGACATACAGGGCAAGAGTTACATGATATACGCTGATGGGTATACGGGATGTGTTGAAGTGGCCTTAATATCATCGGGGAAAGCTAAAAGCGTGTGCAACACTATGAGGACCTGGTTCTGTACATATGGAGCACCCGAAGAAATATCTTCGGACGGAGGACCCCCGTTTGAATCCCAGGAGTATAACTACTTTTAAAAACTGCGGTATACGGTATACTTCATCGGTCTATTGCCCTCAAAGTAATGGGCACGCAGAGTTAGCCGTTAAAACAGCAAGACGAATACTTGTCGACAATACGGACAACTGCGGACGCCTATGCCATGATCGAGCTGCTCGGGCATTGCTGACCCATCGCAACACTCCCGTCCAGGATCTTGACATGTCCACGACCGTAATGCTCTACGGCCGAATCATTAAGGACCATTTTCTGGTCCTAAGGGATAAATGCCAAACACGGAAGCAATGGAAGGAAATCGGCGAACTAAGGGAGTTGGCAATGGCTAACAGGCACATGCGAAACGAACAGTTCTACAACCAGCATTGATGCACACTCGGGAACTTTAAGTCGGAGACTCGGTCCAGATCCAGAACCAGGATGATAAATACCCACCGTCGATGAACAAAGACGCGCAGGGTCGTAGAGACACATGGTAACCGACAGTATCAGGTGCGAGTAGATGGAAGCGGTCGGATAATGCTATGCAACGGTCGATTTCTCCGCGGAATCTACCCGGTCGTGGATGGCCCGCCTCACACCTCAGATCCGTCTACAAATCCAGAGCCCCCACAGGAAGAACCTCCAGAGGAGCCGATGGATATTGAACGGGATATCAATGTCACGACACCAAGCCAACCCAACCAAAATAGAAATGGAAACGGACGACACCACAGGTGTGGCTGAAAGCATCACAGGAGGGTATATACAGCCTTTCGGTCCCCCCACCGTTAAGACAACCTCATGTCGCAGAAAACAAGCACCACGAATACGAGGAAAATCGCACGGATTCTCTGACGCATCCAAACATGACCACGTTAATTAATCCCGTAGTTACGGTGGGGGGCATGTATAGATGTTAACGGAGTTATCTGCCCTTGGAGTGTATAAATACACTTGAGAAGGCGGCGGTCATTTTTTTTTTTTTTTTTTGTTGAGTAATGAGTGCATGTCTGTGTGAGTGCTTGGGGTGAATGAATGTTTTTAATTTTTATTATCCCGCATTAATTTCGTCTAGTTAACTGATGTTTCTTCCACATTTAATGATTGTGGGGTTTTTATTACTAACACGATTCTGTTTAGTTTCTTGTAAATAGTTATTTGTTTCACACTGTAAATACTCATTGGGGTTACTTTTTAAAATTTTAAATTGTTGCTTTATTCCCCCACCCAATAGACCACAAATTGTACATATGGGGTCTAGTTAGTATTTACATGGAGTCATTGAGGTATTATGGTGGGTGTGATGAGAAAGGTATGTAAGAATGTGTTGTTTTGGTGCAAGAAATATTGTTAGTATGATTGGGTCAGCGTTTGTGGCGAGCTAAGTTTACAAGACAGAAGACCGACCTCTTTCCCCATTCCCCACTTCGGCCTTGTGCCACATTTTCTGTTATAGCACAGAAATAAATATCGCTTTTTCAGTTGAGTAAAGCTTTTTTTTATTCTCGTCTTGGATAAGAAGTTGTTACGTCCGACTTTTGACTTTGTCCAGCCTAAGTTCGCTTAAGTGATTTTTGGATATTTTTCATGAACTGTTAAGTTTATCAATTTATTTTTGTTAAACTCTTTGGATTTCTCAGCTCTCTTTAATTTGCGTATATACCTGTTTTCATTTGTTCACTTTCTTTTAGTTTATTTCCCTTTTTTTTTTCCCCCCTCTCCCTTTTTATTTATTTATTTTTTTTTTTTTGTATTTATTTTAATTCTGGTTTATTAACTTTATTTGGTTTTATTTTACGTGCTTATTATTGTTATCAACTTTTATTTTTCACGTTCTTGTTTGTTTTTCGCTCGTCCACGACTTTATTTCGTCTTACTTGGTCACAAAAGTTTTTCTTCTATTTGAACTACTCTTTATTTGTAAGAATTAGCAATCGGCATAAGGTGAACGTTTATTACTTTAGGTGTGGTGGTTTCGTACCATCATAGCCGAAAATGGCTTGGGTGAAAACAAACCAAAAAAAGACCCAATTATTACAATAGCTTAAGGAAAGAATATGACTCGTTCATTAACGGCAATGAACTCCCGGCCATCCCCGAAGCAATTGATGCAGTAAAAACAAGAACTATCTCCCTGCTGACCACCGACGTAGGAATTCGGGTTTATTGGGGTCAGCAGGAAAACAATGGAAGAAGTTGTAAAGAGCCTTCAAATAGAGCCCAAGATTTTGTCTAGAAGGTCGAATACTCTATGGGACATTCTACTGGCAACAGAGGAAGAGGCTAGAAGACTGGCAGGAAGTACCTTGACTACTAAGACAGTCCGCCTCCAAACGAAATATATGGTTACAAGACGGACAAAGATTAGCGGAGATAGGATGGGGGTGGCCTTTTTTTTTTGCCCAGTACGGCCTAGTAGAGGAAGTAAATGCAACAGTCAGCAAAGCTGGGATATGCACTGGAGATTTTGTCCTGAAGGTCACCTTGACAAGGAAGAGTTTCACGGAGATTCCCAATATTTTGAAGTGTCAAGATAAAATTATGCCCGTTGTGGTTGAGGGCCGGCGTCCCTATTGTTGGGATTGTGGAGCTTCGGGATACATGTCCAAAATGCATCCCGGAATAAAAACATTACCAAGGCCTAGTCTTAATGTCTCTTGAAAAAGTTTGAAAACATTGGGAATGCAACTAAAATATATATATAACTTCATAAAGTATTCATATATACCATACAATATTCCAAATAATTTCAAGTTAGAAAGTTAATATTTATATTAATTATATCTGCTTACTTACTCTTTTCCTGTGTTTTAAAACAGCTGAATTACATGAATTTAAAATGTATACTTACCTTTCCCTTTTATTATTAATTACTTCCCTTGCCTTTAATTATTTATCTGGCTTGCGTCGGGGAGGGGGCAATTTACATAGAAAACTAAACTTCCCCTTTAAAATTTAGAATTTATTTTAAGATTCATGACCAGGAAAACTTATCGATAGTGATATGAAGAAAAAGTGATTATTTCTTGGAGAAGTGCGTTTCTATAGAAAAGTTGGCTTGTTTGACAGACTTTTTCGAAGACTACTAGATAGGTACGAGGACCGGACACTTAATGAAGAATAAAATTGCAACAGTAATAATGAACTTGAAATAACGTAATTGGCTAGCCTGCTAACTACTACTTTACGGCGGTACGATCTAGTATAAGCTGTAAGGCAATTTAACAAAAGCACACACACTCTCAAAGGAAAATAAGAACCCTAAAAATTATATCATTGGTGCATATTATACATGAGAACTTGGTCATTTTTTTCCGGCGTCGCCAAATTCGGGTTAGTATACCCAAAAAGATTGTCTATGATCCAAACAAACGAATGTCTAATATAGTTAAACCAATTAAACACTGCATTTATTTTAAAATGAATAAAATTACGTATAGATATTAATTACATTTTAGTCTGCTTCACTGATGTCCGTGTCAAAGGTAGGTGAAAATTGACATTAATATCATCGATGTCATTGTCCAGTCATCTCGACCTTCCTCAAAAGGGAAGTAGTAGCTTCTGTTTTATGTCGCTTCATAGAATATATGGTTGTTTATAATGGTCTCTACTGCGAGCCTATGTTCGCCATTTTGTGTGAACACATTCATGAATTCGTTATAAATAATATTTATTTTGATATGATAACAAAAATGTGGGGATGGAGAAAAATGGACTTCATCTGTCTAATCTTAAACTAAGCTAACAACAATTACTGATTCAAACAAACTATATAATATTCGGTGTTACTATAGTATATCTACCGATGCATTTGCAACCTACCATAATTGATGATGCACATTATTGCTGGAAAATGCTCATGAAAAACGATCATCTGTTTACTGTTTTTTTTTTTTTTTAATTCAAATCACTAACTAATGATTTCTTTTTGTGTGTGCGTAAAATTTTTTAGTGATTTTAATACATAACCAGTTCACTGTATTTATCCCTAACATATTTCATACTTCCAACATTTGGTAAACATTATACCATAGTACAAAATGAATAGTAGATACTATACTATAGTAAAAAATGGACGAAAAAATATAAGAAAATAAAGAAAAATCGTATTAGAAATAAAAAAGAAAAAGCACAATCCTTAACAATGACAAAAATATCAGTTAACCAGACGAAATTAATGCGGGACTTAGATAAATTAAAACCAATCATTCGACCAGCTGCACACACATTCAGAGACACAACATTTGTTATAAATAGTGTGTAAATTTTTATGTTTCAAAACATTTAAATTCTAAAGTCGATAAAAAGTTGGACAAATGATAAATTATAAAAAGGTCAGTTCGTATCCTGTTTATTTAACATGAATATACATGTCTTGTGGCACAGGCCGGTTCGTATTAAACTCGTGATTTATTTTCAGAATTTCTTATATATTAGATAAGAATAATTAAAATAGACCGATTATGTAAGCTAAGATATATTTTAAACAATTGCATGTCAGAAAGAAAATGGGCTGCTGAGAGTCATTAAAATTAACCAAATATTTCACATTACAAACGATTATATTTCAAGCCATGAATAGATTAGATTGCTTTTTACAGCTTGTCAAACCTTTCGTGGGTTATTTAAAACCGAAACATTTTGGATTGTAGGGATATTTTGCCAGTGCATATTGCATTAATAATTATTCGAAAATAATGATTTTTCCATATAAAAATCTACTATTTAACCCATAGCTGGGAGGAGACGCGATTAATTCATCCATATCCTATTGGCATTTACGCGTCAGTGAATGTAACGAACCTAACATGAATTCGAACTCGGTTCTGAGTGCTCATTCCTGTCGCAATATATTACACCAACCGTACATCGTGAGCCATGCAAAGAACTTTTTCTTCAATCAAATTTGGAAAATAACCTTAAAAGTCTTTATAATTGTTTTAACCTGTATTTGTTGCATTAATGCTTACAATTTAGTGGCTTTTTCGTATTTGTTATTGTCTTTGAGTGTTAGTATTTGATTTAATTATCCTCCAGTCCTGAATATCTTTATTTCTGCCACGCTTAGGACTGGAGGCGAGAAGTATCTGATACTAATGTTTTGCTTTGGATTTTTTGTAAACTGTTTTTCATTTATTGTAAATATACACTGGAATTAAACTTCAAATAGTTATAATTCCACCATCTTTCACAAGCTTCATAAAAAAAAAATGCGACATCCTGGAAGTAAAAAAAAAATTTTGTGGGGGGGGAGAGAAAATTGTCAAATGTTTGGATCAGTGATTGTGACTAAGTAAGTGAAACTATAAAACAGTAATGACCAGTTCTAACTTTGTACCAAATTTGAACGTATTTGGACGTTTATAAATATTCATCTGCTTATCAGTAAAATTTTTAGAAACGTTAGACTTCGCTGCTTCAACGTAAGCAGCTAAACAATTAACGAGTGAGGAAATGTATTCAGTACAGCCTTTTTTTTTAACAATAATAAATTTCCAATACACATGGTAAAATGTGGGGGATATTAAACTATGTACCAATAAGCAAATTAGATTCATAATTTAGACCGGAAATGATACAAGATCAATATGGCCTTAAGACATTGAAACAAAAAAAAGTATTTAAATTTACGTAGAAGAGTCTCAAATGATTCCTAATCTCTACTGAGAACAAATAGTTTCAATACAGACGATTTTAGTAAGTACAAAAAGAGAGGCTATTTAACATACAGTCAGACGGATTCTAAGAAGACTAAAAGACATTATAGAATTAGCGCTGAACATAAACTTACCAACATAGATGTGACATTGTTAGGACGGATTCGAAAGGAAAACTAAAAGAATTGTTATACAACTTAGTAGAGGAAAGCAAGAGTAAAGGACTAACCATTAACTGAGAATATAGAATGCATGGGTTATTGCAAAAGTGAATGCAGAAATGGTAACAGAAATCAGAGCATGCATAAGAAAACGAAACCTAGGAAAATATTAAGGGATAAAAAACACAAAAATCTTCCATACAAAAAAAAAGAAATATGGCAGTTAATGTAGAGCAATTTCTTTACATATTAAAAGCTTTAACAGCGACTGAGATGGGATTCTGCTAACGAATGATGAAAATAGTGTTGACACCTATCGGCATAAAATGGTGTACGTGTTGTAATGGTAAGCAATCTTTTTCTCGCTAGATCAATTACGACCGAGAAAGGAGTTCGATCCTCACTGGGCACATCCATAATTTCGGCTTTGTACCCCATTTAAGCTATGCTTGAGTGGGTCTTGTTTTGGGTGAACATTAGTAAAAATAAAATTTAAAAAATGCATGTGAGAAACTAGGAAGATTTAAAAGAAAATAGGAAGTAATTAAAAGGAAAACAAAGTTTTTAGGTACAATAAGGAAAGACGATTTGGAGAATTTAACACCCACATTATATTAGAGGCAAGAGAAGCAAGGGAACGGTGGGGTAATCTACTTCAGTTTGTAGAGAGATAGAACATGGACCACAAAACTCAAAACTATAGTAAGTTCATTAGAGCAACAAAGAATCAGGAAGTTGTTCAGAACAATGATCGCCTTTGTCTTGAGGACATTACCTAAACATGAAAATTATTTTATACCCTACGATTTTATGGTTTGTACATTTTACTAAAACTATGCTAGTATTTTGCTATTTTTCTTAAGATATTAGGAAATAAAAGTTTCTCACAATGAGAAAAGCATGAAAATATGAAGTAAATGTAAAAGTCGATTGTTTGAAATGAAAGATTATAAACCTCCTTCCTATATGCGCGATAACGATATATATTTTTATATATCAAGAACGGTATGGGGAAAATATATGAAAAAATGGAAAAAGTTTATTGGTGACGCTTTTCGTCCTTCAGGATTCATCAGACTCTATCGCCTGTAAACATTGTCATATTTACATAGGAGAAATCTCAAGGAATCTAAGTAGATTATCTGAACACAAAATGGACATTTTACAAAAAAATACGTCAAATTGGTTGGCCACCGTAACGAGACTGACCACAATTTTGACATAAAAAAAAAACTACTCTGATCAAGGAAGTAAAATAATTCATTACGATGTAAATGTCTAGTGAGTGCCTTGATCGCAAGGTCATCTACAGTAAATTTGCGCCCTGGCTCTTACAACATTTCACCATTCCTGGCAGATCTTCTAATATCGCAATGTGGAACACTTACTTACAAAAATGATGAAAAAAAACTCTAAATAAATTCGGCTGTAAAAAAAAAATCTAAAATTCCCAGCACCATTCTGTCGTGTGCATGTTTTGTCCTATCAACATGACAAATTTAGGCCGATGAAGTCCTGAATGGCGAAATGCGTCACAAGTAAACTTTTTCTACTTTGTCATACAATTTCCCCAATACTGTTCTTGATATCTAAAATATATATCGTTATATATATATATATATATATATATATATACTTTAGACCCGCTAAAATAAATGCAAAATTTATTGCGATAAGGAAAAAATCGCTATTCTGAGGGTGTGTGGATGGGATTATCATCAGAATTGGTGTTGGTCTGTTTACACAGGTGTAACCACTAACCGGGTACATATGGTTATAATGTGAGTCGTCAAAGACGCAAGTGTTGGACATTTCTGTGCTCTTGTTAAAAGTCGAAACTTAGTGAATTAAATTTTACACACACCGGAGACTAGAGCGATAATTCCTCATAGCCAGGTGGAACAATTTAACAGATCCAATAAATATTTAATCCAAAATGATTTTGTGAAACTGCTAAGACGCGTAGTCTAGTTTCATATCACGGAGCGATTATTAATAAAGCCCGTGCCATTTTATATTGCTAACGAATACGATCGACACCGGTGTTCCACTATTTTAGCCTCAATTCAGACTCGCACAATAGATTTTAGTCGAATTAAAAATGAATCTCATTCGCAGACGTATTCAATTTTCAAGAAATTGCTATAAAGCTAAAGGTAAAAGTTTCAGTATTTACATTGTTCTGAGTGTTGTCATCATCTTTGTCATATACACGACGTTTCAGCCATTATAGGCTCCGGTCTTCTTCAGTTGACTGGAATTTCGAACCGAACCCTTTATTTCATACAATACAAAATTGTATTGTTGCTGATTTTATTATAAAAAATTTACTGTTGATTTTTGTTTGAGGGTTTAATATTTACCTATAGCTGGGTCACTAACACGCGCTACCATCCAAGGTGAGGGTTGACCTGGGAGCAACATCAATTAAGAGAGGTTTCCACGCTCCTCAAATTATCCAATCACCCGATTAGGCCTTGCTGCCAGGTGTAGTTTATCGTCATACTCAGTACGAAGTTGAAGTTTGAAAAGTTTTTAAAACAGTTTGACTAGTGCATTTGTGTACATATAAAAATTAACATCTGCCTAATGGCATTTCTCGTCAAAATTCGTGTTTTTTCCGGAGGAGGTGGGTAGGTGTCGTCTCCTACTTCAATGCAACTAGAGGCCTCGAAGAAGTTAAATCTAATCATTAGATTTACTCGTGTCGACCATACTGCTGAAATCATCGTCAGAGAGGCGGCAGACAATAGGCTCGACCATCAGTCTGGGAGAAAAAGACTCGAACTGAAAACCACCGATCTCTGGATATTACCGACATCGTGTCACCTCCTTGCTTGAATGAGATCGGTATTGTTGACGACTGCAAATGCGAGGACCTAAAAATAAAAGAAAAACATAATTCATCGGTCTATTATCCTATTTTCGAAGTATACTTTTCATACACTCATATAGGTACCTCCATGAGATCGCATAAAATGAGCATAGCATGATGAAAAAGACGCCAAACTTGATGAAAACAAAATTTTATCGTCTAAATGTTTATGTTATTATTAAGAGGAAAGACCAAAGTATGTTTTAATTATTTTTTAAATTTTTCCTTTTATTTTTTATTAAAAACCTTGTTTCTCTTTGTATCAGCGGAACTAGTAAATAACAAATTTTTAGCACATTTTTTTTTTGTATGACAGACATTAATTTGGAAAATCTTGCAAGAATAAAAATAATTGTCTGATATTAATGAAAGTTAAGAAACTATTCACAAATGATGGAAATTATTATAAATATTTAAATATTGATAAAAAAAGGAAATTATTATAAGTATGTTTTCTTTTTTTTAAAATCATGGCAAAAATATTTTTTTATATTTATTACCTCCCCCATAACTAATTTTATAAAAACTCTAGAAATTCAACTTTGTTCAGTTTAGTGATTATATTAGTTAAAAGCACAAGGCTTTGAGGAAAGCAAATCATTTTTTTAATTGGACTCCCCTACCTGAAAATCAGCTCCGAATTATAATATACAAAACTGAATAAAACCAGATATTATTTAAAGATATAATTTAATTTCAAATGCTTTTATTTGCTTTTAGTTGTTTTTGTGAATATGGACAATATTTTCTGAAAGCAAAAACTTTTTCGATGAAAAATGAATTTTTAATACAATTATTTATTTCTTTAATTATGTCAGATTTTTACATTTAAGTTAAAATATAAAATTAAACCGCATTCAGTTTGGTAAATGGACTTATGAGATCATTTTTACAGCATTGAGAATTGTATCGCTTCAACCAATTAGAAGACCCACACTAAATAAGAAATGTAATGTTGTGTTTATAAACGGCTGTAATTAAAAAAGTACGGAAGACCAGTAAGAATACAATTAAGTCGCGTTATTTGAATTAAGCATTGTTCTCCGCTGTTAGGGCCTTTGTTTTTGCGAAACACCTGTGGAGAAGATAATTTGATTTTTCAATTTCAACTGAGAAGGGTACCTACAAGTATTACTATCATCTTATGAAATCTATATGATCTTATTTTTATACTAATCTCAGTTATGACATTTTTCCATAAATGAAATATCAAAATTAATAATAAAATGCATGGAAATACAAATAACACAGTAAAATATAATAAATGTACATAAAATTATAGTATTTTACGTTCACTTCTGATAAAATTTTATAAGAAAGGTATCTATAAATTAATTAGATACCTTTCTTATGAAATTTAATCTCACTCTCAACAGTCTTATTTTAATTTTTTTATATTTTCCATAAAGCAAGTAAAGTAAAGGTGAAAGCCAAGTACAAAAAAATAGAGCGCTGAAAGTTTTCCTTAAAAATAACGAGATAAATAATTTGTTCACTTAAATCTAAATAAGTATGTCACTTCTGTCATCCCGTACGATAACTTTTCCTCAAGTAAGCTGGCAATACGTGATGAAATCATCACTCATCGCCTGTCAAGTGACGCGAAATGTTATGACCTGCTTTGTTTTATTTTTAAACTACTTCTTTTCGGCGCAGCAACTAAGTAATGCTTGTTTCAAAATATTTTAAATAAACATTATAAATTCTAATTTTCTTAAAATAAGCTTTGAAAAACTTATAATTGATTTTTAAAATAATTTGAAACTTGTATTTTCATTTTTTTTTATAAAATGGAAAAAATGGTTGAGATGATTATCTGTCAATTTTGCTGACTCAAAAAAAACAAGATTTTTAACGAATATTTCGGACGTGCTATGAACGATTAAAAAATGTAAAAAAAAAAAAAATACCCCCAAAATACTTTGGTCTTTCATCTTAATAATAACAAACATTTAGACGATAAAATTTTGTTTTTGTCAAGTTTGGCGTCTTTATCATTATGCTTTGCTCTTTTTTTTAGTGATCTCATGGAGGTACCTATGCTAATACAGTTTCAAATTAAGAGAACAAATGATATTTAATGATATTAAATGATTTTAGAATAGACTGCGTTAAAAATGTAATTTTAAAATGTTTCGAAATTTACGGTTTAATTTGCAAATATAGAACGAATTAGAACTTCATAGATTAATTCCTGTATTATGGTGTCTGTTGCGAGACTGTGCGGTGAAAATGAGATTTTCTTGGCAAAAGGGAAAGCATTCGAACTATATACTTGAATATACTAAAATTCTGAGCTTTTATTTACTACTGAATTATTTCATGTTTTCTCAATAATAGTTCGGTTCACAGTCCTCCACGGTCTTTCGATTTATTTACTGTACAACGCCACGTGGAGAAAATTGAGATGGAGGGAGGGAGGCTGGTCTTCACTTGTTTTATCTCTTTTAACTTAGCTAGCCTCATTTACTAACATAATAGTTAAAACATTGTTCCTTTCACCAAAATATCTCATCCACACACCATACACATATGTCACATCCACTTTATAAATTCCTACCTAATCCCCATATGTACAGATTTTGTCGAAGGCTAAGTCAATAAAAATTTTTAAAACTATAAATCTCCAATGTTCATGATATAAAACTATCTACATACCTAAACAAACTAATATTAGTAACAGCCCCCACCCTCCCAAGTCTAATCATGACAGAAATAACAGTTAATTGGACGAAGATATACTGCGGAATTAATAAAATAATTTCCATGCATCCATTCTGTAATCACTCGCAGTAGCACTCGCACATTTAAACGCGATAACAATATCGAAATCTCACACTTGAGCCAGTTTAACTAGAGTATTGCAATCGCTGTCACCCTAATGGGGGAGGATGAACCAAAGAAAAAGAAAATTTGAGGGACAAAAATAAAGGGGCCAATGACCATCCTAGCTAAGTTTAATCCAGAAAATTGAAAAAAAAAAAAAAAGAACAAACAACTTACTAGCCTAACTCTAAATGACAAACGTTTAAACCAGGTGACCAATATTCATTATTCTATGTCACTTCCAGATGCCACTCTAAATTAGCCCCTCTCAAGTGAACCAAACGCGGAACACTCAACCACCTTTCGCTGAATTTTGATGAAGAGACTCCACAGTCTTTCGAACAGGAGTAGAGGTTGTAGGAATACAAAAGCCGATTATCTCCCTTTGGTCGAGATTAGTCACATGGGTTACGTGACAGCTGTTTAGTGACGTCACTTCATACATTGTTGAGAGTGACCAGTCATTCACTTTGTTTATAGCAGCCAAGCCGAAGGGTGTCATTTTTAATTTAGGCCAAGTGGCCCGGACTGAGGCTAAATCCATGGTCTCGTTTACTTTTGGGAATATATCTTCTCCAAATATAGAAAGAAACTTCGGCTCGAAGTCCTCAATTTGGAAAAACCCAAGTTTCGCCGTTTCCCCTTCGTGAAATATGTCCTCGCCTGGGACATAGATGAATCCGGCACGTTTGAATCTGGAGTCCTAAACATGGCTTCTCCAGAAACACAAAAGCAAGATCCTATCTTTTTGTTCTCCTTTCACACTGCTTGAGTATGTAGATATAGGATATTTTTTCTCTGCGTGGGACACGTGTACATTTATATATATATATAATATATATATGTTTTGCGTATATTTTAGTGGTATAATAGTCTCTCTGAGAAAAAAAGCATGCTTGCCATTCTTTTTCCTTCCAGCCATTCCATTCCGTCCGTGAATTACAGTGTTATTATAACATGGATATAATAATGCCTATAATGGGGGAAATATAAACGAGAGAATAAAACTTTCTTCCATCGCTCTCTCTTATTAGGTTTATCCCGTTTCCTGTTTAGAATTGAGTTTCTTTTAAAAGCTTTTTCGTAAATAACCTACTACCACAATTGGTTCTTGGGCCTTGTACAGTGTGAATATCTGTTGTGATGTCCTCTCTCTAAAGATTCTATTTTGGACTCTTCCGCCTACTATCAGATTAGTAGGAGAGACGGCCTTGGAGGAACAGTCGCCTAGATTGTTCAACTCTCGAACTCTCTGCCTCGGCTGTTAAATATTAACAGTCGAACAGATTGATCATTACTGTCAGCTCTCTGCCTCAAGCAGAGTGGAACCCGGACGAGGCTTTGCCGAAGGGCAAAGTTTCATCCGGGGAGGTAGACAGACCCTGAACCCGTTTATACGGGTTCTAATAGAATATTTTTGGCCTAGACTACCGGCTCGGAGAACCCACGGTAAACACGGCCTTGTGCCATATACATCCCTCGTGGGGGTTGAGGCTGTTAAGTATTAACAGTCGAATAGATTGAACGCTGTGTCAACCGACACACACTCACTAGTCGTGTAATACTCTTCTGTTGTACTTACTGTTTAATATATGATATATCTACAACACTTGTTTTGTTATTTCTTTGACCATTTACTTGGTCACAACAATATCATTATAAAAAGATGAGTCCGATGAAGAACTAGCCCTCCTCTTCTTCAAATTTAAGCTATGACTCATATTTATACAATTCGTACAATAAATATACCACAGTGCCTTTTTCACATTGTCAATATACATTGGGCAATTTTAGGTGTTGTTGTTATTCTAACCCCTCCCACATAATTGTACATATGGGACTAGTTAGGAATTCTTAGATAAACTGCGCTACTATAGTGTCGGTAGTAAAAATGATACAATAAATGCAGTGTTTTAGTACCAAGAAAAATATTGGTACGATTGAGTCAGTGATTGTGATTGGCTAGGTAAAGATCAGCTCCCTTCATACCTCATATGCTACATTTGTATATTTTTGTGCAATAAATATCAATTTAAGGTTTAATTTATTTGAGTACATATATTGAATCACCGATATCGTAATTTGAAACAAACAAAATTTAAATACTCATTTTTTGTGATCATCTTTGAGCGGAGTTTTACAAAAGTATTCTTAAATGCATATCTGTAGGATCTTGTGAATTTCTTATATTTTGAACTAGCATTTCCGTGATATATATACACATTTTTCAATCGTCAACTAGGTCGCATCTAAGAAGTTTTAAACTAAAGTTCAAAGCAAATTAAGACGAAACGATGAGACCATGAAATGCTAGTTATTTGGCAGAAAGCATAAATCTCTGGGGTTGTGGAAACATTTCGTTTTGATTTTATTTTGTTTTTCTACACGTTCCTTTTTTTTACTGAGCTTGCTTTTTCTGCGAGTTTGTAGACAGTTAGGATGGTCCCATACTGACATATTCTTTTTCATTGTATATAATTTACATTTAAAATCATGGGTGACATTTTTTTTTCTTTTTAAGATGTAAATAAATTTTTTTCATTCCCCGCCATACTGGTTTGTAAATGTTTGCTAAAGATTTGTAATATTAGCTACTAGTTAGTTTGGTTTATTTTGTTTTACGACATATCAACCTCAATTGGTTATTTAATACCTACAAGATTTTTTACAATAGATTTGAATGAATAGAATATGTATTCTTTGTAATAAATCAGTTTGTAGATCAGGTGTCATTGACGTATTTTTATAAAGAGGTTTTTATCTCGAGAGTCAGTAATTTTTTTTTTTCAAAAATATATTGCTGGTATTTTTACTATAAAAATCTATATTTATACTTTAATAGCGTTTTAACCCCAGTTTGGGTGTTAACTATTTGCCCATAGCTGTGAACCTAACAGGTACTACCACTACGGCTCCCGGTGGACCTGGGAACAAAAGCAATTAAGAAGTGGCTCCACACTCATCAAAACCTGCCGATCAGAGGTTTTGCTGCCGGATGTAGTTTATCGTCATACACAGGACGTCCTCTTACGGTACTAGTCGAGAATTCATCGGGAATAATGTTTTGGTGATTATTTTATAGAAGTGTTTGTATAAAGTTGTTGTGATTGTGAAATGAATACTAAAGTTTGATTGTGACAGGGAATGTGACTAGCCGTGTTGTTAAGGTTGTAGTAACCAGTATTGGCCCCTTTCCTTATATATCGTTTTTTTTTTTTTTTTGTTTATTTTTTGAAGATAAATAAAATACTCATTTTTTGTGATCATCTTTGAGCGGGGTTTTACAAAAGTATTCTTAAATGCATATCTGTAGGATCTTGTGAATTTCTTACATTTTGAACTAGCATTTTCGTGATATATATACACATTCTTCAATCTTCTAGGTCGCATCTAAGAAGTTTTAAACTAAAGTTACTACGAAATGCTACATACTCTTTAAGTAATTATGATTAAAACCTGACGCTATTACAACGTCAAATATAACCGAAACAAGCTGCCAGATTTCTCAGTCTGCACGTTTCTCATTGCTTTGAATTCTACAATTTAGCCAGAAAAAATTCTTTGACTATGATTTACTATTCAAATATTGTGATTTAACAGCCAGTAAAGAACTGATTATTTGGATTACATTAGAGATAATAATAGTCATACGTTAGAGAAAGTAATCCTTTTGTATATAGTCACGTGGATAAGTCTCAACGGCTATCAGTTAAACCAGATGATAGGTAATCTTTTGTTCCCCACCCACGACTTTTTTTTTAGTTATATACTTTTCCTCTGCTAATTTTATTTTTTTTCCTTTTCACACTTTGCCCTTTTTGGTTGACCTTCTCAGAAAACGTTGCACGGAATGTAAAGCATGGAATATACACAATAGAAGCATTTAATTTACCATCAAATACCTGGCTATGTTGGCAGCTTTTATTTATTGAATCTCCGCCCCTGGAATATAAACACTGATGAGAGTCATAAAAGATGCCTGCGGGCACAAAGAAGTCAGTACGTAGCACAGTCGTTATTAAAATTTAAATTAGAAATTAATTAAAAGCAAAGAAAAAAAATTACTAGGTTTGAACTGCTTGAAATAATTTAGTGAAGCAGGGATGTGCGGGTGGTGAAACTGATATCAGTTTGGAAAGTGAAATCTGGTGTTCAAATTCAATGCTCGGCTGTCACAGTCACTTCCGCACTTAGAAAATCGGATATTTTCCGAACAGTTTAATATTTTCAGTGAAATTGTTGCTATATAAATAAAGCATTAACATGAATAATCTAGTTTATCTTTTAATCCTTTCACCCCAAGCAAAGTGATAATCCCATTAGAACGCAGGATGTTACAGGGACTGAAAGATAATGAGGAGACTTTAATGAGGAGAAAGGAGCAGAATTCAAGAAGATGGCGATTAAATTTTTTGAAGATTGTAGGTGGCAAGGAATCAAGAAATCAGAAGGGAGTTCCACAAACTGACTGTTGCATCTAACTAGTTCAACAGAAAAACGGTGAGACCTAGTTGCCAATATATTAGCACACTAAAATTATTGCAGTCGAAGAACTAAGAAAAACAGCATATCAGAATAATTGCCATGAAAATATTTGTAGAAAATACAGCGGAAAGCCACGTGAGAAAGTGACTGAAGTCAGGATCGATTACATTACAGACCTTTCTTTGGATGTTGTCAAGAATCTTGAGATATACCGGGTTTAACAGCAAAATTGTCCAATTGTTAGATTAAGCTTTGAACCGTTGTATCTTACAAATGATTAAAAATATCTTACTGGAATTCTTCGATGTTTTTATAATACTCTTGGACTCTACTTTGAACAATAAGAATGTATTTAGCTCTGAGTTGAAATGATGAGCTCTCTTGCTGTTGTGACATCCTGATCTAGTTTTCCGCTATCCTCTTTCTTTTCTAAAAAACTTATTCACCATTCTCTTGATGGTTCTTGAATGGAATTTGAAAATGGAAGCCAGAGTATGAATGTTGGTAACATTACTGAAGGGCTGAATGATCTTTTTCCTCTCACCATTGCTCAGTTGGGAAAACATAGCGGGTCAGACACAAAATGATTTTAACCTGTTCTCTTTCAAAGCTGAATAATTCAAAGGGGTTTTCAGTGATTCTTACAACAAACAGTGTCAAGATGGCTATATGTCGTATCTGTTTACCTGGAATAAAGAAACTCCATTAGTTTAGTGGCTTTTTAGATATTAAACATTTTATGCGATAGATAATTATCCCATTCTGTTACCCGATTTTAACAATTTAGCTGTTACACCCGGTATAGTAAGTTGTCTAGACTAGATATGACAGCAGTGTTCAATGCACGGTTGGTTTGGTTTTTGTTTTACGGTATATCAACCTCAAGGGGTTATTTAATGCCAACAAAATCTTCATTGTTGGTCAATATTTATTTTCAAAAATCTATTTCTGGTAATATTTTTCCTACAAAAACCTATTTCTGGTAATATTTTTTCTTCAGATATGTATCACTGGTAATATTTTTTCTTCAGATATGTATAGCTGGTAATAGTTTTTTTTAAAGTATATCTGTTTTTTTTTTGTTTTTGTTTTTCAAAAAATGTATTACTAGTAATATTTTTTACAAAGTATTTGTGGTATTAGTGTTTTTACCCCAGTTTGGGGGTTAACTATTTACTCATAGTTGGGACCCTAACAGGTGCTACCACCCCGGGTCAGGATGGACCTGGGAACACCAGCAATTAAGAGGTGGTTCCACGCTCCTCAAAACCTCCTGATCTGAGGCCTTGTTGTTGGACGTAGTTTATCGTTTTACCCAGGACGCGTATGTAGTTTATCGCCATACCCAGGACGATCAATTCACGGAAAATTGTAGATGTATTAATTTGCAAGAGTGACAAGAAGAATTGTCTGACACGACACAGTGAACGCAATTTCCTATCAGTAGAGCTAATAATTGATTCGATATAATCACTCCACTTCAAAAACGTGAAAATACTAAAAAAACGTGAGCCCAAGAAAGCGCAAAGTGTTGTTCTCTTGAAGTTTAGAAAAATTCTCTGCGGTGATTAAATGAAAGCAATTTTTAATGACAGCCACTCTCCTTAAGGAAAAACAAACTGGAAACCCCATCGTAAAGAGGAAACAAAGTATAAACCTCTACTCTTATTCAAAAGATAGAGGCAAGAGTATTGACAGAGCAGTAGGCAGACCTATCTACTACTGAAAAATAATTTGATTTCAGGTGTTTAATTTTACAGAAATCCAATTAATTGACATTTAAGACATTTGTAGTAATTGCACTTTACAGCTTCGAAGTAAATTGAAAGTGTAAGATAGAAAATACAGTAGGACTCTGTTTTATCTGTCTATATTTCTGAGATGAGGTTCTGTACTTATTTTTCGGACTGTTGTTCTCATCTTTATTGCCATATTCGTTTCGGCCGTTATACGCTCCGGTCTTTTTCAGGTCATGCCCTCCAGGACACATGACCCAGTAGATAATAGCGTTGATTGGATACAGTGAATTCGTCCAAAGAGTTGTGAGTTCAATATCTGGCTAGTGCAGAAAACTTGAAGAGTTCAATTAAAGGGAGATAGGGGCATGGCACGTGGAACTACAACAATCTACTTATGTGGAAATAATTAAATTGTTCAGTTCGAAATTCCAATCACCTGAAGAAGGACAGAGCATACAACGGGCGAAACGTCTTGAATATGGCAATAAAGAGGAGAGCAACAGTCCGAACGATGTAAATACTGGAAATAAGTACGCCGTTTTGTTTGGCAATTTAGTTTTATTTAATTGGCCTTTAAAATCTATGCCACAAAGAGATTAAATAATTCAATGAAATTTTGAAAAAATTAAATATTTAAAGTTTAGTGTGCTTCCCTTGTCGTCTGTAATTTTAAATAAAGCAATTCATCATTCATTATCCGCTTTAATTAGAATTTTTTTTTTTTTAACGAGAAGATATGAATTTAGAATGTATGGAAACCCAATTACACAAATCATTTTCTTACAATGAAAAAAACTATTTTGGCTTCAAATATCCCACAAAGGGTTGATAAGCCGTGAAACACAAACAAAACTGGATATGACGGTTCGCCAGCTCCTAAACAGACCAGACTTCTTGAAAATAAATTCTGATTTGGATAATTCACTAAAAATCCCAGTCAATGTCTACCGACTTATCTTAACAGATCGTAGAAATTCACAGCCAGGCAACATTTTCCGAACCAATCAGTGGTACATTTTACATGCAATATTTTAAACTAACTGTTTCTTCAGTGCTGTAAAAAAAAGGAGTGTTTGACATTTACCTTTTCTCTAGTAAAAAGATCAGTGGGAAAATATTTAAATTCCCCTTTCCATAATGCACAGGTCAACTAAATGTAGTCACTTCGTTTACTTTCTTGAGTTCTTTGACTGTTAAAAATATTCACTGGTCTGATTATAATGTCCTAAAGTGACCAATTTGGCTTCTTAAGAGAGACACACGTTAATGCAGCTGAAATAATGTCAGTCTTGTAGAGCACAAGACAATCTGAAGTGATGTCATTATTGATATAACTATCCCTGGCTTGTCAAATTAACGTTTCTCTTGAACCGAGAGCATGTACTTAAAACCTAGTTTCTTTACACAATTCAGGAGCTATTAAAACTTTTCTAGTATTTTCTTTCCGTTCGCTCAGCTGACATTTTCTATCAAGTATGCGTCTTGTCTGCACCTCATCACCCACAGAATTAGACCTTTAGCAGATCAACTTTGCAAAACTTCAATCAATCTAACTGGTTGTATTGTTGAGAAAAGCTAATCTGAATTAGTTATCAATTCGACCATTGTGTGTCGTTGATGGTATAGAAAAGAGATAAAAGGACGAGGTTGAGGCATCTGCTGGTGTTGGCATTGCGTCTTCGGCTTTAGCTATAACAACGCATCATTTATTCAAAACTCTTGCAAATGCCATAGGCCGCTACAAATTCCAACAGAAACTCATTACAGAACACAAAGGATATGTGGCAGGGAGAGAACGAGGGGAGGGGTGAGTGTATTGCTTCGGAAGAAGCGGTTTCATATTAAGCTTGTAGTTTGAGATTGCTGCCAGATGAACTGACGGCTGCCATGTCGTAGACTTATAATCCTTCTCAAAAGCCATATTTCAATGCCATTTAATAGCGTTTGACCGAGTCTTCAAATTCGATGCAAGACGAAGTGCGCTAACTACTAATATTTATACTGATAGTGACATTAAAGAAAATAGATATGAAAGAGACAGTAGTAAGTCGAGGCTATTGAGAGGTTTTAAAATATTGGGAGGAGAATTTTTTAGAAATGTAGATCTTTAATATATTGCTTTCACAGAGATCACTCACACACTTGACACCAAGATTAGTGTCAAATGTTGATTGGTGATCTAATTTTATTTCTAAGGAAGGAAAAATATTTTTAATGTTAAAAAGATGTGATACCATAAATTTTCAGGTTTGTACCACTTTTGGAGTATAGTGTGAAATTGTGAGCTTTGGTTCGATTGGTCGATAGGTACAGTTTTAGGTCTGTTGAAATTGTACTAGAGTGTTCTTTTCCTTTGATAAAGAAATAGTTAGTTGAAATGCGTGACACAAAATAAATCTTTCAATGGCCAGGTATATGACACACTGTCAGATGGAGGTGACGATGACACCTGTGGTAATCAGGTCAAATGAGGGTGAGATCCCGAAACATAGAAAACGTTCCACTGAAGTTGAATATGAGTGATACAAGGCGACGTTTATGGTTGACCCAACAGTTAGAGAAGTTCTGGGATATAGCATCCTGTCTCCCCCTCCGATACTTGCGACACAAGGCCGTTATTTTGATTACACTACCAATCATATTGAGTGCCTGGAGTCTTTCCTTCCTCTCCTTTGATGCATATGGCACAAGGTCAAGCAATATTATTGTCTAGCCAGTCAGAGCAGTGCAATTGGGGTTGCACCCCCATAAAAGCAGTCACCGAAAGTGCTGAAGTAGAATAACACTCTCCCTGCAAGATGACCGTGGGTGCCGCAATTGTCTAAAGAAGCTTTTTGATCTCCCCCCACCAGCTGCGTTTATTTAAAGAGTTGAACGACACTTGGCTTTTTAACCGTAACAGCAACCACCAGTCAACATCTTCCTCCCAACACAAGAATTCCTTATTTGGGAAACTTCTTCAAATCCCTTTTGTTCATGTATTCATGATCTTAATCAATCATAGTACCATAAATAAATGTTGCTATTTTTTACACTTGTTAACGAGTGTTAAAGTTACTGGCGACACCGGTGACTTTAATCTTTTATAAACATAGCCAGGACAGAGAGATATCAAGCCTGATCTTCGACAGTTCTTCACCGATCTTCCTGTGGATACTAAAACACAACGTGGGGGACACAGGATTGGTGTAAAATAACAAAAACTCCATCTGAAGCAAATATCACCAATCCGTCCTCAAAATCTCAAAATAGACGTCTTCGGAAATTCCCCTCATAAAACAAGACCAACCAACAAAAAAGTACTTCTGACACCCACAAAAATAGATATGAGGTACTAATGAAGATGGATGATACGCCAACAAAAAGTAAAGTATTAAATAAGTGTAAAACTCAAAAATACAAACATGGGATGTAAAATACTAGAATGGAACTGTTGTGAACTAAACCAAATTACAATTAATTACACATGCAAAAAACAAAATTGGATCCTGCGGTACCCTGGAAAAATTTCTAAAAAATATATAATGTTAATATAAAACCTACCAAGAGTACAGTCACAACTCTGGACTCAGGGTCTCTGGAGAAGTAACCGTCTTAATAAAAAAAAAAAATGAACCCAAATCAAAATTAAACTAAAAACGAAATTGCAGGCAGCTACTTTGCATATAATCATCAGTATATGCACTCTGTATATCCCAAATGCATGATCAGATAGAACAAGACAAACTGGAAACCTTCATTTTCCTGGGTGTGGGGTAATAGTGACAATACTATCTAGGGATCCCAAGAGGCAAACAAAAAAAAGAGAGCATTATGAATATTGAGCTATGTATGATCACTCAGAGAACAGCGACACACATCGATCCAGTAACTGGAGGTCTGTCAGTACGTGTGATCCAGCAATTTACCTGAACTTTAACTAGAGTGTTTACGATGATACATGGGGTAGCGAACAAACAGACCTTGGCTCCCACCCTGTCGGCTGAAGCTTCAGAATACGCCGACTGCATCTCTCCAGAGGAGTCGGACACCCCACCAATGAGGCGTCCTGTGTATGATGATAAACTGCATAAACCAAAAACAGTTTGGGAAATGATTAGACAAATAACTGGCAAACATTAACCTATACCAGTAAAACATCTCTCAATAAATAATAGTACAATAACGAACCAAATAGCTATGACAAACATATTGGCCGAAAGATTTTCAAAATTGTACTTAAACAGAATGTAAACAACAATCCCAAACTAGAAAAATACAAAGAACCTGGAAGATTAAAACAAACCAATCTCTCGGACAGAACTAGAAAATTTTATATAATTGAACCGTAGGACCGGACGAGGTCCACTATGAATTCTGAAAACAATCCCCAAAGAGTCATTAAAATTGTTATTAAAAATATCTGGACAAAAGGCAAGTTCTCTGAATAACTGCCCTATGGTTTCCTAAACCAAGAAAAAAACAATTTAGATAGTGTAAATTATAGACTGATTTCTCTCACAAGCTGTTTATGTAAAACCTTGATTTTGATTGGTTGTTTTGTTTTATGGCATATCAACCTCAGTGGGTCATTTAATGCCAACATAATTTTGAAACAGATCCATAGCGATAGTTTGTAAAAAAAAAAAAAAAAAAAAAGCCTGTATATATATATATTTGAACCATATTTCAATTACTCATATTTTTTAGTACAATAACGTATTGCTGGTAATTTTCTTTTTTCAAAAAGGTATTGCTGGTAATATTTTTTTTTTCTTCAAAAATTTATTGCTGGTAATAATGTTTTTACAAAGTATTTCTGGTATTAAAACCTATTTATTATACACTTTCATAGTGTTTTGATCCCAGTTTGGGGGTTAACTATTTACCTATATCTGGGACCCTAACAGGTGCTACCAGCCCGGATCAGGGTGGACCTGGGAACACCAGCAATTAAGACATTGTTCCACGCTCCTCAAAGCCTCCTGATCAGAGGCATTGCTGTTGGACGTCGTTTATCGTCTTACCCAGGACGCGGGTGTAGTTTATCGTCATACCCAGGACGGGTAAAACCTTGGATAGAATGGTTAGGAATCGTTTAGTTTGGTGCTTAGAGTCCAACAAATTAATGACTGACTTACGGTGTAGCCTTCGCAAAAACAGGAGTACAATGGCCATCTACTCTATTCTTTGACTGGGAAAAAAACTTACGAAACTAGCTGGAAAAATGAGATCGCACGAGATCAACATAACCTCGTATTGAAAGGTAGGCTACCTAAATTCATTAAGAACTTTCTTTCCATTAGATCTTTTCAGGTCCGCATTGGATCTATTCTGTCCGATCGAAAAACCCAGGCAGGAGTGTCACAAAGGAGTATATTGTCAGTCACTCTGTTCAGTATTAAAATTAATAACATTTCAAAAGAACTCACTGAAGGTATAAATGAATCTTTGTACGTAGATGACTATTTAAATTACCGATCCAAAAATATGTATCTCATAGAAAGGTATCTGCAGCAATGCACAAATAAGATCAATATATGGGCAGTAAATAAAGATTTTTGATTTTCAAAAACTAAAATAAAATGTGTGTATTTTTGTGATAAAAAGAAACTGCATACCTATCCAAGGTTGCAACTCGATGAAACAGAAACTCCAGTGGTGGACGACTACACATTCTTGGGAATCATTTTCAACAAGAAACTATCGTTCATACCAAACTCAAAATATCTTATGAAAATTAAAAAGAAATTGTACTCGGGAACATATTTAAAACGTTCCTTTCATAAGTTAAATTTATTATTCCCCTCTTTTATTAACCACCAAAGATCAGTTTTCGACATATTTTTTTATATATTATATGCAGGTTGAGTATCTTTTATCCGAAATTCCAAAATCAGTCAGGTGTTGACATGATTTGCCATACAAATGGAAAATTTCAGAAAGCACTGGGAAGGTTCCTGGGTGATATGCAACTTTTTTAAGTGACTTCATCTGCCCTGTGAGCATTACATGACCAGCCTCATTACATGTATCTGTATGTACACAAAAATTATTAAATCTTATATAAAACTACTTTCAGGGTATATGTATAAGCTGTGTTATGAAATGTAAAGGGATATCGTTTATTCTAGGTTTCTATTCACAAGCTGCCCAATTTTATAGATAATTTAGACAAATTAAATAGCCTGTATTCCAAAATTCCAAGAAACCTGAAAACTGAAGCACTTCCGGTCCCAAGAATTTCGGATAAAGGATTCTCAACCGGTCCTTATATATATATATATGTGTGTGTGTGTGTGTGGTACCAATATATATTGTCTTTTACTAATAATACTTATAGAAATAATACATCACTTTCTAAATATTTTTAAGTTTGAAAGACTATAATAAAACTCCAAGGTGAAATGGAAATCTTTCAAAATAGCAAGGACATGTAGATCCTTTTATGAATCCTGTTTTCTGTGTTTTCATGAAAAATTACAAATTATCAGGTTCTTTCTGAAAACCAAAGATTCGAGTTAACGGTAAATTGTAAACACTGTCTACCTTTTACCTTAAAATTTATCTAGACTTGGAATTTGACAATGATTTTTCTTAGATTTTACTTGAACTGTGTTGCACTATATATGGCTTATCTTTCTGATGGTAAGATTAATTTGGATTTAATATAATTTTGTATTAGTCTCATGGTAGTTGTTAGCAACATCTTGTACGGATGTATTGGTATTTGGTTGGTATTTTGACATTTTACATTGGTTATTGTTATTAACACCTTATATAAAGAATCTTTAGTCAACAGTTACACATTAATTTATCAAGTAAGTCTATACGTTTAAATTATTTACTGTTTTTTTAAAGAAGCTATTTATTTATCAACAATATTTTTTATGTAAGAAACTCACAAAGTATATAACTTGTCTAGCATTTTGCTAGATTACCACTTCATTTTTTTCTTAGGAAATGACATTGTCTAATGTACAATATGTATCCATTTACATCCGCTCCTCTTTAACGTCTGTTCCTGCTATTGATTTCAAATCTACGGGTCATGACCCATTTATAAAAAATAATTTCTTAATTTTTACTTCTTCCTTTAGTTTAAATTTAACGTAGATCATAATCGAAGAGACAGAAAATCCAGTGGTAGATGGCGATGAATTTATTTTTCACACTGAAAATTCAAAATTTAAAAATAATTTTAAATGAATTAAACGCTAAATTTAAGCTCTTTTCGAGGATCTTGACTCTTCACTGCACCTAAACCGCTATCGTTTATTCGAGATTGGAGGAGTTTGTTTTAATCTTCCTAAAAAGACATAACTGAGCTGAAAACACAAAGACCACAGATGTTTGCCAGGCTCTGTTGTGTACAACCACTGTGTATTCTTTCTTCTTCTTTATGTGCCGTGTCCTCTCAGGACGTAGGCGATCACGGCTCTCCACAATTTCCTGTTCGTTGTAGCACTAAATAAATTCTGTCTTTTCTTTATTTCTAAACTCTGTTCCGCCTTCCATTATCTCAAGTTCTTCAAGTAGGTTATGCGTTGTTTACCCCTGTGCCTCTTTCCCTCAATCTGTCAATATCAGATTTTTTTTAAGCCCTTCTTCCTCGTTATGTTCCCAGAAATTTCAACTGCATCTTCATTGCATTCTTTTTGTTTCCATTTTCTCTTAAACTTCGTCTTTTCTCACATGTTCAGTCCATGGTATTCCCAGCATCTTTCTGTAGCACCACATTTCTGTTGCATCAAGTCTCTTCTTCATCATTGAGGAATTTGACAAGTATTTTTTTTAAGCGTTTCACCCCAAGCAAGGCGGGAAGTAACTAGAACGCAAGGGGTTACAGAAGATTTGGAGCAAGATCAGATAGGAGTGATAGAGGAAAAGGAAAGGATGAGGAGAAGGATAGTGGATAGATCAAGGCAACTGGAGATGTCGATTGACATTACATTTGAATAGTTGGAGATTATAGCTCTCAGGGAAACTGAAGAGAGTTCCACAGGCAAGAGGTAGGAGATATGAAGCTATTGGAGTAGAAGAGACGGCTACATTTAGGAGTTTCGACAGTGAAGGGGTGACATCGGGATGCCAGCCTCGTAGGGCGCTTGAATTCATGTCGCAGCCTAACTTTGTTGAGGGTTGATGGCAATTTAGATGGCTGGCAGAATCAAAACTGTTTAGCCTCTTCTTGGCTGTCAAAGTTACAGTTACGGGATATTTAACAAGTGATACGGACAATGATCGGGCCACGCGATACCAATAGATAAATGTACGTTGCATTTCTAGATACAAAGGTCACTTCAACTATCGTATACCAAGAGGAAATCTCAGAGATATTGAAAACAACTGCTCCTCCGCCGAAGACGGATTTCACTTTTTGGGCTCTCATATGGAAAGTTTTTATAGTGAAAAGTTTATATGATATAGTTTTTTGCTTATTGTCTAATGACATAGTTTTCGACCTCAATTCGAGGAAGGTAAGGACACGTCGGAGAACCTCCCCACCCCTTTACATTAGAATAAACTGACTATATTGTTTTGCTTTAAGTCATTCAATTTATATATAAGTGAAGATCATTCGGTGTCTCAGAAGTGGAATCGAATAAAAACACTGAAAAAAAAAAAAAAAAATATATATATATATATATATATATTATAAACTGTTACATTGTAACATACAAGTTACCACGACAAAAATGCATATTTGTTTCGATGTCAAATCAGGCAACACATCAGGTGGTTAACGTTGGTGGTAATAAACGATTTTATTTAAAAATTTAATTTATGAAACATCACTTCATTTACATTTTTGAAAATATTCCATTGAAGGCAAAGAAACAAATATATTAAAAAAAATTATTTTTCCACAAAATGAAAAAGAAAAAAGCAGATTAAAGAAATCAATAAAAAGAAAAAGGAAAGAAAACAAAGGCATAAGAAATCAACACTACTACAGAGAGAAGGAAAATAAAAAAGGAAAAAAGGAAAGGAATATATCCAAATTTTACAGATACAAAGGAAAAAAGAAAAAGAAGAAATATAAGAAGTTGTTAATACCAGTTTTAGCCAAACACACGTTAAGATGGAGAATTCAAAATTAAACGGAAATATAATGCGGCAAGATAGAAACATATTTTAGATACATTGTAGCATTTCAAACTTTATGGCATTTTGACTGAAATCACAAATTTAAACAAAATTAAACGTGGTACGTAAATAAAAAAAAACATACAAACAAAACAACTACTTAACTATACCAACTTTACATTATAAATTAGAATATAAAATAAATTTTGAATATTTATGAATATTTTTTATTTTAAATTAAACTATTATCAAACAACTTCACCAATAAAATAATTGTAAGCCAATTCACAGCTAACCTTACTACCAATAATTTACGAATACTAACCTATTTAATACCTTAATCTAGAATAAACCCTTAAGGATAACATTAAAACGTTTATATAAAGGTAATATAACATAAGAGAAGTGATTATTGAGTCATAAAGTTTATTAAGTGGTTTTTAATTGCTTGCAGGGTCATCATTGGTGTCATATCACCATTTCTGAAGTTTGGATCTACAGCGACTAACAGCTTCTCGAAGTTAAATTCAGGTAGGACCAGAAGGGCCAGGCATCACTGGAGCCAGGGGTTGGGATTCTGTAAAGTAAAGAGAGAGACTGTGTTTCACGTTGTTAAGGTGGCTGCATCACAGGGAGAGACGCTGACTAGGAGCTCTGTTGTTCACTCAGTGGTATGACTGAATGTAAAAAGCAGTATCTTGACTTGAACACCTTTTTGTCATTGGAGTGGATGACAAATGTCAGTTTCTTGATTCAACTTCTTGGAAGTGGACTGCCCTTCTGATGTAAGCGGGGACAATGCCACGAAGGAAAGAGAAGGTCATCTGCTTTGGTTGGCTTGAGATATCCAGTGATTGCTCTGCAAGAGGAGTTTAAGGTAGGGCCGATTTTCTTTGCATGTGATCTGCTCCACAATGGTGAGACATGTTCTGTGGAGTAGCAAATATCTGTGGTGCGGATTGTATCGGCATGGACACCCCATTTGATGTTAGCCAGCTTCTTTAGGATGCCGTTTGCGAATTAAAATTGTCTGAATTAAAAGCTAAAAGTAGAAGAATCAATTCATCTGTGAGAACTTACAAAAGGAACATTGATATCATGACGAAAAAGAGTTTAAGCTCTTATAGCTAAATGTTCGTTAATGGATGTTAAATACTACCGTCCTTAATGGCTTAGAACGACATGAATAATTACTTATTAATATCATAAAATATTTATTTACATACAAAGCTAAGTTATGCTGAATTCTGTTGACTGCAGTCGGGATAGGTCGTAGGTATTTATCCTTACACCCAGTCAATAATAGATAATAAAAAAAATCCAAAGTGAGTGATAGTTACTTTTTTTAATTCGTTTTTAGATTCACCTAAATATAACTTTTTTTAAGCATTTCATCCCAATCAAGGGAATTAGCTCCCTAAGACGCAAAGGGATTACTGAGTGTGAAAGAATATGAAAAAAGAAAAGAAAAACATTAAGGAGAGAGAATAATAAAAGAACAGGAATTAAGAACAGTACACCTAGGATTGATTCAATATAATATTTCTACTTCATGGAAAACATTAGTCCGATTAGGCGCAGTGAGTCATTCTACTGGAGGTTAGCATCAGCCATACTGACTGATGACAAAAAAAGGTTTTCTAAGACGATTCAATGTAGCAGTTTCGTTGTGGAGGCGTTTAATTTAAGAAGCCATTTCTTTCTGGCTTTAGCTGTAGATACGTATGCATAAGTATGGTTATGTCTTTAAAATCTGAAAGTCAGAATTATGCTAGAATACAAACTATTGAGTTGAAAGTCAAGTTAATCGCGTATTTCCTCCACTGTCAATGGATGTCGTTGAAGAACAGGTAAAGGGTGAAACTTATATTCTAAGCAGATCATCTTCTACTGGGAAACTTGGTATAAAACAACTGTTCCATTAATGGGACAAATTAAACAGAGCGTAATAAATGGAATTACCGTATATAATCGCGTATCCTCTGACTTTTGAAGACCTAATTTCGATGCTAAATTTAAGGGGGTCGCATCATACACGAGATATAAAATTAGCGTACGTATTTCTGGCCCTGGCTATGCCGCTGACCAAACTATATATCCATTTACTGTAGTCAAATTAGCTTCAAAATTATGTCTTCAAAATTATGTCTTCAAAATTCGCATGATACGCGTGTATATATAGTACATATTTTAATATATTTTAACATATAATTCATAAGTCATATATGCATGGTGTGGTACTCAGGGGCTTGTAGTCTGTAGTGTTATGGCATAGTGTAGTCTAGTTTGCTTGTCTTTCTCGTTTCTAGCTACAGCCAACATCTAGCTCTCGGAGCGAAAAGGAGGGCCGAGTGCATAAGTTCTTCCCTAATGGTTTTACGGCTCTACAGGTTCGACTCTCACAGTTTCTCCTCCCGGCACACCATGGAAACTGGGTACTTTGCGGTCCCGGGCCAGACTCTGAGGGATCTCAGAGTAGGTTGGAACCCCAGAGATAGTGTGACAGAATCACCTGCGCGTGGACACGCTCTGACACTTCCCAATCCAACCGCCATCTGCCTTGTACGCCCCCTCTTCTTTAGGCAAAGACTGGAAGAAGTTAACTGCAAAAACAAATCCACCTCGCATGTCGTTCCGAAGAAAGAAACTGCCCCCTTCCCAATACATCGAGCCTCGACAAAAAATAATGGATTCCTCGGGTTTAGTACAACGGTTCAAACAAACACATTTCAGACTATACGTATGTATAAATTATTTGCTGCTACTTGTCGTACTTATGCCATAGAAGTTGTTTAGTTTGTTTAACGGCGCATCAACGCCTTATGGGTCATTTAATACCGGAATTTTATTTTGTGAACCTTTCTTTTTTTTTTTTGTTTTGTTTTTTTTTTCCGAAATGTATTGCTGGTAATGTTTTTTATTATTATTTTACTATGAAAATGTATTGCTGGTAATTTTTTCCTAATCTATCTTTATATTTTTATGTTTGACCCCAGTTTGGGGGGGGGGTCACACTTTGCCCATAGCTGGGACCGTAACAGGTGCTACCACCCTGGGTCAAAGTGAACCTAAGAACAACAGCAATTCCTCAAAACCTCTAGATCAGAAGTCTTTCTGCCAGAATCAAAGTTGACTCTGTTCGATAACTTTTCAATCAATAAAGAGCGAACCCACCCCAGTAGTATTGCTCACCATTACATCACGGTGTTGCCTGACACGAATGTGCGTACATTTTTGTTACAGTAAACGCAATCCAAAATAAACGTATAATCTTAATGATTTTCAAGTTAAATATTCAATCCTAGATTCAAAGAAAAGGTACTTCCATTCGCAAGCCATGAATAGCTAGTTCAACCTTATCTGTATAGTTGAGTTTATTATATTCCACCGATGATAATTTGGAAGTTTTTTTTAAGATTGCTCGTAATATGATAATAGTTATCGGTACTTAAAAATTGAATTACACCAACTAAGATAAAAATCATCTGTTTCCCTTAATTTAAATGTAGTAAAATATAGCGGAAAGGTACATTTGCTGGATGGACACTTCGACGTATTGTAATGTTTAGCAAGCTTGTTCTGTTAGATCAATTTTGACTGGGTAGTGAGTTCGATCCTCGATGAGGGCTCAATACTTTCAATTTTGTGCCACATCTAAGCTCGGCTTAGTAAATCACTACATTTATCGGGTATGAACAAAAGCATATCTATGAGTATATTGTTTACAATAGTTTTAGTGTCGCATATCAGAGTTTGAACTCTCGCTATTAGCAATGACTTCCTCACTATCGCTCAACGGATTCGTATTTAGATTATAAACGTTTGAATTTTTCTGTTTATCTTTTAAATACTTATATAAAACGTTTACTTGAGCATACTTCCTGACGACTTAAGGTTGGCAGATTAAGCTAGTATTTGATTATTTTTTTTTATTGAATGAATGTAGCCTTGTTGCAAAGTTGGTTTATTCAGCCGAATATCAAAGATTGGCTTGTATTTTGGACGAAGGACAAAGCCAATTGATAGTAAACAGATTTCTTGTAACTCAGGAAAGTTACACTATAATGCGTAAGGATCTTTGTGCAATTAGTCTGGAATAGATAGAGAAATGACACCAAAGAATATTTAAAAGTGGTGAGGGTATAATTAGACCTTTCGCTTGCTTACACTAATCCTTTAATTTAATTGGGATGACGGACATTTATATTATTTGTATTTTAGAATTCGGAAAATTTTAGTAAGAATTTACTTTGAAAAAAAAAATTAATATAGTTTAAATAAGTTTTAATGTTTCGTTTTTCTTAAAACAAATTATCAAATCATAAATTTACAGCTTCCGCCCAGTTGTTTCAACTTGAAGTAAAAAAAAAAAAAAATAAAAATTTATATATATATATATATATATACACACACACATATATATATATATACATACATGTCTCCTAGTCTCATGAGATTAATAAGGTTAGTTGTAAAAGACATTCATCTATAACATTAAGATAATATACGTATATTCGTTGCATACGTAAGTGGGTGAAATTAGTTTATATATTGGATATTGTGTTTGTCGCAAATTGACATTAAAATTTGAATTCAAAGTTCCTTGAATTTTCAATGTTAAATTTAATCCTTTTTTATATAGAACACTTAGGAGATTGAGATTTTGTTCACTTTTCGGATAAGAGGCTGGGATTTTGTTTTGTTACCAATGTAAGGTTAAAAACTTACAGCTAGGATATAATAAAATATAAAATATTCCGTATTTAATCGAAAATAATTAAGCCAGAGAATGATTGGAGGGGGGGTGAGAAGATGAATTATCTTCAGATGTAACGTCGACTGTGTGCAGCTTGGCTTTCATTTCCTTCGTCCGCTATGAAATTATACCTGGAACTAATTTTTAATAAAAATTAGTTATAATTTCTGCTATCAAATACATACATGCGCAGATGTTTGCTTTTGTGTGATATAGGAGGGGAACACACAATGTTATATTTAATTGGTTATTCACCCCCATGAAGTCTCCAACAGATTACAACGCTTATTTTAAAGAAGTGATTAGTAATCAGAATTAGACTAATTTCTATTGTTCAAGGAATCTGAACGTTCAGTCAGGATGTAGATTTGGGTATAGAAAGACGGGAATAAAAGTCAAAGGTTGAAACTTAAATTTTATATGATTGATACCTAGAATAAGTACTGAACAAGAACAGTTTTCTTCAGCTACAAAAAGATGATTACGCATTTTTACGAAATTAAATTTATTTTAATGTTTTGAAAAAGTTCTTCCGTGGAGGAAGAAGTCAGATCTATTAGCGCTGTCTACTTTCAGTAGAGGTAGTAAGAGTTTTTAAATGTTAAGTTTAGAGTTTACCTTGGAAAAGCAAATTTTAATTTTATTCCATGCACGAAGTAGTTTCCAAAGTCTACTTCCGGTTTTGCGTAAAATAGAATTTATACCGACAAAGGTTAAGAACTTTAGAACAGAATCATTTCAGGGATTTCTTTGAAAACAGATTTTAGGTATCTAATCTTTTCAAGATATGGCATTCAAAGTTCAAATTTTCACGGCAGTTTAAGGAAGATAAAAAATGATAGATGAACAAGTAGGTTTAATCTTGTGTAGTGTTCCATCAGTGCGTGGGTGATTGTGGCTTTTAACAGTTTCCTATATTAGTAGCTCGATGTAACTGGTCCCTCGCTATCCCTCCCGGTCCAAGTGGTGTCATTCATTTACATAAATTAATTAGGTAGCTTATTTGCGGTTTTCCTCTTGTTTTCAAGATGACCTGTGAAATTTAATTTCGCCAAGTCCTCCTCCACCAGAAATTTCAACGGTCTTACAGAGCGTAGAGCTACCATTTTTTATTTCCTTATATATAAGGTCGTCGGTCACAGGTTTTGTCCACGGTAGGCTCAGAATCTTTCTGCAGAATATCATCTGCTACATATATAGCACTTCAGTTTCTAACTAAATGCTCCTTAATACTTTGCTTAGCTTTTGGGAGGCATCTTTTGCTTTTCCAACGCGACTTCGGGTCTTGCTCACATTTTCCGTCGTCTGTTGCGACACTAGTTTGGATAGCAAGCCATCTGTACCTCACTTTCGCTCTTTCTGACGATTATACATTTTCATTTACAGTTAATACTTAATACTTCTATTATTGTCTAAGTCCTTGCAGTTTTCTTTGAGTTTATCTTAAACGATGTCATCCTCGGATCTTTATGTTGCGAAGTTTTGCGTTTTCCTATAATAGCCTTTATTATCTGAAGAGTCTCGCTATACAGATGGAATAAATCCGGTGAGATCTAATTTTTTATACGTAACTTGTTTCCATCCGCATAGTACAAACTTCATTGACGGAACATTAAGAGATCAAAGCAGATGGTTTTAGAAATTCTAACAGACTACGGTTTAGACATTCTTAGGATATGAACAAAGATTAATAATGGCCGATGGATTAGTCGATCGAGAGATTAAAATCTAATTTTGTTAAGAACGACTGTGACAATGAGGGAAGCTTCATTATTTTACAGAAGGAAAGAAACAATCATCAGTAGAACCAGTTTCCTCTTTCAAACAAGAGAGACAATACCTCTTAAGGCAAATGGGGTATGTACATTCATATTCGGATGTTACGGACGGGTGGCATATACCTTGACATTCAGGTATTAGAGGCTGGTCGTTAGGTCTAGTATCTAACGTTAGTGAGAATGGTTGACTTTTTTCAGGAGTGTTGCAGTAAAGTTCGTCGGATACAAGAGAAGAGCAAATAAGTCCCATAGTTACGAGATAGACCTCTAGTAAACAACCACCAGCAGCGCAGGCGAAGAATTAGCGTCACCCTATGTGATTTATTTATAGAAGTTAATGTTGAAACTAATTTTATTCCGTGATAGTGATTTAATTAAAAACAATAGCTTTTTGACAAATCTATTTGTAATATAGGGGATGTAGACATTTGCCATTACGATGTATTTATATTGCAAGTAATTTTAGCTTCAATCTGTTCCCCATGTTACGCAGTTTTTATTGTCATCATTTACTTGAATGAAGCCGAAATACATGCCTCGAGTTGATCTAAAATAATGTCTGTAAAAACGTATTTAATTTCGGATCATAATTTAAATTTTATTTAAAACAATTTTTATCTTTCTAACTGTAAAATAAATAATTTTCATACCTTAAAATTCATTAAAAATATGAATTCTGGTATATTTTTCTCAAGCCAAAAGTCTATATTTAAATGCTTATTTTCAGTTCGTTCCCTATTATAGATTTTTCAGTTCATTCCCTGTCATCGACTTAGTTAACAATTTAAGAAATTTAAACAGATTTTCAATATAAAGCCATTAAAATTAAAGTAAACGCTGAGAATGCCATGAACGGAGCAAGTGAATAACGCAGAAGTTTTAAGAAAAATGGAGACAAAAAGGTCACTTATACTGAGAATCAAAAAGAGACAATTGTAATTTCTGAAACACATAATGACGAAAGTAGGCTTGGAGAATTTGACACTCAAAGGACATACTGAAGGCAAAGAGAACAAGGAGAATCAGCGAGTAGTCTTTCTACTGAGCCTGCGTAAATGGATGACAGAACGGATACTAAATAGACAAATATTACTAAGGGCTACAAATGATAGAAAATTGTGAAGAACCATGATCACTCACGTCCTGAAAGAACATAAAAGAAACCCGTTTTAAACCTCAAAAATTTCTACCCCTGAAAAGAATGATAACAAACTAAGGTCAAAGAGCAATTGCAGGGAATCGTTTATGAGCTCTCGCTCTCTTTCTATGTTACGAGTTATCGCTCTTCCGCGTCCTGGGTAAGACGATGAACTACATCCTGCAGCAAGGCCTCTGATCAGGAGTTCTTGAGGAGCGTGGAACTACCTCTTTATTTCTGTTGATCCAGAGTGGTAGCAGCTTTTAGGGTCCCAGCTATGAGCAAATAGTTGACCCCACACACAAACTGGGGTCAAAATACCATGAAAGTGTCAAAATAGGTTTTAATACCAGCAATACATTTTTGAAGAAAAAATATTACCAGCAATTCATTTTTGAAGAAAAAATATTACCAGCAATTCATTTTTGAAGAAAAAATATTACCAGCAATACATTTAAAAAAAATATATTAGCAGCAATAGATTTTTGAAAAAATTATTACCAGCAATAAAAAAAAATTGTTGGCATTAAATAACCCATTGAGCTTGATATGCCGTAAAACCAAAGCAAACCAAACCAAACTAAACTACCTCTCTTCCTCTCTACTCTGTTGAAAACTTTAATGTTGCTTGATTTTGTTTCACAGCATATCAACACCTCTGTGAGTTATTTAATGCCGAAATCTAAATATTTTATACATAATTTTATACTTTCCGAATAAATATATGTTTTTTTAGATATATAGTTTGTAGATCATAAAATGTATATTTATATAGTTTATATTTTTTAGTGTTGCTTTGATTGTCATTTTGCTATAAAAACGTATTGTTGCTCAATTTATTATAAAAATGTATGTTGATTGTTGTCTGGTGTTTCAATATTTACCCATTTCTGGGTCTCTAACAGATGCTACCACCCCGGGTCAGGGTGAACCTGAAAACAACATCAATTAAAAAGTGGTTCCACGCTTCTCAAAACCTACAATCTCCCTATCAGACGTCCTGCTGCCGGCTGTAGCTTATCGTCACAGCCAGGACGATGAAAACTTTAAAATACAGGGTGCAGAAGAAATACATCATACATACACCTCCCAGAAATATCTCCCACATTTGCTAGATATTGCCACTGATGTCTTACCATTATGTGGAACGTATTTCTGCCACTCCCAGTATAGGACCACTTTCTTTTTCTGTCTTAGAATATTTATCACGGTTTTGTCAGTTGCGAGGTATTAATTCGTTCCCAATAATATTTACATTGACAGTTCTGGCGATCAGTTTTTATATAATAATACCACAGAAAAAAATGGAAGAAAAAATGAGGTATCTCTTTCGTTAAAATGAAAGCTTTACGTCTTTGTATGCACAGAATACTTGCTATGGCGTTATCAGCATTTTAGGTAGGCAGATCCCACGTAAAAATGTTTCTACTTTATGCACCGAATTCCATTCTACCACTAAAATGACTGATATTTTGGGAATGACTCCAGCTGTGTCACTTCACAATGATGGCCTAAAATGTAAACTCATTATAATTGAATACTACTAATTTCTGCAAAGCAACAAACGCTCGCATTTGATACTTGGTGAGACTAATTTAGTCTGATCTAAGAAATTGGTGTAGGAAAATTGTGATGCGTCAATTTTTTCAAATAAAAGCTGCCTCAAAATCTACAATATAATTCTAATTGTTTTACCTCGGTTCGATGATCAACCACTAGCGATATTGGAATATACACAACCATATTTACGAGATAAAATATTTTGCTTTTAAAATGCTGCAGATTCCAAAACCTCCAAATCGTAGAATATCGGTGCAAAATGTATAAAAATTATTCAGTTATTTATTTTCCCTATATTTTCTGATTGATAAGGATCCACTTTTTCTCCGATCCAAAATTATTTCAGATAGAGATAAAGGCAATGTAGTCATAGCAGACATAGAAATCAACATTATACGTTTCACGCCTAAAGCTATCTTCAGACTATATAACCACAATGCAGGGTTAATTTCTATGTCCGCTTCGCCTATATCTACAACATATCGGGTACAAAAATAAAACTAGCAAATATCGACTTCGTGCGTTTTCAACGAGTGATGAGCATTCCTTAAGTAGGTAATTGATCTTAGCTTTGTCGTGGTGATTTCCACGTAGCCTAATTGGTAGAGCAAACTTCCATTAAAGAAGTGGCATTCCTGATAGAAAAAAGAACATACAGGTTCGATTCATGTCGGGAGACATTTTTCTTTAGCAAGAAATTATCGATCTCTAGGCCTGTTGCCCTTAATTTGACAGTTTAGAAATAATAGGAAAATCAATCTATCTAGAGAGAAATACTGAAATATATAACTGCGGCTATGATATTCAATAAATCAAATGCTCAAGTGACTTATCTGATAGACCCACTGAAGAGTTTTGCGTCGAAACACTCCTCAAGACCAGATGTTCGACATTTACACACACACACACACATATATAGATATATATATATGCACGTAAGTAAATGTTACAAACTCGACTGGAATACTAAATCTGCTCTCCGATTCCTCAATGTGAGTCGCTATCCATTACTCCACTTGCGCTTTATCTTTATTTATAATATATATATATATATATATATATATATATATATATATATATATATATATATATATATATATATATATATATATATATGTGTGTGTGTGTGTGTGGAGTTTGTTACATTCAATTAGGTGCAAATACACCTGGGAACCCCCCCAACTCCCACCCCGCTGTGTGTAAACGACAGAACAAACTGTGTGCTATAGCCTTGGATGGCAACCGATCTAGGAGAAGGACAACTCTGAATTCAAAACTTAAGGAGAGTGGTTTGAGTACCCTGTGGTACACTCTATACGCAGCTCTTCCAAAAAGTGTGGTTACTTTTGCACGAACGTTCACCACTATAATCAAATCATATTACGATTAGTTTGGTTATTTGGTTCTAAAAACCGATTTGTTGTACCCTCATACGTCTAAAACGACCCGGGAGTTCAGTATATATTTTACTAAAATTCACCCATTACACGATCCAAGAGCCACTCAATGAAGAGGGTTACTTTGTAGACATATATTAGCGTAGGAAAGAACAAATGTTAGGAGTACAGAGTTGAAGCAGACCTTAGAAGAAGATGGAAATCCAATCCTAATCAGGAAGCAAGGTATAAACCGCTACTCCTGTTCAAAAGATTGAGGTGGAGTGTGTACCGGGCGATATATGTAAAATAAGATAAAAATCAAATAAGAAACGTTTATCAATCTAATATGTTTCACTTTTATTTCCTGAAGTTTTAATAAAAGTGAAACATGTTATATTGATAAACGTTTTCTATTTGTTCTTTATCGTATCATTCTGTCGGATTCCGATCTACATTTGATCTATTTGATCGAATCTGATTATATATATATGTGTGTGTGTGTGTGTGTGCATGCGCGCGTGCGTACAAACATACATTTCCCTATTATATATTCATTCAAAAAAGATGTGTTGATTTTCAAAATTATATTCATATTGTAAAACTATCATTATATGTTAGAGCATCATACACGATCGTCTGCACGAAATAGTGCAAGGGGGGTCATTCGAGTTATCTCCCTTTTGACAATAATTTCAGTTTTCTCCCTTGTTACGTAGCCAATAAAATTGAGGTGGCAATTTAGTCAAATCTGTAATTCCCGTTCACCAATGAAAATGAAAACTAACCATTTTTATTATATTTTATCAAATACAATTTTCTTACGAGTTTGTGCAATTTTTTAATCGCTACTTTTTTTTCTATGAATTATAAATTCTTCGTTTATGTTTCATTTTACTTTATTCATTTATTCGATCCTTCTAAATAATTGGTGGAACCAAATATATAGTTGATTTTTTTCATTCAAATTAATCGTTTAATCTTTTTCATTGTTTGGATTATTAATTTTATTAGTAAAATTTTATACTTCCGGTAATTTTCTTATGAATTTTCTCAAAATAAACTGCTGTTTCCTTTACTAGAATCAGATTAGTGAAGCATGATAAACTGATGTTATCTAACAACTGTCTTTGATTACTACAGAAATTATGATTTCTTAAATTTTCACATGTCATTTTAGACAAATATGATGCCCTCTTAAAATGGTTGATTCAAAAGAAATACTCTTTAACTGCTTTTAAAATATTTTTAATATGCTTAATAGAAGGAAACTAAAATTAGATTTTAAAAGGAAAAATCGTCATATCATTAACAAGTGATATATTTTCGATGCGATTACATGAAAGAATCGTAAATATTAAATGTAATATAATTCTCAATTATTATTTCATTTATTATATATGTTAAGATTAGAATATTTATTTGTATTTATATATAATGTATTTATTATTATTTACATTATTTACATTATTCGGACTATTGTCCTCATCGTTGTCGCCATATTTATCACAACGTTTCGGCCGTTGTACGCTCCGGCCTTCTTCAGGTGGTTGGAATGTCGAACTGAACTCTTTAAGGACACATGGCACAGTGGATAAAGGCGTTGGTTAGATCTAGTGACAAGACCCAAAGAGTTTGAGTTCAATACCCGGTTAAGAGAACTTTCAGAGGGAAAATATTAGGAGATAACTGATAGCTGACATCCATCAAACATGGCACGCGGAACTAGAACAGTCTACCCCAGTGAGCAAAATAAAGGGTTCAGTTCTTATCTTTTTTGTAGGGTATTTAAACTATTTATTTGGGCTATGGATTATGAAAGTTATTATATTGTATGCTTGTTCTAAATATTTAGATAGGGAAGTCTGATTTCTTTTTTGGCAACTGAAGGAAACAAATAGGACACCTAAAGTAAAATGGAAAATTATAAACAGTGCTAGAACATGTAAAACTTGGGATGACCCATGCCCTTTGTGCCTCCATGAGAAATTGCACATTATTAAGCTTCTAAATAATAATAATCTATTAAACAATAGACATGAGTTAACGGTTTTCTGTCGACATCATCAGATTTATGGTTTTAATTATTAGCTAAAAACAAGCATACAATATAATAACTTGATTAATCCATAGCCCAATCATCAGATTCAGGGTCTGAATAATTAGCTAAGAACAAGCATACAATATAATAACTTTCATAATCCATAGCCCAAATAAATAGTTTAAATACCCAACAAAAAAGATAACCCTTTATGAAGTCGTCAAAAAACAAACGTTACGGCAGTTTTTATATGCACAAATCCCTTTCATAAAAAAATAAAATAAAAAAAATAAATAAATCTCCACAGATACGCATGCCAGACTAGGGTTAATACATCTTCCGTTTCAGATTTAGACACCCCCCACCTTTCCCTGACTTGACATCTACGAAAGTAACTCTATATTGATACTTATTATTAACACCCAACACACGCCTACCCAATTTAAAGAATTCGCCCTAGCTGTTACCATGGAAATTTTGATTTCAATTATTAAAACACGTAAATTTCAGAAATACGTTATTCCAAAAAAAAATTCGCTTAAAGATGGAACAGAGCTCACTTTAACTCAATTTAATTCAAATAATTATATTGAAGTTTTCGGCTCTTTGAAACATTAGACCACTTATGTCGCGAGTTGGAATCATATTTTTAAATAAATATTTATATTTATGCTCTACTTTTGAGCACTATTTTTTTAAAATAGTAACTAATAATAATAATAATATTTATTTATTTATATATATATATATTTATTTATATATATATTTATATATATATATATATATTTATTGATATATATATATATATTTATTTATATATATATATTTATATATATATATGTATATTTATATAATCGACTCTCCCGTCGCGTTCGACTTATGAGGGTCAGGGGCCGATAAGTCCCCAGTAAACCGACATCGGCACATGAGATTTGATTATAGTGGTGAAGGCCTCGTGCAGGACCAGACACTTTTTGGAGGGACGAATACAGAAACCTGGTGCACCGAATGCATGTGCCACAAGGTTCCCAAACGACCCACCGCAGGTTTTGAATTCAGAGTTGTCCTTCTCCTAGACCAGGTGCCATCCAAGGCTATAGAACCCAGTCTGTCCTGCTATTTTACCCATAGCTGGAGGGAGATGAAGCACGTAAGTGAATGTAACGGATTCGACTGAATTCGAACTCAGCTCTATTTTCGCAATCAAGCCATATCCACTGCTCTATATTTATTTTTATATATATATATATATATATATATATATATATATATATATATATATATATATATATATATATATATATATATATATATATATATATATATATATATATATATATATATATATATATATATATATATATATATATATATATATATATATATATATATATATATATATATATATATATATATATATATATATATATATATATATATATATATATTGAAAATGCAAGGGAGAAAATCTAATTTATCTCCCTTACATCATTTCTCTTATATTTTTAATTTTGCTGAATATTTTATTTTATTTTTATTTTATTTTTTACTGTATATTTAAATTTTATTATAGGAAAAATACTTTTTACAGAATTTTTCATACAGAATTTAATCTTTATCCTAAACGAATTTTAATTCAGTCAAAATCACCAAAAATATGTGAATCATATTAAAACCTATAGATTCATCAATGTTAATAACAACGTATCGAAAGGGATATTGATTAAATCACTTATTAATCCACACTTATTTCAATGCAAAATTAAACATATCACTTGCTATAAACGCATACTCAAAGAAAAAAGTTACTTCTTCCTAACAATAATATGACTGTGGCAAATTTGAATTGAGAACTTTTTTTCTAAAAATTAGACACACGGGGTTAGTGAGTGTTAGGGAATATGAGAAAAACACTATTAAGGTGAGAGAACAATAAAAGAACAAGAATTAAGAAGACAGAACATAACGATTGATATTGCATTTAAATTGTTGAAGATCAAAGTTAAATGGGAAGCAACAAGACAGAAGAGATTTCAACAAGGGTGAAGTACGAGAGAAGAAACTGTTAGCAAACAACTTACTGCTAATTTCATAGTGCCTGTGATAGAGGAGTCGGTGCCTAAGATTGGTGACCTTGTGTCAGACTATTACAATCTCAGAGGCACGGTGGTATAATGGATTGCGATTCGGATTGAGGAATCAGAGAGCTGAGTTCGAATTCCAGTCGAGTTCATTGCATTCACTTACGTGCTAAACCATTGGGAAAAGTATGAATCCCAACTCTTCTCCTCCCAACTATGAATAAATTGTAGAACAGACTGAGTTGGTAACCAGTCTAGGAGAAAGAAAACTCTGAATTCAAAACTAGTGAAATACATACTATGCAATTAAAGCTAGGATCTTTCGCACTGACTCGATGATTCCGACTACTTTTATTACAAGCTGTTCCCATGTCTGTTGTAGGGGAGACAACTCGTATTACGTCTGCCCTGGCAGCCAGTCTTGAAAAATAATCTTAAATCAAACCATCTCTTTGCAGAAACATGAAGCATCTATTTTATATCGCTTATTTATTTATTCTAAATGTTATGCCCCCTTCCGTGTATAGGCAGTTGTGAATCACTACACATTCCCTTTTCTTATTGTTTGGGAATTGCCATTACGTTTTGAGAAAGATGGTGTTATGGTTTTCCATTCGTTTTCTTCCCCACGCTTTTAAATTCACTTCTTTTTCTAGGATGCTGCTATCACATTTTCTGCAATTCATTAAAAGAAAAATTATTAAGGATTTATGGATTTTTTTTTCCTCAAACAGAAAATCGAAGATCAGGGGGAAAAAAGAGAATGCCATCGTTTGTGAATATTTGGGCTTTTATTAAATTTATTAAACCTCAAAATACATTCATTAATACGCACTGATAGAAAAAAAAGTAATGAAAATTGTTTTTTTTTTATTCTGGATTAAGACGTCTCATATTGATGTAATTAAAATATACTTATATTATATATATTCAATCATATACAAATATACTTATATATTGAATTATATACAAAATTATATACAAATATACTTATATATTCAATCATATACAAATTTACTTACACTCATTAAAAAACGCTCTTATTTTTCCTCTAGAGGACCAATGTACTGATGATGAGACAGGCTATACTGATGACATAAGTATTCATGGTTAGGATTAGAATGATCTTGAACAAAAAAATCAATATTCTTTACCAAGTGTTCCAAGAAGTAGGACTCAAGGTAAACATTTTCAAAACAGAAACTATAATCTGGAATTGGAATGAAAGCAATGATGGCACCTTGCCTGAATCCATCATAAAATTTCAGGATATGGAATTAATAAATACTAAACACTTCAAATAACTCGATGTGTAGATCACTTATAATCAGTTTAGTATAGGAGACAAGGAAAATGAATATCGAATAGGCTGTACTAGGGATACCAGAGTACAAGATGCTACAAAATTGAAATATCAGCCTAAGAAATTGAGTTATGTTCTTAAACAGCCTGGTCCGATTTAGACTTTTGTATGCATGTCATGTATGGAGTCCAATTCGATCAAAAATGTCCAAACTTTCAGCTATATAGGCCTGCTTTCTCAGACCGATGATTAAAAAATGGATTTATCGAATGAACTTTGTGGATGTTTAAGAGGACTGTCCTTCATCGGATCTTGTAGACTGGCGCAACAGAATCCCAAACAGCGATCTTTACTAAATAATATAAACCACATCACTTGAAGTATTTCAACAACAAATTGATAAAATAGACAGTACATGTCACTAGAATGCAAAATAATGACATAACCTAGATGTTAACATTCCACGCTACCTTTAGCAAAAAATAACGTTGAGTGATAACAATTAGTGAACTTGAAAAGCCTCTTTCTGAAAAACTGTTTTAACAAAAAGATTTTATAGATTTCAACCGATAGTAATGCTACCTATTCGAATGTTTCCTTATAAGAGCAATCTTACTATTACTATTACTATATATGAAGTTTCAGAATGGATCCTATTCCGCTAAATGACGGGCATTTAACATCGATATTATAAAGGTTTGCGCAATTCCACAATTGCTTTTATTATATTAACAATGAAAATATGATGAATGATGAAAAAAGGACATTTAAATCCTCCAATAAAGGTTTCACTGGATAATACGATAATTATTTCAAGGTCGAAATCTAGACCGTCCCCAAGAGCTTGGATGAAAATTAAGCTCAGTAAATTCCACAGTTACCCATTTTTGTTTTAATCATTTCACCCTAAGCAAGGAAATAAAGCCTCTAAGATGTAGGGGGGTTACTGAGTGTGAGAGGAGATGAGAAAAAGAAAACTATTATCAAGGAGAGAGAACAATAAAAGAAGAATTTAAAAGACTGAAGATAGGGATCGATATTGCTTTTAACTTTTTTGAAGATTAAATTTGCCTGAGTGGCAAGAAGCCGGGAGAGTTCCATAAGTGAGAAGTGCGAAAGAAGAAACTGTTAGCATAGAACTTACTGTTACATCAAGACATTTCAATGATGGGACCTTACCGCCAATCTAGTACTGCGCGTAAATTCGCAAAGTCATCAGAACAATTATCACGAAAATATTTATAGAAAAGGCGCAGAGAAATTACGTTACATCGTTGGGACTAAAACGACTGAAGCAGAAATACCAGGTCAGAACCAATAATATTGCATATTTTTCTTTGCATTTTATTAAGAATCTCTAAATTCAGAATCACCAGGCCTGCTATGGAAGCAATATTCAATGCATGGAGAAATAAATATTTAAGATAGATTCTCTCGAGAAAAATTATCTAGCACAACACAGTGATCTTACTTTCCTAGAAGCAAACCAAGTAATTGATTCAATATAATCTTTCTACTTCAGGTCAGAGGAAAACATTAACCTGAGAAGACGAAAGGAGTCACTTTCTCGGGAGTTAGCACCAGCTAGATTGATAGAAGGCTAAAACGGTTCTCTGAAACGATTAAAAGAGAGTAGTTTACCCTTACTAAAAGTCGTTGTTTGGGAAATCAAGCGTGAACGAGCTGCTAACAAGCCGTGAAAATATATATATATATAAAAAGCATTGGTCGTTAATTTTCTCTACACTGTTATTAAGGTAATAGTTACTCCGCCTTTTTACAAAGATATTTTTTTATCAAAAACTTCATTGCTTCAGCTTTTATAAGTGATGATGCATATACTTACAATGTCCATAATCTTCTTTTATATGCTGCATCCCTCCAGGACGAGAGTAATGATGACTCTCCACAACTTCCTATCCTTCACAGCTCTTAGCATTGTTTGTCCCCTTACTATCCCCCCCCGTGACCTATTCTGACAACCATTTATACAAGTGCATTCGATAGGATACTCGTTGTTTTCCTTTGTCCCTCTTGCTTTCAATATGTCCTGTGAGTGTCAAATTTTCTAAGCCTCATTCCTTATGTGTCCCAGAAATTACAACGATCCCATTCTGAGTACAAGTGTCCTTTTTGTTTCCATTTTGTTATTACAACATAAATAATCCTATTTATGAAAAGCAGTCATTCATCTTCCCACATGGCGTCAAACTCAACATGGAGGTCTACATTAAATGCCTTGAGAAGGTAGTGCTACCCTGGGCCAAGAGATTGGCTGCTGGAAGACCCTACTTCTATCAACAGGATACCTCATCACACACACGCACATATACATATATATTTATATCTAATCATGGGTATATGTATGTGTGCATGTGGGTACACGCCTATGTGTATGTATATACGTATATATGTTATTGTGTATGTGTGTATTCGCATGTGTTTTTGAACATAAAAGTATGGGTCTTTGCTAGATTAGATAATCCTTATATTTATTTTTTATATGTTTATATTTCATTTGTAACCTGTAGCCGATATTAAATTTGTCAAATTTTCTTAATTACACAGCGACCCTTTCAGTAAATGTCCTTCAATTTTACTTTCCTTCGTCCCATCTCTCTCCCCCACCTCTTCTTTCCTTTCCCTCCCTCTTATTCTGATCTTATTAGATCGTCTATGGTGTGTGTATGTCACCACGAAATGTATCTTTATGCATTAGACATCCGACAACATTCATATTTCTCTTAATTAAACTCCTTCCACTCCCCCCGTCTGTTACCGGCCTCTTTAGCTCTAACATTCGTCCCCCACCCTCAAACTTACACTCTCTCTAAATTCTGTTTTATTTATATATTGCCTTTTATTATAAATAAATATATATATATATATATAATATATATATATATATATATATATATATATATATATATATATATATATATATATATATATATATATTGGTAGGTTAATGCATCTTTAAAATATTGTTAGCAAAAGGATTTTGCCATTTTATATCATCAACTTTCCTAATTAACTTTTTGCATGAATTATTCATTGTAATATAAACTGAACTGCACTACATATTTGATATATATATATATATAATATGCGTGTATGCGTCTATGTATGTATCCACAATCTAATCAAATAACAGATTATTTTGGTAGGAATGGCTTTTGGGTCAAACCGAGAACTTTTCATCAATCAAGAAGCCTTTCCTCTCCGACCGACCATAAAAGTCTTGGTAAGTGGGCCGGCCCGAAAACTTTTCAACATCATATATTTCACACAGCTTTTTACTTCCATAATTTTTTTTCCTAAGTCATTTGTGTTTGTTTGATGGTTTTCCCTTTCCATTTTCAAATACTTTTTTTTTTTTAAGTCCACCCATGAAAAAGACGAACTATCGTCAAGAGAGATACGATTCCCCAAGCGTGCAGTGCACAAAGCATCTAAAAGGAAATACAATTCTGTGATGGTCTGGCCTGCATCAACAATCAAAGGGATGTGCAATCGACTTTATTTTCTACAAAACGACTGATGTAACTCGCATAGGCACACATCCTCAACTTCAGACTCACAAATACATGCATAACTTTGTACGTAGATCTCTCTGCTTATCGTTATTATTGCAGTTAAGAGAAGAGCGCGATTTAAAAAAAGAAAAAAATATAGTGTTTGACAATGTTAATATTTCGACAGTATGTCTGTCTTCTTCAAGTTATTTTTTTTTTAATTTTTCAAATATATAAATGTACAGAAAATTATAAATCTTTGCAAAAACTTTGCTTGACTTGTAATTAAAAAAACCCCACTGTACTGGTAATGAACGCGTCAAAACGTATGAAATGTCGCCAGCGTAAAGGTAACGTGTCTAATATGATTGGTGATCTTGTCCATCTTGGAATTTTCTGTCAGTTGATTAATTACTAAGAGGAAGCAACTTATGGAACTCTCCTGTCGTTCTGTTTATTCTCTGGATCTGTGAGTTAATAATTTACATACGTAACTATCCTTATGCATTTTAAAAGTCGAAAGGTCGGTAGATTCTGAATATTCTTTCAGAATATACACTTTAATTAAGTTGTTTGTCGAAATTACAGTCGTTAGTAATAAAATGTTCTGTAAGCTCAATTGAAGTTAAATTATTGTGCATGCCATCATACCTGTGTTCATTGAATCTTTTATTTAATTTTTCCGTTATGCAACCCACATAAATCAAGTCATATTTGATACATTATTATTATTATTATTATTATTATTATTATTATTATTTAGTGTGTGCAGGAGATATAATGAATAGTCCCTCGCTGAATTTCAGTCGATTTCGTTACATTTACTCAGGCGCAAATAACCTTGGGAAAGATATGAAACTATCTTCTCCCTCCAGCTATGGGTTAAATATTAGGACTTATGGAAAATCATTATTTTCAGGAACAAAATGTTAATGCAATATTCACTTGCAAAAAAAAATAGAATTATTATTACTATCCAAAATATGTTTCGGATTTAAATAGCCTACAAAGGGTCGATAAACCGTAAAAAATAAATCTACATTTTTTTAATGTTTCTGAATACGTGTTTTTATCTGTAACGATTCTTATTTGAAGAACTATACAAATGGATGGGGCAAAAGCTTGATTCAAATTCGTAAGCTAAATGAATATGTTTTCTATTGTAATTCAGCATGTATTTTTGTATGTAATTTGGTCAGCCAACTTTACCCACGTGTACAAAAAGTACGAAATAATACTGATAACTAATAATTTCTTCTGTTTCCTTTAACACGTTGGTTTAGGAAGCCTCATTTCCTATGTTGTCCCAGAGTCCCAACACTAGGTATTTATTCTGTCTCCCCAATAAGACGAGTTGTGACGCAAGGTCAGTTTTTAAGGTGGGGACTCGAGCGCGTACACCCGGGCTAGGAACAAAAATTGCCTGCAGACCTCGCAACTGTTGGTTGCGCTGGCCTCGGTGTGAGCACCGATCCCTCTCTCCAATGCAATGAGAGGGAGCGGCCTCGGGTAGCTGTTCCCCAAGTCTGGGCACATCTTATTGTAATTTTCCTAAGTTGCGACTCTGTCCTTTGACGGAATCGCCCCTGAGAGCACTCTGCTGAAAGACAGACAGAGACGCAAGTGAGAGATGATAAATAATGTCCAACACTATATCTTAACTAATTTTAGTACAAGAGGCTTTAACATTGTTTCATATACGCGGCAAGGATATCATAGGTATTATTTATTGCCCACCAATGTATCGTTCGGTACAATCCAGAGTCCCATGTGACCCAGCCGTGGGTCGTTGGAAAATTCCCAATATACAAATAACTCTCATTTTCTATATTAAAAAATATTTAAATTTTTGGGGAAAAGTGTGGTTCTGGTGTACCATGATATCATAGGCAATCAATCATAGCATCCAACTCTCAATAATCATCATAGAAACAAAATTCGAAAACAACCCACCAGATTGGCCGTATGGGCCTTGCAGGCATACGACCACGGCCCTAGGTTGGGTCATGTAGGAGCCAATGTTTTAATAGACCGAATTTATTCTCACAAAAATATTTATGGGCTAGATAATATTACTCTCTCAAGATATCTGGTTGAGAATATAAAACATCCATCACATCCATCACATCCAGTTGATTCTTACTATTTACTAGAATTTTTTTTTTTTTTTTTTTTTTGAAAGGTTTGAAGCAAGTATGGTAAAATTATAATGACAGAATATTGTTCGCGTTACTTTTTATCCAATAATAGTACAGCAATACAAGGGGAGGCAATAATGTCAGTTATGCAAGGGAGGTAATCAAAATTATTATTTCCCTTATGTTACTTTCAAATTATTTTAAATTTACATTTTGTCATTAAACAAATCTTTTATACTTAGAATTACTTTCATAGTGATAATCTTAAGCATTTTGTTATGTTATTAAGTAGAATTATCCTTCAGTATAATATTGAAAATATATAGATGTTTATGAATCCCTTAAATATACTTTAAGAATCACCCTCCCGCTGGCCCCATTTCAAAATGCACTCTGACATTAACTGTAAATTAAACACCATACCATTTCATAAATAAACACGCATTGAAAAGCAAAATTAATTCCCGAGAATCATTCAAATTCACGCGTCGTTTTATAATATCTAAAAGTTTTCGATGCTATTCGAAATATTTCAATACAGGATCTGAATCCTTACAGATTACTTAGTACAGAGTTATTCACTAAGCCAGATGCATTTATTTAAATTAAAGATACTTTTATTCAAAAAGAAGAGAGTGTTTGTTTGTTATTTTGGCGAGGCGGGTAATCAAGTTCAACCTATTCAAGGCAGTAAAGCCACTAAGATACAACGGATTACTGGGTGTGGAAGAATTAGAAACAGAAATATTACTAATGAGTAGGAACAACAGAAGATTAATCAGGGGGACAGTAGATAGCGATTAACATTGCATTTAAATTTTTGAAGATTAAAGTTGGCTGGAAAGCATGAAGCCGGAAGGGAATATCATAAGTGAGAAATGCGAAAAAAAAACTGTTGGCATGGAATTTACGGTTAAAAATCTATCCAGTTCAATTGTGAATTGATGAGATCTCGACATCAGTTGAGTACTGCGGTTAAATTCATAAAGTCTAGGTACCATACAGAAGAGATCATCCGAACAATTACTATGAAAATAATTACAGAAAAGACAGAAGGAGAAACATTACGGCAGTGGGAAAGATAAGGACTGATAATATTGTTGATGCTTATTTTATCAAGGATCTCGAGCTAAATAACAGGAGCATATATGGTCGCAATATTCTAAGTATGGACGAATGGTAGACTTATAGATATGCATGCTAGATTCGGGATTCAAAATAAAAAAAATCATTATTCATTTAACAGATTCGTCTATTCAGTATAAAAGATATTCAAAGTAATGATACTGCTATTCACGGTGTTTTCATGTTCATAAAAACGAGTAAAAGCAAGCTAATCTCCAACAGAAGTTTCGCTGAATTTTAGCCGAAATGGACACTTTACAATTACAGTCAGTCTGAAGTTTTTATGCAAATCACATAAACTCCAATAACTCGAATTTGCTTTAAACAATTTTGTCAAATTTTAAAGGATTAATTTAGACGTCAAAACAAAGCTTGGGTTAAATTTTTAGGTAATTTCAACACGTTTTCTTAAAGTTATTCAATATTCGAATTATTGAGCTTTATGTGATTTCACACATTATGAAATGGACAAAGTACGACAATAATTTTAAGACATTTTATGCTTATACATTCTTTTTATAGATACAAATATTTAAGTAAATGCTCTGTTTTATAATAAACAGTATTAGACAGAGCATTTACCGACCTGAATGTCCGAGAAATTTTCATAGAAAATATTCGTCCTCCGACAGGAATCGAACCTGTATCCTATATAGAACCGTCATTTAGCCTGACATGCCTTAACCAATCGATCCACGATAATCGAACGATCCTCTGTGGCTCGATCGGTCAAGGCATGTCAGGCTATATGACGGTTCCGTATAGGATACAGGTTCGATTTCTGTCAGAGGACGAATATTTTCTATGATAATTTCTCGGACATTCAGGCCGGTAAATGTTATTAATACTGTTTATCATAAAACAGAGCATTTACTTAAATATTTGTATCTATAAAAAGAATGTATAAACATAAAAATGTCTTAAAATATTAATGTGATTTACATAATAATTTCAGACAGGCTGTATAAAGAATGAAACTATGACATCAAATGTTGTCTTCGCTGTTTATCATTCTACTGTTTGTCAATTAATCAAAAGCATGCGAACGAACAAGATGAAAATGACTAAAGAAAAGACTACCTCCAGTAAAGGGGTTAATTAAATAAGAGAATTTTTAAGGAGTCATTAAAATTTCTCACCGAGCTAAATTAAAATAGTGGATTGAAGCATTGTTTCGTGAAATTGGTGACATTGTACTTGTGAGTACAATTCCTGGACTGAGCCGAGAAGTACTAAATAAGAACTAGACAAATTATCCCTAGACATAAACTGCAGAAGAGGAACAATCTACACAAAGTTCATTAAATAAAGGGTTCAGTTCGAAATTCCATGTAAGTTACCCAGATCAGCATACACCCGATGAAAGCTGGCGGGAAGAACAGTAGAAATGTTGTGATAGCAACAACAAAGATGAGGACAATAGTCCGCATGTAAATAAAGATCACTCCTCATCCCAGAAATTCAGATAGAAATTGTCAATTTGTTCTACTGTGTTTCTCCATCAGTGGAGCAACTTCATGATTCTATCCTCCCAGAATTTGGCATCTTTCTTGGTGATGAACTTGTTTAAGTGGTTTTTACAAGCTTCAAAAAAAATTGAGTTCTTCCCATTAAGCGAATTTTGTAGAGATCGAAATAAGTGGTAATCTGAAGAGGAGGGTAATACGGTGGATGTTGTAGAACATCCCAGACTAGCTGTACAACTTTCTGCCATATATTCAAATAGACGTGGAGCCTGGGGATGTCATGATGGAAGACGATACATCTTCCGATCGGTTAATTCCAGATAGTTTTCACCGAATGCTGCTTTTGATCAATCCAAGTGGGAACATTACCTGTTCGAATTAAACATGTGATTTTTTGAAAGGAGCTTGTAATACACAATGCCCACCCAATCCCAGCAGATACACAGCCTTCTTCGGATGCAGACCTGATCCTGGAGTAGGTAACTGTGGCTCCTTTCAATTTGTCTAGGATCTTCCTCGCTCCATAATGTTGTAGTAAATCCCTTTTTGATCACTTGTGATCTTTTTTTTTTTTAAGAAAAATGAGCCATTTTTGCTCCCTCTGAAGAGAAAATCGAAGCTGGATATAAAGGCCTTTAAATCTTTTTTCTGTTAACTCGTAAAGCATCCAAATATCGTTGTGATTCACATACCCAAGTGTTTTCAAATGTCTTACAACGCTCAAATGAGTAATATATAGAGTATCTCTGCGATGTCCCGTATCATGTGACCTTTATTATTATTATTTTTAATCAGCGTTTCGATTTCGTCATCATCAACGATTGCCGGATCGTTATCGGTCTTCCAGCTCCAAATTTATACTTATGATCCTAGTGAAACATTTACGAACAGTACTCTCAGCTACGACACCATGCCCATAAACGGCACATATCATTTTTGCTGTTTATTTTCCTTTCCGGGAATAGAAAGAACATCAAATGATGAAAATGCTTCTCATTTTCCTCAAATTTCAGTTTTAACGCAAAAACATTTAAAATTAACAATCCACACACAAATCATATAAAAATACGCGTTGAAATGTCACCTTTTAGTATATGTATATATGCTTGTATTTTCACTGACTTGTGAAATTAAATCACGTCTTCAGACGCCACCTATTGAACTTTTGTTCTAGCTTAATTTTTTCCTCCATTTCTTTTAATGACACTGATTTTAGTCAGGTATGCAGAGGTCAAGTTGACAATAAAACCTTGGTATCCAATATATTGGCCGTCCAGCTATTTCTTAAATATTTGCCCTCATAGGTCTTCCTTCTTTTCCTGCTCGGATTCATAATGTAACACATTGGCCGACTAGCCGAGTTTGTCAGCTTGTCGGATGATAAGTGGGCCGCTGATAGAGTGGACCCCTACATCAAATAAAGATGCAATAAAGAAACAATCACGTGAAACCGTTTTAGTATAAATAAATAGCGATCTTAAGGGGAAAAAAAACAAAACTTTTGTTGTTTTTTGTGGGCACGAAAATTAAAGATGGTCGTATTTTGTTAGAGCAAAATGTTATAATGATCGCATCAATATAATTTGAAAATAAAAAGAAGGGAGGCGGTTTTTATTTATTTTTTATGTTTAGCATAAATATCTTTGAACTTGATCAGCAGTATTTTCATTTCAATTTGAATATATTAAATGACTCGTTTTGTAAAATGTGTTCTGGTTCACTGAAACACTACTCAGTGACCTGCAAGGATTGGTTGTTTATATGCAAAACAAATGCCAAAGATTCTAAGTGGATGGAAAGTGTTGAGTATTTAACCAATCCTCTTCACAAAAGTTGAGCAAATTAATAAAAAAAATTTAAAAGAATTCGTTCCTGGTTCATGTCAAACAATTATTAACCGGATAGTTTAATATACTTTGGTATGTTGTCACACTTCAAATAATTTAAGATATGTTCTTCCATCGGAAGATATATTTACATATATCTATTATTTATATTTTAAATTTTAACACTCTCTGAAAAAAATAAAATAAAATACAATGGATCCCTCTAATTAATTTTGGATATGTACAGGGTTTGTTCGAATTCCAGTCAAATCCATAAACACGCATCGAAAAACAAAATTCATTCCCGAGAATCATTCAAATTCACGCGTCGTTTTATAACATCTACAAGTTTTCGATGCTATTCGAAATATTTCGATACAGGATATGAATCCTTACAGATTACTTAGTACAGAGTTATTCCCTAAGCCAGATGCATTTATTCAAATTAAAGATACTTTTATTCAAAAAGAAGAGAGTGTTTGTTTGTTTTTTTTTTTTTTTTTTTTTTTTTTCCGTTTTTTTTTTTTTTTTTTTTGGCGAGGCGGGTAATCAAGTTCAACTTATTCAAGGCATTAAAGCCACTAAGATACAACGGATTACTGGGTGTGGAAGAATTAGAAACAAAAATATTACTAATGAGCAGGAACAAAAGAAGACTAATCAGGGGGACAGTAGATGGCGATTGACATTGCATTTAAATTTTTGAAGTTGGCTGGAAAGCATGAAGCCGGAAAGGAGTATCACAATTGAGAAGTGCGAGAAAAGAAACTGTTGGCATAGAATTGTGAATTGATGAGATCTCGACATCAGTCGTGTACTGCGGTTAAATTCATAAAGTTTAGGTACCATAGAGAAGAGATCATCCGAACAGTTACTAGCACTTACGTGCTAGTACCCTTGGGAAAGGTATGAATCCTCTTCTTCACCCTCCAGCTATGGGTAAATAGCAGGTGAGACAGGGTTCTATAGCCTTGGATGGAAACTGATCTACTGCAGAAAGAAATGGCAACCTACTGATAAATAAGGGTTAAACCTCTAATTCTGTTCAAAAGACCAGGGAGAAGTGTGAACCGGACGATAGACAAACCTATCTACTCTTATTGGAAGAGGAAACATAATAATAATTACAGAATAAAATTTCAGAATTCAGGCATAGATGTCAGAAGAGTTGAAGGAACCGGAAACCCAATCCAAACCAGGATACATGGGATAAACCTCTACTCCTGTTCAAAGAATTGTCGAGGTGTATGAACCGGACGATAGGCGAATCTATTTACACCAATTGGGGAAGAAGAAAAAAATAATTTGTGAAAAACAATTCCGGGTTCAATCAAAGAAGTATAGTGATGAAGTAGACTTTAGAAGGAATCGGAAACCCAATTATAAAAAGGGTACAAGTCTCAAACGTGTACCCCTGTTAAAAAAAAATATGGAAGAGTATGAACCGGGCGATAGATAAGCCTAACTACTCCTATTGGGTTAGTGAGAGAAAGCAAAAAATAAGATAAATAATGAATAAAAGTTCAGGTGAAGACATTAGAAGTATAGATTTGAACTAGAAAGGAGTGTGAATCAGACAATAGGCGAACCTATTTACTATAGGAGTAACGACGGGGCGGATTGGGAAAAAAAAATATAATAATGATTAGTGAATAAAATTTCGTCGTTCAGGCGGGGATTTTAGAAGTATAGAGTTGGAATAGACTTTAGAAGAAACCGGAAGTACAATCCTAAGCAGGAAATAGTAAATAAATAATAAATAAAATTACCGAGACTAGTTCTGAATATATGCGTTAGGGTAGAGTTAGTTATGGGACTGGCAGTATGATATTATCTATTAAGTTTTAACGTAGTATAAGTTCAAATCTCCTCTATCAAAACAGAATCGAGCAGGGAATTAATATTATTTGAATTATGGCGAGATATACGTATAAATAAGTCCAAATTTTGGTCAGATTGTTTAGGTTACCCATTTAAAAATGAATACACTAAAATAAATAAAATCAAGTACGGAATGAACAAAATAAAATTAATATGACAAAATAAGAAAAATTCTTTCTCCTTCTTTTTCAGTGAATATTGTCCGCGTTACTCGAACGCCCGGATAATTTTTTTTTTTTTCATTTTAAGTAATTGGTTGATATTTTTAAATAGTTTACAACACAATTTACACATTGACAGAGAGTTGAAAAACACAATAGAGCATTGCATGCAGTCCACTATATTAAGAGCAATCGTTTGTATCCACTAATTCATAGTTCGAATCTGCCAATAACTGCTTCTGTAACCTATTCATCTAACAATTCTTTTTCAATGGATAGTGATGATTCCAAATTCTCCTCAGCGAATTTCTTAACCTAGTCATTGGCTTTGAAAATTTCCCCTCGTATTGGATTTGAGTTATTCCATTTTATTACTAAAATAGCTGTATGCGTTCGTTTCTTTATTGCATTTTTATTTTATATAGGGGGGCCCACAACATGGGGAGTCCACTTGCCATCGTGAAGGCTAACACCCAGGTCAGTCCACCACTGAATAAAAATAAATATAAACCAAAGATATACCTATCTCCTTTGCAGTTTTGGTTGAAATTCAACGAAAATTCTTTGTTTAAAATATGAATTTAATTTATCCCTCATCTGTCTAGTTTCCGTGAAGGATTTGAACATACATTGCTCTGTAGGGATACAAAATGTGATTATCTCCCTTTGATGGAGATAAAGTTACTTTGACAGCCGCTTAGTGACGTCACTTCATAGAATAACAAAATCCTAAATATCACTTCTCCAGAAACACAGAAGAACCCCCTTAGCTCCGTTGGTAATTATTATAAGTAAGACTCTGTCTTTTCGCTCTCTTTTCACACAGCTTGTTGTTGCATATATGTGTTATATTTTCTCTGTATGGAACAGGTGTAAATAATTTTGTGTATAGCTTAGCGGTATAAAACTCTTTCTGAGAACAAAGCATGTTTACCATTCTTTTCCTTTTAGGTTTTCCGTTCCGTCCCTGAAATAAGGTCTCATAGCACAATGTCTTCTGAGTACATTCGAATTTTATAAGCTATAATAATTGTTTGATAGGTTTGTTTGTGTCTTGAGTTATGTATTTTATTCCTTTGCTGCTTTTCGAGTTTTGCGTCTTCATACATGTTTCAAAGTCACGATATTTTTAAGTGTCGCGTCTTCACGCGTCCGAAAACATTGGCTAATTTATGTTCAATTTATCTCCGAAAACCAGATAGATAGATTAACTAATTAAATCACGTAGCAGCCCAGAAAATTATATATGAACGTGTCACTATACTACATAGACATACTAGATAGCTCACATCCCCAAACTGTGATGATTGATATGAACAGCCTTAGATGTGACCAAACTAGGATAGATAGATAGATAGATAGATAGATAGATAGATAGATAGATAGATAATGAAGAGACCGCGAGTTTTTTCTTGAAACTTTCACCGGGAGTCATGACTAATCGAATTTGAAATAAAAATTTGACACTAATACACGTATTATAAATTAATAGATATTTTCTTCATGCATACAGATATTTTGAAAATAATATGGCCTCAAATAAACTGGCGTCTGAGAAAGAAAAAGAAAGAAAGAAAGAAAGAAAGAAAAAAGAACATGCAACTTCAGTCAAACAGTTTCCTCATGGGTAAAATTATCTGGTGTCGCTGTAAAGGCTAAAGTTAGTTTGAAAACAGTAATTCAAGCAAAACAGTTTCACAAGAAAGGTCACACCTATATAAACAATCAATAACAAAAATAACGTAAACGCACACGGATACACGTATGCATAAAGACAAACACACATACATATATTCACACACAAGAAAGCTGACATACGTCCATTCCAAATACAAATAACTATGTATACGCACTCAAAGAAAGCTCTAAGTAAAATTGCGTATAGGCAGGAAAAACACTAATTCTTGCATACACCAGCTGTGTGAATAACGATTTCATTTTTGTACATCTCCCTAAACACATTGATTCTACTGTTAAAAGTTACATTACTTTCAATTAACGATTACACTGATATAGAAAATCTATGCATTTCAATGAGATGTTTTTGTTTAAATCTCAGATTTTCAAATCTTGTCAACAACAATTTTCAAAAGTTTAATAGCAAGTTCAATCGTCACCTTCTGCTTCCTTGAATTCTGTACAGTATGGTTTTTTATTTTCATATTTATTTATTTTCATGTCTTTAATAAAATTTCTTGAACATTCAGGTCGGTAGACGAAAATAAATAAATATATTGTTTAATAAATAAACAGAGCGCCCACTTAAATACGAGTATCCACTAAAAATAACGTTTAAAGTGATAAAAATTCTGTTTGATTAATAATCCATTCTAAAAATTCTCTTTCTTTTCGTTTGGATATGAAACTGTGCAGATATGAAAAACTTCGAGAGATTAATTTCGTGTAAAAGCAGTAAATATGTCCGCGCTTGACCAACTTCTATTCGTGGCCAAATCGGCTGACGCGTGCCTGGCTAAACGGCATCCCCCTAACTTGAGGGACGCAAATTCAATTCATGCCGGAGAGCGCAAATTTTTCTTTAATAAAACACAGAGAGAGAGAAAGAGAGAGAGAGAGGTATATTCATTATCAACCGAACCCCGCATAGATAAACTAGAATTATGATAGTTATAGACATAAATTATGCACATGAATGCTGCTTGACAAGTTAAATGCACGTGAAGTCTGCTTAACCAATGAAAAGCTATCAACACAAAAATAAAGATATAATTTTTTCTATATCTCATTGTCTGATGAAACATTAATAAAAGCGAAACATGTTAGATATATAAAAGTTTCTTATTTGTTCTTCCTATTCTGTTGGATTCCAATCCATATTTGATGGGTGTTTGATTTCAATTCATATATATTTATTTGCACCGACTAAGTATATCAATAGTTCCGAAAAGTGTGGATGGTTCTGCACAAGCCTTCACCACTTTAATCAAATCACTTGTGTGGGTTTTCTGGCGGTTTATCTTGATTCGTTCTTATGTGTCTGAACCATCTTCAAGAAGCGAGAGCAAGATCTAAAAGGTCAGCGAATCTAACAGTGATCTCATCTCACAATCCTCACTCTGGCTCCATATGTGGCCTCCTTTTAAATCACTAGCGGGTCTTAAGTGCCACTTAAGATTATCGCACAAACTTTCATAATTGAATCAATAAGCTGTCAGATTCTCATACGTCGAAACCGACGGGAGAGTCCATTATATATATATATATATATATATATATAATTAAAAACAACTGATGATAAAGACAACAGTAATTTAATGATATTACATAAATTCAAAGAAACATGTCTTGACTTAATATTACCTGGAACGCCCTACAAAGTAATATTATTGATTCTGTCATTGAACGTTACGCGACGATCTGAAAATAAATAGAGGTATTTTACAATCTCGGCAAATAGGATACAAGAAGAAATATCTGCATTAATTTCATTTTAAAATAAACAATTTCTGCATTTAAAAATATACGTTTTCCATAAGAATCCAAATACCTTATCTGGCTCAGTTGTATTAATATTAAGATATTCGGAAAGTAATGACACATGTCACCGCTATGAATTATGAGTAAACTAACCAAGACAGAAGCAAAGTTAAATGTTAGGAAGCTGCGTCTAGAATTAGTCTATCATCTCTTCTAACGGACGGTGTGACGTTTGAAGCCCATTTCAGAGTTTAATTGGATAAATTTGCAGAGGGAATTTGGATCTTTTAACTAGGAATGTTAACCTTTTATTTTTGAATGGCATTGTTACAGACAATGAAAAATTGTGTTTTGAATATCGACAGAAAATGAAAAAAAACAGTGGTTACACAAAATCAAAAACTCGTCCGACCCACTAAAACAAGACTTCATTGCGTCTGCTAAATTATTAATGGTGTCGTCTATTACGAACTTAGAATGGCCATCACCGCAGACTTTTATAGCCAGACTTTTGATCCGGTAAAAACATGACGTTGAAAGTGTTCTGCTTTGTTAAACGCAAAAAAGCGTTATTCTCCCTAATGACAATGCAAATGGATATTATGCAAAGCAACAACTAAGAAAAAATAAAATCATTTGGATGAAACGTTTTTGCACATCTTCACCACATTTAGTGTCTGCAGATTTTCATTTGTTTCGATCAATAAAAACATTAAAAAAAAAACTGTTCTTCTAAATTTTATTCCGGGAGAAGCCGAAATTTCTTTAAAGGTGTAATCGAAAAGTTGCTTCCTAGTGAGGCTGCAGTCATTGAAAATGGGAGTGATTACGTTTCTGATAAATAATATTTAAATAAATATGACTTATATCCATTCATGTAAAACGTAATTAATTTCCAGACAGCCTAATAATTTAGACATTAGTTCCAAAGGAATATTGGGGATTAAGTGATTATTTTCCTGCTGAAGTACAAGCAAATATTTACTTCAGAAATAACACTGGGAGATTTACTGCCTCGGTTTACGTTGGAAAATCTGTAATCAGAATAAACGCTGATCATCTAATAACAATTTTGAAGACGACTGTACAAACAGATTTTCACTGGAGAAAAAAGATAAGCTTAAAGGATGAAATGCCTGAAAAGGGTTAGTCAAGAGCCATGCACAGGATCCTATTCTGGTGAGCCAGATTAATAGCAGTGTGAGAATTCACCACACAGAATCCCGTCTCTCCTAGCACGCAAAACCCGACTCACCATTTCATTCGCTGCACATTATGTGAGCGAATGAAATGACACAAAGTAAAAAATAGGGGTGAGTTGCGATAACGACATTTGTATCATCTAACAATTAGGATTTCAATGGCGACTGAGATAAAAATATTTTTTTTAAAAAAAGGACCAGGGATGACTGCTCATTAGATCAGATAGAGATCTCTTTTACTCCTTCGAGAACATACCTTCAGGAATGTGGCTGTACTCACCACGCTTGTCCGATTACGTGTTGGTCAGCCTAGTTAATTCATAGTTGGAGATTTTGAATTCTGAGTTGTTTTTTTTTGTTTTGTTTTTTTCCTCTTAAAAAATAAAATGGCTATAGAATCCAGTTCCATATCTTACCGCTAGGGGGATTTTTCATACCAAGGGTATTTTCACTTAAGTGAATGTAACGAAACCAACAAGAATTCGAATTCGGCTCTCTAATTCCTCTACCCGAACTGCTATCCATTACGCCACCGTGATTCCACCAAATGTAGCGGCGAAGCAATAATTGTGCTTCAGGGAAAGAAACAATGAAAAATAAAGACTTTTTTAAAAAAAATGTGGAAATGATAGGACACAGACAATGCGTGAAACATTACATTTTCTAAATATGCAAAGTATCTATAAAAACCTTGTCAATGTATGCCATATCTTCTGAGTTCGTTTTGACTTTTAGCAATTACTCTGAAGCCTATTTTGTCTACACATATAGGTTTAGGATTAACAAAGTTAAAAAGAAAAGAAGAGATAGCAGTAATATCGATTATTCGACTGCTGCTAATGTAATAGAAACAGAAAACAATTTTAGAAACATCTAATATGCTCGAAATAAAAAAGAAGAGATATATTAGCAGAATTTGTGGAAAATCGGATAAGATGACGCGATTTCAAATTCTAACTATAACATTGTTATGAATAATCAAGGGTGGTCTCCCCTTGTTTTGTTACACTCCTCTTTAAGAGAGCTATTCCTGTTTACTAGGACTATAAAAGGACACTATACGCGAACCTTGTATTCTCAACTGAATAAAGCTTTCTTAAAGCCTAACTCTACATACTTTTGTCATTACAAATATTCCCTTCAATAACCTTAGGAAAGGGTTAAACCTAATATGCTCATCATTGGTCACTTCAAAGTGGTGTAATTGTAATCTTGTCTCACTAGATCAATTACAATTGAGTAATCCTCACTAGGTACTTCATACTTTCGGCCTTGTGCCAAATCTAAGCTGCTCTTAGTAAATTGTTGTCTCAATAGAGGCCGATGCGGTGTATGTAGGATTGTATCGATTAGAAAGAAGACAATACAACGACACACGTTGTATGAGTAATTCATGAATTTTTTTCAGTCGAGCAATTTTCTTAGTATCTATGAAAGAAAAAATCATGAAAAAATAATTCGGTATATTTAGAAAATCTTCTTCCTTTTTCTCTGTTTATTAAAAAAGGGTAAAAGGCCGACAAAATATCAATAAAATTGCTAATTGTCTGAAGTCGTTGCTTCTCGAAACAAAACGTGTCACAACACAAATTTAGGCCTTGTCACACGCATGAACAATCACATACGCATACATATAGATTTCTCTTACTAAAGTTCGACCAGTTCAAGTCCCAAGAGCCACTCAAGGCAGAGAGTCACTTTGTGACATGTGTGTAAAAGGGGAAGTGAAGATACGAGGAATTGGCGGATAGATAAAATCACTGTCGCCTTTAGCATGAGGTCGTGAATTTCACAAGCGAGAGTGGCGTGGACCTTGATGACTGCTGTGCGAATCCTGTTTGGGGACAGATTTCGTGTGTTTCATACACCTTCACGTAAAAAAAATCGGCTCCATCCCACACTTCTTACACGATAATAAATTTACATCTTTCTTTTCCCAACTCTCGATATATGACTTGTTTTTAACTTTCTTTTTCCCACTCTCTATATATGACTTCTGGCAAACACACAAGATACAAAGTTCACAAAGTTTCATAAAGTAATAAGATAAATATTTAGAAACATTTACCATAATTATTTACGTAAGATTTTTATGCAAACTCTTTTCTATAACAGTAAAATTATACAATACACGTAAGCGAGCAATTTCAGATTATACGATATCGCTTAATAACGTCTTTAAGAAAAATTTAAGATTTCAAAAATCAAAAATTAAGGATTTAAAAAATTCAATAAACTATCTGTACTATTTATATCAGTCGAACTATTATCCTCACCTTTATTGTCATATTCACGAAGTTTCGGTCGTTGTACAGTCCAGTCTTCTTCAGGTGATATACGTTGGAATTTCGAATTCTTTATTTAGTCCAAGGGGTAAATTGTTCTAATTCCACGTGCCATGCCTTTTTTTCTGGGAAGGGGGAGATATATCAGATTTAGTTAATTCCCTTTAGTAACTGAACTCTCCAAGTTTCTGTTCTCTCTATTATGGCCAGGTGGAATTAGAACAATTGACTAAGTAAAAGGTTCGGTTCGAAATTCCAACTTATGTCACCTGAAGAAAGTCGGAACATACAACGACTGAACCGTTGTGAATGTGACAATAAAGATGAGGACAACAGTCCGAATTATGTAAATAGTGTAAATAGTTACAATCTAAGAAATATAGACAAATTCAATAAACGTTTTTCATGTAAAAGATTTTAAAATAGATATGATATTTGTTAATAACTTTGATTTGTCTAAAATAGATATGACATCTGTTAATAAATTTATCTAAATTGATATGATATATGCTAAGAACTCTGAATTATAAATCTCATTATTCTTTCATGTTTGCGGCACCTCTTCTTTTTAATATACACACTTTTCTCTCGTTGGAACCACTATGACCTCTTTCTTTTATATATATGATATATGTTAATAAATTTGATTTATCTTTAATAGATATATCTATTAATAAATCTGATTTATCTAAAACAGATATGATATCTGTTACTAAATTTTATTTATCTAAAATAGATATGGTATCTGTTAATAAATTTGATTAATCTAAAACATATATCTGCTACTAAATTTGGTTTATCTTACCCGCTGATGTGCAGATTTACCTCTACGAAACTTAAGTGATAAGTGTCTGAAGTTTTAATTCACTTTCTCCCTATTAATGCTCTATTTCTTAATATTGAGCACTTTATTTACAAAATATGCTCGCCTTAAACGCGTTATCCTCCAGTTATCTACTGATCGAGTTTTTTTGTTTTTTTTTTTTGCATAAAATATCTTTGCTATGATTATTAAAAATGTTATTATGTAACTAAAAACCTTTCATAGGGTTCGAACTATAGGAAATGGTTCGAGTCATTAAGCGGACGAAGAAAGAGAGATAAAAATTTTAAATATTTGATGATATAAATATTTAGTTCTTAGCATTAAAAAATATCTGATATTAAGCGCAAGATGTGACACGAGATCTGTTTTAATATGGGGCTGCTAAGAGCGATTCAGGGAGCAAATTTAAAGAACACAGCAACTTCGATTGTGCATGACCAGTTCAGTCAGATTAAATTTACATTAAATTGTGCTTATTTGCTTGTAATTTAAGATATAAATAAATAAACGAAAAAGAGAAATACGTATAAAGATTATCTGTAATAACTTGACAGTTTCTCCAATCGCACTTCTCGCTTGTGGAACTCTCTTCAAGCTTCTAGCTTCCCAGTCAACTTTCAAAAATTTAAATGTAATGTCAATCGTTATCTTCTGTTTTCTTAATTCTTCTTCTTTTATTATTCTCTCTCCTTAATAGTATTTTTCTTTTCTTTTCTTTTTTTCTCATACTCTCTAACCCCTCGCATCTTAGTAGCTTTATTGCCTTACTTGGAGTGAAATGGTTAAAAAATATCCGACACTATTTAAAATAAATTACCAAATAACATCCAACTAAAGAAAGATATTTGGCTCTTCATAACTATTATTTAAACACATGAACACTAAAGAAACCCCACCTTAGGCATGATATATACAAAACTGAAAAATAATGTCTAAGGAACTAATGGATTTTATTTTTAATATGACATTATTTCTTATTACTGTAAATATTATTTTTGTGGATACACGTGTTTGAGTAGACGTTCTGCTTTTTAACAGTGTGAATTACGTCTACACATCCAAGATAATATAAATAGACTTGATCCGGCGGGCTTTTGAACGCTCGGCTACAGACAGGGCCATGACGCTCTTAGTAGATGAGCGGTGTAAAGCACGCCAGATTAGATGTTCCCTACAGATTAGTTTCCCTACAAAGAGAGACACATGTTCTAACTTCACCCTACCGGAGAGCAAATTTTCGGTATTAAGTCTATTTGAATGCGCGGGCCGATAGACGTAATTTACACTGTTAAAAAGAGAGAAAAATGTAAGCGCTTTACTTGGAACATCTTGTACTCTGTTGTCTCAGATTATTTTTGCAACGATAAGAACTTTGATATTAATTCGAAACACTATGATAAATATTGTTATTGAAAGCACATATTTATACGCCTATACGAAACTTACGTTGCCTACTACCGACGTATATGTATATGGTTTAAGGACACAGTGAGTGTTTGTTATTGGGTTGGTGCATAATTATCAGGCGTTTTGTAGGCGAGTTATTTGCTAATACAAATTGCTGTTTTGTTTACTTTTTTTAAAATAAAAATATCATTTTATTTTCAGGTTATAAAAATGCGTGTTGATAATCACACTCATTTAAAAATATCATTGTTGAAGTGTTATATTTGTTTTTCATTAAAAATATTGTTTAAAAACGCCTGATAATTATGCACCAACCCAATATAAACTAACTAGAGCTTAGTGATTTTTCTAAATCAGCGTAGTCATGAAGTTGTCGGAGTTAACTCCTCCTTAATTTCCTAGTTGTTCACTAGGGCACGATCTCTATAAATACTGGGCGATTTCTTGCCTCGTTCTCTTTTTACTTTGCATTTCAGCGAACACATTTAAAAGATGTGATCTCTCGCAGAGATTTGCGTTTTGCCTACTTGTGGAAAAACGCCATGAAACACACACACACGCACGTACGTACGAACATTCATCAAAATACGAACTCTTTACGTTCACGCACAAAAACAAATGTTGATGTCTTTGTCCAATGTAAATTTGGTTGTTTAATACATACACTTGTTTATACATATATATATATATATATATATATATATATATATATATCGGTCTTGTTTGTTTTCTTTACATTTCTTTATGGTAGATTCAATCTCTGAGTCCGCCATATTCTTATAGTGGACTCTCTTCTCTCAGGAGTTAGACACGTGTTTCTAATTCAACAACACGTAAACCCACGGCCCGCTACAAAGTAACCTACAATACGATCTGTTTTCTGACGCATTTTTATTATGTTGTTTTTGGTGGTGTCAGTTAGCTTAGTTGTCAGTTGCAGAGTATTTCAACGTAACCAAAATGGCAGTGTCTATGAGAAAACGCTGTCAGCGTCTTTGTAGTCATTTATTTCCAGTAAGTGGCAAATTTCTATATTTTTTTTTTTCAAAATGGGTCAGCATATCCTAGCAACAATACAGCAATGAAAGTGTTAAAGACCTTAGGATATAGTGTAAACAATCATACCGAGAGATAATTTTAGATACTGATAATGAAAACATTATTTTGATGACCAAAGTCTCTTAAGCTAATAATTCCCATCTTAATGCACGAGATTACTCGATAGATAAAATGATTTTCATCCGTCTTGTAAATATTTAGAGTAACACTTAATTCATTTGAAGGATTATCTTGTGTCATTAACGTGATTTTTTGTTGATAAACAATGGTAGATTTAAACATGTGAGTTGTTCATTCGAAACAAATGGGAAAGAAACTAATAAAAAAATATACTGAAAAGAATTTGATCGCAGACGCAGAGAGTATTTTTCTAGATATTTAATATATTTATTACATTCATATTTAATATTTATTAGATATTAATATTACAATGATATTTAATATTTTATTCTATGTCAGGTCACTTTATGAGTGTTACTGATACCATATAACCCAGTACTATCTGATGCATTGGTGGGTTATCGGCGACTAAAACAGTCCCACCACTAGACTTTTCTGATGAGGAAAGTGTCTCGATATCCAGAAGGATGAAAAACTAAACCTATCAAAGAGTTGTAGTGTTAACGGCCATCTAGCAAAATAGGTCTCACTGGGCGCCATAGCTATGTATGCCGCCAGTGCGGTGATGATACTGCATAACTGAGCGGAAGGGTTTCTTTGCTAGACTGAAGTCAACGGTCAGGGAGGAGAGTCCTCCCGATGGAATAACGTTCTCCCGATGGAATCAACGTTCAAGTTGTAAGACATCAGCTGTGTCTTGACCTGGAGAGTGATGGATTGCGCCAGGCCTACGCACGAATGAATAACTGTCCGACTTTTAAGCTAGCTATGTGCGGAGGGAACTGATCAAGTGCGTAGCTTAAAAGCGACGCTACGACCACATCCGATCATGGGGCTGATGATGGTGATCATGATCATCATTATCATCATCATCATCATCGTCTTTATCATCATCTTATTGTTACTAAATAGTTTGTTCGGTTTATTCCGTAAAAATACAAATTTTAAAAATTAACACATTTGTGAAAGGGATGAAGCCATTTCCCATCTTCCCTCCTACTATGGGTAAAATAGCAAAATAAACGAGTCTTGGATGGTAGCCATTCTAGGTGAAGATCTCTGGATTCAAAATCGAGAAGAAGACAATGGGATGACATTCCACTATCTTCCCAATGAAAGCATGGAATTCACAAATACTAAAGAAAAGGAGTCGGTTGGTTGATTTTGTTTAGCGGCATATCAAATTCTATGGGTTATTTAATGCCGATATCTAAATATTTTATACATGATTCAATACTTTCAGAGCAAAAAGCATGTTTTTATCTATATAGTTTGTAGAACATAAAATATATTACTGTTAATAGAACAGTTTGTAGAATATAAAATATATAGAATAGTTTGTAGAACATAAAATATATTACTGTTAATTTCACTACAAAAATGTATTGTTGGTAAATTTTTATGAAAAAATATTGCTTGTATTTTTATACATTTTTTAGTGTTGTATTGATTGTCATTTCGCTATAAAAATATATTGTTAGTCATTTTACTATAAAAATGTACTGTTGTTTTTTGTTTGGGGGCTCACTATTTGCCCATAGCTTAGACCCTAACAAGTGCTACCACCTCGTTAGGGTGGACCTAAGCACAACAGCAGAAGTAGTCCCACGCTTCTCAAAGACCTCTTATCTCCGGATCTGAGGCCTGACTTCCGGGTGTAGTTTATCGTCATACCCAGGACGACCGTGGAGAGTCGTGATCGCCTACATCCTAAAGGAGCATAGCATTAAAAAAAAGTATAAATGACATAAGCGTAAATAGTCGGATGTTACAAGATAAGGCGGTAAGACATTTTTTTTTCCTAGTGCCAAGTCAATTCTGTGTTTCCGGAATATCTAAAAATGAAACATAAATATATGTAGTCGACATGTGACTGAATATGTGTGGACAGCAGAAAACCCAAGCGGAATGTTGTTAATAGCTACAGATAGTTGAGGGGTCCACACAGAGTGTATCACCCACGCAGAAAAACAACAATGAAGCGGTCTCTCACACTAAGAAAACTGACCAACAATGAAGCGGTCTCTCACACTAAGAAAACTGACCAAACTTTACAACATTCAACGATGCTTTTCTGAGTTCTGCGTACCTGAACAATTTTAACCCTTCTGCCTGATCTCCAGAGTCAAAATTCGCAAATAATTGGTATGTAATGTTTTACGGTAAATATAAAAATAGTTACAAATATTTACCACTGTTTAACCGGTGGCTGGGCATTACGTCATTTTTCTCTACCACTGTTCAACCGGTGGCTGGGCATTACGTCATTTTTCTCTACCACTGTTCAACCGGTGGCTGGACATTACGCCATTTTTCTCTACCACTGTTCAACCGGTGGCTGGGCATTACGTCATTTTTCTCTACCACTGTTCAACCGGTGGCTGGACATTACGCCATTTTTCTCTACCACTGTTCAACCGGTGGCTGGGCATTACGTCATTTTTCTCTACCACTGTTCAACCGGTGGCTGGACATTACGCCATTTTTTCTCTACCACTGTTCAACCGGTGGCTGGGCATTACGTCATTTTTCTCTACCACTGTTCAACCGGTGGCTGGACATTACGCCATTTTTCTCCTACCACTGTTCAACCGGTGGCTGGACATTACGTCATTTTTCTCTACCACTGTTCAACCGGTGGCTGGACATTACGCCATTTTTCTCTACCACTGTTCAACCGGTGGCTGGGCATTACGTCATTTTTCTCTACCACTGTTCAACCGGTGGCTGGGCATTACGTCATTTTTCTCTACCACTGTTCAACCGGTGGCTGGACATTACGCCATTTTTCTCTACCACTGTTCAACCGGTGGCTGGGCATTACGTCATTTTTCTCTACCACTGTTCAACCGGTGGCTGGACATTACGCCATTTTCTCTACCACTGTTCAACCGGTGGCTGGGCATTACGTCATTTTTTCTCTACCACTGTTCAACCGGTGGCTGGACATTACGTCATTTTTCTCTACCACTGTTCAACCGGTGGCTGGACATTACGTCATTTTTCTCTACCACTGTTCAACCGGTGGCTGGACATTACGTCATTTTTCTCTACCACTGTTCAACCGGTGGCTGGGCATTACGTCATTTTTCTCTACCACTGTTCAACCGGTGGCTGGACATTACGTCATTTTTCTCTACCACTGTTCAACCAGTGGCTGGGCATTACGTCATTTTTCTCTACCACTGTTCAACCGGTGGCTGGACATTACGTCATTTTTCTCTACCACTGTTCAACCGGTGGCTGGACATTACGTCATTTTTCTCTACCACTGTTCAACCGGTGGCTGGGCATTACGTCATTTTCTCTACCACTGTTCAACCGGTGGCTGGACATTACGCCATTTTTCTCTACCACTGTTCAACCGGTGGCTGGGCATTACGTCATTTTTCTCTACCACTGTTCAACCGGTGGCTGGACATTACGCCATTTTTCTCTACCACTGTTCAACCGGTGGCTGGGCATTACGTCATTTTTCTCTACCACTGTTCAACCGGTGGCTGGACATTACGCCATTTTTCTCTACCACTGTTCAACCGGTGGCTGGGCATTACGTCATTTTTTCTCTACCACTGTTCAACCGGTGGCTGGACATTACGCCATTTTCTCTACCACTGTTCAACCGGTGGCTGGGCATTACGTCATTTTTCTCTACCACTGTTCAACCGGTGGCTGGGCATTACGTCATTTTTCTCTACCACTGTTCAACCGGTGGCTGGACATTACGCCATTTTCTCTACCACTGTTCAACCGGTGGCTGGGCATTACGTCATTTTTTCTCTACCACTGTTCAACCGGTGGCTGGACATTACGCCATTTTTCTCTACCACTGTTCAACCGGTGGCTGGGCATTACGTCATTTTTCTCTACCACTGTTCAACCGGTGGCTGGACATTACGCCATTTTTCTCTACCACTGTTCAACCGGTGGCTGGACATTACGCCATTTTTCTCTACCACTGTTCAACCGGTGGCTGGGCATTACGTCATTTTTCTCTACCACTGTTCAACCGGTGGCTGGGCATTACGTCATTTTTCTGTACCACTGATAAAGCGGTGATCAGGGGTCAAAGGGTTAAAATAAGAGGGTTTTTTTTATGTTGACACTAAAAATAAAAACGTAAGTTGCAATATTTTCTCTACGTGTGTCCGTCTTGACAGAGAACACAACAGTCTTCTGTGGGGTGTAGTGATAACACACAATCAATTAATTCTTTCTTTCTTTCTCACTCACAGCATATACACATTTTAACTTATTGCTTAAACGTTATCTTTAATGGATATCCATATTTGAGTAGATTCTCTGTTTATTTATTAAACAGTCTATTTGTTCATTTCCATCTACCGGAGTAAATATTCGAGAAATCATATGAGAAAAATATGCGTTCTTCAGCAGGACTCGAATCTGCGTTCCCCTAAGGGAAAGTATCATTAGATCTGGCGTGCTTTTTCACCGCTCGGCCACGTAAACCTACCGGAAAAAGCAAAGCACGAATTGTGCTTTTGAACATGAATCTTTCCCGAGTCTTGAAATATACATCTGTGCTCAGTTTCATATCAAAGACGGTTTTTTTAGGAATGGATTTTTTATTTATTAATCTGACATATCTATTGCTAAAACGCTATTTTTAATGAATGCCCATACTTGAGTAGATGTTTTGTTTATTTATTAAACAGTATATTTATTTATTTCTATCTAGCGTCCTGAATATTGGAGAAATCTTAGAAAAATATGCGTCCTTAAAAATCCCTGACATATTGATTCAGGGTCAACGGATATCTATCCTACTCGTCCTCATAATACTCTATAACGTTCCTCTTCCCACTCCCCTTGCAATATGAATGAGTAACTCTCTACCTTGTGCTGGCTTTGAATAGGTTAAATTTAAATTAACAGTAAAAACACTCCACTGTGAAGAATAGAGCTACAGTCTCACTATGCGAGCGGTTGCCTGTGTGGGTTCTGTAAGTGGAGTTTCCAGCTCTGCGCCTAACGGTTTGTTTGTTTTTTTGTTTTGTTTTGTTTTGTTTTTGCGTATTGTCTTTCTCTTAGACAGTCTGCACACCCAGGGCTATAACGCCCAGTCCCCCTCGCGGTATTTAATCCAGTGAAGGATTCATATCTATCCCGAGGATATTTGTGCGTAAGTGAATGCAGCGATGACCACGACGCTACGCACACACCAGTGACAATGTAACAGGTTTAAGAAATTATCAAATAATATAAACATTGAAAAGTCTGATATTCACAGGTTATCAAGAGGAACAGAGGAAAAAAGCGCATAACATACTTAGTGAGCTTGAGTAAATGGATGGCGGAACAGGATCTAAGAGAAATAGTGAAAAGACAAAATTTATTAAGAGCTACAAAGGACAGAAAATTATGGAGAGCCATGATCGCCTACATCCTGAGGGGGGGGGGGACGGCGCATGAAGGAAAGACCCGAATATCGCTATGTTTTTGTAGGTTTTCACTGTATTTTATGATGGCGAACACATTTTTCCTCTTTATAAGGATATGGATATGTGAGTGTATAAAGTGTGTTTGTTGGATTTTCGTACCGCTATTCTCTCCTCTATTCACTATACTATTCTCTATTCGGATCACTATTCGAGCGAGTATTATCGAGCAAGTACTATAAGTGCGAGTACTATTCGAAAGCGTCTGACACCAGCATTGTTCAACGGCGTTACTATAGTTGCAGCTACGATTACAAAGTCTCTACTACAACGAGCATTAAGAAAGTAACAACGAGTATTCGTTGGCATTACAAAAGTGGCAACGAGTGTTCGTTTACATTACAAAAATAGGGAAGTTTTTCTTAATTTCCGAAAACTGTCAGAACGCTACAGCCGCGCTCGTAATTGATATTATTGAAAGTTGGCTTCTTTTTTAGTATTAACACTTCCATTATTTTTAACCGCTTTTTTTTTTTGGCACGTATTGAATTATATACAATTTAATTGTAAGTAGCACAAATTTGTCCTTGAAAACATTATTAAGAAATACACGATACCAGTCTACCAGAAAAAGAAGATAAATTATATGTTATATAATATTTAAAACGGCCAACCTCATCAACATTAACAATTCACGTGCAAGATTCAAACTACAGAGGACCAATATTAATTATAATCTTGCATGCTTTTTACGGAACTGTGTTCCTGGCAAAAATAAATTCATGAATAATAATTACATCGGACATACCACTACGTGCTTATCAAGAAGACTTACTTTGCACCTCTCGGATCACAGTTTCATTAGGACCCTTTTAAAAGAACAGGGAGACCAACCAAACTCTCTCTGCATTATACTTGAGGAATATAATATACTCATCCACATGCAAAAAATAGTTAAAAATAATGAAAGCACCAATAACAAAAAAAGCAGCCAACTCTCAATGATATCAATTATGAATACTGTCACAACTTGTAGACTATGTTCAGAAATAAACCCCCCTCCATCCATATATATATATATATATATATATATATATATATATATATATCAGTTAAACAAAGGGCATCCTTGATAATAATGGCTAATAGATTAGTCGGGAGCGCTCAGATTTACAAATCTTTTGGACAGTTTTTACATAAATAACCAGCAATAAAATCACTTGTACGAATGCAAGAAAGATTTAATAAAAGCTTAATCGCAGTGCCTTGCCAGTCATCTTCAAAGAAACGTGTATAAAATGAGGTTGATGCATCAAATAAAAAATTATATATATATATATATATATATATATATATATATATATATATATATATATATATTCATCAAATTTTTTTTATTGTTTAACGTTGTTTGTTTCATAGATACAAGTATTTAAACAAATCAACTTAATATGATAAACAATAATAATAAAATAACATTTACCGGCCTGAAACAATTCCGAAAATTTTCATAGAAAATATTTTCATTGAAAAGGTCGAACCTGCATCCTATACGGAACCGTCATTTATTAATAAACGTTTATATTTCGTTTTTTTATTTCAATTTAATCACGTTTATGAAATTCAAACGTTTAACGAAAAAATGTCTTTAATAAATAAATTGTCGGACCTTGTCCATTTCTTAACATATATATATATATAAACATTCTTAGTGGTACAGACCTTGAGTATTGCTGTAAAAACATTAAGCTGAATATTACTTGGCTTAATTAAAAAAAAAATTGATGGTAAAAAAAATCAAAGTTTTTTGTCCAGTTTCACTCCTAAATTCAAATTTTTATCACCCTGTAAGTGTAAAAACTACGAATGATTGATGAGAGGATAGGGAAGGTAAAATGGGGAGGGAGAGTACTAGAGACAAACGATAGCAAGCCCCAGCAAGCAATCACGCTGTTTACAGAGAGACGGTTTGAGAGACTTGATATACAATGACTCTAGTATTTTTAAATGAAATAAAGCGTGTGACTGGGACAAAACAGTAAACCAGTCAACACTGAATTCAGCCGCACACTTACTGTTCTTTGAAAGAAAAAGCCGCTTTCTTTCTTATCTTATATATATATATATATATATATATATATATATATATATATATATATATATATACACACGATGGTTGCTGAAAAATTGTTAATCTAACCCACATTCCAAAAATAATTATTCTGATGGTTGTTCAGCGAAACACGAATTTTGAAGGCGCTTTATTTTACCTCTATTTACAGGTTTATTTCTTTGTATAGGAAGTTCAATACTTCAAAAGCCAAAATAATAATGTTATCTTATCAACAAACATACAATAAATGTCACCTATCACGATGAATTAATGTTTTCTCAAGGATGTATCGTGCCTTGAACGCCTATTGTAACTGAAGCTCACCTCACACTATACAAGTGGAACATATATACGATCCGTTGCTAAAGGTGCTGTGATTATATCGCTTCATTCTCTTCCTGCTACGCTCACTCCAAAAAGCAGCCAGATCAGACCGGAAATAAAATACTACTACCATATCTAGGCTGAAGCTACACAGTCTTCCCTTTCCAGTCTTGATAGAGTTCAAAATCTTCGACGAGACCTTATGAATAATTAATTATTTTCTACTCTACAATCCCTTTCCCACAGACGAAACATCGCAAATCACTCGCTACTCTATTTCTATTTTCATGGAAAATGTACTGACACGCTACATTCCTTAGTTCCACCAGTTCTAATATTTACAACTTTGATCTACTATGCCACGTACACTGAAACGAACCATCACCATTCTTTTCGTATTTCATTAGTGAGAAGGAAGTTCCACTCCAACAGGATTTTCCTAAGAACCGCTACGTTTTGGAACAGACTCCAAAAAAAAGTGCTTTCTTGACCACCACAATCTTAACCTTTTCAAAATTTTGAGTTAAACGTTATCTTTCCCACAAATCCTCATAAACTGCGTTACTTACTCTTATCGCTTATGCATCAACCTCCTTCAGTAATTCTCTACCTTGAGTGAGTCTTGAGCTTTATACAGAGTGAACATTAGTTTAAAAAAAGATATTCGTATTTTGTTTCATCATTATAGATTTGTAAATACTTGTATAATCACCTGCTGAGATTTTGAAACTAACCAAATATTTGACAACGTATCAGCTTTAATTTTTAGTTTGATATTTTAATACCTAGTCCAGGGATCGGCAATCCCCGGCTCCCGGGCCACATCCGGCACGTGAAGGATTTTTGTCCGGACCTCGAAGGATTTTTGTCCGGCCCATCAACTTAACACCTGGATACTAATTACCTAATTAATTTATGAAGCAAGTATCAGGAAAAATATCGGTTGGTGTTAACTGACTTACAATGCGACGAATTTCTTAAATCAAAATATAATTCCGAATCCACTGCTGACCTCTTCAAGAAATACGTTTTGCCAAGTAGAAAATATAAAAACCAATTGAGTAATGCTCAAATGATGGTATCGCTATTTTTTTTTTAAGCATTTCACCCCAAGCAAGGCGGGAAAGCCACTAGGACGCAAGGGGTTACAGAAAATTTAGAGAAAGATCAGATAAGAATGATAGAAGAAAGGATGAGGGTAGTGGATAGATCAAGGCAACTGGAGATGTCGATTGACATTACACTTGAATAGCTGGAGATTATAGCTCACAGGGAAGCAGGAATAGGGAAGGGAGTTCCACAGGCGAGAGGTGCGAGACATGAAGCTATTAGAGTAGAAGAGACGGCTACATTTAGGAGTTTCGACAGTGAAGGGGTGAGAGCGGGACCCCAGCCTCGTAAGGCGCTGGAACTCATGACGTCTGGGAACCAGCGAATGCAGCTCCTCGGAGCAATTTCCATGAAATTATTTGTAGAACAGACAGAGGGAGGCGACGGTGCGTCTGGGAGAAAGTGACTGTAGACGAGATGCCAGAGCAGGGCCAATTATATTACATATCCGCCTCTGGAGCCTATCAAGAACCCCGAGGCAAACAGAAGGGGCACCAGACCATATATGGCAGCAATACTCCATGCAAGGGAGAATTGTTGATTTGTAGATCTGGAGGATCGACTCCGGGGAGAAAAACTTCCTGTCGCGGCTCCTTGCGGTGGACGAGGCAATTGACTCAATGTATTTATTCCATCTCAGGTCAGCAGTCAACGTGAGACCGAGAAGCCGCAGAGTGTTGCTCTCGAAAAGTTGAGCGTCAGACATTCTAATGGAGGGAAGGGAAGGATCTCAGTGGTGATTAATAGAGAGCAGTTTTGTCTTAGAAGCGTTGAAGTTGACCAGCCAATTCATTCCCCAGTTCACAATCGATTGGAGGTCCTTTTCGAGACGCACGGCCAAGTGAGTTTTGTCAGCGAGACTAGATTTGTTTTTGAGGCAGGAATAAATTGTGGTGTCATCCGCGTAGATGCCAACTTGGGAAGTTATGGCGTCAGGAAGGTCATTTATGTAGATAAGGAATAGTGGGGCCTAGGATGGAGCCTTGAGGAACACCTGCGTTCGTGGGATAGGAACTGGAGGAGAATCCGTTGAGAACGACCTTCAATTCACGGTTTGACAGGAATGATCGTATTAGGTTATATAATCGACCCGTAATGCCATAACCATGGAGCTTGCGAAGAAGGCCGGCATGCCAAACCCTATCAAATGCTTTGGAGATGTCTCGTGCCACGGCTCGGGCTTCTCCGTTATTTTGAAGAGCTCGGTAGACTGTTTCAGTGATGGCCGTAAGCAACTCGGCTGTAGATCGGGCAAAGCGGAAACCATATTGTTTGTCTGAGAGCATATTATGAGATGTGAGGTGGTTAACCACCCCGGTATTGATTAGGGCTTCGAAGACTTTGCTGAAGAGGGGAATGAGACTGATAGGACGGTAGTTGGAAGGTTCATAGGGGTCACCGGAGTTCTTGAAGACAGGAACGATCGAAGAGGACTTCCAGCAGACAGGAAAACAAGATTCCTTGAGGCAGTAGTTGTATAGTTTAGAAAGGGCGGGCGCCAGTTCAGGCGCGCATTTCTTCAAGACGGTATCCCGTCTCCACCACTAGCCTTGTTGGGGTCTAAATTGAAGATAACGCCCAGTACCAAATATGGGGTTATGTTTAACCCACTCAATATGGCCTCAGTTCTAAGAGGGAAGTCGTGTATGGGTACACCGGAAGAGTCGAGCGTCGAGTTGAAGGAAAATTTCCGAGCAAAGCATTCAGCCTTGTCGGTAGAGGAGGTCAGGACTTCGAACTGGTTGAATAAAGGAGGTATAGAGGTTTTGCAATTGTTCAATACGCTCTTGCAGAGACGCCAATAATCTTTGGAGCCAAATTTGCGAGATGCAATACGTTCCTTCATCCGAGCCGCAAATAGTGACTTAGCATCGTTGAGGACACGCTTACATTCGTTACGGGCGGAGGTAAAGAGACGTCTATTGCAGTCAGACATGTCGCTACGGAATAGGTGGAAGTAGTGGTTCCTATGGGCGATGGCGGCTGAGCAAGCAGCCGAGAACCAGCGGGAGGAGCGCGACTTGACCCTATATTTCCTTGATGGGATGAAAGCGTCGATTCCAGCTTTAACCCAGGAAGAGACCTCAGAAGCACATTCTTGGACGAGGAGCTTAAAGACTCCATCCCAGGGGACATTGCAGAGGAAATCACGGAACGCGTCCCAGTCAGCTCGTTGATAGTAGAACGAAGTTCTAGTGGTAGGAGGTTCTTTATAGGGGGTGGAGTTGAAGGAGATTTTAATTGATACTACTGCATGATCAGAGTTACCAAGAGGGCAGAGTTGCGAGGCGCTGCAGGATTCGGGAATGGAGGTAAAGCACAGGTCGAGAAGAGAGGCTTTACCTTCCCGGTTGAAGGCAAAACGAGTGGGAAAGTTAACTATCTGTGCGAGGGAATGGGAGATTGAAAAATTGAACGTTTGAATGCCTGCGTGGTCAGTAGTAGCATTCTTAAGCCACAAGGTGTTATGGGCGTTAAAGTCACCAAACATAAAAATGTGAGCAAACGGGTGGAGGGAGAGAGCCTTGTCTATGCTGTCAGAAATGCTATCGAGTATCTCACAGTCTTGAGAGGATGGAGAGCGGTAAAGGAAGAAGAGATAGCTTACCGCGTTGAGGAGAGAGTCGTAGACACATGTATAACTGGTCTGGCGATTCGAGAGAGGACTCTCTGGCCAGAGGGAGATGGTCCTTGACGTAGACACCAAGACCGTGCATGTGGGTTAGAGAGTCTTTTCTGAGGAGAGGAAGGTAGCCGGGGATCGAGAGATCAGAAGAGGGGATAGACGAGACAAGTTTTGTATCACAGAGAGCCAATATATCCGGGCCGTTTGCTGTGAGGAAAGATTCCAGACTGCAGAAGTTTGTCCTAATGCCCCGGATGTTGGAGAGCGAAATGTTGAGGGGTTTAAGTGGTTTTTGAGACGCTGGTTTAGGGTTAATCTTTCGGTTTTTGTAACTCATATTGAATTTTGTTTGTAAGATGAGAAGGCCCGAAGTAAAAGAAACAGACAGTTTCGACCGTGACGCGGGCAGAGAGGAGTTGGCAAAATCTGCATCATTATGTGGCCTCAGGGTTGCCCACCGGAGGTGACTGTAGGGACACCTTTCCATGCGCAACATGGCACTACAAACACCCCGGTATTATACAACTGTTGATCAGAGCGGCCTCTCAAGATGCTACGCAAGAGTTAGGGCTCCTAACTACCAGTCGGAAACAGCAACCAGAGAACTGTCAACCGTGTACCCTCAGAATGAAGAGGTGATGCCACAGACTGCACACATCACGGGAGAAACAGAGCTGCAGTAATACAAAGGCTGGAGAGAAAGAGTACCGGGAACCCCTTCCTAGACAAGAAACAAGGTGTAAGCCTCTACTCATGTCCAATAGAAGGGGGAGGAGTGTTGACCGGGCGGTAGAAGAGACTACCTACTCCTATTCGGAAGTATATATGCCTTTGAACAACATTTTTCGAAAATGAAATATTCTAAAAGTCCTTGAAGAACAAGGTTGGGTGATGACCACCTGGATAATGTTTTTCTCCTGTCATCGACAAATATTTTCACCTGATGTGAAGAAGTTATCTAACAATAAGCAGAAACAAGAGTCTCATTAAATAATTTGCGATTTGTAACCGTATTTCGTTTGTAGTAAGGAATTTGTACTTTTTGTTGATTATGTTAGTTGTTATCCTGTTATTCCTGAACTAAAATAAGGAAACATTTTTAAATAATATAACATTAACTTCTTTTTGGTTTTTTTTTTCTTTTCTTTAAACCTCCAGACTAAGGCAGCCTTTTGGACGGAGCGGTCTGAGGTTGAAAGAGTTTATTATATTACATTTGATATCATGTCCCTTCTCCGAAACACTGCATAGCTTTCTGGCCCGCTACTGAACCCTGACATAAACGACTTGCATTACAGTTGTGAGTGGTTGTAAGTCTTCAGTATTAAACTAGTTTCATACTTTTCAAGTTTAATTATTGACTAAATACTTAAGGCACAAAAATAGATTAAGGAAAGTAAAAGGATTTTAAGTGGTAACTGAGCGAACGAATTAAATGGAAAAAGCACTCATTTTTATTTGAGGGTGGGTCAAGTAGTTTTTTGTGAAAACATGGAGGAGATTGATTATCTCTTTCAGAAGGTATAAGTTTAAGATAAGGTCTCAAAATTTAAATGCAAGTTGAAGAGTCTTCAAAAATTTAAATGCAAGGTCAATCTTTATCACCTTTCTTCTTAATTCTCGTTGGTCTATCGTTCATTTTCCTTAATAATGTTTTATTCTGATATTCTATCACACTCAGTAACCTGTAACCGGGGTAGAAAATGTTGGGTGTTGATGTATTATTTTCCCCGTTGTTATTATTTGTTGACTGTAACGGGGTGGGTAAGTTACGGGCTGATGTGTTAATAATCCCCTCTTGATATTATTTGTTGAGTGTTGTTAAATTACCCCGTTGCTATACATATTTGTAGCGTAGGAGGAATCATTTTCACTTTTTTATATTGAAAACGAAATGAGCATAAATGTACAACGAAAACAACTTGAGACCCGTTTTAACATAACAAGAATTTGTATTTTCTTTTTGTGATGTGAATTACAGAATATTGGTATGGTGTGTGTAAAAATGTTTTCAGTGTCTCTTTTGTTTAAAAGTCAGTCTTCACTTGTTTTGGTTCTGAGAATTTCGTTTGTGAGTATGCGTTTGAATCATCTGTTTTCGATCTTCCTGGAGTACTGGAAGACGTGTGTTACTGTACTACTACGTGTCTACTCTACTACTGACTACTGCTATAGGTACCCTAGTCTACACTACGCTACTGAGCCTCTTGTGGTGGAAGGGTTGCTTTCATAATGATCAGGGTCAGGATGATGAAATATCCTTCTTTTCTATCATCACTGATAACAAGGTTGTTTTTAGAATGATGAAATATCATCATCATTCTGGGCCATAATAAACCCCTCGCTTCTTAGGCGCTTTATTGCTTTGCTTGGGATGAAATGATAAAAATTGATCCTACAAATTAGTTGACCTCTTCAGAGAATTTGGTCTTTATGTTACGCTTCTTGGTTAAAGATATTGTGTGTTGATAAGTAATCAAGTACCAAGGAATATTTATTTAACTACTACTTTCAAATAGTCTCCCTCAGACAGTAATCCTTCGAAAAATTGAAATTATTCCTACAGATATTCATCGATTGGTTAAATTAAGAGTTGAAATCGTTATTATTTGCTAACAAAATAGATCGAACACAAGAGCAACGACGAGGTTTTAGAGAAAATGGAAACAAAAAAGAAACTTATACTTAACATTAGAAAGAGGCAGTTAAAATTTCTGGGGCATGTAATGAGGAAGGAGGGCTTGGAAAATCTAATACTCACAGGACAGCATGAAGGCAAGAAAGACAAGGGAAAACAACGCATAACATACTTAATGATTGCCTACGTCCTGAGAAGACAAAGCACATAAAGAAGAAGAAGAAGAAGAAGAAGAAGAAGAAGAAGAAGAAGAGGAAGAGGAAGAGGAAGAAGAAGTAGTAGTAGTGAAAGCAATCAGGGCGTTCAACACTTGCATAGCTCAAGGTCATGTATGGACAAGAAAATAAGTTTTCTAAAGACCGCAGAATTGCAAAACCTGTTTAAAATATCTCACTGCATTTTTTCAGGATTCGAAATTTCTGCTACTCTAAGCAACATTTGTCCCTCTTTTGTTTAAATAGATGACAGAACATGGAATGGAAGGAATAAATCCTTCCATTCCATGTTCTGTCATCCATTTAAACAAACAAGCTTTGTAGTTAGATTATTAGATGTATGTCTCTACTCTATTGCCTTCAGTATGTCCTTTGAGTATCCAATTCTACAAGCCCTATTTCCTCATTATGCATCCAAAAAATTTCAAACGTCTCTTTCTGATTCTAGGTACAAGTGTTCGTTTTGTTCCCATTTCCCTTAAAGTCTCCACGTTGCTCATATGTCCCATCCACGGTATTCTCAGAATCCTTCTGTAGAACCACATCTCCGTTGCATCAAATCTTTTTTTTTTTTCATCTATGGGGAAACTGTTCAATATTCACTGCCATATAGAAGTATGGATATTGCATAGCAATTCATCATTCTGTTTCTGACGAGGCTTACGGCTACATCACGTTGAAACACCGGTTCCAGCACGATCACCGGTTAAGCAACGTCAAGCCTGGTCAGTACCGAGATGAGTGACAGCTTGGGAATACCAGGTGTTGTAAGCATGAATATGCAGGTAGCTCAATGGATGATGGCTCAGTATTGTTAATCGGAGACCTGAGTTCGAATTCCAGTTTGGTTCGTTATATTCACTTACGCGCAAATACACTTGGGAAAAGTATAAATCCACCTCTTCTCCCCCAGCTATGGGGTAATTAGTAAAACCTGTATCACTAAATCATTATCTCCAAAAACATTCTTAAAACATAACGTCCTAGGTAAGACGATAAACTACATCCGACAGCAAGGATTCTGATCAGGAGGTTTTGAGGAGCGTGGAGCCACCTCTTAATTGCTAATTTGGGGTGGTAGCAGCGGTTAAGGTCCTAGCTATGGGCAATAGTTAACCCACAAACTGGGGTCAAATAACTATGAAAGTGTAAAAATAGGTTTTAATACCAGCGATACATTTTTTGGAAAAATATTACCAGCAATACATTTTTTAACAAAGAAGTTATTACCAGCAATACATTATTACCAGCAGTATATTTTTGAAACAGAAAAATATTACCAGCAATGCATTTTGGGAAAAAATTAACAGCAATACATTTTTGGAAAAAAAATATTACCAGTAATAAGTTTTTGAAAAAAAAATATTATCAGCAACAAAAATCTTGTCGGCATTAAATAACGAATTTAGGTTGATATGCCGTAAAACAAATCAAACCAAACCAAACTTAAAATCTAAAAATATTTTCTGGCTTTAAATAACCTGCAAAGGGTTGATAAGCCGTAGAAAACAAATCAATAGATGTTTCTAACGAAATTTTCTTGTTTCTTAATGTATTTTTCCTTGTAATTTTCTTTTTGCTTCTGCCATTAACATAGTGTCATCTGCGTATCTTATGCTGTTGCGATTGTCTCCATGTTTAATAAATCTTGGTTATATTTCTTGTTCTCTTAGAATTGCCCTTCTGTATAGGTTAAATAATTACGATACTCTTGTCTTATGTCCCATTCTATGTTTGTGTAAGTGTTCAATTCAGTTTATATCCGTAAGCAGGTGGTGTTTTGTCAGCAAATGTTACATATATATTTCCCAAATAAATCAAGTTTTCCTAGTAGTTCAAATAGATCTTTGTGTCGTATAAATCTTAATAATTCGGCACTTCGCAGTGAAGTAATTGTTAAGCTAATGTTGTTTTGACAAGGAGGGCTTACGACCATATCACATTGAAACACCGATTCTGATACGATCACCGAAGTTCAGCAACATCAAGCCTGATCAGTACCTAGATAGGTGACCGCTTGGCAATACCAGGCTCTGTAAACTTGGATATGCGTGTGGTCTAATGGATAACAGCTAGAAACTGGAGATCGGAGAGTCGAGTTCAAATTCCCGTTGGGTTCGTTATATTCACTTACTCACAAATACCATTAGGAAAGTTTTGAATCCACCTCTTCTCCTCCCAGCTATAGGTTAATTAGAAAAAAACCAATCAATCAATTTAATATTGTTCAAGTTTAAATGATATTTAACCTTCATTAGCTTTTAGATGGTAGTCAGGATACAAAGAGAGAATTGGCAAGAATGGGATATAAAATCAAAAAAATAATTGTTTTCTATATTAGTTAAAGTTTTTAAGCTAAAATATATAATGATACAATAGTGGAATTTCCACTGGTTTTTTATAATCTCAAGGAAAGCATTCTGTCATTAAATTGAGAATTATAACTCATCAGAAAATTAAAAACAGAAAAAAAAACCGTAACATTGTAACGGATACTTTTAAAAAATGATTTCACCCAAACAAGGAGATAAAGCCACTAAGATGTATGGGGTTACTGGGGATGAAAGAAAATAGACTCAAGGAACCTGAGAAAACGGTACTAATGAGAAAGAACAATTCAAGGAGACAGAAGATGATGATTGATATTGCATTTAAATTTGTGAAGATGGTAGCTGATAGAAAAACAAGAAGCTGGAAGAGAGTTCCACAGGTGGTAAGTGCGAGAGTAGAATCTATTAGAATAGAACTTACGGTTACATTCTAGCAATTTCAACAGTAAAATGATGAGAACTAACTGCCAATCTAATACGATGCTTACTTCGTGTAAAGTTTAATTCCTCTGAGCACCTTTAACAAGTCTGAGTATCAAACAGTTATAATGTATTCAGAAAACACCTTGACGTGTATAATAAACCGTGCTTACAAGGCCAACTCAAAATGAGGTTGTATTGGTTTCCTTTTTTATTTTATTTTATTTTATTTTTATTTTTATTTTTATTTTTTTTATTGTTAGCTACACTAGTGTTCAAGTTAACTACAGCCTATGGTCAGCATTTATATAAAAGTCATTAGTAGTCACGAGAATGACGAGTTTCTTAGGACGGTGTAGTGTTGAAGCTAGCATTGACGACTTAGCCGATAAGTTCAAAATCACAAAGGTTTAAGCTATTCTGTAAACACTGTGGTTCGTGAGTTCTAACCTGACATGAACAACAAAGAAATGTTTGTAGACGGTGCACAGAGTATATAATAGTGTCAAGTAAGCTAGGCTAGATAAGTATAATGGGTTTTGAGTGACAGAGGCCATTCTTCCCATAAAAGAGGGACGAATGTGTTAAAAGTGGAATAGTCATAGCGGAGAATTGTACCATTATCTAACAAAAATAGAGCAAATGGAAGGACACAGAAAAACGCTTCCTATAATTGACTGAGATTTGACTGATGAGCAATTTTTAGATGTCCTTCCTTATCCGATTAACGCACGCTCTGCTTCCATATCCTGCTAATACAATCAGGTTTGGGTTTTATGAGACAAGAGAAAGCGGCCTTTATGGTTATGTCTGTGGGGAGACATTGCAACCATTTGAACAGTACAGTTGAATTATTCTAATAATCATCAGGCAGAGATTTTGTGGGGAGATAGGAAATATACCTACCGTTTGACAAAGATTGTGACGTCATACATCTCGGGTCTTAGGTAATATATTCGGTTAAGTCATAAATAATGTCCGTTTTCTATATAATTACATTTTATTCAATTGTATGTTAGCCATCATTTTCAATAACTTGTCGCCACTTACCAGACAGCCTTTTCTGTCAAATTCCGCAGGTTTTCGTATGGAAAAAAGTTTTCGACGAATCCTTGAATCTGGTTGTGATTAGAGAAATTTTCCTCATCAAATTACTTTGCAGTGATCGAAAAAAGTTTTTAATCGGTCTGTGCGAGGTCAGGTGAATATGACGTTTGAATTAGAACAGACCAACCAAGTTCCAATATCTTTTCTGTTTTATTCTTGCTCTATACGTTCTTGGCTTGTCGTGAAAGAAAACAACATTTCTTTAATCCACTGTATGCGCTGCCACTGAAGTACAAAAACTACGGTATCTTAGTGTCCTCCAATCTTATTCTTAGCTGTTACTTATAATTAGTAGCTAGGATGATTTATTCGTCATTACAATTGATTCACAAAAACATAAATTACTTATGACTCTACCTAAAAGTATAATAAAGTTAAAAATGTTTTTGTTGCATTGACTTACGCTAGAATGTCAGTTTTCGGTTAGCTCATAAATCAAAACAGTCGCAAGCGGCTTGATTCCTTTCCATTAATAGCTTAAAATAGTTTACTATAACTGTTGTCTACAACAGTAGCTAAGCTTGTCGGAGTAGTGGGTTGGCTGACATGAGGTTAAACCCTCCTAACTAAATTCAACACTTAGCTCTTTCTCTAACGCCAAACTGCACATTAGTACTGGGCGATGTTCCATCGAAAAGCGAACTTTATAGGAAGAAACAGTTTAGACAGAGAAATCAACACTGCATAGCGACTGACAGTTTCATGTCCTAAGCGATCATCTATGGCCTGATGATCACTTCAGTTGTAAAATTGCTAGTTACCATACAGTGTTGATTTCTTAGGTAGCTCCAAAATCATGCGCCCTTTCGGCAAATGAAATAAAGGGTGAAAAACAATGTTTTTAAAAATTTACCAAATATCAGCGAATTATCAGATTTTATTGAAATTTTCAGCATTTATTCTGTAATGAATGAACTTTATATTGCATCTTTGTTTAAGTTTCCATTAAATACTTTCAGGCCAATTATATCTCCTCTTTACTTAACACGTGGCTAATTTGTGATAGCTAATTTTGGATGTTCCTAATTTTTTCATTTTATAATGCTGAATCACCAATATCTTCTAAAATTAATATCCCCAATAAAAATTAATATCGAGGGTGAACACATCGAAATCTTTAGAGAAAAAAAAAATTGAAGAAAACAAAAAAAAATATTTTGTGGAGAGTTACTGTACTCAATTTTAATAAAATACACTACATAATTACTCTTTCCACAAGAAACATCTCTGCTGTATATTTGCTTGTGAAAAATTGACTTGTTTACTGTACGATTTTAAAACTCGTTCAGATCATGACTGTTACTGATGAAATTAATATAAAATGAAAATGTGTTTGAAGAATCGAAAAATGTCAAGTTTACTTCCATTTTCCAGCGTGAAGATTTTATAAAAATATTTCTTTTCACTTTTCAACCGTTTAATTTGTATTCTTTTGAAGCTCAAAATGAGTTATGTCTCGTGACTAATACACTTCTGCTTCTAACTTTAGTTTCTATTGAAATATTTAATATTGCGCTGAGTCTGATCTTCCATATTTGACTGGATTTTTTACAGTAGGAGAAGGATCTTAGTAATTTTCTTTACCTTTGAACGTGTTAAGAGGCGTTTATATGTGCTGCTAGGGAATATGTATTTTTCGTTATATTTCTGCGCAAAAATTTCACAAAATCTAATTAATTAATCCTTAAGCTTACTATTGTTTTTCCGAAACTGGGACATATATTTGATTTTTAAGAGATTTTTAAGAGATTTTTAGCTTATTTTAATTTCTTTTCCTTTTTTTTTTTTTTTTTCCTGTTTTCCATTAAATTTGCTAATCCAGTTCGATTATGAGTTTGTTATTTTTTAATTCTACCCTTGTCTCATTTGGAGTATCTTTGCTTGATTTTTACTTAGAACTGAATTTTTACAGTGAGATTTACATATAACACCGTTCGTGGTCTCTGCTATCATTTCTAAGCAGGATACCCACAAAACACGCGAATTTGATGGTATCCCTGCAATAATTCTACACAAATGTGCCCCTGAAATGGCCCCTGTTCTCTTTAAACTCTGCAATAAATGCCTTGACGCTTCTTACTTTCCTGCTTGTTAGAAGTCCTCTTCTGTAGTTCATGTTTTAAGAACCCGGGAGAATCGACTGATCCTTTTAACTATCACTCTACAAATCTATTACGGCTTTTTTTTTTTTGCAAAATCCTAGAGACTCTAAGCAACTCCGAGTTGGTTAAGCATCTCACCTCGCAAGGTCTTCTTTCAGACACGCAACTAACAGGGTTAACTGCTAATGTGTTAACAGTTACTGCTAAAAGAATCTGTCAAGCTTTAAATAAGAATGGTGAAGCTCGGGTTGTTGCTTTAGATATCTCAAAAGTGTTTGACAGGATTTGGTATACTGTTCTTCATCACAAGTTGAAGGGCTATGGCATTCCTGGACTAAGGTTTTATTTGATTCAATCTTAACAAATCGCGAAATGAAAATCGTCTTGAAAGGCTACTCTTCTAGATCTTTATACAATACTACTGGTGTCCGCCAGAGCTGTATCCTTGGACATACCTTGTTCTTAATTTTCAGCAACGACCGATATCATCCTCAACTCGCTACCCATGCTGATGACACAACTATTTACTCCCGTTTTAATGGTGAGTTTGATAGGATCGATAAGGTTAAATTGGCAGCTGATTTTAAAATACCTTCAATCTGTTGTTAACTGAAACAAGAAATGATTTCTTAACTTTAATGCATCCAAAATGAAATTGCTCTCTTTTAATCGTCTTGGAGAACCTTTTTTGACTTCCATCAACATGGCTGATTCTATCTTCCAAGAGAATGATTCATTGCACCTTCTTTGTCTAACGTTTTCCACTGATAAAAAATGGAACCATGATATAGAATCTAGAGATTCTCGGTAAAATCCAAATAGGACTCTGTAATGTTATTGGTCTTGACATGGCATCTCAGCTTCAGTCACTTTCCTACCGCCATAAAGTACCTCCCATGTGCCTTTTCTATAAATGGTGACTGTTTTGATTAGCTTTCTTCTTTGGTGCAGCGACTTTACGAATTTAAGCGCAGTATTAGAGTGGCATGTCTCATCATTTTACAGGTGAAATTCGTAGATGTTCAGAAATTTAAATGCAATGTCAATCGTCATCGTCTATCTCTTTGTTTTTCTTTCTTCTTCTGTCATATTAACAATGATTTTTCACGATTTCTTTCATTCTTAGTAACCAATGCGTCTTCGCGGGTTTATCGGTTCGTTTTGGAGTCAAATAATTTTTTAAAAAAAAATAGAAAAATTTTTGGTTTAAAAAAAAGTTTAAAATTTGTATTTAAGAATATAAATTAATTTTTCTCTCCTTGCGTATTAACTTTAGGCTATTATCTTTCAAATAAAATCAAAAATTCACTTTAAAAAAAAATCTAAATTGTTTAAAATGCGTTTTTCAGTAATTTTTAGAAAGTCTGGCGAGGTTCCTAAAACTTCTAGATCCGCAATACAACTATAAACACTCTACACCGGATATAAATCTCACTTCTCCTTTCAATATAACAAGTCTTAAGTATTATAATCAGAAGTCTACGTGCTGTGGGTCAGTTACATGGAAATTTTAGATAGATAGATAGATAGATAGATAGATAGATAGATAGATAGATAGATAGATAGATAGAGTTCAACCAAGCTGAACCGCGACATTTAAATCTTACGTTAAAAAGGCGGAGTCAATAATGTGCACACCCTCTTCACTTTAAACGTGACTAGCACAAAACAATCATGGAGAAGAGGAAAATATTCCAAAATCTACGTACGTGCAGTGAAGTCATCACACACACACACACACACATATATATATATATAGATAGATAGATAGATAGATAGATAGATAGATAGATAGATAGATAGACACACGCATATATATATATATATTTATATATGTGTGTGTGTGTGTGTGTGTGTGTGTGTGTGTGTGTAATTCTGCAGCAGGAATTCTTTCAAACATGTTTAGTTGAATAATATCGATTACTTATGTCTATCCAATATTTTATTACTTTTTCAGGTTTCCCAATTAGCTGTTTTATATAATCAGTAAATTTACCAAAATTCATATTTACTTTATATTTATTTGTATTTTATTTTATTTTATGAATAAAATAAAATATAAATAAATGAAGGAATATAAAACGACTAATTCGAAATTTTTAAATATATATATATATATATATATATATATATATATATATATATATATATATATATATATATATATATTATTATTATTACGTATTATTTTAATACCTATACTCTGTTAGTGTGATAAAGAACTTATAATTCAATTTGTAAATAAAAATATATTTGAACAAACCGATATCAGGGAAAAAAACTCAGTTAAAAAAGAAAAAAAAACTAAAGACATCCGTGTTGGTCGAAAATACTCCATCAGCACTGCAACGCCTAGTTAAAAATAAACAAATAAAAACACCGACAGAGTAAACTAAGTAAAAACGTAAAAGTGCTCAATACACTGTGGAGCAAAATCTTAAAAAAATAACCTAGTGAGCTATAACCTACCTACCAAGGTTTCACCTAACGGATCTTCAGGGTACTACTGCCAGTAGTACCCTGAAGATCCATCAGGTGGAACCTTGGTTGGTAGGTTTTGGCTCACTAGTTTGTGTGTGTGTGTGTGTGTGCGTGCGTGTGCGCGTGAGCGTGTGCTTTCATTCTGTCAGTGAGTCGGTCTTGATCACGGCAGATCTAACGACGGTTTTTCAAACAAAGGAAGATGTACGTTCGAACCCCGCCGCAATGCGCATATTTTTTTTTTTTTATTAATAAGGTTTCTCGAATATTCATACCAGTAGACGAAAAGAAATAAATATACTGTTTAAATAAATAAACGGATCGTATTCTCAAATATGCGTATCTGCTAAAAATTACGTTTAACTAATAAACACATATGTATATTTCTTATTAGTATAGACGTTATTCATAGCGGGTACACGTGTTTGAGTTGCTAACCCTGTTTTTTTTTTTAGGGGGGGGGTTGTTGTTTATTATTATTATCATTATTTTTCAATTCAACAGTGAAATTAAAAACAACCGGCGTAGATGGAGAACCTATTTAATAAAAACAATGTGAAACTTTTCCTGTTTCTGTTTCGTACCAAAAACGTAAATAACCATAATTTGAAAGGATTTTTTATTCATTATTTCTTACTAATAAGTAAGCATTATTGTTAGTGGGTACATGTGTTTCAGCTGCTATCCCTGTTATTTTATTAAACTTTATTTATTTTTCACCTCAGTCAGTTATGTGCCATGCGTGGTACACACTTAGGCAATCATGTATCTTCCGATACATGACTGACGAAGCAGAGATTTTTTTTTCCTGCAGTAGGTTGTCATTTCTTTCTGCAGTAGACTAGTTGTCATCCAATAGTTGTGGAGGGAGGAGAGGATTCATACCTTTCCCAAGGGTATTAGCACGTAAGAGAATGTAATGGATTCGAACACAGCTCTCCGATTCCTCAATCAAAGCCGCTATCCATTACTACACCGGTCTGAATATTCGAGAAATCTTATTAAAGAAAAATGTTCAAAAATACGTCTCCCTTGGTAGGAGAAAAACGTTGTCTGATCCAACGCGCTTACACCGGCTCAGCTACAAAGTGCGTCACCGATCACGCAAGTTCGAAGAATTTAATTAGCAAAACAAATTCGGTATCATTAATGAGATCTGTCTTTATATGGACAAGATGATTTAGCATCTCGCTACCACCTGTTTTATCAACATCAATTTGTGTACAAAAAGTGGATCACAGGGTTTATTCAGCTTAATAAATATTTTCAGGAAACCTCAACGTCTGATAGGTCATTTAATATTTAAATCATGCCCGAATATCAATATCAATTTTCGTACAAAAAGTGGATCACAGAGCTTATTCAGCTTAATATATATTTTCAGAAAATCTCAAATTCTAATTGGTCACTTAATATTTAATAACATCGACCTAGTTCTTGACCTGACCAAAAAGATAATTCCACCAAAATCTATCAAGCCTCTGTGAGCCTAACACGTGACCAAATTTAGCAATAAAATATGAAACGTCTTTCATCTTCGACAGTGAGCCGATCGGAATCCTTTGAACTCGTCACACAGTTCCAGGCTTTCCGTTAAAGTTCCTTAACATGATTCCAACCTGAAAGAACACTCACTTACACAACAATATTTTATCCCGAAAATTTTCCACATTCAACTTCATACACGAATCTTTTTCATACGCTTTCAAGCTCAATGTTAAATTATTGTAATTAACATAAACACAGCTTGTTAAAAACCATTTATTCCAACTACAGAATATTCTCTTCGAACAAGGAAAAACAAATCAAATAATTCCGTAAACCTTAAAGTAAGTCGTAAACAATATTTCTCTACTTTAAGTACAAACTTGAACTGTTTTTTTTCTTAAATTACAATAATACTCAAACACACTTTCTCATTGTACAGACCATTCAACAACATATAATCTATCAAACCAGAACTTTGACAACATTTCAATCTAAACATAAAAGGACGTTTGAACTTTTTAAAACCACCTCCAGTTTTTGTATCTCTTATTTATATAAATATTTTATTCACTGTTGTGCAAAAACTGCTGTTTCTCATGTTATCCTTATTCTATGCTTGTTGAATACTGAAATTTAATGTTAGTGGAAATTGTTAATTTCATCACGCAGCCTAATTTACTCAAACAATTTTTGATCAATATAATGTAATCCATTAACACAACCTCCACAACTTCATTTTCAAAAGCGACGGTAGAATCTATGTGTATAGGTTATATTTTCATAGTCAAATTCCCCAAACTTTTGTGTAGTACCTCGTATATGTTATAAGACATTAAAAAAATTAAATTAAATAAAACCTGAGAATGTAATATCATTTACGCGAAAACTATTGAGAACTTCAATGATTAGAAAACAAAATCATTTGTCAGAATCTGTATGTATCGGATGAGCGAGTGTATACAAGAATGTGCCTACATAAGTTATTTTGGTAAACATTTCTTTATGCACCCCCTCTCTCTCTCTCTCTCTCTCTCTCTCTCTCTCTCTCTCTCTCTCTCTCTTGTATACATACACAGACACACACAGAAACATACACAGCAACATTGAACGATTGTGTGCAGTAAATTAACCAGTTTTAGAGTTGCGTAATTCCTTCGCCTAATTTTACGATGTTACCTTCAACGAAGGTGATTTTGGGACTTGTCTGTAGAAGCTGTTGCCAAACCGGTGATTGTGCGTATTCGGACGATTGCAATGAATTTGCACAATGCCCTACGCACTTTGCTGTTAATGACGTGTAGCAACTTCTACTGAACTTCTGACGTCTCCATCGTTATCGCCTGATTTGATCTCCTTGAATATTACATCTTGAATATAGTAATATAGAAAGAGTGGGAATGAGTGTGTGTATGTTTATGTATGGGGGTTAGGTGCATGTGGTATATGTACGCATTTATGTATGTGTCGGGTTTTTCTTGTGCGTAAATGTGTTGTGTCTGATTGTTTTTATTTAACTTCTCTATGGGGTATTTAATGCGGAAATCTAAATATTTTTGCACAAAATTATTATTTTAAAAAAATTTTAAATTAATAATGCTTTAGTGATAGAAGTCTTACTAATTAACCCATAGCTGGGGGAGAAGAGGTGGATGCGCATAAATGAATATAACGAACTCAACAAGAATCGGAACTCGGCTCTACGATTAACAATTAAAAGTTATTATCAATTACACCACCCCCACATTCAAGCTTTCAGCATCCAATATTCCCAAGCGGCCACACATATAGGTAATAACAAGGCATGACGTATGTAGGTGTAATATATATATATATATATATATATATATATATATATATATATATATATATATATATATAAAAAAAATATGATTCCTTCGCTACATAAGAGCCCTCATGTTTCACAAACGAGCCGAAACCCTCAATATAATTATTCAAATTAAATTGAATTAAAGTAACAAGCCCTGTTTCATCCTCAATCGAAAATTTAAGAATAACCAAGCATTCACATATATATATATATATATATATATATATATATATATATATATATATATATATATATATATATATATATATAAAGCCTTCATATATATATATATATATATATATATATATATATATATATATATGAAGGCTAAAATAATTGGAGTATTAATAATGGAAGTATTAATAATAATAAAAAAAAAAAAAAAAGTCATCACTCAATAATGTCAACTATGAAAAATGTGCTGACTGTGTTTGGAAAATAAAAATAAAACATTTCCATCACTATACATACACATATATAAAAATCTACATATTCAGATAAAAATAAAAATAAGAAGACATCCTTGATAATGCCTAAAAGAATAGCCAAAACGGCTCAGATATATGGAACACATTTTATGTACAGTTTATGTACAGATAAGCAAACATACGAACTCAAGAAATATTGAATAAAAGCTTAATCGCAGTACTTTTCTAGCTGTCTTCAATGAAACTTGTATAAAAGTGTGATACCTGCCCCCAATACACAATTTTACACATGCACACACACACATACACACACACACACACATATATATATATATATATATATATATATATATATATATATATATATATATATATATGATGAAATATGTTTTTAAGGTATGCTATATTTATGGGTTAAAATGCTCAATGTCATGGATAGAGCGTATGTAAATATAAAAGTGGACATTGGAGTCAACACCCAGCGGCAACAGTCTGTTACATCCTAGATGCAATCGTCAAACCATATATATATCTGTGTGTGTGTGTGTGTGTGTGTGTGTGTGTGTGTGTGTGTGTGTGTTCTAATAAAAATCCGGAAAACAAATATTTTCTCTCCTGATCGAAAATACTCCTAGAAAGTTGAAGAAAGAACTAATTTCATACACGCCATTATCATCCATTAGTAGTGAGATTCCTCTAATTCTTGTTGTCATTTTATTGCAACTCTCAAAGTTCCTTTACAATCTCCGTTCGATAATTAAACATCATGGCTCAGAAAAAATAAGCATCCACTAAAATTGGAACGCACTTCGTTTACAATTAACTGATCTTGTCAGAAAGGAAGAGTTCTTTTGTTGCTAGATCACACATATTAAATTTGCGACCAGACTTGTACATTTTAACTTTCATCTCAATGTGGGATCAATAGCAAAAATGATAAAACCATAAACAAAAAGAAACTAAATTAACTGCCTAGACTATCTACCCAAACACATATTATAAAGTTTAAAATTTCAACGCCCTGCCCCCTTCGTGCACATGCTTAGTTTCATCAACGTAAACCTCACTTTAGTCTGATGAAGTCCTAAAGAACGAAACACGTTACACAGAAAATCTTTTCCATTCTTCTGGTATATAAAAATGTATTCATCATTTTCTCTTATTCCATTTATATGGAACTTTTAAATGATAGGAAAACAGTATTGTTTTTCACCATCGAAAACAAAATGTCGCTTGTCTTTCCCAGTATTCAAAGTCACATCGCTAGTAAAGTCCTGGGTATGACGATAAACTACATCCGGCAGCAAGACCTCTGATCGGAAGATTGAAGCGTTTGAGAAGCATGTAATCACCTATTAATTGCTGTTGTTCCATGTCCACCCAGACCCTGACTTGTCCCGCCTGCTCGGGTCCCAATAGTAAACCTCCCAACAAAAACATAACACTATGAAAGTATAAAAATTCTTTTTTATACTAAAATTACCAGCAATACATAGTTATAGTAAAAGGACTAGCAATGCATTTTATAGCAAAGTGACCAACCATATATTTTATATGTTGTTGGAGGCATGCAATGACGTTCAAAATATTTAGATTTCGACATTAAATCACCCATAGAGATTGATATGCCGCTAAACAAACTCAACCAAACCAAACTAAGCATATCTGGTAAAAGAATGGCTTCAAGGCGTGGCTTAAAATATACTGACTGTATCAACTACAGAGGAGTAAGCTGCCCTCACGAGTGGATGCTTACAGAGTCAAACTAAACTGTTATATATATATATATATATATATATATATATATATATATATATATATAATCAATATCAATTGACTGATTCTTTGTTCTCAAAGTCTATTATTCGCCATCAAATAACCCAGCAAGTGTTGATATGTCGTTAAATTAACCAACCAAATCAAATAAAAAACAGTCAAAGCTTACCAAACTAAGATAGATCGATAGTGCTAAATACTAATATCATCTACTAATGACATGACTAACAATCATGCCCCCCTTACCAATTATCCCGCTTTACCGCACTTTACATGATTTCGTTATTCAGTAATAATACAGACGTCTAATTCATAGCGCGTAAAATAAGGGAACTTAAGCGTGGTGTAATGATTATAAGGTTTGTCTTGCTAAATCAGTTACGACAGAACAGTCAGTTCAATACTCCCTTGGTGCCCCTTATTTTTGGCTTTTGGTTACGATTAGAAAATTATTAAAACGCGTAAAATATTAAGGAACAGGAAAATTTCTTTAGAAACAAAGATAAGGTTATTGAACTGTTATGTAATATCGGTCCTCCTATATGGCATCGAATGCTGGACAATCTCCTCACAGATAAAGAAACTTGAACGATGCTGAGAATACCAAGGACTGAACACCTCAGCAACGACGAAGTTTTAAAGAAAATGGAAACAAAAAGGATATTTATATTTAGAATCAGAAAGAGACAGCTGAAATGTCTAGAGTATATAATGAGGAAAGGAGACTTGAAAAATTTAACACTCACAAAATATGTTGAAGTTAAGAGGGACAGAGGAACGCAGTGAATAACTTACCTAACGAGCACGTGTAAATGGTTGGAGGAACAAGGGACATATAGCAAACAGACATAACTTGCTACGAGCTACAAGGAACAGGAAGTTATAGAGAAATATGATCGACCATGTTCTGAAGGGACACAGTATATAGACGAAGTTTCGTCGATCCTCAATCGAATTTAATCTCACTTTACTACAGTAGCACGTCATATATATATATATATATATATACACACACATATATATATATATATATACATATATATATATATATATATATATATATATATATATATATATATATATATATATATATTTTAAGCATTTCACCCCAAGCAAGGCGGGAAGCCACTAGGACGCAAGGGGTTACAGAAAATAGGAAGATCAGGTAGGAGTGATAGTAGAAAGGATGAGAGTAGTAGATAGATTAAGGCAACTGGAAATGTCGATTGACATTACACTTGAATAGCTGGAGATTATAACTCACAGGGAAACAGGAGAAGGGAAGAGAGTTCCACAGGCGAGAGGTGCGAGACATGAAGCTATTAGAGTAGAAGAGACGGCTACATTTAAGAGTTTCGACAGTGAAGCTGCCAGCCTCGTAGGGCGCTTGAACTCATGAAGTCTGGGAACCAGCGAATGCAGCTCCTCGGAGCAATTTCCATGAAAGTATTTGTAGAACAGACAGAGGGAGGCGACGGTGCGTCTGTGAGAAAGTGACTGTAGACGAGACGCCAGGGCAGGGCCAACCATATTGCATATCCGCTTCTGGAGCCTATCAAGAACCCTGAGGCTGACAGAAGGGGCGCCAGACCATATATGGCAGCAATACTCCATGCAAGGGCGAATTGTGGATTCGTATATCTGGAGGATCGACTCAGGGGAGAAAAACTTCCTAGCACGGCTCAGGGAGCCAACTTTCCTCGCAGTGGACGAGGCAATTGACTCAATGTATTTATTCCATCTCAGGTCAGCAGTCAACGTGAGACCGAGAAGCCGCAGAGAGTTGATCTCGAGAAGTTGAGCGTCAGACATTCTAATGGAGGGAAGGGAGGGCTCTCTGTGGTGATTAATAGAGAGCATATATGCAGATATATATATATATATATATATATATATATATATATATATATATATAACCAAAAAAAAAGTTCTGTCCGTTTTTTAATTAGAATTGAATGAAGTTGAAATATATACGAAATGCGTGTAGCAATTGTTTTCAAATTCAGACAGCCGGAAGTAGGAACATCAGATGTTATAAAAAAAACACGCGCACCGTGCCCGGCCATCAGTTATAAGCCGGACAGCTGTGAGAAGGATGGAAGTGTCTAGAGATCTCTTTCGGGGCTGTTTGCTTTACGACTTCAAAGTGAGCTTATCAGCAGCTGCATCAAGTCGCCGCATATGTCAAGCGTTTGGGGATAGTGCTGTGGATGAACGTACTGCAAGGCGTTGGTTTCGAAAATTCAAGTCGAGAGATTTGTCTCTCCATGATGAGCCGCGCAGTGGACGACCACAGGTCTTGAATGATGGAGTTCTGAAGGCGGCCATTGAAGAGGACAGTAGTCTAACGTGTGGTGAACTTGCAAGACAGTTCAACGTTTCCGATGAAACAGTTAAACTTCACCTGCACTGCCTAGGTAAGACGTACAAACTGAGCAAATGGGTTCCGCAAACGTTGTTGGAGGTCCACAAGGGACAACGAGTGGCAGCCTACGTATCGCTGCTTTCCCGCCACCGTACCGCATCCTTATTCAATCAAGTGATGAAAAGTGAGTTCCAGACATTGGTTGTCTCCTCAGGATGCTGTCCCTCACACCGCAAGACCGCGGTCTTTGCGTCAAAACTCTCCCGAGTTCTACCACAAGGGCATTGAACAGCTGGAGACACGTTTGCAGAAGGTGTTGGATGCCGATGGCGTTTACTCCGAAGACTAAATATAAGTTACACATACTGTGAAGCGTTTTCTTTTTTTTTCTTTAAAAACGGACTGAACTTTTTTTTGGTTACCTTATATATATATATATATATATATATATATATATATATATATATATATATATATATATATAATCTACTCTCCCGTCGAATTCGATGCATGAGAGCCATTGGAAAAAAAAGGTTGACAAAGGTTTTTTAGATTGTAAGAAGTTTTGGAGATAATAATGATTTTTACTGATTCAAGTTATACTAATTAACCCATATACAGGGGGATATGTGGATTCATACCTTTCCTAAGGGTATTTGCGCGTAGTTGAATATAACAAAGCCGACTGGAATCAGATTTCGGCTCCAAGATTTCAAATCCCAAAATCCATTCCACCATTACACCGTTATTCATTACACCACTCGCACATCCAAGTTTACATTGGTATTCCCAAGCGGTCAGCCACCTAGGTAGTGACCAGGCTTTACGTTGCTTAACTTCGGTGATCGTATGTATCTTGATTTGGGATCATATTTTATTGTTGTTTTTTCTCTTTGTTCTATGATTTTTAAATCTTATTCGTAACTGAATTGTTTGCCTATTTTTTAAATAAAGATATGAATAAAGAAAGATACTGTAGCTTGTTTAGTTTTTTAATGTGTTGGTCTAGATTACGTAGGTATCCAATAAACTAAATAGCATTGTGCAACGTTCGTGTAACGCATTTGCAATGTGGTGTAACGTGATGTAACGTTACGTAGAAGTTGCAAAACGAAACTTATGACGTTGAAATACGTTACGTTATAATCTTTCATTAACAGAAAATGGATAATAAATTCTAAGATACTAGCTCGATTATTCTTCATCTAAATTAGTGACTCTCAGTTTTAAAAAAATATGAAATTAAATTTTTATACATTCTATATATATTGTTAAGTAAAGAAAAAGTATTTAATTTTTATTTGACTAGTACGTAATTTTTCAGTTACAGCACTTCACAATGTAGGTAGTCTCCCCATCGAGGTGGGATATGACACAAGGTCAGAGTTTAACGTGTAGAACCCGAGTGCGAACGCTCACGCAACTGGTCAAAATTGGTCTCATTTTGGGGGGTGGAGGGAGCCTCCCCCCCCCCCGAATAGCATTTCACAATGCATGTAGCTACCTATAGCCTCCCCACTGAGGTGGGATGCAACACAAAGTCAGAGTTTAACGTGTGGAACCTAAGTGCGAACGATCTTGCCACTGTTCAGTAGCCAGGTATTGAACTCACAACTCTTTGGGTCAAGTAACTGGATCCAACCAACGCAATTATGGTAAACAAAAACTTGGAGATTTGAGTTAAAGGGAGATAACTGAGACACCCGGAAGAGGCATGGCACGTGAAACTAGAACAATCTACTCCGGTCGACGAAATAAAATGTTGAGTTCGAAATTCCAATCACCTGAAGAAGCCCAGAGCATATAACGCTCAAAACATCGTGAATATGGCAATGAAGATGAGAACAACAGTCCGAATAATGTAAATAATATAAATAATAAATTCTAATATCTGAGTGAAATTTTACGTGATATCAGAATCGTAAATATTGGCTAATAGTAAAAAAAAAAAAAAAAAAAACTAAACAGTATAGCAACATCTTTTTTTTGTGTGTAAGTGTGTGTGCGCGCGTGTGTGTGTATGTGTGTGTGTAAGAAATAAGAAAAAAAAATTATAGATAACGTCTCACGCCTCCATCTGGTATGACGTCTTCAGGTCGGAATGAGGAAAAAAAAACCCTGTGTGTAAAGAAATTGCGTGGAATGGGATAATAAATAACCTTATCAGATACTACGGACAGAAAGTGTTTTTTTTTTTTTTTTTTTTGGTAATGGAATCATTAACGTCTGCTATTTTGAAATTTGCCCACGCCGAGAAGATCAGGTTTCTTTTCTTTTCTTTTTTTTTTTTTTTTTTATGCTACGCATAATGTTACCGTTGCTTTTGCCATGATCGGTAATATTGTACATGAACCTGATATTGAAGTTGACCGTCGTGGAGAATTGTGAGATGCTTTCATTCTCCATGTATTTTCTTTCAAGTGAATTATTTTGAATTCTAATTAGAATAGAATTTATTAGGTCAAAATGGTGGTCAGATGGCTTCCGGTGAATTACCAGTGAGTTGTTATGCAGTATATCCCTGCGATGATCATATAGTCTTGTTAGAGGTTTCTAGAGTTTTTGCCGATGTATATCACTGGGCATTTTGTGCAATTTAGTTTTCATATTGAACACATTTTCCTTCCACACAGGATTTCTCTCTTATTCCGATCTGAAGATTGCTACAAGACGGAGGCGAAACGCGTTGTCTCTAAAAGCTTTTCTACTTTGTCTCATTTTCTCCAGTTTTGTTCGGATCCTATTCTACATCCTATTAACACCGCCACACACTATCGGGCGGCATTTAAAGCTAGCTTCTATGGAGGACTCTTGGTTTGGCCATCATCACGATAGCCATGGAGGAGTAGATGAGGTAGACATCACTAAACTACAGAAGGACGCAAAATTGATCACTGCATTTAAGTATAGAATTAATGTTTAAGTTTACCTTTTAAAAGTTCAACGATAATTCTTCTGCTGCCAATTAATTTAAGGACATTTTGATGTACGTAGATTCTTATTTTCCGTACAAAAAATATTATTTCATGGGTGACAGAAAAAGGGACAATTTATAAGATCAAATTAATATAGTGAAAAGATGGGAAAATAGATATTAGAATTAGTTATACATTCAACGTTTGAAGAGTTAGAGAAACATAATAGCTAATTAAGTAAAAACCATTGTTATGGAATCTAATATGAGCAAATGCGAAATTGGGAGAATCACAAATTCTGAAATTAAAATGCCCCAGTTCTATTTATAGTAATTTACATGCGCAGAGCTCAATATCTGTATTTTATATTATCTATTTCTAGACAATATCAATCGTCAGCTTTAACTAATTTGCTTATTGATTTTAAAAAGTTTATTTCATTAATTAACTGTCCTTCATTACTGTTCTTTTATTCAAGGATTGTTTTCATATAAAAAATAGTTCTGTTTAAGAATATCGTCTTATATAGTGAAGAAAAGTGTTTGAAATTTTCATTTTACTTGGCCTTCAACAAGTTGACATCTATTTATAAAACTTTCCTTCACTATAACAATCCAATTTCTGAATGAAATGTTCATTTAAAATTTTTGTTTCAAAGACTTCAAGTAGTGAATATATCTTACTTTACGAAGCGATAGCGAGAGGGTGAAGCCTGCTAGTACTTTATAAAAGAGCAAAGTTGTAAATCAATTTCCTTATGACACTGTATCAGTGTTAATAGAAAATTTTAAAAAAGCAGCAATATATTGGTTATATAACAACATTTCTCTTGAGAAGACTGACCTGTCATGTAAAGTACAATACGAAAACATAACACAAAACCATGTCACTTACTCTAATTTCTATCAGATTTTCGTTGAAAACACAAAAGTTTCTTGCTGTTATAACTTTAAAAAAAACGGTTACAAACATTCATTACAAGAAAACAATCTTACTGTGAATAAAATCGGTTTTAATCTTTGTGCTCACTTGTTTAAGGGCACGTGATGCCAAGTTGTAATACTTCAAAGTGAAACCACGTCCTATATTTTAATCAGTAAACTGACAATAACAGAGGCACCATATTGGCTATTTTGGGACATTTAATCGACTTGTCATTTTTTTTCTTTTTTTTCTTTTTTTTTTTTTTTTTTGATAACGACCAGTTATTGTAGAAAGTGGTCGATTTTCTATTTCTAAATTCAGCATGTAAAAAAATATTCAATAGCTATACTTTTGTCTATTCTAGTAAAAAGAATATATATATATATATATATATATATATATATATATATATATATATATATATATATATTATAATTTTTTCATATAGACAAAAACAATTTACTCACTATAAAGATGCAACTTCGTTTCAGTGCATTTAAAATTGCACTTCGACTGGTGAGAACCAAAATGGTTATGAACAATTCTGTTTGTAAGCCAGCCGCATGTGAAACGTCACTTCCTTTTTTGCATTTGTTTAAAAAAAAAACAGAAAAATAAAAAACATACATGAAAGCAAAAAGTTGACGGAGTGAAACAATAGTGGTTGTTGATAGCATTTTGCATTAATGCTGTGAACGTCAGAATATATATATATATATATATATTATATTACAATAAACGTGCAATCAATTTACAAATACATTAATTATTCCGTATTAAATATGCAGGTTCGAATCCTGTCTATTTCTGAACGAATTTTTTTCTATGAAATCTTTAATAGATGTTGTTCTTGGACATTCAGGCCAATAAATATAGCATTATTTAATATATTTTTGAAAATTTATTATAAACAGAACATTTTTTAAATACTTGTATCTATAAAAATAACAACGTTAAACATAAATAAAAATGTCTTTAATAAATATATATATATATATACATGAAATATATATATATATATACCATAAGTTCTATTCTAAGTTAGTTTATCTACTCGCACTTCCCACCTGTGGAAATCTCTTCTAGTTTATTGCTTTTCATTCAACTTCCATCTTCAAACATTTAAATGTATTGTCAATCATCATCATCTGTCTCCATGAAACCTGTTTGTTTTCTTGTTCTTTCTACCCAGTAAAGTTTTCTCAGTTTCCTTGAGTCTATTTTCTTTCATCCCCAGTAACCCCTTACATCTTAGTGGCTTTATCTCCTTGTTTGGGGTGAAATCATTTTTTAAAAGTATCCGTTACAATGTTACGGTTTTTTCTGTTTTTAATTTTCAATTCTTGTTCATAATTGTTATTTTATCGTAAATATTTCACTGTTTTTCTGTTTTTAATTTTCTGTTGAGTTATAATTCTCAATTTAATGACAGAATGCATTCCTTGCGATTATAAAAGACCAGTGGAAATTCCACTATTGTATCATTATATATCTTAGCTTAAAAACTTTAACTAATATAGAAAACAATTATTTTTTCGATTTTATATCCCATTCTTGCCAATTCTTTCTTTGTATCCTGACTACCACCTAAAAGATAATGAAGGCTAAATATCAATTAAACTTGAACAATATTAAATTGATTGATTTTTTTTTATTTTTTTTTTTTTTTTTTTTGCGGTTTATCTACTTTTCGTAACATTTAAAGCCAGCAAATCTTTTTTTTCATTATAAGAAATATATATGAGATAATAATAATTTTCTGATAGAAGTTCTACTATTTAACTCATAGCTGGAGGGGAGTAAGTGGATTCATGTCTTTCTCAAGTGTAATTAAGCGTAAATTCAACTAACGAAGCCGGCTGGAATTGAAACTCGACACGCTGATTCTCCATTTCGAGCCGTTATCCATTACCCAACCCACATATCCAAGCTTACAGCACCTGGTATTCCCAAGCGGTCACCTATCTAGATACTAACCAGGCTTGACGTTGCTTAACTTCAGTGATTGTGCGAGAACTGGTTTTCAACGTAATATAGCCGTGAGTGGAATAGTATTAAAGAAGATAATTAGATACATAGAATTGTGAGACGGAAATAATATGTCCATTTTAGCGTTACAAACAATTTATTTTATTCATTCCTCTCTATTTCCCTCCCTTTTTCTTCCTTTTCACTATAATAGACTTAAATCACCTAATAACGTTTCTTTGGTGTTGTTTTTCTTTCTATCTTCTTGTCTTCCTTTCTGTCTTTCTTTTTCATCTTCTTATGGTACTTTTCTAAGTGTAGCTTATATGTGGCACATAGGTGGCCGAAAGTATGGAGCACCTGGTGAGGATCGATCTCACAATACAGGCGTAATTGTTCTAGAAAAACAAGCATGCTTAACCACTACACCACGTCAAGATGCCCATTTTCTTCTTCTTATGTATAATTTACTTTCCTCACTACAACCAAACAGCATTTCTGATGTATCACCTTCTCCAGTCTTTCCTCGCAATGAAAACGGAATGGTCTATTTATTATCTGAGGTAATGCCAGGGCGTAATGCATATGAGCTAACTTACAAACTAACAGAGGAATAAGAAGAACTGTAATACGATTTCACTTAATGTTCTTCTCACACGTTGTTGAAACCGAATAATCTCCGTGCCACGGGTATAAATGGCTGACTTTCAAAAATCTTTCTATTGCATTGGACTCTCCAGGGACCAAGCACGCTTCAATTTATGCTCTGTCTCGCCCAAAGATAAGATAAAACTGGTCCCGGCTTTTTGGCTCCTTGTCTTATTATCCACTTTACTGACAAATATACATGCATACGTACACTTGATATAAGAACTTACGTCTAAATGCATAAAATTGAAAAACTTTGTATGTGTGTATCGAAATATCATCGTAGGTCAGAACGTAAAAGAATGTTTCTGCAATAGTTCTTCTGCTTGCAAATGTTTACGTGTATGGATTTGTACGTGATTGTATGTGATTTGTACGAGATAAAACATAGAATTGAAGTATGCGAGCGCGTGAGTCTATATGATAAATATCATTGAATATTTAAATATCATCGTACTGTTAATTTATATTTGTACGTGGCCTTTTTAAATGTGCGAAAGAAATATACCTAAAGCCACCACCAGTACATTGCTGCAGGCTACAAGGAAAACAGATTGTTTTAGTACTACGAAAGTGAATAAACAAATCCAGGAATGTGATTTCTATTAGTGTATCACTTGTTCTTCTGTTGTTCTCAATACTTTTTGGTGGGTGGCGACAAGACATTCGGACCACCCTGTACTTCCATATCCAACATGATCACTGGGTTTAGCAGTTATAAATGCTTATTTGTCCCAATCACAAGAACATTTCATAAGTGGCAAAACATTAAGAAACAAAAAAAGATGTAAACACTCTGTCAAAACCTTTTTTAGAAACATTTCTTCTTTATATGACGCATTCCTTCATGAGGTAGGTGATCATGGGTCTCCACAACTTCCGTTTGCTTTTAGCTCTTAATTAGCTCTTCGTTGACGGATCTCCGAGAACTAAGTCAGTACAAATTTCCATTGATTTGGAAATTAGTGTATGTTCACTGTTCCGTAAGCCAGTATAAATTAGTTTTGCCATTTTGGATACAATATCTAACTAAATCACAGTTATGTGTACCTGCACCTGATATTTCTACAATCTTACGCAAACGCAGAATGAACTTGGCAGGACACTGCTGGTGAGCAAAACAAGAACTCGTGAGGATCTGCTGTTCTGGACACCTAGCGCAAGACGGGTGCAAGATGGGTTAGTCGCCCAGTAATCACCTACATTGACCAACTTAATGACCTTCCGACCTTGGTGCAGGATCGTGATGGTTCACGTGATAGGCTCATGAATGTCCGACTTAGCTCGACTAAATATTAAATAAACACGTAAGTGATTTACTAAGCAGAGCTCAGATGAAGTTCAAGGCCTCAAGTATGGTACACCCAGTGAGGATCAAATTCACTATTCAGTCGCAACTGATTTAGCGAGCTTGTTAACCATTACACTACTTGAAAATGCCCCATAAGAATATGTATAAGGGTGTTCGGAAAGCAATTACGTTTTATCTGAAAAGATATAAAAACAAACGTAAGTTAAATTTATTTAAATATTATTTTTAAAAAATATAATCACTCTGATTTTCAACGAATGTAGCCCAACGGGAAATTAAATCTTCGATCCCACGTTTAAAAGATTATAGTTATTTTTTTCTATATGGCCGTCAGTGCGAGACAATCTTCTCAAAGATGAAGAAGAGACTTGAATCATTAGAAATGCGTTTCTACAGAAGAATTCTGAGTATACCATGGTCCGTACATGTGAGCAACAACGAAGTTTTAAATAAAATGGAAGCAAAATGAAAGCTTTTACTTAACACCAGATAGCGGCATTTGAGGTTTCTGGGACACATAATTAAGAAAGATGGCTTGGAAAATCTGATACTCACAGGACAGATTGAAGTTAAGAGAGACAGAGGAAAGCAACGCATAACATACTTAGTGAGCTTGAGTAAATGGATGGTGGAACAAGTTTTACGAGAAATAACAGAAAAACATAATTTATTAAGAGCTAAAGGCAAATGGAAGTTGTGGAGACCCATGATCGCCTACCTCATGAAGGGATGCAGTATATAAAAAAGAAATTTTTCTAAAAAAGGTTTTGACAGAGTGTTTACAACTTTTCTGTTTCTTAATGTTTTGCCACATATGAAATGTTCTTGTGATTGGGACAAATAAGCATTTATAACTGCTAAACCCAGTGATCTTGTTGAATATGGAAGTACAGGGTGGTGGTCCGAATGTCTTGTCGCCACCCACCAAAATGTATTGAGAACAACAGAAGAACAAGTGATACACTAATAGAAAGCACATTCCTGGATTCAGTTTATTCACTTTCATTGACGCTGTCACACACCGAGAAGGTCTGTATGAGCATCCATCATTTTCGTGGCACAAAATGATGTCCTGTGTGATATTTTATGAAGCTGTGCTTTGTTGATTGTTGCAAAGGCCCTCCGATCGGCGTCATTCAACTGATGGGTATTCTGGTATCGGTCATGTGAAACTCTCTCCTTAATAATACCTCACAGAGTGTTGAAATAGAAAATTATATTATGTAGGTATGACCAGACTTTCGGACCACTCTGTACATACAATTCTAAGGATCTTATTCTTTTGCAGTGTGTGCCTTTGCCTTGTTAAGACGGAGACTAATACCTTTTATATTTAGCATAGCAGGAAACTTTCGATACAATGCTTCGTTTATCAGATCAACTGCTGGCAATAAACATCCGCAGTAATGGTCCTGTTATTTTTCAGTAAGTGTAATGAATGACATTTTTTCATAATTCATCAGACGCAAAGCAAGCAATTCTGTGAATAGAAACGTGGTTTTGGTGTTGGCAATGGTATTTTATTTTTTGTTAAGCACTTTTTTGTTTTGTCTTTGCTAGTTCATTTTCTCTTGATATGCAAAACTCATTTTTCATCACCTATGACAATGCGATGCAAAAATGAAATGTTTGCATTCCTAGCTAAAGGACTGCTGCCGATGTTGGAAAGTTGTGTTCTATTCATAAGGGAAAGCTTATGAGGAACCAATATTAAAAATTTGTGGGTTTTTTTTCCTTGACATGTTGAAAGACTATTTTCAACTTCTTTGTTTCTGAATGTTCTGCCAATTATGAAATGTTCTTGTGACCGAAACGAATAAAATTCTCTAAATGCTAAATCTGGTGTGTATGGAGAATGTGGAAGAATCTCCTATCCAAATGATCTTATTGGGAGTGGGGATTGGCAAAATGTGCACTTGCTTTGTCATTCTGGAGAACAGTTTACTAAACAGGACACTTTTAAACTCTGAAATGTTATACAAATGACACACCGTCAAATAGAAGAGATGATTAACTAATTCTAGATACAGTTTCCGACTATTTAACATCGTCTTGGTTGTTTGATAGATAATTCATAGAGGTGAAATAATTAATTACTTTCTGAACATCCTAATATAAACTTCCTTGTTTTATTAAATGAAGTACAACAACGTACAAATAATGAAAACACAGTTCAAACATTAATTTGACATTCAGGTCCGAGCAGAAAATGAGGTTAATTGTTAATCATTAAGTCACGATATGGCTTTCATATAAAACAAAGTTTAATTGAATAGATTAAACAAATAAAGTTGATAAGCACTGACAGGGCAATAATAAATAAACTTGTAACAATAATGGATTTTTAATAAAATTCTACTTTGAACAATTAAAATCCTGAATGCGCGACAAAGAAAAACCGTTTTTACTTTGTGTAATTATATTTCAATTGCGTTATCCAATATCCAGAAACTTTTGCATTTATTTATAAAAAAGAAAAAGAAAATAAACGCTGCTTGTTCTTTCCATTTAAAATGCCCTCTAGCCTATTTTTATTGATGTTTTTTTCACATTTTACATTCTGTCTTTTTTTTTTTATCTATTTCCCTCTTTTATGTTCTATCTCTTTATCTCTCTACATCTATCTATCTATCTATTTATCTATCTATCTATCTATCTATGTACAACTCACATAAGCAAGCAAACACACACGCAACCAGGTGCACAAATATTATTCTGCAATTTAAATATTTTTCTGGGGGATAAAATATCTAATTATTAATGTGAAAAGGGACATATTAAAATGAAGATCAAGGAAGAAAAACATATTCAACACGATATAATTGTCGACAAAAACTGTATGACATTGTTTTTATTCAATGTTGGTACAGGTCTCGTGATTTCTATACCCTTTGTAGTACCTATTACATTTTCTACACAAACTGGATGTTGACCACTCGACTGCATAATTACGTCTTCGGTATATCGGCTCCACGCACACATCTGCTTTAACCAAAACAAAATTATATTGCAACTCCCGCTCAAAAACCAAAATTTAATTTGGAGCTGATTGACGGCTATATATACTCAAATTCAAGCAGACCCGACACAGACTAGCGTTTGATGTCAACACCGGCCCGCTGAGAGAGGTACGCCACCGACAGCGACAGGCTTGTAATGAACAATAATTAAAATAATTAAAAAATGTCCATTTCCCTTCTAATTTCACCACTCTCCCTCCCTGTTGCCTTAGCAACAACAACAAGTATAAGTTACTAGTTCTGCATATACGTAAATAAATTATACATTTACCCATACTCAATGTCTACTTTTGTTTGACGATTGGACTTACGTTTATCGGGGTGGAGAAGTAACAACAGAAGCAACAACAAGTTTCTGTCTTCCAGGTTAGCTATTTCCACCTCAGCAACACCTTCATCAGTCAAATATTAAAATTAATTCAAATTCCACAGCCAAATACAAACTTTTAATTGAGAATAAATTAAAATTCTTAGAAAGAGTAGATAGTTCAGTAATTCCAAATTATAAGAGAGGGAGAAGATTAGCGCAATATATGGTTTTTGTTATTCTAATTGTGCCCACTTCTTGTTCTCCTCCCTCTTATATTTTTGAAGTACTGAATTATCTTCTAACTCTAAGATATTTAAATTATTGTCCATTACAAGCCTGTATAGTGGGGTGTGCAGGTGGTGCAATGGCTAAAGTCGCGTTCGAATTCCGATTAACATCGACAAAGTAAAACTAGCAGCTGCTCTCGAAAATGGCCTCCAATCAGTTGTTAAATCGGGCAAGAAATGGCTTGTAAATTTTAATACCTCCAAAATTGCTATTTTTAATCATCACAGAGAACCATTTTTACCATCTATCAGAATGGCTGATGCTCACCTCCAGGAGAGCAACTTATTGCGCCTTTTGGTCTCACGTCTTCTACTGACATGAAGTGAAGTGATTATATTGAATCAATTGCTAAGTTTGCATCTAGGTAAGTTGGTTTACTGTGTGGTGCCGGACAGTTTGTCTTGACAGAATATATCTTGTACATTTATAAATTTTCCATTTGTCCTTGCATTGAAAATTGCTGTCATATCTGATCTGCTAATACTGATATATATCGGGAGATTATCGACAAAATCCAAAGAAAAGGTATGTAATCGGTCCTGACCTGGTATATTGATTTCAAATACTTTCCCAACATTTGAAAATAGATATGCAGTGATCCCCACCTCAACTGTCTTTTCTATAAATCTTTCTCACGGCATTTGTTGTAATGAGCTCATAAATTCTTCTCCTTGATACCTCGACCAAATGAATTTAAGCCTACTACTAGATTGGCAAATAGGTCTCATTGTTTTACTGTTGAAATGATTAGATGTAAGTTCTATTCTAATAATTTCTTTTCTCACCTGTTTCTTTCGGTTTCTTCCTTCCGTGCCACCTACAATCTTCAAAAATATGAATGAAACACCTGTCTTCATAAAACCTGTTCTTTTATTGTCCTTCACTAAAGTCTTCTCATTCTCTTTCACTCCCAATAACCTCTTGCAACTTACTAGCATTATATATATTTTGATGTGATTTCTGAAAATTGTGTTATGTCAATATCCCAAGTCAGGGGAGATTGTTGTTCCTGCTATTAATTGGAAATTTGACTTCAGCACTTTTATTACTTAGTACAGGAGTGGGAAAACTATGGTCCACGTGACACAGGCGGCCCGCCGAAAGAATTCATGTGGCCCGCCAAATGTTAGTAAATTTGAAAGAGAAAGTTACCAAGCAACATCAAATAATTGTTACAAGCAATTTGACGCCTAATTTTAACAAACTGGTAAATGACTGCAGTCAGATACATTATTCTCATTGAGTCATTAAGATCCTTCTGTTGCTGAGTTATTTTGTTTCAAATAAATCTGTTTCATGTGAAGTTATTACTTCAAAATATTAATTTTTTTTTCTTTAAACTGAATTAATATGTTTTCAAACGAATCTATTTCATGTGAAGTTTCTACTTTAAAATCTAAATTGATTTTTCTTTAAATTTAGTTACTTCATATGTTTTATTTGAAGTTTCTACTTTAAAATATTAGTAAGAATTCTTTTTTTATTTCTTTACGTAGAGTTAATTTGCTTTTCAAATAAATATGTCTTCTACTTTATAATATTAATTAATAAAAATATTTTTCTTAAAACAAGTTTATTTTGTCTTTCAAATGTGTTTCATGTAAATCGTCAACTTAAAATACTTATTAATATTTTTTCTTTAAAATACTTTAAAATGAGTTACTTTATCTTTCAAATAAATGCGTTTTATGTGAATCTTCTACAGTACTTTAAAATATTAATTAATAAAAATTAATTACATGTTTTTCTTTAAAATCCTTTTTTGTCTATTTTAAATATTATTTTGGATTAGTATACTGTGCAACCCAATAAAATTATGAATTTTTGAATGTGGCCTTTGCACTGAAAAGTTTGCCTACCCTGACATAGTAATAGCCAGGATATGTACTTACATGTAGGCACATTGGAATAGCGATAGAGGTCTTCCAAAACAAAGCAACGTATTAAAAACAGGAATTTTTCGTTAGAAGCAAAGAGGGCTGAGCTGGTATTTAATATCAATCCTCTATATTGCAGGGGATTTTAAACAATTTCCTCACAGATGAAGACGAGAAAAGTACTTCTACCAAAGGATGCCGAAGAAACTATAGACTGAACGTGTGAGCAACTAGAAAGTTTTAAGGATAATCAGAATAAAAGTAACATTTTTTATAGTAATGTTCAGCCTGTACAAGGCCCGGGGGTCACTCAGAGTTGAGGTTTACGTTAAGGAGTAGTTTATACGGATAGGAGAGGAAGACAACGTTTAGCCCGAGACTTGAAGAGATTAAGATTGTAGCGATCCTCCTTCTTGGGAGTCCGTTTCACAGAGCTGCGGTTCACGGAAAGAAGCTGTTCGAGTGGAACCTACTTTTTGCCAATGGCATACGGAGGGAATGTGGGTGGTTTGATACAATGTAAGTGGCATGGCGGGTCCTCACCGTGAAGGTTAGACTTGGTGGAACCAAGGAATGTAGTTTGTCCGAACACTTTCCACGGAAGTAACGATAGAGCAGTGAGAGACTCGCCACATCCCGATAGAGGCTGGAGGGTAAATTAATTCGTCATCCACAAGGATGCTTTTGAACTCTATCAAGATTGTAAAGTAAAGGTTAGGCAGCACCCGCCCAAATATGACAACAGGACTCCATTTTCGGCCTTGTATGGCTCTTGTAAAGGTAGAGGATATCAGGTACTTATTGAGCGGCACAGGGAGCCGATCATTTTATATGCATCTTTAGCGGTGGATCGTATGTATGAATTCCACTTGAGGTCATGTGTGAGTTTGAGGCCAAATATTCTCTCAAGGCACAGTGCCTCCTAGAGGGGCCATGCGTTCATCGTAGTTCGGGATCCGGTCGGCGGTGATGAAGAAACAGAAATATTTGGACTGATAATGAGGAAAGAAGGCTTGCAGAATTTAACACCCACTTAACGTGCCGAAGGTAAGAAGGGCAGTGTGAACATCGAGTAATCTATCTAAAGAGATTGTATAAATGGACGTCAGAATATGGAGTGGAAAAGATGGTTATGTGACAAACATTGCTTAGAGCTACAAAGGTTAGGATCTTGTGGAAAGCTATGATTGCCTACGTCCTGAAACGACTCACAGAAGAAGTTTTAAGTAACAAATGGCGCTGATTCTTGGAGACGTTTTCACTATGAACGTTTTTAAAGTCTTTAAAGAAATATGCCTAACTAAAGAGAAACAAAAGATATTAATGATACATTTTCGTTTTCAAAGTCATTCATAGCTTTTATAAAAATCTGCAAAATTCGCCAACATATTTCATCTTATCACACCCACCTTAAAAGCAAGACACACATGGAGAGGAAAAGAAATTCAATGTAGTGTTTATGTCTTTATTTTTGAGTGTGGGAAAGAAAAGTGGCATTGACAAGGATGGAATGTGGTAACGGCCCTGGAAACAAAAACAAAAGGAAGCGGATGTACTGTTGGAAAAGAAAAACTGGAAATACGTCCGGCTTGTCTGTCGCATGATGATAAACTAATATATAATCATGCAGTGGTTTCTCTATTAACATTACCACTACTACTACTAATAGTAGTAGTAGTAGTAGTAGGAGTAGTAGTAGTAGTAGTCTGCTAGTTTATGTTCACACCAGACACACACGCCTTTAGTACTCATTTCTTACCTTCTCCTTTATTTGGGTATGCTATATTCCATTTTCTTCGCTATAGATTTCTTCTTGTTCCACTTCCCAAATCTTTGTGACAAAATCTAAATCAATTGAGTATTTTTCTATAATTCTCCCTTGAATCTTATTTTTGCGCATTTACTAAGCCTAAATTTATACCTATGTCCTCACTGAAACATTTTACAGTATTGAGGAGACCCTTCAACTTATTGTCATCTTTGGCAAAGAGTTTGAGATCATCCATGTAGAGTAGGTGATTGAATACTTTTTGTTTAGTATGTATTCGTAGCTATTATATATGCAAAACAAAAAAAAACAAAAAAAAACACTGGAATCGCTATTATTGTTTGGTTCATGTGTAAGGGGGGGGACTAAGGACAGACAAAACAGAAGGGGTGACAGGGAATATCCTTGAAAGTCTCCTCGTCGGATATTCAAGCGGTTGGAAGTGACAGTGCCTCTGGTGTGACTTAGGTATAATCTGGTTTTTCACATTCCCATAATGTCTTTAAGGAAATTTACTATCATCGGTAAAACATTGTACATTTCTAGAGTTTTAAGGATCCAAGTGTGTGGCACACTATCAAAGGCTTTCCGGTAATCCTTCCATGCTGTGCTAAGATTTCTACATCTTTTCCTGCAACTTTTCAGGATCATTTTGCTTATCAGTAGTTGATCTTTGAAACCATATGAATCTCTCATGCATACTTTCTGTTCCAGTGAAAGAATATTTGCTTCTAGAAAAGAGTAATTACGGTTTGTCAGGACAGACGAAATCAATTTATACGTGGTAGTTACCAGGGAAGCAAGTAAACAGAACTGAGTTCCACAGGCGCGAAGTACGAGAAGAGAAACTGTTGGAGTAGAAGTGGCGGTTGAATTTAGCTATTCCAACAGTAAACAGGCGGGACCTAGATGCCAATCTAGTTGCACGCTTAAATTCATGTAATCGGGACACCAGGGAAAAAAAAGAGAAATGGCATGAAAATATTTGTAGAAAAGACAGAGGGAAGCTAGCCACGTTGGTGAGAAAGTGAATGAAGACGAGATGCCAGGTCAGGATCGATTACATTATAGACCCTTCTTTGGATTTTGTCAAAAATCACGGGATGAATATCAGGAGCACCAGACCAGATATGGCAGCAGTATTCAATAGACTGGCCGCATATTCCTTTATCAGTAATTTGTGGAGGAATAGTGTCAGTCATAACTGAAAATTTTATTTACTTGATCTTCCCACTGAAGCAAGACGTGTCACAATCTCTTTTTTCATATGTATCAGTTTATATTCATACATATGGACCAAGTATAAAAATCGCTCAGTCCCTTCCATCACTGCCAATCTGGCGTCGATATCACAGTAATGGATAATGGCTCGGAATTGTTAATCGAAAAGCCGAGCTCCAATATATGAATCCACCTCTTCTTTCCCAGATATGGGTCAATTAGTAAGACTTGTACTACTAAAATATTATAATCTCCTCCCCACCTCAAAAAAAATCTTCTTGCGATCTAAAAATATCTTCGGCTTTAAATAACTTGCAAAGGGTTGATAAGCCGTAGAAAATGAATCAATCAATCATGTGATATAGAGTTAGTTTTTCACACTCGAATTTGTATATTGATTTAGTAAGCCTTGCGTAGATATAGCACATGGATGCAAGTATGCAGTACTCAGTGAGGATCGCAATCACTACTCAGTCGTAATTGACAATCTTGCTAACTATTACACCACGTCGAAGTCAGCGAAAGTACTATTCTGTGAAACTGAATGACTAATCCCTATTTCAAGATATATAGAGTAAAAAGAAAAGATCTCGCAGGCTGTAAATAATGGCTATCGGATAAATCATGAACTAGGTCAAAAATATTTGTTTTTGCACTAAAGAATGTTTTCTTTTTTTCAACCTGAAATTCCTGGGTTTTTTTTCCAATCATAATTCTCCGGTGGCAACATATTGGGGTCAAACAAATGGCCATGAAGCAACAATAAACACTTGACAATATATTCACGTGAAATCTCAATTGCTTTTATGCATTTCTTATGTTCTGCCGGCGATATTTTCAATGGCGGACTGCATTAAAAGTGCATTAAAAATAACGTAACTACGGGAAAAAATATTCTACGTTCACAGAAAGCTCTTCATAAAACCTTTTCATAAAAGGATTCATTACAATAAGTTCCTTTTCCAATGGCACCTGTGAATTTTTTTATTTATTTTATCTTCTGGTCACTCACGCACATAAAACTAACACAATTATCATTTACGGAATTCCCAGACGAAGAGAATAAGAAGCTATTATTGTTAAATGTCGTGTAATTTGCTTATGCAAGCGAGAAAATTACATTACTTCGAGTATGAGTAAAAGTGAAGCCGTTTAAGTGCAAGTATTTACAACACACACATTCACTAATCACGTTTTCCCATCAAATAAGGCAGAACTATTCACAGATACTCACGAATTCATTTTGCATGGACACTTAGTTAAGGGATAGAGAAATATACACTGTATGATTTTATTATGTAAGTCCATGTTTTCATAATACAACTGCTATTAACCAACAGATATATAAAGATAATGATAAACATACCATGTGAATTTCAGCTTGCATTATCTATCTTTATAAGAAATATTAGGGTTTTTGGAAATGAAATACGTAATACACTAGCTGTGTACGAAACTGCGTCTATCTACAACAAGCCTAGCTGTGGAAGACAGCTCACTCCGAATGAAGACTATTGAATTAGAAAGCAAAATCTTAACGTGCCATATTCAACTGTCTTCGGATATATCAAGCGAACTTGGAAAGAAGGAATTTGTCTTCCTGTAAGCTTTGGCTTGAGAACCGAAAACAAAATTCCACCATTTGCAACGGTCGTTTAACCAAGAATGTTTATCATTCATTTTTGCATTGCACTGTTACAGATTATAAAATAACGGGTTTTTGCATATTAACAAGAAACGGGAAAATTTTTAAATACAACCGAATCTAACCGAACGATATTTTTACAATAATGTTCACCCTGTACAAGGATCAAGAACCATTTATAGTAGAAGATAAGATAATAAAATGGGGGTATGAAGGGGATTTAATAAAGGCTGGCTTTATTTCAATAAAAATAGTCCATAATGTGAATCTAATATCTTAAGTAGGCAAAAGACAATTTAACGACTTTTATTCTATTCTATGTGTCACTCCACAATTTCTTTTTATAGCTCTTAATAAATTTTGACTTTTTGCCATCTCTCCCAAACCCTACTTCGCTATCAATCCATTCACTGAAGCTCGCCAGGTAGGTTTTGCATTATTCTCCTATGTCCCTCTTTGTCTTCAATCTGCCCTGTAAATATTAAATTTCTCAAGCCCTCTTTCCTCGTTATGTACGCTAGAAAATTTCAACTACCTCTTCATGATGTTAAATATGTGTTCAGTTGTTTCTGGAACTTCGTCGTTGTTCACATGCTTGCTCTATGGTATTCTCAATATCCTTCTATGCAACGATATTTCTGCTGGTTCAAGTCTGTTTTCGTCTGTGAGGAGATTGTCCCTCATTCACTGTGATATAGGAGGACTGATATTACATAACAATTCAGTCCTCTTTGTTTCTAACGATATTTTCCTGTTTCTTAATACTTTTCGAATGTCTCTTTGACTATCCCAATGCAACATCGGATTTCCGTGTTGCACTTTCTATCCTCTGTTAATATGCTTCCTAGATACCTAAATTTTTGCATCTGTTTGATTTCATCTTCACTTTGTAATTTGAGTGTTAGGCTGTTCCTTTTCTTAACAACCATGCACTCAGCCTTCTTGAAATTGACGTTTAGTCCTTTCTTCTTTCTTTCCTTCTCTACCTTTTGTAGTAATTCTTGTAGTTTTCTTTCCTTGTCTGCTATCAAAACTGTCAGTACTATATCATCTTCATGTTTTTGTGCATGCACTTAATACATCCTACAGCTAATAAAACACTTCAATAAAATTATTGCGGTAATTTAAAAAATAGAAATTTTTAAAGTTTGTATTATCATTGGAACTCAGATTTTTCATTAAGGATTATCGATAAACCGCTCAGGTAGGGAAACTTGACGTGAAGTAATGGTTAACAAGTTACTTTTTCAGATAATACTGTGGTGAATTCGATACTAACTAAATGCTATACATTTTGACCATGTACCAGACTAATCATTTTCAACAATATTCTTCTATGTGTCGCATCCCTTCAGGAATTGGATGATAATGGCTCTCCATAACTTCCTTTACTTTGTCGCTCTTTGAAATGTTTGTCTTTTTACTATACTTCCTAATCTGCCATCCATTTACACAAGTCGGCTTGGTAGGTTATTCGTTGTTACTTCAGTCCATCTTGCCTTCAGTATGTCCTGTGAGGGTCAGATTCTCCAAGCCCACTTTCCTCATTACGTGTTCTCAAAATTTCAATTGTCAACTTCTTATTCTAAGTGTAAGTGCCCTTTTTGTTTCCATTTTGTTAAAATTTCCTCTTTGCTCACATGTTCCATCCATGGTATTCTCAGCATCTTTCTGTAGAGCCACATCACTATTGATTCAAGTCTCGCCTTCAACTGTGAAGAAATTGTTCAGCATTCTGCGCAATATTGATATTATATAGCAGCTCATCACTCTGTTCTTTCTGTCTAACGAAAATTTCCTGTTTCTTAATACTTTGTTTAGTTTTTAGAAAACACGTTCAATATTCTAATGAACCTTCGGATTAGGGTGCCACATTTTCCGTCATCTGTTAAAAACAAAGTTTTCTTCTATGTGTCGTGGGACACAAATTCCTATCCGTTTTAGCCCTTGTAAGGTCTGTCTGTTCACTAGCCTTCACACTTCCTGTCCTGCCATCAATTTACACAAGTTTGTTAGGTAGTTTACTCCCAGTTTTACCCTGTCCTCCTTGGCTTTAATCTGTCCCATGTCAAATTCCTCAAGAAGACCTATCAAAGAGCGGATAAACGTTTAAGAAATCAACCGCCAGCTAAGTACAGTTGATGTTTCAATAAATCCACTGTGAAGAAGGCCAAGGGAAAGTACCCCACTACCAAACCCGAGAACAATCTTAACAATCGACGATGTTAAAAACAAAGTACATACCATAAAATGTTCAATATTTATTGTTATTAAAAGCAGAAATTAGAAATCCCCTCCAACCCCCATTTTCAGAAACTTCATGTGGAGTGAGTAACCATGGTTAAATGTAAAATAAATGAATGGTAGAACTGTCCAACAAACAGAATTGGCAAAGTTTACAATAAGCAATAACAAAAAAAAAGAAGAGAAAAGAACAGGTCAAAAATAATATAAAGCAAGCAACAATATATGCAAGGCAAATTAACAGTAATAACACAAAACAACAGTAATATGGCAAAATGTTCACAAACTAACAATTTGGGTTGATACACAAAAGCACATTCGAACAAGCGAACATTCTGACTTCAAGACAAGACAGACGGGCACTTGATTCAAATTTCGTCCGCTTTAAGTCCATATAATGACTTCTTTAATCACCATACAAGTTTGTCATTGTTTTTACTGCTAATGGAATAAGCCTCAAAATCAATCATTTTTCAAAGATTAAAGTCGAATGTTCATCACAAATTCTCTTTAAATCACACGTTGTTGATGAATTAAATTTCTTCCAAATTAAAGTTTAGCACTCATACACAAATTCTTATTCTTATTGCAATAACTAAATATACAAACAACTCCGTATGCGTAAAATTGCACACTAAAGTGCTAATATTTATTTCGATAAGTAGATTAACAATACATAGATAGTTAGATAGATAGATAGATAGATAGATAGATAGATAATGTATGCATGTTATAAGATCACTAAAAAAGTCAGAATTTTGTTTCGACACTTCTGATGTCTTGTCAAGTGATGATCTCTGTACTTATATATATATATATATATATATATATATATTGATAATATTAGTGGTTAATACACACACACACACACAAATATATATATCTATATATATATATATATATATATATATATATATATAAATATATATACATACATACATACACATACATATATATATATATATATATATATATATATATATATATATATATATATATATATATTCCAAAAGGATAGAATCCAGGTAGAACTCAATATCCAGGACAGAGTAAGAATATAATAAAAAGACTTAAACAGTAATATTCCATGGTTATAATTTATTACATTGGAATCGTAATTACCATCCAATTCATCAGACCTACAAATTCAAAAAGAAATCAGAAAAAAATAACTCCGGTAATAAAAACTAAACTTTAGTGAGAGTGTATGTAAGAGAGTGGGGGACGAATGTGAGAGATGAATAAAAGCTCTAGAGAGGGGTAACAAACAAGAGAAGAACAGGAAGGCCTATGAGTGAAGGTGGGGATTAAAATTTAACAGAGAGAAGTTTTAAAGAGAAGAGCTAAATGAATATATATATATATATATATATATATATATATATATATATATATATATATAGTACATGTAATAAATCCGTTGGTATATAATCTAAGTGGATCCTAGTAATATCAAATATTAAAACTGATCGACAAAAAGACCTCAATGTATTTATTATAACAGAGCTTACAAATTGCACAACAAAATAAAAAATGATCTCATATGGGAGGTATAGATCTAGAACAACAAGAAGTACTTGTCGTTGGTTGAAATAGATCTATACCTCCATATGAGGCAATTTTTGATTTTGTTGTGTAATATATATATATATATATATATATATATATATATATATATATATATATATATAACACTAATTTGAGTAAAATTTTGACACTTAACTGATTGCTGTTACTTTCAGTATCCCGACTATATGTTAAAGATTTGAATAACTTTTTTGTTTTTAAATTAAAATATATATTTTCAATAATATTTATTATTTTAGTGACATATTTCAAACGTTGAAAAATAAGGTTAACAAATATTCATTTTTTTCCCTTTTTTTCAACTTGCTCTAAGCAAACTCAGAACCAGTTGCATTTTCTAACAACATAAGCAGTTTATTCTGATCTCTTGCTTAGGGCACAAGTTATATTCATGTTTTAATAAGATAATTATCTAAATATATTGTAGATGTGAAAAGAAAAAGAAAGAGTCCTATTGAAGCAGAAGGGATATGTTAACGGATAGCGAAGACACGTGCGAAATATCCCACTGTAAAAAAGATCGGTGCCTGTAAGCAAATTTTCTTTGCTGACAGAGCTCTCTTTGTCACTGTTTGTCCCTCCCGCTCTCAAAACATTTCCACTTGTTGTTAGCGGGAGACCTATTAAGTTTCAAAATGTTCTAAAGTTATTCAACAACGAAATTCGTAGTTCTGCTGCTTTAAAAAAAAATTATCTTTTCAAACTCGGTCGAAGTTGCCGCACTTCCTTACAGCATTCAGACACCCAAACGTTACGAAAATAATGGGTCGTAAATTCGCTTTTTATCTTATGTTAATATTCCTCATGGTGCAAAATGGATTATTTTCTAAACTTCCTCGTAAAATGAATAGATCGCAAAGAGAGACACCGCCAGAGCAAAGAAAACGTTTTTCCCGGTTGGAGTATTCACATGACAGAACCAATTCTAAAAACACTTCCACAAACAACGATATCTTTTCAGCAGGAAAGTTGAACATTTTCACGAAGGAATCTGTTTTGAGATTTACACCAAGAAGCACAGAGCCAACATTAAGGAATTTAAAAAAAAGGAAATTTCTCGAAGTAAATGAGAAACAAAAAAGCAAAACTAAATATAACCAAACCGCGAAAAAGTTCTGGAGTTTACGTGAGTTTCCCGGTAAGAACCAACGAAACAAAAGATCGGTCGAAAATCTAACGGAAAGGGCCGTTTCATCGCACATTAGTTTACAGATTACAGAAACCACAATAAGAGTGGATTTTTCCGAAGATTCAACTGAGCGGTCGCAAGATTTACGTCCTGCTGTCTGCAGATTTATTACCAACGACAATCGACGTCTCATAGAGAACTTGGCTGACGCTATCAACTGCGGAAGTTACCCAGTCATAGAAAACGGTCATTTTGAACTTTTCCTGGGTGACCTGGATGATGATATCGAACCACGAATGAAATGTGATCGGTATTACGTTAGACAGGGGCCTATAGATGGAGGCTTAGTGTGCGTGGACAGAAAGTGGTACATTGATGCCAGCTGTGAAAAGATCCGCTGCAAAAAAGAACTTGAAACTCCGCTAAATGGACAAAACATATCGATGAAGGGAAATCAGTTCAATGATACAGCGTCCTTTTCATGTGCATACGGTTATGAACTGATTGGGGATGAGGTAATGCTGTGTGGGGAAGATGGCGAATGGATCGGAGAGATACCTACATGTAAACTAGTTCAATGTCCCAACGTCACGGCACCAGATCACGGATTCTTGTCTAATAAGCTGGAGGCTGATTCCAATGAAACATCGTTGATATTACCGGATTTTAATACAACAATTATGTATCATTGCGAAGAAGGTTATACTCTTGTTGGTAAGTCAGAAATTACATGTGAAGCGGATGGAACATGGAGCCAACGTAAGAAGCCACAGTGCAAAAAAGTGTGTTTGGTGCCGTTTACAAAGCGACTCACTTCAACTGTTTGGTTACAGCCTTACATGAACCCTTTAAATGTGCGAAGCGAGTTCCAGTTTGGTCAGCAAATTATTTATCTCTGCAGGAAACGCTATAAAAGTGTTAACGACGGTGAAGCCATGTGTGTGAATGGGACATGGGTACCCCCGATTCAATGTCGCCGGATTTACACCTGCACTGATCCACTTCCTCCTAAAAACGGGCGGATTACTGATCGAATTAACAGATCTTTCGTTCAATACACTTGCGATTACGGCTACCAAATTTCGGGCAGCAACGCGCAAACATGTCTCTCTAACGGAACCTGGAGCGGGACGAAGCCAAAGTGCCGTAAAATGTGCCGAATGCCACAGGTTTTTGCAATGAAAGACGCCTGGCTCTCCTTACAGTTCACGAAATTCCATCATGGCAATCAGCTGCTGGTCGGGAGTACGATCGAATATTCATGCAAGAATAGTTATCAAAAAGCCAGCAATATATCGTCCGTTTGCAATGATGGCAAATGGATACCAGAGCCTCGTTGCCTCTCAAAAATCGTAAGACTAACTGGATCAAAGAATGAATCCGAGGGATTGTTAGAAGTCTACATCAATGGAAAGTGGGGTTTGGTCTGCGATCATCTTTTCATCAAATTTGGCGTATGGGATGACGATGAGAGCAAAGTGGTGTGCAAAATGCTAGGATACTCTTCTGGGAGTAAAACGGAAGCTGCCAACTACCAAAGAATCACTAAACATATTACCTATCAAAGTGTATCTTGTTCCGGAGAGGAGAAAAATATATTGGCGTGTGATACAATGAAAGCAAGGGTCTGGTGTGACCGATTTATTGCAGTCAAATGCTTCGGAAGAACGATAAAAAATTAAATGTCTTTGTATGATGGCAAACGAAAGACTGAAAACTGGAATTGAGTAAGTAAAATTATAATGGAAATGTACATTATTTAAATTTCGCTTTTTGTTAGATTAATAACATGCTAAGTTAATATATATATATATATATATATATATATATATATATATATATATATATATATATAATAATATTTTTGTTTAAAAATATGATTCCTTCGCTACATAAGAGTCCTCATGTTTCAAAAACGAGAGCCGAAATCATCCAAATAATTATTAAAATTAAGTTGGATTGTGGTGTTTAGTTCCGTTTCATCTTCAAGCGAAATTTTAGGAATAAGCTATCTCTCAGTTTACGTGTATTTTTAGGCACGGTCCGTTACAGAATTCGTTATTGTGAGAGTGGCTAGACTATTTTCCTTCGTTAAGTGGTCAGAGAGTTAATTCTTATCAATAGATTCATCATTTTCTGAGAGGTTTTGCTAAGGTTGGGTAGGGTATCTATTTCAAGGCTAATGTTTGCGGTCACCCTTTAGTTAGTTCCCAGTGAGGGATATTTTTATGGCGCGCCTACAATCGTTATGTGTCTGGGGAATTGTCTTTTATTATTGTCCATCTGATTATCTATTTATTTATTTGTTTATTCAAGTGGGTGCTTTATATACAGATCGCATTGCACTGAATTTCAATTTGTTTTTTTTGTTTTTTTGTTTTTTGACGACTACAAAAAGGGTTTTTCCTATTTAATGATTTGGCTAAGCTTTTAAGAATTTTACTTAGCTATGGGATTTTTTTTTATATGCTAATTATTTAATGCGAAAGTTTGTTGGTGTCGGCAAAAAGCCGTTAACTCCTGCCTATGGTTTAATAATTTTTCATTATTTAGAAATTTAATGATATGTAGTTTTTCCTGTAAGCATAAAGGGCATGGGTCATCCCAGGTTTTACAGGTTCTTGTTTTATTTACTATTTTCCATTTTACTTTTGGTGTTTTATTCGTTTCTTTTAGATGCCAGAAATATTGGGATAGAGGTGTCTGATTTCTATTTTGAATATTGTTGAAGGAGCTCTTGTGTTGCCTCCATCTAATTTTAAAATTATTCTTCGTTGAGCCTATGTATATCTTATCAGTGTTAGGACTCTCAATGGATGAGATAGTGCACTGGTATACCACAGATTTTGTGAGGCATTTATTTTCCAACGGGCAGTTTTTAGGATTTCTACAATCACATAATTTTTCGTTATTTTTATCCAATTTTAGTTTATGTGTTTTATTACTGTTTTAGTATGCGTGTTTTTCTAGGATTTTCTTATTATGTCTTTTTATGATTCTTTCTATATTTTCAGTGCAGCTGTAACTCAATTTCAAGGTGTTTTTGTTAAAGATGTCGCTAAGTTTGCTATTAGTGGGAAAGTGCTTTTCAATTAAAGCTAGGAACTTATGGCCTAGTTTGGTGCTGACCATTTGGTTGTACGGGGTGGGGGGTATACCAGATGATCTTTCTGTTCCTGTTTTTCTTATTATTGGTACTATCGTTTCTATAGGTTATGTCAGCGTTTTTGTATCCGCTATTTTTCAGGGCTGTGTTGTAAAAACTACTGTGTTGTAGGAATATTTCCTTATTTGCTGAGTTCATACTTATTCTTTTCTCTATTGACGTGGGTATATGCTTAATGATAGATGGAGGGTGGTTTGACTTGGGATGTACATACAGGGGATTAGTATTAGGTTTTCTGTAAGGTAGGTGAACGTTGTTCGTTAAGTCTAGGGTTACGTCTAGGAAGTTTACTCTTTTTAATTTAGTGTTGACTATTGTTTTTAAATTTAGTTTCCCGAATTCATTGCAAATTATCTTTCTAATTTTCTCTGTTTTAAAGTTTGTGGAGCTCCTCACTACCATGAGCCCGTCATCTCTGTATAGCCCGATGTCCTCAACGTCTAGTTCACGGTGGGCGGTTAGATTGTACAGTATAAATAGACGGACAAGGTCCGAAGATTCTGCAGAATCTAGAGATCCCATGGTGATGTCAAAGTTGTCATTAGTGTTTTTAATCCACTGGTCCCCATTATGGATGAGGACAGATTTCTTTGCACTGAGAATTATGTTTGTTTCTTCCTTAGTTAAGTCTGGATATACTGTAGAAGAATATACTGTAAGAATATACTCTTCACGACTGCCCTGGAGTTTGCTACAGTATATTCAGACTTATCGATCGGGTTTTATTATATAAAAGATACTGGTTACAAAAATATATATTTGATTAATGCATTAAACTATATCTAAAGAATAATTAATTTTTATTTACTAATCCGACAGAATTTTATCACTTTAAAAATTATTTTTAGTGGATATTCATATTTGAGTAGACGCCCCGTTTATTTATTAAACAGTATATTTTTTTACCTCTAGTCGCCTAAATATTTGAGAAATATTATTAAAGAAAAATATGCGGTCTTCGGTAGGAACCGAACCTGAGTCCTCCTGGGCAGAGGTAACCGTCGTTAGATCTGGCGTGCTTTCAACCGACTCGATCACGAAGAACTTTTACTGAGAAGAATTTCGCACTACTCAGCCTTGTTTGATTGACAAAAGCTCTTCGAGGCAGAGCCGGTGTGGAAGCACATCGGATCTAACGACGGTAGCCTCTGCCGAGGAAGACTCAGGTTCGAATCCCTATTTTTAGTGGATATTTATATTTGAGTAGACGCCCCGTATATTTATTAAACAGTATATTTATTTATTTTTATCTATCAGCCTGAATATTTGAGAAATATTATTAACGAAAAATATACGCTCTCCAGTAGAGTCGGTATGAAAGTACATCGGATCTAACGGCGATTTTCTCTACCAGGGGGGATTCAGGATCGAATCCTCTCGAAGAGCGCATATTTTTCTTTAATAAGATTTCTCGACTATTCAGGTCGGTAGACGAAAATAAATAAACGGAGCGTCTACTCAAATATGAGTATCCACTAAAAATAACATTTAAATTGATAAAATAAGCAATATACCGGAATAAATTAGTATTTTATTAGTTGACATTTTAATAAGGGCTTCATAACTTTCTAAAACATTCCTCAGTCTTTTAACTAATGGTTTTCTTAATCTTTTTACCGATCCAGAATTAACTTAACTTTTAGCACTTTTACTACTCTCCAGAGATTGTTTTCATACAGTTACTCATTCAATGCAAAACGCAAGAATCACGTTAGGTAGAGGGTTACTGGGTGAGATTGATGTAAGGGTGTAAAGGGAGGGAGTTAGAAGTGTATATTGTGGAGATATGTAGGATAGATGACAGTCGAGCCTTGACTTAAAGAGGTTCAGATTGTGGGAAGCATCGTCTTCGGAGTATGTTCCATAAAGTAATAGTTCTTGGGAAACCAGTCTAAGTGGAACTTCCTCGTTTCTAATGGAATACGATGTGAATATTGATGGGTCGACCCCTGCACGTGGATAGTTCTACCTGTGAATGTCTGAACTGGTGGAACGAAGGAATGTAGGTCGTTTGAACATTTGCCATGAAACTAACAATAGAGTAGTAAAAGGTTTACGACGTTTCGACTGTGGGAAACTTATTTTAAGGTGGAAAATAATTCACCGCCTGCAAGGCTGCGTAAACGCTGTTGGACTCTGTCAAGGCTGAAACGTAAAGATTGCTAAGGAAGAATCGGATATTTTCTTGATCGCTACAAGAAACGGACAATTTTTCCAGCCTCTTTAGCGATGGTTCGTATATACGAATTCCACTTGAGGTTTGGCCTGATATTGAGTCTCAATAGGCGTTCCAGGCAATTGTTCTCCTCTCTCGTATAATGATGGACACTTTTTATATTAAATTATTATCTGAAAATTCTGACGAGGGACATTCCCTTAATAAATATCCGATTATTTTTTTATCTCTTCTTGGTTGAACTGAGAACTTTTCAGCGTATTTTAGTATTAATAAAAAAAAAATAAAGCAACCCTTTCTCCTGCTTAAATATTTGGCTGATATATGACCTGACGCTTATCATCATTTTTTCTTCGTTCACAGCTTTTATTGTTTAACGTAGGAAGATCTAGACGCATGTTACGTTAACAATGATGTCACTAGGTTAAAATGTGACTAATCTCTTAAATGCCAGCTTTCCCGCTGAACTGACATGTATACAAAATCGTGAAATTTAATAATTCTAATAATGTTACTGCTATTTATAAGACTTAAAAAATTACGTAATAGGCTTGGTATCCGAAAATGCCACCAAGAAAATAGTTTAAATGCGTTGTTATTAAAGCCGTTTTCATTTTTATTCCGCAGTTTCGGAATTAGGCACGAACCAGAAATTTCCTACCAATTAAAAAAAAAACTATCTGTAATATAAAATGCTGTTGCCGGACAAGAAAGCAAACTGAATTTATCAGTTTTCGTCTTCATTGGTCATTTTGTTTTCATTTCTATCTTGTTATATTGATGAAGTTCTACACTTCTTCATGTTTTAACGTGACATATGACACAGAAATTGAGTTCTTCCAGTAAGTTAGACGCTCTGATTAAGTACTTTATATTTTTATGGTATATTGTCAATTTGGAATTGAATTTAAGATTTTCATATACGCTTACACGATTATGACTAACCTGATGGAAAATTTGAATGCTTTTAGATCATTGAGTCTACACCCCGGTGCCACAGTTAATTGTGAACTCCATAAACTTATCAATGGCTCTATTCTATGCGCCTCGCCAAGGTTACGGTTTAGATAGATAGATAGATAGATAGATAGATAGATAGATAGATAGACGCACTTCGAAGTGGTGTAATGGTTAGCAAGCTTGTCTCGTTAGATCAAATACGAGTGAGTTCGATTTTCACTGGGTAATCCAAACTTTGGGCCTTGTGCCACATCTAGGCAACGCTTAGAAAATCAATATAGATATTTTTGTTCAATCTCATAGAGTTCACAACAAAGTACCGCAGTTAACTCGACACGCCAATTTCTTTTTCCGAGCCGATAACCGTTACACTTCCCGCATTTAATTTTTTTTTCTTAAATCTGTCTACGTGCTCGCTACTATTAGACAGGAATTTATTCTGATAAAATAGATTATTTGCTTAATTCTTATATAAATGAGTTAGAATGGTTTGTAGTTTGTTTTAGTGTTTATTTAAATCCTATTCATTTGTTTTTGTTTTTTTAAGTACTGTTTGAACTCATCTGTTTTAACGCCATATAAAAAGTTGAATTTGGTAACGAAAATATGGATTATAACTAACATGAAAAATGATCAAGGAGATTTTTTTTCCTTTCTGTCTGAATTTTTAAGATGACACATTATCATTATTATGTCTTTAGATTCGGACTATCATTCTCATTTTGATGGCTATGTTCGCAACGTTTCGGCCGTTTGTTTTCTCTCGTTAATCACTGAATTTCGAACCGAACTCTTTAATGGATCCACAGGAAGTAAGATTTTTCTCATTTCGATTGCAATTCAAAACGGATATCTCGAATTTCGTTAACACTCTCCAGTCTATTTTGTTTTTTCTTCCCCTGAATCAACATATAAAACTTTCCGCACTACCCAACCCACAAAATAAACACATGATGCCAGGGAACTACTTAGTCATATGTCTCTTGGACAACCTAGAAGTGTCATGGAGTTTTAAGCCTAATATCTGTACTTAAGTGGTGGATATTTTTCCGTGTCCTTTCTTAATCAAAGTCTCCCAGATAATGTTCCTCGTTATGCTAGGGCTATTGGGGATATTATCAGAGCCTAATTTGTGTCTATCAGACATCATTTTACATGGGTTGATAACCATTCCTTCCTTTCTATATATGATCAGCCATGCCTGATTTCAGTGTTTCCTCTAGGACTCGTCTTTCAAAATGACTCCACCTCTACTTTTAGAGGAGCAGATTATCTTGCCGTTGTATTCTTTGCCACAACTGCCTGGGATGGAATATATTCATTTCTTGGACATGTTCTCTTCTGAAGTGACTTGGTTTTTGAAGACCGTTCTGCTGTTTTATAGACCGGTGATCCTCTGATTTTTTTTATTTGACCCTTATGTACTATTCTTATCTTACATAATCATTAGATATATTCGTCGGGTAACGTAAACTTCAGCACATGATCACATTTCTCGAATACTTGATGGGAATTAACTTAACACAGAGTGTTTTCTGATAGGTGTCCACGAACCATTTAATAAAAGTATATGATAAAAAAGTATCAATGAACGCTCATAAACACAATGACTCATGCATAGTTTTATGATCATGTCGATAAGCCTGGAAATAGTTAAGAATCGTGAACCTGCGATTTGTCAGCGGTAATAAATATTGGATGCGCCGTTGATTGAAAGCTGACATTTTTTTTAGATTATTCCTTTCAAATCCAAAACCCCGCTGTCGTTTCGACAAATATTTTCATCGCAACTGTTCTGGTGAGCATTATTCCCTGGTGCCCCAACAGCATGAATTTAAACGTGCTACTAGACTGACATCTAGGTCTCACCGTTTTACTGCTGAACTAGTTAGATGCAGCTGAATGATTTATTCTAATAATTTCTTTTATCATATTTTTTGTCTTCCGATTTCTGACTTCCCTGAGGTGGCTTTTTTCTGTCTTTTCTACAAATCTTTTCATGGCAATTGTTCTAATGAGCTTTCTTCCTTGGTACCCCGACTGCATGAATCCAAACATTTTACTAGATTGGCAATTAGGTCTCATCATAGACTCAACCGCCACTTCTATTCTAACAGTTTCTTTTCTCCTACTTCCCACCTGTGGAACTCCTTAAAGATTTCATCCTTCCCTGATAATAACAATCTTCAAAAATTTAAATGAAAAGTCAATCGCCATCTTGTTTTCTTAAACCCTGTTCCTATTTTTATCGTTTCCTCAATCCTCCCCATTCTCAGTTTTCTCATTCTCTTTCACTTTCAGCCTCTTGAATCCCCTTTGCTTGGGATGAAACGATAAAAAAATGGAATCGAAGTCTTCGATCCGCTAAAATGTCTCATGGTGTTTTAGTGAATTGATATTTACCATTTAGGAACCCCAGTCTTGACCAAAAAAATTATTATCGGTATCACTTCATGCAAGGCAGTAAAGTCACTAACGTACAAGAGGTTATAGTGTGTGGAAGAATTAGGAACAGAAAGATTAATAAGCGGGAAGAGGAAAGAGTAATCAGAAAGACAATAGATAGCGATTGACATTGCATTTAAATTTTTGAAGATTAAATTTGGCTGGAAAAGAAACTGTAACCCTAAAATTTACGGTTACATCCTTAAGCGCCTTCCGTTTTGAGTTTAAAAGATAAAATTATGAATTGCTATTTTAGAATAAATAAATATTTTACTTTTTTTCTGTTTTAGACTTGTCTTTAACTATAGAATAATCTTCTGTACATTTATTACTGAAATCATCGGCAAAATAAGTGACTTATAACTAACCTATCAGTGTTATCTTCATAGAAATATCAAATTTAGTCCATCATTTGTAGTTTTTTTAGCTTATCCTAAAAACCGTTATTAATTACGTTATGTAAAAATTACTGTAATTATGATATAATGCATTATTTAATTCTGAAAGCTCATAGCATATTTTGTTACTGGTGACCCTTCACGAGGCCAATGGTCGTGAGTAACTTCATAGAAACTGATGATTCATTTGACATCGTAAAAGCCATAATTCAACACGTGTGTGTGTGTGTGTGTGTGTGTGTGTGTGTGTGTGTGTGTGTGTGTGTGTGTGTGTGCCCAGAACGTTGTACAAGAGTTAAAAGATTTTAAATGCAACCTTATTCGAAAATGTTGGATAGTGAAGTTACATTATTTTCCATCCATAAATCCGCAATTTGTATATACCGGGGAGAAAAATCTTTTTTTTAATGACAAAAGTAAATATTAATACTTTTATAGTTACTCTTTTAGGAACACACGTACACATTCTCTCTACTCCTCACTCTCACCTTCACGTTCTATCTCTCTCTCTCTTTGTTTCTCTCTGTCTCTCTCTCACACGAAATACACACACGTATATAAAGTTAAATTAGAAAAATAGTATGACAAATTGGAAGAAAGTTTTTTATTTGTATTTGCCATACTATTTTTCTTTATACTGTTTGCTCATATGTAAAATTATATATCGCTAATTCATGTATATATATATATATATATATATATATATATATATATATATATATATATATATATATATATATATATAGGGTTAGGCAAAAGCCGCGCACCTTAGAAATAATTTATTAAAAGCATAATTGCACATGAAAGTTTAATTTGCTAGTTATTTAATTGCCATATATGCTGTTCAATATGTCCTCGTTCTTTTTCAAAACACTTTTCAATTCTGTGTTTATATTTAATTCTTTCTTTAAGTTCTTTACAAGGTTGTGAAGTTTGGTAACCTCGGTGGCCACTCAACAGGATCCCTACGGTAGGCGACTTTTGTCTTTCATGAAAGAACAAGAGAAAAAGTATAACAACAATTAAAGAACAAGTATTAAGAAGAGAAAAGATAAGATTAACATTGCATTTAAATTCTTGAAGTTGACTAGGAAGTAAGTGTCCAGAACCGAATTCTACAAGCGTGAAGTGCAAGAGAAGAAAGAATTAGTATAGAACTTACGATTACATCTAGTCATTTCATCTGTAATATGATGAAACCTAGCTACCAATCTTGTACAGGGCTTAAATTCGTACAGTCGAAGTACCAAAGAGGAAAGTTCATCAGAACAATTACCATGGAAATATTTAATTAAAAGCCGTAGTGAAACTACATTACGACGGTGAGCAAGTAACTGAAACCGAGATGCCATGTCAGGACCGATAACATTGCTGATTCCTCTTTGGAATTTATCAAGAATCTCTAGATAGATAGCAGAAGTACTAATATTCCCGGATACTTTAAATTTTCTTTCCCCGTGAGATTCCTAATTTCCTGGTTGAATATTTCGATTCTCTTTGTTATTTCTTCTGTCTTTGTGCATCACCAGCATTGTATATTTACCTAAACTAACCAAATACCCGGCCTACAAGCAAAGAAAAATAATTCATAATAGAAGTTCACTTACCTTCATAAAATGTCTGTATAAACAACATTTTCAGCACGACATCTATTTTATAAAGTTTCTTTTATCATTATGCTAAGTCCACTTGAATTTCCGACTCTGGACTACATAAAGATGACCATGAGATGAAAGCCTAAATAATTTTCTGATATAGATAATAATAATAATGATAATAATAATAAACTAGCCAATGAAAGAAGGTACGTCATGAGAAATAATTGATTGACAGATGCTGATATTAAAGAAATAAAAAGAACTGCAACCAGAATAAGCGAATCAATAGAACATGAAAGGGAACCAGAAATGGGGATAAAAGGTACTAACATCACACAAACAACAGATCATAATGAAGAAACTGAGATACACACCAATTACTGTGAGATAATGCTGGAAGTTTAGAAGAGGTGGAAAGGCGTGATTAAAAGCCTACAATAAAAACGAATCCAATTATTTTACGGAAAACACAAAATAAGGAAATGGAGGAACGAGAAAAACTCCCAAAATTAAAAACAACAAAGCAAAACCTCAAAACTATTAAACTCTACAATGCAGCACTCAAATTAATTCTGGATGAAGTAGACCAATATAAAAGTCTCAACGTGGCAATATATGCATCAGCAACAGCAGCAGCTAAAAAATTAAAACATCAAAGTAAAAAGGACAATCTCACAGACATAAAGATCCTCCTTGGAAAAAAATAATAGAGAAAGAAATTGAACAGCTTAGAAATGAATTATCAGTACACGATGAACTGGCAAGAGGAACAAATGTAAGGAGTAGAAAAGACAGAAAAGTCAAAAGAAAATACAAAATTAGGAATGAAAATGTAGTGCTCTCAGCTATAAAAAAAAGCAAACAGTACAACTGAAGGCTCAAAATATCAGACGCTATGAAAAATGACCAAGATTCTACAGACAGAACAAGATCTTTCAAGCCGATGCGAAGAAATAGGCAAACAAAAAATTGAAGTGACAACTCCTCCAACAATGGAAGAGGTTATACAGTTCTGGATATAATATGGACTTGCCCTAAAGAACATAACAAAGAAGCAGATTGGATTACGCAAGAGGTAGAACGGATGCAAAATAAGCCAGAACAAACATGAGCGAGAATCACAGAAAAGAATGTTGAATATGCAGTGAAAAAACACACGTGGAAATCTCTTGGGGTAGATAAATCTCTTGGGGTAGATAAAATTCCTAACTTTTGGCTCTATTTTCTAAATACAGCACACAAAAAATCTAGCCAAAAAACTTCAAGAAATGTTCAATAATCCTACTAAAATTCCGGCATGGTTAACCAAAGGAATTACCTTCTTTCTACCCAAGAATGGTGATACAAATGTCAAAAAACTACAGACCAATTACATGTCTTCCCACTACTTACAAACTGTTGATATCTACCCTGACAAAACAGGTATATTCCTTCTTAGAAAAATAACATACGACCGATTAAATAAGAAGGGTGCAAACGTAGCAATCTCACTACTGCCTGAATAGATCCCGTAAGGCATTCAATAGTGTACCCCATTCCTGGATCTTAATGTATTTAAATATATGCAAGGGATCACCCTTCGTCATCAATTTCATCAAACAAAGTATGTCAATATGGAAAACAACACTTCAACTCAATCATATAAATGGAGTCTATAAATCTGGTGGAATAAACAACAACAAAGGAAGATTTCAAGGTGATTCTTTGTCTCCCTTACTATTTTGTATATCCCTAATAGCATTAACTAGCGAACTTAACAGGACGGAATATGCCTATATCTCAAAAGAAAATAAGCCATCTATTTTACATGGATGACATAAAGTTGTATGCTAGGAATGATAGGGAGCTGGAAGGTCTCCTGAAAACAGTAAAATATTTCAGCGATGACACTGGAATGGAATTCGGTTTGGATAAATGTGCTAAAGCCACCATTTTACAAGGATCACTACAACAAACCTCCTCTATTAGTTTAGACCCTGGAGTAGCAATCAAAGATTTAGAGCAAGAAGAAGCTTATAAGTACCTCGGTGTAAATGAAATCATAAAAAAATGAAAGAAATAGTGAGAAACGAGTACTATAGAAGAGTGCGACTGGTATTAAGAACTGAATTGAATTCTCAGAACATAATTATGGCCATTAATAGCCTTGCCATGCCAATAGATCAATATAATTTCAATATATTGAACTGGACTCCAAATGATCCCAGACAAATGAATTTTAAGACAAGAAAGGCCCTTTCTAAGCATAACATGTACCATCCAAAAGTTGTAGACCGTATATATATACCCTGTAAAGAAGGCGGAAGAGGTCTTATTCAGCTAGTATAGTCATACAAGCTTACATGAAAACAAAGGACTGGATAATACAATTACTCAAGCAACACGAAAACAGAAAGAAAAAATATCCAATCATGAAAGAAAGTTGCCAATACAAACGAGATTTACATTTAGTAGATTCTGTAGAAAACCAAAACAGAACCTAAGAACCAATTGTTGTAGCAAAACTTATAAAAAAGAAAGCCAGGATAAAGTTCTTGAACAAATGAAACAACCCTGGCAAGAAAGAACTCAGCATGGCCAATATCCAGAACGTGCCAATAAAGCCGATATTGATAAAGGTCATATTCATCGATGATTACGAGCACCTGGATTAAAGGCTGAAACGAAAGGCTTTATTCTTGTAGCGCAAGACCAGAGTCTTTTCACTAGAAACTTTCAGGCGAATATCATACATAATATTGTGGATCCAAAATGCCGATTCTGTGATAAATATCAGGATACCATAGAATCTCAGGATGTTCTGTATTTGCTCCAAATGAATATAAAAATCGTCACGATAGAGTGCGGAAATACTTATACTGGATAATGTGCAAATACTTTGGAAAAGATGTTAATAAACACTGGTATGAACTTCACCCAGCATCGGTTACAGAAATAGAAGACATCACAATTCTACGGGATTACACCATCTTTACAGACAGAAATAGGCCAGACATAATTGTCATAAAATAAAGAATTTTCCTAATTGGAAATCTATAAAAACCTAGGAATAGAAAAAAGACCTGGAAATAGAAAAAATGGAAATTGAAAACAAGAATAATGCCAGTCATAGTAGGTGTTCTTGGAATGATAAAAAAAAAAAACAACAACATTGAAGAAATCCTAGCTTAAGAGAAATACAAAAAGTTGTCAAGATAAGTACAACTCACACACTAAGAACTTTGTTCATGTAACGCTAGTTATGTTTTGGGAGTTAAAAAAAAACAAATCATGAAATGTAATCATAACAACATACCACTACCTGCCTTATGTCTTCCCGCAGACATGGTACATAGTGTGACCATAGCAGAAATCGAAATAATAATAATAATACTGAAAGAAACTGGTATGAACACCACCCAGACCCGGTTACGGAGATAGGACCTGTTACAATTCTATGGGACTACACAATACACACTGACAGAACAATCAAAGCCAACCGCCCAGATATTGTTATTAAAGACCACAAACAAAAACGGTGCCTCCTTATTAATATGGCAGCCCCTGCTAACTGCAATATATCTTTGAAGATATCCTAAAAGCTGTCAAAATACAAGGACCTTGAAATAGAAATCTCGAAAATGTGGCATATGGGAACATCAACAATCCCTGTTGTAGTTGGAGCCCTAGGACTGGTTGGAAAAGATTGCTGTAGACTAATTGAAGGGATTTCTGGAAGTCCATGCCTCAAGGAGATACAAAAAATTGTTCTGACAAGTACAGCCCACACTTTACGAAGGGCTTTATCTATGTATTTTTTTTTTTTTTTTTTTGTCAGTGGAAAGTGTCATGATGCCATTTCTAACCTTAGGTCGCTGGACGGGACCCGGAAAGAAATGTGTAAACGCCAGAAATCAAAGAAAATAAAAATAATAATAATAATAATAAATATTAATTATACAAACTTATTATTTTCCCACTTGTTTACATAATTTGGTACATTTTTAAAAAACTAATCAAACAGATTATTTTTGATTATTTATTTTATCCCCCCCAAAATGATGAAACCTAACAGCCAATCAAGTACTCCTAGTTTTAGTTAATCTAGTCTTCTTTTAATAGAGAGGTTGGCGACATCATTACTCTTTTTTTATGGCGTATTATTTTACGTTGTCCATCAGTTTTTTCTTTATCTTTATTACTTTATTCGTGGAACTTTGATATCAGTGGATCTGACCCCTTACAATACGCCGACTGCATCCCCTGCAGGTACCCCTAAAAGGAGTCAACTAACAAGCAAGTGACTAATATAAACGACCTATTCTCGAACCAAGATAGGACATGCGAGTAGAGTAGCGGTTATGGCACGGAAAGAGAAAATGACGGATCGAGTTCAAATTCCGTCTTAGTTAGTTGCGTTCACTTTAGTACCTATAACCTTGTGGAATTCATGAATCTATCCACCCACAAACTAGTGATTGTATAAATAGAAGAGTAAACTGATCTCTCTATTCGTGGTATAGAACCAGTCTAGGAGCAGAACAACTTTGAATTCCAAACAAGTTTGGCGTATGTCTAGCAGTTACACTCCGTAAAAATCTATTTCCTACAGAAATTACAATAGCAACACCTAGTGTGGTGAGTCTGTGGCTTTATACTCCATAGGGGCATCTAATCTCACTTAGTAAGAGAGAGAACCCTTAACACTTATAAACACAGGTTCAAACAGCCTATTTACTTCTAGACTCAAGTATAAACGATCAATATTTATCTATTGACTAAAGTATAAATGCCAAATATTTATTTCTAAACTTAAATACAACAACGACTATTTGCCTATAGACTTAAGTACAATCTACCAATATTTACCTAGGCTCAAGAACAATTACATATAATTATAGACTCAAGTATAATTGACTTATAATTTGTTTATAGACTTTAGTATAATTTTTTTAATGTGTGATTTCAGCATTAAATAACCCAACAATTGTTGATATGTCTTAAAAAATACCAAATCATCCGGGATTAATGAACTGATGTTTTTCTTGGGAGATAAGTCACAACAATTCTCCTCACTACTCGAAAGCTCTCTTCAGTCTTCTATCTGGTTTCAGTAACATTGTCGTCTGGATCTCTGCCATTCTTATTTTCTTTTCTAACCCTTTTTAAATGATCAGCAGGCTCGAATCGACAACTGGAGTTACAACTATCACATTAACGTTCCACAATTCTATAATTCTCTGAAAATGTGCATTTATTTGGTATTTTTTCGTATTAACATAATTTCTTGTTTACATAATTTCTTTCGTTTTTTTCCCAATTTCTTCGTACAAAACAATATATCGCTTTTCAATATACTTTATAAATTTTGTATAAAGGAAAATAAAATATTTCTTTCAGCGACCTTGCAGAAAGCAGCCGTAATGACGTGAGATAAACCAATCACTAAACGAGGTCTTGGTGTCAACATTAACAATGAACAAAGGAGACGATTTTGCTAGGATAGTCATTACTGCAAATCATTCAAAATTTGATTAAAAAACAAAAAGAAGCAAGAAATATTTTCATTCTATGACGTCATGCTATTTCTATGAAACAAAACCGCATGGAATTTACTAAGTGACGCAGCTGACCTGAATATATTTTCTTATTTTAACATTTTAAGTTTTTTGTAAAGATTTATATGTAATTAACATATAAATGTAAAATAGAACCTGTGTGTGTGTGTTTGTGTGTTTGTGTGCATATTAACCAAGTTTCTTATTAAATATACAGGGTGCGACAAAAGTAATGCCTTTTTTATTTATCAACTGTTACTAAACAGAAATGAATTACAGTAGTTTCAGAAGATTGTCACATGAAAACAATATGATTTGTTATGATTAACAAACTATTTAACATGTTCAAAATGCTCCCTACTTCAAACCATTTGACATATTTCTACATTAATTTCAGAAAATTTACCAGAAATTGTTTCTCTCAATTCAGGAACTGTTTTCGATTTGAACCTGTAAACAAGAACTTTCAGTACACCCCCACAAGAAAAAGTCTGGTAGTATTCGGTCTGTTGATCATGATGGTCACTAAGTTGCTCCACGTTGTCCTATTCAGATCAGTTCGAAAAAAAGGGTGTTACTTTTGCCACAAGGTGTACTTAAATTACCTGAAGATTTCAACTTAATATACTAAAGATTAAAAGTTTACGTTTCTTTCTTGCATTTCAGAAAAACTTTCAAATAATTGCTTACATATATTAACAATTATTGTTCATATATGTTACACATCATTGGGGTAATTCAACGTGGTGTAATGATTGGCAGGCTTGTCTCGCTAGATCAATTCCGCCTGAATAGTGAATTCGATTCTCACTGGGTAATGCATGCTTTCAGCCTTGTGCTACGTCTAAGCTACGATTAGCAAATCACTATATTACACGATTGTCCAACAATTAATTTAACTTTGCATAGATAAAATTATAATAAGAAAAGAGTTAAATATTACTCAAAAATAAACTTTTACACCGAATAAAAAAAAGTAATTTACATAAATGAGATGATTAATTACTATAGTTTTCCACTTTGGGGCTTTTTCTTCACATTTTATATTATATTCACATTTTATATTATATTCACGTTTTATTTACATCTTATAATCTTATATTCATATACTACTTACATCTTATTCAAATATTATTTACATTTTATAATATAATATTCAGGCGGTTCCCTCCTTTCTATGTTTAGATGTTACTTTTTCTATCACGCTGAAAAGGCAGGTAAGTAATGTATATATTATATACCGTCATTCTGACAGAATATGGGGCCTAACTGAATTTGAAATATAATTTTTATTTTTAGTTTTATTGTTGTAATTATTTGAATTAGCCATTTCTACATCGGTTTTTTTAACAATATTTCTGCGCAAAACACTACTGAAATAAAAGTAAATTTAACATGTTTGTAATGTTTATTTTACAGTTGTAGCTTTAAAGATTAAAATCACACACCGGTTTGGTTATTTTCCAACTAATAATTCCATTATTATTGGAATAACAATTTCATAGAAGAAAATTTTTTAAAAGTATGTAATATGAATATTAACTCTCGTGCGTTAAATATTAGGGTTTTTTTTAAATAATATCAAAATATTTGTAAAACTGGCACCGTTTCGATTAAAATTTTCTCATTGTTTTGTTTTAACAAGATAACCGATTAGTTGAATTAGTTATATTAAAGAAAAATGTTATTTATTAGTTGGAATAAACAGAACTTGTGTGCAAGAAATCATATTCTTTAATGGATGGGAAATGGGATGTTAAGAAAGCTAGGAAACCATAAAAAACGAAAAGTAGATGAAATGGGATATATAAATATATATATATATATATATATATATATATATATATATATATATATATAATTATTTAAAAAATTATAACATAAATATGTTATAAAATCACTACAAAAATAGCGATTGTGTTTCAACACCTCTGGTGTGTTATCAAGTGATGATGTTGAAGGTAGAACCTACAATCTACATTCAACATCATCACTTGATAAGACACTAGAGGTGTTGAAACAAAATGTCTGTTTTTGTAGTGATTTTATGGCATATTTATGTTATAATTTTTAAATAAATAATTATATTTGCTCTACTCTGTATTGAGCACTCTTTTAAGAATAGTAATTGTTGGTTATTGGAATTTATTCCTTATACACCAATCATATACTTGGAGATAGATAGATAGATAGATAGATAGATAGATAGATAGATAGATAGATAGATAGAAATGAATAAGGATGGAGATGAAAGAAAAAAAGAAAGGTTTTCAAACTAAATATCAAAAGGCAACATGCAAAAATGAGTAGAGATAGAAAGGCCTAAAATTGCGATACATTTTTTATTGGAGAAAAGATAAAAGAAAATATTTAAGTATTTCCTAATCTAATCCATGCTTGTATTATGTGAGAGAACCCTTTTATTTTTTTAGCTAATGCTAACCTCGAGAGAGAGTGAAACATTGCGCTTTCTCAGACTAACGTTTTCAGCTGACATGAAGTGCAAAGAGTCTATTGAATCAATTGCCAAGTCTGAAACTAGAAAAGATGATTCACTATGTCGTACTAGAGAATTTTTCCCGCCAGAATCTATCTTACAGTTTTTGTTTTTTTTTAATCTACCATTCGTCCTTGCTTTGAAGATTTCTGCCACTTATGATCTGGTGCTCCTGCTATTTATTTAGAGATTCTTGATAAAATCCAAAGAAGAATCCGCAATGTTATTGGTCTTGACCTGGCATCTCGGCTCCAGTCCCACCTCCGTAACGTAACTTCTCTGTGTCTTTTCTATAGATAATTTCATGGTAATTGTTCTGACGAATATTCCTCTATGGTTGTTTTTATCCCTCGCCCCCAAAGGCAAAGATTGTACATATCAGGACTAGTTAGAACTTCATAGATACTGGGGTATTATGGTGGATGTAGTAAAAGTGGTAAGTAAGAATGTGTTGTTTTGTTGTAAGGAATACTGTGGTATGTTTGGGTCAGTAATCGTGGCTAGCTAGGTTTAATTATAAGACAGAAGAAGACCAGTCTCGCCCATTCCACACTTTTTGTTAAAAAATATTACTCACAACTATGGTACCTAGACTTTATGAATTTAAGCGCAGTACGAAATTGGCGGCAAGGTCTTATCACTTTACAGTTGAAATGAATAGATGTAACCGCAAGTTCTATGTTAACAGTTTCTTCTATCGTACTTCTCGCTTGTGGAACTCTCTTCCGGCTTCTTGCTTTCCAGTCAACTTTGATCTTACAAAATAAAATGCAATATCTATCGTTATCTTCTTAATTCTTATTCGCTTATTGTCCTCTCTGTTTAATGGTATATTCTCTCACACTTAATAAATTCTTGCGTCCAAGTGGCTTTATTGTTTTGTTTGGGGTGAAATGATTAAAAATAATCTTTCTTAAATGACATACATGCCGCACATGCTTTTGGGCGACCATGTTGCTTTTCGATTCAGGATTAACTTGACATAATAATTCTCCCAGTACGCTGCTGTTACTTTTTGTGGTAGACTGGTTGTCAGCCAAGGTTATAAAACCCAGTCTGTCCTGCTGTTTATATCCAATAACTTGGGGTATAAGTGAGGGTTCCATACCTTAACAGTTGTATGTGCTCGTAAGTGAACGTAACGAAGACGACTTGAACTCGGTTCTCCAATTTCTCATTCCGAGCCATTATCTTTTACACTATCGACACATTCAAACTCACCCGGTCTTCTTAAGTGGTCACCCATTTAGGCTCAACGTTGCTTTTCAATGATTGGACGAGAACCGTTGTTTCAGTCTTACTTCTTTGTGTATTCACTGACTTTCGTTCCGCTTGCAGGCTATTTGCCCCACCCCGCACTTAGACGGTAAGAAGAATTACTTAGAAATTCTTCTGCTATTTTCCTTTCTAGCCTTCTCTTTCATTTCTTTTCTAAATGTGTATGTTTTGATTGATATGAACCACTTTTACTATCATTGTCTAAATTTCTTCCTACTATCATAAATGTACCACTGACTTGCTTTTGCACCATAGCAAAACTGTCATTCTATTTATTCAGTGCCTATTCAAGCATGGGATTACGAAGTTGTCCTATGGTGTGACCAGAATATGCCAGGAAACGTGTCCAACTAACATACATTGCTCGTGACATTTGCCGCTGACGTTACTGCTCCCAGTCTTATCCAGGCTAATTATTCTGTTATGGTCCAACTCTAATAGCGGTTGTCTCGTACAACTCAGGAGATGACATTTCAATGAAAGTGAAAAACAGTAGAAATTTTATAAGCCTTGTCCAGGATTGAAAAAATAAAAGCAAGTCTTGTCGTGATGCTATAAACCTGATACTTTTTAATTCATTATTCCTTCAGTATTTTTCTGCAAATTGTAACGCAGGTTAATTTGAAGTGCATCTTCATTTTTATATGTAATTCTTTACTAACTTTTAACCTTTGTATTTAAAATGGCATCGGCCCATGACTAGGCTTGACATGAAGAATGAAACAGAGGTATTCAGGATTACACGCGGCGTTTGAAGTAAATACCGACGTTCTAATAATCAGATCAAAATAGGTTAACATTATTATTACTAATTTTTGATTAGTATTCTTTTCATTTCATTTTTAGTTGCTTTTTATTGAAACTCTTAGTGGAATTATCGCCTTGCTTTGGGCGAATTGATTAAAAAGAAGATATTCTAAAAATAATCGACTCGCGAATTCGCGAGTGTATGCCTAAAATGGTGACAACATTTGCAAATTATTTATAGCATTTAAATTTCAAACATTGAAGAGTGTAACTAATCAGTTATAGATGAAAAAAAGAAAACGGAATTCAATGATAAAATTAATTTATCTGCTATTGGCATTCATACAAGCAAATGTTGACCCATCACATATTCCGAGAATCGTCAGTTAAGGGCCATACATGATGAACGCTTAGGTGACTGACTAGGCAGATTTTCGCGCAGTAGATTACTGTTTCTTTCTGCTGTAGAATGCTTGCCAACCAAGGCTATAGGACAGAGCCTGTGTTGCTATTCAAGCCATAGATAAAGGTGGGAGAAGAGATGTATTTATATCTTTCCCAGGGGTATTTGCGCGTAGGTGAATGTAACGAAACCGACTTAAATTCGAACTCGGGTCCCTGATTTCTCGTTTCCGAGCTACAATGCCTATCCAAAAATAGTATAACAGTATAAAACATACTGAAAAAAAATTATTTTTTCCAAACGTTTCTAGAATGTATCTCCCTTTGAAGTTAATCTAGAAGTTATTTGAATACTGTATGAACTGCACACTGCATTTTCTTCAGGCCTTGAAGGTACCGATAGGAATAAGACTCAACGAAAAAGAAAAGATGATTTTTTGGGTTTAATATGGAAAGAGAGCAAAATCAAGCAAGTTTAAAAATTTAAATCTCTAGGAAATATTTTTAACAGAGGACGAAAATGCGACATTTGAAGGCGTATTTGAATAGTGAAAGATGCCTTCCAAAAGTTAAGTATAGTATCAAGAAACATTAAAATTTCGTTAGAAACAAAGAAAATAATACTGGACTGTTAAGTGATACCGGCCTTTCTGCATGGCAGCAAATGCTGGACAATCTCGTCGCAGATGAAGAAGAGACTTGAGGCAAAAGTAATATTGTTTTACAGAAGTATTCTGAGAATTCCATAGACTGTACATGTGATTAATGAGGAAGTTTTAGGGAAAAAGAAACAAAAAGAACATTTATAATTAGAATCAGTAAAAGATAATCGAAATTTCTACAGTACATTTTGAGGAAATAGGGCTTCGAGAATTTAACACTCACGTGACATTGAAGTCGAAAGGGTATAGGAAGTCAGCGAATAACCTAAGAACTTTATGTAAATGATTGACAGAACAGGAATTAGGATATATATATATATATATATATATATATATATATATATATATATATATATATATGGTGACCCCCAAAAAGGTAATTTTTGAATTGCGTATTGCCAAACATGAGTAAGTGGTAACACTGCGAGATAGTGACCTTGAGCAAGTAAACATTTCGCCATTTAGAGTTCAAGATGAAATTCACAGTATCCCAGCTGAGATGTTGCAGCAGTCAATGAGGAATCTCAACAGCAGATTTCAAGAATGCATTCGTACAGGAGGACGCCATCTACAGGACGTAATTTTTAAAAATGAAAATTTTATCATTGTTTCTTAAATGGCATGTTTTAAGGTTCTAATTACTATAAATAAAATATTTTTCTTCCATCACTCTTGGTTTTATTGTATTGTTAAAAAATTCCCGTTGTTTTGGGTCACCCTATATATATATATATATATATATATATATATATATATATATATGAAGAGCTACAAAGGACAGGGATGTTGTGGGTAGCCATGATTTTCTATATCAAGACGGGACAAGGAAGAAGTGGAAAAGAAAACCAATTAATGCTGTTGCACAACAATTGAAATGGTATGGAATCACCATCAGAAATATTTTAAAGAATTCAGAAACGTATGACAATAAGAAACGATTAGAGAGACCACCGAAATTGATTGCTGCAGGTCATCTTCGCCTTCTTAAAGCGATATCAAATGAATACTTGTTTTCTAGAGGTATCTGAAATAAACTTCATCTTGATATCATTACAAGACGAGCTCGGCAAGATGAAATATGGCAAACTTTATGTTTCGGCCCAGAAGGAAAACCCCCTGCTTTCATAAATACAAGATAAAAAATCGTGTCAGGTGGAGTGAGGAAAATGAGACCTGAATGAGACTTTTGACAATGGAAGAAGATAATGTTTTCTGGCAAGAAGTTCCGTTTGGGTGATTTCGATGTAATGCTATGCGAAAAGTGAAGCAAGTGTTTATTTGACGGAGTATGGGATATGTTGTCAGGAGCTTTTCAGTTAAAGATGAAGCCGAAGTGTTTATGATAAAAAATGTTGTTTCAGTTTTCAACTGCCATTGTCGAACAAAATGCGATAGCCCAGGACAATACAGCCATTTATAATGAAAAGGTCACCAAGGAAAGGTTTGAGTGCAAATGCATAGTGACTATTGACAAGCCTGCAAACACTCCATTTGAGAACATGTGTTACATTTTTTCTAAATGAGTCTATAAGTAAAGTTAGTTTACAAAAAGGAATAGTCTAATCTCTTGTATAAAGTACTGCTGGGATTAAATTCTTGAAAATTTGCAAAACCTTCTGTACAAAACCTTCGATACAAAACAAATGTATTCAGATTTTATAATCAAAAGAAAATCTTGCAGCTATTAATTACTTTCCCTTTTAAATTTAATTAAACCATTGTTAGCACATTGTCTTATGCATGTTTCCGTCCTCTGTACAAATCTGTTTTCAACATCAAATTTTCCATACATTTTTCTATATTTCTCATTTATTTTTTCATATTTTCCATACATTTTTTATATTTCCCATTCATTTTTCATATTTCCCATACATTTTTTATATTTCCCATTCATTTTTTCATATTTACCATTCATTTTTCATATTTCCCATTCATTTTTTCATATTCCCCATTCATTTTTTCATATTCCCCATCCATTTTTTCGTACATAACAAAGTAGGTTATGCACTTTGTTTTAAGATGTCATATAATTATTTCCACAATTTAAAAAATGTCTCAAAATAAGGCTAAGGATTGGCTCTTATGGTGCGTGGATGCTGAAACCTGAAAAAAATGACCGGAGAAAAACGGAGATAGCTACTGATAAGCGAGATTATCAAACACACACGCACACAAAGAAATTACTGACCAAAAACTTGTAGACGATTTTTTAGTAAAATTCATCCAATACAAGACCTTAAAACCACTCAAAGTAGCGGGCTAATGTTAAAATGTTAATGATGAATGAAGTGTTTGATATAAAAAAAAAGAAAATTGGAAAGTGAAGATTATAAGGATAAAGAGGAAAGATAACAATTGAACCCGTATCCTGATGAGGTCAAAGATCATAGCATTTCGATCCATTTGACTAAACTTATTAGTCTGTTGTTCTTAGCAGTAAGTTTGGGAAACTTTACTCACCGCCCTTCCTTGAGTGTTGCATTTTGAAATGTTTACCTTGTTCTGAATGCCCATGCCATTCATCTCACATAAATTAGTTGATTCGTCAGATGTCTTCAAGCAGAAGAGAACAATGGATGAGAGAATAAGGTCTAATATTCCAACGTACAATAGACATCCGAGTTAAGAGGGTGTAACAGCGAAATTTATGACGAAAAACAAAAAATATAAGGAAGATAAAATGAATGAACCAAAATAGTAAAAATGTTTTAAAAACTAGAAAACAGACAAATAAAAACGCAAGACACAAGACAAACCAAAACCAACATGGAGGAAGCATTAAAGAATGGAATGGGTGGGGGAAGCTAAAGAAAACCATAAACAGGGAAAATGACTGAGGTCTTGTTCCACCATGTTTGTTCAGGTTCCTTTGTAAAAATTCTGTGTATCCTATAAAGGCTGCTTATTAAATTGCGCAAAGAAAATTAGGTATAGAATGAGAAGGAAGGAGAATAAAAATGGTTTTGAAGCAATGAACAATAGAGCGAATCAAAGCCATTACACAGATAGGGAAAATGATTATTATTTATTTATTCTGTACGCACCAGTTTTAAACGAAAAAATGAATACAAGTATGTAGATTCTCTCTCTCTTTCTCTCTCCCTCACCCAACTCAATATATATATATATATATATATATATATATACCAGATGTAACAGCAAAATTGTTAGATTAAGGTCTGAATGAATGGTTGTATCTTAGAAATGATTAAAGATATCTTACCCCGGTTTTATAATCCTATTGGACACGACTTTGAGCAATAAGAATGTATAATTTCTCTCCAAGCTTAACAGAAGAATCGTGATAAAGTCGATCACAAACGAAAATGACATTAATCATAACTAAGCTCATGAAGGATAGAAATTAAGTTCAAATATATATATATATATATATATATATATATATATATATATATATTCCATGATCCTTTTCCAACTTATTCAAGATTAACTTCGCTAACCTTCTTTCTGTCCTGGGGTAACACGTTGCCTCACACGTTGCCTCACACGTTTCACGTACGATTACATTTTCAGGTCGTTTTACACTGCTCTTTGGACTGTTATGGCTGAAACTCCTCTGTCTCGTGCCAAACGTCTTATGAATTGAGTTGGATCTTTTCTAACTGATCTATTTAGCTCTAAGTTGAAATGATGATCCCTCTTCCTGTTGTGACCTCCTGGTCCAGTTTTCCTTTCTACCATTCCCTCGTTTTTAAACTTATTCATCGTTCTCTTGATGGTTCTTGAATGGACTTTAAAATGGAAGCCAGAGTATGAATATTGGTACCATTACTGAAGGCTTGAATGAGTTTTTCCTCTCACCATTGCTCAGTTGAGAAGACAGTGGGGCTGACACAAAACGATTTTAATCTGTTCTCTTTCTAGCTGAATAACTCAAAGGGTTTTTCAGTGATTCTTACAACAAATGGTATAAATACGCCTAAACGTCTTATCTGAAAACTTTGAAAAAAAGAAATAATTATTTTATATTTTAAAATATAAACATTATATATATATATATATATTTGAACAATTTGCTATATAATATATATAACCCCATAAAATAAAAGGTATATATATATATATATATATATATATATATATATATATATATATATATATAAATATATTTTATATATATATTTATGGGTTAATAAATAAGAGAATCGTATATATAAAAGTGGACATTGGCTTTTTCATGTTTAAACGTCGTCAGGCCTAACGCTTGATTAGAGTGTCACCTTGGATGTTAACGACAAAAGTCTGATATATATATATATATATATATATATATATATATATATACATATATATAGTACTATGGTGCATATATGCCTGTGATTTCTCTAACCATGTTGTCAACAAACAAATAAAATTAGCATGACTCTTCTCTGATGCAAACCAAAATAAACACATCATTAACTTTTCCTATCGTAACCTGATGCACCCTATTTATAAACGGGATGAAAATGCGGTTAAAATATAATTCACCGATATATATCACTCAACAAATCTAACAAACACCTAAGATTTTATCATCTACTCTAAAAGATCAAAACATCTAATTTAATTATTACCAACAACATCGAACCTCAAAAATCCCCCTATGTAAAAATAATGTTATCCCTGAATTCTAATGCACCCGCTGCAGATTACATCTCCAAAAGTAATAATAAAACAGCATTACATATTTACGTGGATACTCTCTAGCAGATTGACCTGTCACTTGTCGATACTCAGTGCACTGCGTGCACACATTGACCATCAAATTCATCAGATATCGGTCCTATTGTTTACCTTTAGGATGTGTTGCGCCAACAGGTTTTCTCTTCTGAACATCATCCTCCGTAACTTGCAGCAGTTGAAAGTCATCCAGTTAACATCCTGATAGCAGATCTCAGAGGAAACCTTCAGAGGTTTTGCCGTCTGCACCTGATTGCATCAAAGCTATTTTACAGGTTTATAGAGAGCCAACACTGTATTTGGCAGGAACTCATAATATTTTGAGTCATTATCGTATAATAATCTTTCTACAAATATTTCTCCATTTGTGTATGACTTTCTGTCTGTGTGTGGATAAATGGTTGTATGTTGAATTCAGCAAATTTATAACAAAAGAAAAGCCATTCTGACTGCTGGTAAAAGTGTCGCCTTTAAAATAACAGCGATAGTAACACTTCGACATAGATTTTGATAGAGAAATACTATCTAACATAAGTTATGAGCATTATCGCCATTAAAAGACTATATATATATATATATATATATATATATATATATATATAGTTAATGTATAGTTAGGTTTTCTTTTAAACATCTTTCGTTAAATATGACAGACAAGGAAAATTTCGTTAATGGTCCTAAGAGTTTTCGGTCGCTTCTTTAGCCATTTACAAGGGGATGTCTTTTAGGTGTTGTTAATTCTCTACATATTTTGACTGTTTAAAATGTATTTTATTTGTGTGTTGTTTTGAATACTAGTAGGAGCGTTTATTCCGAGGCTTTGCATGTTGAGCGCGGCTGGAATTCGAGTGTGCGTCTTTCTATTTTTCTTAAAAACTTTCAACACACCATTCACACTGTTAAATAAGGTGAGGTTGATAGTGTGGGAGGGATGTTTAATACACATAGCCTCTCTTATAGCAAGATGTTTCCCTGTAATATGATTTATATAGAATTTTAGTGTTTTCGAGCAGAATTTTTCTTAAGGATTCTTGTAAATTGTAGGTAGCTAGATGTTTTTTATAGCACTTTTATCTGATAAGTAACACGTGATGCGTCTACTCAAGAATGTAGTAGTATCTCCGATATAGTTAACTGATTTGTGACAAGAAAGACAGTGTTGTACTGGGCAGTGAAATCGATACACTTATTGGTCATCGCTAGCTTAGATTTGATGGGGTTATTTTGATTAGTGGCAGCAAGGTTGGCGGTTTTCCATTTTTTGTAGTATATGGATTGCGGCAGAAATATGGTGTTTAATGATTCCTCGTATAGCGATTTCGTCATGCTTATAATTATTCTGCATCTGGTTGCAGTAAAATGGTTGCAGTTGGCGTTTTGTTATGTGGTTTTTATATTGACGTAAAATTGAATCGAACTAAATAAATGTTGATTCAATTTATTCAAGACTAAACGTACAAATCATTTAGCTGAATTACAGTAAATACAGATCAACACATGAACATATTCCACAATAATCGTGTATCAACAAACTTATAAACAAGATTACTTACTTCACAAAATATATGTGTGTATGTGAGTGTTTGCGCGCGCGTGCGTGTGTGTATTGTTAAACAAAATCATACACTACACCCTAATCCACGCAAATTTGTCACAAAATGTATGTTTTACTCATAAAATAAAACAATTTAGCCATTCTCTTTGGCTCAATCTTCATGGATTGGAAGTAAACAATAAAGATCTCTGATGATCTGAAAAGACAAAGTATCCCTTATCCAACACAAGTTCAACTAGCTCGTTGCGAAAAATATTCAAATTAATACACTGAATATTTTTCAGGGTGGATAGAGGGTAAGATGGACAAGTGAAAGCAAAGCGCAACATACTTAACGGGCTTAAGCAAGTGGATGGTGGAACGGGGTCTGGAAGGATAAAACTTATTGCGAGCTACAAGGGACAGGAGGAAGTGGAGAGCCATGATTGCCTACGTCCTAAAGGGACACGGTACATAAAAGAAGAAGAACACCACTGAAGAGGTGCATGAGGATGTTTCGACCAAAGCGGAAATCTGGCGGTGTTCGCTTGCTCGTAGTCCTGCTGCAAGTAAGCTATTCCCAACGGATTATATTGACACTGCTGGAACCGTATTTGCTAACAGCTGTGCTGTGGACGCCATGCGGTCAGCCACTGCCACACTTGCAGTGCTAGCGTTTGTATTATAAGGCTGTCAAGAACCTGGTCTGCGGGGGCTGGAATGTTCATTTGGCCACTGTTTTGACCAATATCAAAGAAATAAGGATATACCAAGCCTAACATCCGAAAAAAAATATATAGCATCTCGAAGGATGCCTGTTACAAACGATTTTAAAGGAACAAAAGCAGTATGTATACATCTTCACAGCATCACACCTGATTACACTGGACTCTTTACCAATAGTAAATCATTAAAGTTCACTCAGTACAAGGCTTGAGAGCCACTCAAGGTAGAGTGTTACTGTTAAAATGGTTGTGAATGAGGTATGATATGAGGAAAAGAGGTGTGGTAGGAAGAGATTATGAGGATAAGAAGGATAGTTAACGATTGACCTTTGACATGAAGATGTTAAAATTGTAGTGTAAGTATTCATGTTCGGGAATCTGTTCCATAAATTAGAAATTCTTAGGGAAAGGTTAGAATACAACAAAAATGAAGGTGATTCGACTCATTGAAATAAGGGAGGGTGTAGCATGGCGAGTCCTTGGTGTAAAGGTTTGAACTGGTGATACGAAAGAGTGTAGCACATCTGAATATTTGCCATAGAAATGGCGATCGAGTCTGTGAGACAGAGTCTACAGATTAGATAAGTCATCTTCTCCCAAATGTAAGCATAAATGATTTTGAACTCCAACATGACAGAAATACTCTATTTCTTATCTAATCTGATTCTTGCAAAGATAAGGTATGGCAGAAGAAAGACACATACTTTGTGTAGGGACATAATGAGTGAAAAGTGGCATAGCGTGTCTGAGCAGCACGTGTCAAAGCTTACATACAGATGGCACGTTTGTATAAGCGTTTCTACGTATTTACGTCACCAGATAGCTTGAAAATATTTATCTAAAACATATTTTATATTCATATCTACTACCCTCTCACGTGCACATATTTACCCAGGTTTGTTTTGGTTTGGTTTGTTTTGTTTTACGGCATATCAGCCTCAATGGGTTAGATAATGCCAACAAGATTTTTATTGCTGGTAATATTTTTTCCCAAAAATGTATTGTTGGTAATATCTCTTCTTTTTTTTTTCAAAAATATACTGCTTATAATATCTTTTTAATGTATTTCTGATAATATTTTTAAGAAAGCATTGCAGGTAATTTTTTTCCAAAAATATACTGCTGCTAATAAATGCAATCGTCAGGCCTAACGCTGGTAACAATATTTTCCTTCAAAAATTCATTGCTAGTAATAATTTTTACAAAACATATTGCTGGTATTAAAAACCATTTTTACATTTTCATAGTGTTTTGCCCCCAATTTGGGGTGGGGTCAACTATTTTCCCATAGCTGGGGCCCTAACAGGTGCTACCACCCCAGATCAGCGTGAACCTGGGAACACTAGCAATTAAGAGATGGTTCCACGCTCCTCAAAACCTCCTGATCAGAGGCCTTGCTGTTGGATGTAGTTTATCGTTATATCGCGGACACTATTTACCCAGGTTAAAATCCGAAAAAGTTTTCAGAGAGTTCGAAATTTCATTTTTTTATTCAGTGTATATGTACGACCAGTTTTAAAATGAGATTACCATTAAATAAATATATTTTATAAATCTTTAAGTTTTTTAATTCAATGATTGTACATATAATTTCAGTATGTTCACAAAAAAAAAGAAAGAGACGTAAAACACAAATATGTCTTCTCACCGGATTTATAAAACATTTAAAGCAAGGCTATCCTAAGGAAAATGGAAATCTTACCAGAATTTATAATCGGTGGGCGTAATTTTAACAATATAAGATACGTAAATGACACTGTGTTGATGGCCGACACATTTGGTTCTAATGGTATCCGTAATGTCCATAATAACAGTAATTCTGAAGCAGACATATATAAGATAAACGGCAACAGCTGTTCCTTATTATACATTGATAAAACTTCAAAAAAATTAAAACAGAAACGTTTTATGAACATAAGAAAGATTTCAATAATAAATTATCCAACACATTAGTTATACACTGAAATAATAACGACAATTTCTATTTCAGAAATGCTGTCGTTATTAAGAAAGAAAATAACTTCTTCTCCTTTTATGTGACATATCCCTTCAGGGCGTATGACACGCCACAATTTCCTGTCTTTCGTAGATTTTCACAAATTTTGTCTTTTTGCTATCTCTCCCAAATCCAGCTCCGACATCCATTTGCTCAAGTTCACTAAGTACGTTATAGGTTGTTTTCCACTGACCCTCTTGCCTACAATATCCTGTGAGTATGAAATTTTCTAAGCCCACTTTCCTTACTATGTACCCTAGAAATTTCAACTGTCTCTTTCTAATGGTAACTATGAGTGACCTTTTTGTCTCTAGAACTTCGCCGTTGCTCACATGTCCAGTCCATGGAATTCTCAACATCCTTTTGTGGAACTACATTTCTGTTGCTTCAAGTCTCTTCTTCATTAGTGAGGAGATTGTTCAACATTTACTGCCAAATACAAGAACTGATATTACATAACAGTTCAGTATTCTTTATTGCTGTTTCTTAATACTTTGTTTAGCTTTTGGAATTCATCTTTCGCTATCCCAATACAGTAAATAATTATTGAAAGTGCATTGATCTTTAGTCCGAATATGAACAGACGTCTTAGATGTTTTCAAATATCTTCTTTCATAAGCGGAATACTCCTTTCTTAAACCAACATACTTATGTACGACTATAAAAATTTAAAAACATATATATGTAATTTCATATCTGGGAAGTAATCACTCTTCTATATAAGCTCATTGAAGACGACTGACAAGGCACTGCGATAAAGTTTTTTATTACATTTTTCTTGCATTCGTACAAAACAAGTCTGGACAAAGTGTGTAAAAACTGTCCAAACCGAATGATCTGTTGATCCGAGCGCTTAATCTGTTAAACATTATCATTTTGTTCAACTGAATATGTAGATAGATAGATAGATAGATAGATAGATAGATAGATAGATAGATAGATAGATTTCATTCTGTTGAGAGAAAGTCTGGATAGACTAAAGACATTCCAAACATCCATTAATTCACTATGGAGTACAGCAACAAAAAAATTCCTTTCTTAGGTATATTAATAACAAAAACAACCACTAAACTAGAAATCGACATATATTTTAATCCTACTGACTCTAGACAGTAGCTTCTTTTTACATCTACCCACCCGAAACACACTCGGACCAACATCCCAATCAATATAGCCAAGCAGATATATATAATAGTCTCAAACACACCCACAAGAGACAACAGAGAAGAAAAAATACTCATCAAGAGAAAATACCCACAAAATTTGATCAACAATAATATTGAAAAAGCAAAACAAATTAACATCCTCACACTCGGAGAAACAAAAGGAAAAAAGAAAATAAAGGTCATCCCTTATATCTCAACTTCTAACCCAAAGAACACAGAATCTACACACACATACAACTAAATCTACCAATCCTACTAAAGAATAAAAAATAGAAAAATAGAAATGCGGAGGACAAAATCTGACAAATTTCAGAGTCTTCCCATTCTATAAGTGCGACTACAGAACCACGGAACAAAGACAGATTAATAAGGAAACATTTTTCACCAACATCTTCAAGCTAATAATTAATTGATTGCATAAACAGATTCTACCAAATTTTCCTTATCATAAGCGATATATATAGCCAGTTACGGCCCTTGATTCTTTTTTTTTTTTTTTTTTTTTTTTCATATGTTCAAAACATAAGCGTCAACACGTGGAGATACAGTTAAAAACATTTTGAAAAGCTAAGCGAAACTGGTTAAAGTAAAAAAGTAAAACAACAAATTATTTTTCTAGGAAAACAACACTAAAAATCCAGTTGTAAGTAACAAAGATTCAATTTTAACTTTTCTCTGTAAAAATACATATATTATAAATAAATTTTATTATAAATATTATATACCTTTTTCCCAAATCTTATTTTTAATATATATATATATATATATATATATATATATATATATATATATATATATATATATATATATATATGTGTGTGAGTATGTGCAGAGATGGGAATGTTTTTCATTTGCGAAAAACAAAATCTACATATTCAGTTAAAGAAAAAAACATACTAGATAATGGCTTATAGATTAGCCGAAAGTGCTATATATATATATATATATATATATATATATATATATATATATATATATGTGTGTGTGTGTGTGTGTGTGTGTGTGTGTGTGTGTGTGTGTGTGTGTGTGTGTTTGTGTAGTGTGTGTGCTAGCTTCAAATATTGGGTGGTATTTAAGCTAGCTACAGCGGAGGTCTCTTGATTGGGCCTTTATCAAAATAGGTAGGGAGGAGTAGATTGCGATAGGTAGCAATAAACTAAAGAATGTTTAACTGAACTAATCGTGTATTATGTATGCTCTAATCGAATTTTGGTATTTAAAAATTTAGACCACTAATCGAATGCACATCAATCGAGGATGCAAATATATATATATATATATATATAAATAAAAAGTGAACATAAAGTCAACACTTAGTTTTTTTTTTCTTTTTTTTTTTTTTTTTGAAACGTCAAAAAAAAAAATAAAATAAAAATTCTCGCAATATAACCTATAAATAAATAAACAAAGCATTGTGTAAAAATAACTATTATAATAGAATTTTACAATGCAAGTCACTTTGTTTATATATAAATCAGCCGAGAAAAATAACAGTTTTATGTTTTTTTGATTGCATATAGCATGAAAAAGACTGTCGCCTCTAAGTGTTGACTTCTATGTTCACTTTTATATTTACACACGCTCTATCTCTGATATTGAGCACTTTATCCCATAAATATAGCACACCTTAAGACTATATTTCTTTATATATATATATATATATATATATATATATATATATATATATATATATATATAAAGAACAGTAAGATATATAATCCGGTGCTCTTATAGATAATTTTATTTTTACAAATAGTGCTCAATGTAAATTTACAGGGCATTAATATTATAAATTAACTGATTTAAAATAAAAGCTAAACATTTACATGTACTTACATGAGAAACTATATATTACTATGTTTATAAAATATATAAAAAATAAAAGTTTACTAAATCAGAGAAATGAATTAGCTATTTTTGCCGTCATTGTCATAAATTTTACTTAAATAATATTTAAATATAATTTTTTAAAAAAGATTGTGACCTGGTAATATACATACTTATACTTGAAGTGAAAATAATTTTACATACTGTAAGTAATTCTAATACATTTACTTGTTTTAAAAAGAAATATAGTATATTAAAAATAAGAAGTAAAAATATTTTTAAAATCGTAGTTAAATAAAACGTATTCTAACCTAAACACCCACCAAAAATCTTTAAGTATACAAATAGAAAAAAAATGCCGTAAGAATTTTTGCCGTTAACAATAAATTTTTTGAAAAAATCCAGACGACATGCATTTAACGGATGTCAGAATTCATTGAAAAATACATCCCTACCCCTACCAAAACGTAACTAATAACGGATACATCAAAATACAGCGATAATGAACACGCAAACACCTCTTGTCTGGTTGAATTGGATTTCTCTGTATCCTTGGAAACGTGAATTATGAATTTTTGCAGTGCCTTTAAAACCCGGTAATTTTAAAAATAAGTTACTACAAAATTCGCTTGAGTATGAAATGGAACTAATGTCTTTAATTTAATTACAAAATTAAATTCGAAGCTTTTAGCTTCCATTTTTGAAACATGGTTAGAACTGTGTAGCGAAAAAAAACATATTTTGAATCAGTTAATATATATATATATATATATATATATATATATAAAAAAGAAAGAATATTCAGATTTATAATCCAGAGTTCTTCAGCATTTATTTTTAAAAACAGTGCTCGATACATAGTAGAGCATAATATAATTATTTTTTTAAAAAATATGTATTATCATGTTTCGAAATCAAAACCTAAATCTTGAATATAACTTAAAATTTAAAGCTTTCGTTTAATTTTAAAGCTATGCTGAATAACCTTAAGACATAGGCATTGGTTTTGAAACATGGTAATTTCTGTGTGGCGATGAATACATATTTTTAAATAATACATATATATATATATATATATATATATATATATATATATATATATATCGAATAATTTTTCTAGTTTACGGTATATATTTAAATATAAATTGCTCCCTGTCTGGGTAATTTCGGTTATCACTAGTCATTATCTGATAAAAATATTATTTCTAGATTTGTTTGTAGCAGAATCGAATTTTTATTTATTTTAAAAGCATTGTTTATTTGTGTAAATACTGTCACTATAAATATATATTTTCTGTGTGGTGGGGTCGTAAATCATGTCGATTTTTAAAATCTTCCAAAAGTCATCCAATTATTTAATTTTTATAAAACTTTTGCCATTTATTGAAAAGAATTTTTTTTTTTAAATTTGCTATGCTAATTCATATTTCGAAGCAGGCACAAGAAGATGTTTAATCAAAATTTCGAATATTCTAAAAAAAAGATTAAAATATATAATTAAATAATCAAAAAATACTTTGGTTTTTCCTCTTAATAATAACATAAAGATTTTGACGATAAAACTTTGTCTTTATCAAGGGGCATTTTTTTGCATCATGGTATACCCTTCTTAGCGAATTAGTGGAGATACCTAAGTATAAATGTCTGATAATCTAAAACGTGAGAGTTCTTCATTCAACGCTGATTCAACTTGCTGGTTGTGGAAATGTATCAACCATCTATGTGCCTCCACGCGATTCTGTTTTTTTTTTTTTAACTACTGTAGACAGAATTCAAAAACAAGCAACAGGATGCAATGCTGTCGGACAGATACGTGCACATTTGCATAAAACGGAAGTGGAGAAAGTTAACATATCAGCTTGCATCTGGATCGTGACGAATGCGTTACAAGCAGGAAGAGGTAGGTTAGCGAGTCAATGATAAATGAACAAAGAAATTTATCTTTCTTTCATGAATCTAAGGAGTGGGACACATTACATTATTTTCAAGTAAATAAATGGGGAGTTCCATGCATTAGCAATTTTATATTAAAATCTTTTTTGAAAAAATAATCTGTTCATTAGTTTGCCGTAACAGAGAAATAACAAAAAAAAAAGCAACAACAAAAAGAATGCGTTCAATACCCGAAACAACTCTTGGAATGATAATGACTCAACCGAAAATTACATTCTTTTGTTTACTTTTTACTTTTATCGTCACTCATATTATACTAACCCACTACGCTCTAATTTTGAAATTCCTGGATATTGTTCTTGTTAGTGTAGCGACGAAACTTAATTTAAGCAAATCAAATATGAGATTAAATTCAAAGGTTATTGAATGCACTTGGCATCCACAAAAAGCTGAAGAATGCATGTATTCTGTGCTCAGAAACAACAAAGTTAAACTGAATAATTTCTTGAATAATACTAACTTAATTTTTGTTTATTTACATAGCAAATATAAACATAAGATTTAATAAATGTCCAAGCGACTTATCTCAATGACCGGCTCCAGAATTTCGCAGCGGGGTCGTAGGGTGCGATAAATTTATCGGACTATTACCATATATTATGTTTAAACTGCGCAAAACAAATGCTAATCGTAAACACCAAATTTCAAATTTGAAATACGCACATTACTAGAGTCCATTATGTGTCAACATTTAAATATTTGGAAGTAGTAAAAATATTCGATTTTTTTACGACGTTATAAAGTATAAAATTGACATGGTAAAACAGAACCAATTAAACTATTGCAATATTAAAACTTATTTATTATTTATTTGTTTTTATTTTAAATTACTTAATTTTATGTTCAATTTGCGTTATTTAATTTTCTATTATTCACGCAACATTTTTCAATACGCTTAATTTTTATTAATCAACATGAAAATGAAAAGATCACATGTCTGAGTATACAATCTCCTCTCCATCTTTTTATCTTTATTTCTAGCTGCTCTTTCTCCCTCTCTCCCTCTCTCTCTCTCTCTCTCTCCTACTATGTTTTTTTTTTCTCATCCACGCTTTTTTCTATTCTATGATATAAAATACCTGTGAGTAGAGTAACTGATACCAGCATTGAAAATGGATTCGTCGAGCCGAGTTCAATTTCCATAACCTACCTAACGAGCTCAAGTGAATGGATGGCGGAGCATGTTTTGGGAGAGATGTTGAAAAGACAAAAATTATTGAGAGCTACAAAGGACAGGAAGTTATGGAAGAAGAAGAAGAATAAGAATAATATCCATTTTTCTTTTTTCCTCTCTTACTTTAAGCATCCCAAATTTCTGTCGTTGCGTATATGTGTACATGTTTACTAATATCTCTCTCTCCCCTGTATATATATATATATATATATATATATATATATATATATATATATATATATATATATATATATATATATTTATGTGCATGTATCCGCATTGGCAGGGATCATATTGTATTTATTTTTATCTTTTTCATGGCTACAGGTGTGATTTTCGTACAATGCTTCGCCCTTTTTACTATCATGTCTTTGAGTGAAAATTTAAAAATGTATCTTTTAGCGGCTAGTAGGCTGAGAGATGACCGGAAAAGTATAACTTTTACTGTTTTGCTTCTACTCCTTTGTTTAATGAATTCTTTGATATCCCCCCCCCTACCAATCTGTAGTATAAGTCCAGCCTACCCCATAAAATTTGATAAGTATCTGTCGTTGGCGACGGAAAACTGAACATTTGTGGAAGGTCAATCTTGCCATGCTCCGAAATTGTAAGAAACGGTAAATGTAGCATGTATTCTTTTGAATGTTACTTTTCGTGTAGTTTGCTATGATTGTAAATTCGTTTGACTCCAGCTAATTCTTTCCCTTTCAGATCCCTCTTTCTTTTCCTTTTTTTTTTTTTACCGTATATTTCAAATTTTCTGTCCCCCCCCGACCTTAAGCAGACATCCGTGTCCATTTTTCATTTTTCTCTCTTACTTTAAGCATCCCAAATCTCTGTCGTTGCGTATATGTGTACATGTTACTAATATCTCTCTCTCTCCCCTGTATATATATATATATATATATATATATATATAAATATATATATATAATTTACATGTGCATGTATCCGCATTGACAGGGATCATATTTGTATTTATTATCTTTTTTTTTTTTAACTTAAGTCTATATACTAAAATCTATTTATCCCCTTGAGTGGTCACTCGGACTTATACTAAGTTAAAACTTAGTATAGTCTACCCCACTGAATACCACACAATCTTTTGAAATATTCTATCAATAAACCCACAATCTCATTTTCTGGGCGTGCTCATGGATCTTCTTCGAGATTCGTCCTACAGCTGGTAATCTGAACATAACTACCCCTTGGCGGTCAAGGTTAAAACGCATCTCTACTAATTTCAATGAATACGAATAATATTTCATACCGGATCGGCCGTCAACCGGGGCAACAAGGGCCGCGTCACTCAGAGAGGAACCAGTCTGAGAACGAAAAGTCTGCCACTGGAACAAGCTCTTCCACACACGAAGAGACACTTGGTCACCAAAACCGGATTATTGCCGGCCTTGGACCAAGTGACTCTATACCAAATCGACTAATAAAAAGTAAACGAACGAAGTGGAGCCGCGAAGAGTATCGACAAGTCATGACATCCTTCTTCACTGCACTCGAAAACCCAGCAAAGAACACCACCAATCAAACATACCAAATATGGAGAAGTACGGTGGGAAATGATATAAGACCTAACCTCAATCCAAACATGCTTGCCAATGTCCGTAGGGACATCATGCGAAACAACAGACTCTCAAAGGCAGAAATAGATAAGATAAAATTAGATATAAGACAAAATACTATGACCCATCACTCAAACTCTATTGAGACGAATGTAGAAATAAGGAATGCAACAGAGTATGGGGTGGACGCTGGAGAGAATGAAATACGAAATAATCTCCCAGGAAATGAAACCCAAGACTCTACTTTAAACACAACCTACAGTCCTCCAGAAACTGTACCTGGAGTCATCTTCAGTGACAATAAGTTAGAATTCCTTTGAAACCACGAAGCTGAAATCACCGAAGCGAAAATGACGTCATCCAAGTACTCAGCAGAGTAACATTCACACAATTGTCAGACAGAGACCAGCTCCCGAAAATCCATATGACGAACTCCAACAGGCACATCGTTTGAAAATATACAATGCTGCTCTGGAAACACTGTTAACAGATAAACCCCCCGGGAAACATCACAGAAGTTAACAACGTCATATACGCCACAGCTTTAGCAGCGACTCGGAAGCTTGAGTCAAGACAATAAATAAAATTAACAGACACAGAGAACCAGCTTGGAAAACCAAACTGATTCGAGAAATACAACAAATCAGATGTGAGCTTTCTATATTAGATGAGCTCACCAGAAACCCCCCTAATATTTCCACACGTAAATTCAAAAAGATCAAGCGGAAATTTAACATTAAATCCCGAATCGATATTCCATCATAGAAATGCCGAAGCAGAAACTTCAGCTAAAGGCGCAGAGAACAAGACAATACGAAAAACGTTGTAGGTTCTATCGCCAAAATAAAATATTCCGAACAGATCTTAAGAAATTTTACAAGGAAATTGGAAAAACACCTATACATGTCGAAAGGCCACCATCGATTGATAATGTACAGACATTCTGGGAAAATATCTGGAGCATCCCAAAGGAGTATAACCCAAATGCAGAGTGGATACAGCGTGAAGAAGAACGAATGCTGGATACACCTCTGCAAGAATGGGAAAATATATCCACAGATGAAGTTAGGCAAGCTCTAACGAAATCCCAAAAATGGAAATCCCCAGGAAGTGACAAGCTGCCCAATTTCTGGCTGTATCATCTCACATCTACCCATGAAATTCTTGCAAAAACATTATCAACGCTTGTAAATAATCCCTATAAAACCCCGGAATGGATTACTGAGGGTATGACATACCTCATACCAAAAACAACGGAAACAGACGACCGAAAAATTATAGACCGATAACATATCTCTCCACAACGTATAAGTTGATCACGTCTGTATTGACGAGCCGTACTTATTCCTTTCTCGAAACAAACAGCACTCTCCCGCTGGAACAGAAGGGATGCAGAAGAGGTTCATATGGCTGCAAGGATCAACTCCTGATAAATAAAATGATCCTGGAAAATTGCAGGAGACGACGCAGGAATCTAAGTGCAGCGTGGATTGATTATCGTAAAGCCTTTGATAGTGTTCCACATTCTTGGATCCTTAAGACTTTGGAAATGTACAAAGTCTCCCCTGTGGTATTAAATTTCCTTAAGCACAGCATGGGAATGTGGAACACCAAACTATACCTTAGTCACACCGGGGGCACTGCCAAATCCAACCGTCTGAGTATCCGACGTGGAATCTTTCAAGGATATTCTCTGTCACCCCTTCTGTTTTGTTTATCCTTAATCCCTCTTACACATGAACTGAACAACAGTAGCTATGGCTACAAAATAAATAAGAAAATATTCAATCACCTACTCTACATGGATGATCTCAAACTCTTTGCCAAAGACGACAATGAGTTGAAAGGCCTCCTCAATATTGTAAAATACTTCAGTGACGACATAGGTATGGACTTCGGATTAGATAAATGTGCAAAAGTAACTTTCAAGAAAGGTAGAATTACAGAAACACCCTTAATAGATTTAGATTTTGTCACAAAGATTAGGAACTGGAGCATGGTGAAGCTTATAAGTACCTAGAATTAGCGAAGGAGATGGCATACAACACCCCCCAAATGAAGGAAAAAATAAGAAAAGAATACTACAGGCGTGTACGTCTAGTACTAAATACTGAGCTGAACTCAAAAAACAGGATATCAGCCATAAACACATTGGCTGTCCCTGTGGTGCAATACAGCTTTAATGTCCTTAACTGGACCATAGCTGAAATTAAGCGAATGGATGCCAAAACGAGAAAGCTACTCACTTGCTATCGCATGCATCATCCCAAAGCTGGTGTCGACCGTCTTTATGTGCCCAGATCCGAAGGAGGCAGAGGATTAGTTCAACTAGAACTGTCCTACAAAACTACAACAATTGGCCTCCAAAGATATTTGGAAACTACAGAAGACTGGATGATGGTATGCGTCAAGGAACATGAACGTAGTAAGCGTCTCTACTCCGTAATGAAAGAAGCCAACAAATTCAAAATGGAGTTCCAAATGGGCGTAGAGATGCAACTACAGCGCAATACACCAGCTGAAACTGCAAAATACCTAAAAAAGATAGCTAAGACGAATGCAACCGACCAGTTACAGAAGCAATGGCAAGATAAACCGCTTCATGGCCAATACTCTGCCCGTACCAAACAAGCTGACGTAGACAGAACCCGTACCCATCAGTGGCTACGTAGTGCAGGGTTGAAAGCGGAAACTGAAGGTTTTATCCTTGCTGCGCAGGACCAATGCTTGCTAACTAGGAATTATCAAGCACATATACTAAAATATTGTGTCAGCCCAAAATGCAGATTCTGTGATAAATATCCAGAAACGATTGATCATCTTGTATCAGGTTGTACGGTGTTGGCACCCACTGAATATAAAACCCGACATGACAGAGTGGGCCAATATCTGCACTGGAAAATCTGCAACTTCTACGGGAAGAAAACTGAAAGAAACTGGTATGAACACCACCCAGACCCGGTTACGGAGATAGGACCTGTTACAATTCTATGGGACTACACAATACACACTGACAGAACAATCAAGGCCAACCGGCCAGATATTGTTATTAAAGACCACAAACAAAAACGGTGCCTCCTTATTGATATGGCAGTCCTTGCTGACTGCAATGTATCTTTGAAGATATTCAAAATGTTGTCAAAGTACAAGGACCTTGAAATAGAAATCGCGAAAATGGGGCATATGGGAACATCAACAATCCCTGTTGTAGTTGGAGCCCTAGGACTGGTTGGAAAAGATTCCAGTAGACTAATTGAAGGGATTCCTGGAAGTCCATGCCTCAAGGAGATACAGAAAATTGTTCTGACAAGTACAGCCCACACCTTACGAAGGGCTCTATCTATGTAATCATTTTTTTTTTTTTTTTTTTTTTTTTTTGGCAGTGGAAAGTGTCATGACGCCATTTCTAACCTTAGGTCCCTGGGCGGGACCCGGAAAGAAATGTGTAAACGCCAGAAATCAAAAGAAAATACAAATAATAATAATAATAATAAATATACAAAAAAAAATTATGAAAAAAATATTTAGAAAAAAGTTTAATCACATACTTTCATTTCAATCACCTGTCTATTTGAAACTCAAGTATAAATGGTACTTATTTAAATATAATTTATTAGTTAAGTATAATTTATTCAGTAATTAGTTAAGAATAATTTATTAGACTATGAAACTGTATTAGGTTAGTTAAGGAGTAATTACAAAAATAGTATGTCTGTAAGTCCATTCAATCTTATATCAGTTTGACACACTGTTTTGTTTTTAACTTTTGTTTGTTGTGTTGAATAAATGTTTCTTCAAATAAACTTGTGGCCTCATCTAATTCACACCCAATGTGTCGAATCAATCTATAACTAACAAGACTAAAGAACTCAGTTTAAAATAATCCTTTCCTGCACAAAATTAAAGTATTTTTGTTTTTACTAAAAGGTTTCTTCCTGCTTGTATGTCTTTTCTCTTTTTGACAGTCTTATAAAATCTACGAATTATTTATATTTATAATTCCATTCATACTGACAATTTTTACGCAACTTTGATTCTTTTTCACGACATTCCTTGATGGAAAATTGAAGCCGTTAAATAAACAAAGATAGTTTAGTTAAAATCTGTTATGTTCTACACCTACACATTGATCCAAATTAGCAAATCATATTCTCCCTACTTTTTCTGTACCTCCATGATATCAAACATTTTTTGTTTTGTTCTTTTTGCAGTAAGGCTCACCCTGTACAAGGCCCGGGGGTGCGGCAGTCGAGATAGAGGCAGTTTATGCAGATACAAGATAAGAAGATAACGGTTAACCCTAGATTTGAATAGTTTAAGATTGTAGGGATTGGTGAAATATCCTCTTGGGAGTCGGTTCTACAAAGCAGTGGTTCGTGGGTAGAAGCTGTTCAAGTGGAACTTACTTCTCACTGATGGAACACGGAGGAAATATGGGTGCTTTGTTACAATGAGAATGGCATCTTTTACAAGGAGTGTTCATTTGTGACTAAATGAAGGTTAACACACTTTTGTCATGAGGATTTCAGGTGTTTATATACGCGCGCGCATGAGAGGTGTGGATTTCGCCTGGTGAAGATAACACAAAACATGTCTTTGCATAATTACGGTATCTTAGTAGCAAATGACAATATTTCTGTTATATAATCACCCACTAACAGCAAAGTAACTCGGTCTGTTCACCTTGTGCATAATTTGTGTTTTCCTCGTCAATTCAGATGTTAACCTGCTCAAAAGACAACTTAACAGATATGTATGTTTTTGTGCACATGTGCATGCGCATGCGTAGATAATGGTAGAAACGGTTGAAGCACAGACTGTTGATTATCTACCTGGCGGAATTCAAACTTTAATCAGTTCACATTGAAACCTTATCCCATAGAATTTGACAGTAACAAATGTGAAAACGGACATATTCAGTGGGGAGAGAATACTGAAGATATACCCTGTCTTCAGTTTAAATAATGACTCAGCATGTTTTTTTTTTATTTCTGAAAATGACCTTTAAAAACAATAAAAGCAACACTAAAAAAATTCAAGAACCAACATCTGTGTACATGTCCTTATCTTACTTCTTTGTAGCTTGCAACTCGATTTCGACTAATATCGCTTGGTTTATCTTCAAATGTCGACAATGCGAATGTGGCTGTTAATCCTGCTAGGGACTTACATTCTCTTGCACAGATGAGGCAACGATGGGTGCTTCTTACAGTAGTTGTTGCGGTAATATTTTGGTGAACTATGACGCTTAATGAGGCACATTCTTTTCCCCACTCGTTTGCAAGTAGAAATGCCGTATAATGCGTAGTACATACATACATATGACGGCTGTCGACTCCTTAAACGAGTATGACTATCGCTGACAAGTTTGATAAATGCTTTTGGTTTTCGTGAGAACGAGATTAGTTCTTGAAGTCAACCAGTGATTTGCAATGCTTATTACAGATCTAGCAAATTAAGTTGTTTTGTACAGGGCTTGCCTGTTTTGTATAGTCTGTTCAACTTGCACGCGGTTTTTCAAGATCATCTACATGGCAGGCTGCAAGATTTTCTTTTAAAGAACCCCTGAAGCACTTCCTTGGTTTATACTGGGGTTGAGTGTTGTAGAGCAACTCAATGTAGAGCAATTTTGGAGGTATTCTGATGTCATCATAGCAAATGAAATGGCCTGCCCAGCAAAGCCTGTTGCGATGAAAGTGGGTTTCAATGCTGATTGTATTGACCTTTTCAAGGATCACAGTGTCTGACGTGCGGGATACCCAAAGAATCGATCTTAACTCCGTGCATACATATGTATATACATACGGTATATAAATTCTATATATCAAAATAATGAGAGTTAATTGAATTATAAAATGATTATATCCTATGTGACATCATTCCCTTCAAAATAATTAAGTTTAAATAATGTTTTACTGATGAAATCATAATATATATATATATATATATATATATATATATATATATATATATATATATATATATATATATATATATATATATATATAGGGAAATGAAATATAAATATAACAGATGTCGTCTTTTTTTGCCTGTTCTTATTTTTATTACATCCTGGGGCACTTCGACGGGGTGTAAAGGTTAGCAGTCTTGTCTCGCTAGATCTTTTACGACTGAATAGTGAGTTCGATCCTCATTGGGTGCTCCATACTTTCGGCCTTGTGTTATATCTAGGCTGCGCTTAGTAAATCAACCTATTTTTAATATATCGTAGATAACAGTAAGCAAAAATAATGATAATAAATTCCTATATCCACCACCAAAAGAAATAAACAATTTTTAACGGAGAAAATGTGATACGACCGGTCTCGTATTTACTCTTTAGGACGTATGCAATCATGGCTCTCCACGGTTTCTTGTCTTTGTAGCTCTCAATAAATGTTTTTGTTATATCTCCTAAACCTTGCTCCATCAATCTAATCAAGCTTACAAGGTAGGTTATGCATTGTTTTCCTGTGTCCCTCTTGTCCTATGAGTATCAAATTTTCCAAGCCCTATTTCCTCATTAGAAATTTCAATTGTCTGTTTTTGTTTCCATTTTCTCTTAAACTAAGTCGTTGTTCACATGTTCAGTTCATGATATTTTCAGTATCCTTCTGTAGAACCATATTTCTGTTACTTCAAGTCTCATCTTCATCTGCGGGGTGATTGTCCAGTGTTCACTGCCATATAGGTGGAGTGATATTATAATATAGTTCAATACTCTTTTCATTTCTTCTATTTGCTTTTTTGTTTTCATTTTCTCTATAAGTTATAATTCGCAATCTGTAGCAAAGCCCTACAATAAAACTGTCGGAACAAGAAACATTAGCAGAAGTTTCCACCTTGCCGGCAAAGCTAGTCACGGTGATATCGAGTAGGAGACATGACAGCTAAAGAACGTTTGCATAAGTAAAGAAGCCCTTTTCTGCTCTAACCTTCAGTACTTAGTTAAGTATAATTTATTATACTGTGAAACTGTGTTAGGTTAGTTAAGGAGTAATTACTACAAAAATAGTATGTCTGTAAGTCCATTCAATCTTATATCATTTTGACACACTGTTTTGTTTTTAACTTTTGTTTGTTGTGTTGAATAATTGTTTCTTTAAATAAACTTGTGGCCACATCTAATTCACACCCTTTTTGTGTTCGTTTGCTGGGACGACACGCCAATGTGTCGAATCAATCTATAACTAACAAGACAAAAGAACCCAGTTTAAAATAACCCTTTCCTGCACAAAATCAAAGTATTTTTATTTTTACTAAAAGGTTTCTTCCCGTTTGTATGTCTTTTCTCTTTTTGACAGTCTACGAATTATTTGTATTTATAATTCTATTCATAGTATATCATGTAATACGTTCTTCATACAAGGCGACATGTAAAATATACCACCGTAAAACAATAACAAAAAACTGATTTTTAAATGTCAGTAAGAAAACTAGTCACTCGCCGAGATCAAATTTCTCAACAAAAGAAACTTTATTCTTATCTATGGATAACGTGAATGTTGGTTTCAAACTGTAGCTAATCTAACAACGTTGTATTAATACGTTATGCCAATCTGTTAGAAAAATGTAAGACAGATAAGAAATTCAAAACCGTCTTTCATATATATATATTCTAAAATAAATCAGCGGTGCTGCAGTCATGTTTTACCACTTGCGTCATTGAGACAACGTGATTGAGCATCAGTATTGACTCGAAATTGAAACACGTTAGTATTCCTTGTGGAGTGGGGGGAGAATTATTTACTACCCTCCAACCTCACTCTCACAGGCGGGATGTGGTGAGACTATCACTGCTCTATCGCTACTATCGTAGAAAGTGCTCGGACGAACTGCATCCTCTGGTTCCACCAGGTCTGAGCTTCACGGCTAGGACCCGCCATGCCACTTACATTGTAGCAAACCACCCACATTCCCTCCATATTCCATCGACAAGAAGCTCCACAAACAGCTTCTTCCCGCGAACTACTACCCTATGGAGCATCCTCTTTAGAGGATGTTTCCCCGATTACTATAATCTTAACATGTTCAAGTCTAGAGTCAACCGCTTATCTTCCACTCCTATCCATATTAACTACTCCTTATCGTAAACCTCTACCTCGAGTGGCTACCGGGTCTTTTACAGGGTGAACATTACTGTAAAAAATCCTATATTTAAACAGAGTGTAAATGAGCCTGACACCAAGATGCTTTCATCTTAGATATCTTCAGAAAATAGGTCATGAGGTAAGTTAGTTGTATATAATCTTTTTGAGGTTCAAAAGAGAAAAATAGCAGGAATGACTCCGCCGGGTATATTTACCCGGCCTCCCCTCCAATAGGGGTAGCACCATACGCATACATACGCCAAGGAGAAAAATTTAATTTTGCCAAACCCGCGACCACTACCACGCTGGAATCAGTATTACACCGACCCAACCTCTTTAGTGTGATGAGGAAGGTGCTGCTGCAGAGTTGGAATTCCCGGGGCTGAGTAACTACCCCATTTTAAAATGAGGGGAAACATAGCTCCGCTTGCAGCATAGGGATGTTAACCACGCCTCAGTAAACTTTCATTGTATGTATGTATGTATGTATGTGTGTATATAAAAGATGTATGGCCGAGTGGTTAGATGATTGATGTGTAAAGAAGGTGACTTCTTCATGTTATCGTTCTGGGTAGGTGATCCCATCGCTTGGCTTCGTTATAAAGTGTTGACCCAAGCGTTGTGAGTGAAACTGAGTAGGCTAAAGATTGCTAAAGATTCTGAAAAAATGGTCGGCTCATTGTACCGTATCAGAATGTACCGTTACCCGTCCTGCTATGTTTTATCTTTACAAGAACAAAAATGGAGAGATTGGTGCCATATCAAGGCTGCCCATTCCTCACTTTCCAAATTTGATACAGCTCAAAGTCATTTACCCAGCCTTGCTTAGGTGGGTACATATTTTCTACCCTGCAAATTCTTTCTGACAGACACAACGCCTCAAGCCTATCGCTAGTGTGTCGATATTGCCAGGACAAATGTTCGGACGAATTCCATTCTTTAGTTCAGCCTATTCAGATTCTTACAGCTAAGATACGTCATGCTTGGTCCGCGGAGTCGATTCACCCTTATTACGCCTCCCCCTGTATTCCAATTGTAAAGAGGAAGTTCCAATCAGACAGCTCCCCACCTCACCAAAAAAAAACACTGAGTTAGGGAACAGATTCTTAACTTCTACAGGTCTAGGGTCAATCGTTATCTATACTTTCTATCCTCATAATCTTAACATCCTACTCTTACGTCCATATCGCACACCTCATTCAGTAACGATTTACCTTGAGCGGCTCTTGAGCCTTGTATTTAGTGAAAAATAATAAAGAAAACTAATATTATTTCGATGATATATATATATATATATATATATATATATATATATATAATATAAGGCTCGAATGATCCTGTCGCAAACTCTCGCTCAGATAATTCCTTTTATTTAAGTATTGATGCATGCAAGAAAAGATTTTCTCACGACCAAATAATGACTATCACAATTATCATACGATCAAATAATGACTATCACAATTATCATACGACCAAATAATGACTATCACAATTATCACACGACTAACTGATGGCTATCACAATTATCACACAACCAACTAATGGCTATCGCCTCACTCAATTCATCACAATCTTCATCACGAGGTTTCTCAAGTGTTCGTGCCAACTCTCAATTCTAAAAGCACGATTCTTTGGGGCTGTTCCTTGTGTTAAACGGATTAGATTTCACAATTTCAGCATTTTGTTTTTTTTTGTTTTTTGTTTTTTCATTTTAATAATTTCCAACCCATGCTCGGTTGTAGCAATCGCCCTAATTATTTTAAAGATTCTGAAGCCTGGATAGATGTATTATTAATAATAAAAAATATTATTCAGTGAAAGAGCAACACATTAACAAATGAATTCTGGGGTATACCTCATCCTGCAAACTTAAAATAAAGGATAACTCGCTTATGAATAGAGATGCACAGTGCTTCAGCCGCATAGGCAACCAATTATCGTCAAGCAACGGACATGCAAATATGTGTTATTATAGAACAGTGCTTCTCAACTTTTTCAGTCCATGGACCATTTTTTCTTCAAAAACTCCAAATGGATCACTCTTACTTTTTACTTTTAGGCTGTTCAATTTTCACACTAAAATACTCAATGAAAAGACAAAGTAGACTATTTATACTTTAGAATTTATATTAGTAAACAAATAGTGCCATTCATTTACTCAGAAGTGCGTGTGGCACTATTATAGTCAAATTACCACTTGTTTAATTTCCCACTATCAAAATATCTGACGTTCTTCATTGGGGACCAAGTGACAGCAAATCTTTTTTAATACTCTAACATTTTTCTCAATAGTCTTGTTGATATATTAATGGTACTGTTTCGGTGGTTTCGATGCTTCTCCGGGTTTCAAATTCTGTCAATCTCTTTACAAGGCTCTTTGTTACCATCCAAGGTTTTTTGATATACCTTATTTGTGGAATAATGTGCCGATCCAACATCTGCCATATTTTTCTTCTTCACAACAACTACGTCTTCTCATGTCGCAGATTGAATGACCTATACTCAAATTTCGAAGTCGCATTTCTTACTCTCAATGATAGCTTCTGATTGGTATATGTGGGCAAACGTAAAGATTGTTTTTTTTGCGGTAATATTAAGTTGTATTATTCCTGTTATATTCACTTCCTAAAAAGATAAACTTCGATATCGAAAATAAATTTATTGTAATCGGAACTAAATTTAATTTCCGTATCAAAAAACTTCATTTGGTTTTTTTCTTATCTGATTAATAAGTTTTCTCTGGAATTAACATATTATTTCGTCCCGGTTCTGAACTGGTTTTATTCATCATAGAAGAAACTGCTTTAGTAAATGAGTAATGGTACATGTTTCTAAACGACTGTTCACCTATATAGACTATCGCTACAACGGCTGATGTAAGCTTGGTATGTATACTAAAGGAAAACATTCTCCGTACACGAAGGCTATTTCAGTAAGTGGTTACAGACAATGTGCACAGCGAGATTCACACAAGCAGAAAGCTGCCTTGATAGCCTCGTTGTTTATTTTGGCATTGCTTATTCAGAAGCCACATCTTTTTCTATTAATTTGTTTGTCCGTTATTCTTTTTAAAAAAATATACAGATGTCGGTTTCCGGTCATGTTACAGTCAATTATAATTGAAGACGAACAACAATATAGCCATAAGCTAGATTATAATAAAGAGCTACTTCTCTGTCTGTCACACACTATCTTCATTTCTGTGAATTGGCATACGCATGTGTCATGTAGCTACATATATCCGCATTGTGATTTACATATGCTTGTGCTATTTAATGTACGCACAATCACGTACACATATATACACACACAATATGACAAAAGTGGAAATTTGATATTGGAATAATATATTCCTCTCCAACTTAATCTGGACAACCTCTGCCTTGAGCTAATCAATAAAATCATAAAATTGAAGATTTAAAAGAAAGAAATTTAAACCCTAAAAATGAGATACTTATAATTTTGGAAATTATTTAGCAATATTTAGAATTTTTTTTTTTCTTTTAAATTTTACAAATTTAAATTTTAAATGTTGTAGAAATATTTTAGCTCTGTTATTGAATTAAAATACACATGCGCAAATGCGAACGGATATACACACCCGATTTGAATTAAACTGAAATAGACATCTGTGACGTGTATGCTAATTTGCTATTCTGTCTTTCAACAACCCCTGGGCAACAGGAAAAGAGTATTAATAGAAATGACTCATTCCCTATTTAAAATTAATTTATTTTGTAATAAATTTGGCATTTTAAATGGATATACCATTTAGATTTAAAATTTGATCATCTCGCTGTCGAGAAATACCGAACTATTATTATTATTATTATTATTAAAATTGTCTCCTTATTGATATGACAATCCCTGCAGATTGCAATATATCTTTGAAGATCTTCAAAAAGTTATCAAAATGCAGGGACCTTGAAATCGAAATCTCAAAAATGTGGCACATGAGAACAGCAACAATCACTGTTGTAGTTGGAGCCCTCGTATTGGTTAGAAAAGATTCCAATAGACTCATTGAAGGGATTCCTGGAAGCCCATACTTTAAATAAATACAAAAAATTGTTCTCACAAGTATAGCCCACACCTTACGAAGGGCTTTATCTATGTAAAATGTGTGTATTTTTTGTTTCCTTTTCATTGGCCAATGGAAAATGTCACGTTGCCATTTCTGACATTAGGTCTCTGGACAGGACCCAGAAAGAAATGTGTACATACCAGAAATCAAAGGAAATAAATAAAAATTATTATAATAATAAAGTTGGAATAACACTTTATTCAGTATATTACTAAACTTAACTTCATCTGACAAGTTCAGAACTGTGAGGCACCCAGTGAGGATTGGATTTGCTATTGTACTATCAAAACAAGCTTGCTAACTACGGCTCCACGGCGAAGCACTCAGTGTTTTGTTATTTACTAAGCTCTATGTAGCAAAGAACAAGGCCAGATATTACCTTTTAATTTTTAGTATCTAACCTAGTGATTCTCAACGGGGCATAATGTCCTCTTGGCGTGGGGGTCACTATGATCTCTCAGATCAGTAAAGCAGTAAATGTTCAAGAGCGTTAATTTTATCAAGGCACCAACCTGTTTTCGCCCTATTTAACCCTGATTGCAGCAAATCACAACATATAATTATATACGCATTTATTTATATTTTTGACTACATGTTTACATTTTGAAATGGAACATCTAGCTGCAAGTAAAACGTGCGTATAAAGCAAAAACCAAATCACGCAGTTCTTAACTGTTCTCCCTGCAACTTACTTCTGATGATTACCGCAACAAAACGCAAACATGTGATATCAACCCTATCGCATTAACTTTGCTTCATTTATCAGTGCAGATTTAACTATTGTCACTCTGTATGTGACTTCATCTGATGCACAAAATCATTATCCTGATCCTTGAACAATAGTGTGTTTGAATTTCATAATTGTGTTGTCATATCCTGCTATGGCAACAGAAAACAACTTTGAGTGAAATTAACAATAAGGATACTGCAATTGAGAGGTCTTGAAAAAGAATGCAGTAGAAAGGGAAGTAATATTAATAATGAATAGGGCTAAAGGTTAATATATATGGCGCCAAATATCTGAGAGTGGGTATTAGGTAAAAAGGATTAGAATCACTGACCTTATACTTTATTAGCGATCTTCGCTGGTGGTTAATGACTGTAGATTGATGCTTTAATTAATTGTGATGATAAGCAACTACAATTAAATTGAAAGAAATATCAATTAATACTGACAACGCTTCAACTAATCAAACTATAAAAAATAATATTACGACTGCTAATGCGAGATAAGATGACTCACATCAAACATGGAACCTTACAATCGAGGAAAAATGAATACACTTGCACGATTAGAGTTGATATTCTCGCAGCTGTAAATTTTAGCTCTAACACTGCAAATATGGAAATAAAAATAAAGTCGAGTTCGAATACTAATAAGAATTTAATAAAAGTTCATGTCCCTTGCTACCTAGTGAAGACTAAATTTAATACAATAGAAAATGTTCTGCGAAACGAACCATCACTGTCCAGTCGTTGTCAATAATTACTAATCTTAACTACCATATATTTCCGCATATAAGGCGACCTTTAAATCCCCAAAAAATCAACCTTAAAAATAGGGACTCGTCTTATACTACGATTCTAAAAAGGAAATCTTAAATTCGGAGTAATGTTTGTCGGTAGTCTAACCTCGGTCTCAGTGCAATAAACAATAATAGAAATGAAAATATTCACATTATCAAATAAACTGATAATAAACGGAATAAAACCATGTCTACCTCATATATTACTGGAATGACTTTATAATAAATTGCCTATCCGAAGAATAATTCCATATCAATGAAATCAACTTGTATCCATGAAAGCTCAGCTGAGAAACTGAAAACATCGAGTTATGATTGCGTTGGAATGTACTATTGTCGTACATTATCGTACTCTTATTAGCGGTATTTTGTGATTGTCTATGAAGTATAAGTAAATGGGCATTAGTACACCAGGCTGTTTGTAACTGTTTCGATATAGGAAAAGAAGAGGAAGAAAAAGAATCACTATTCGCAAGAGATGAAACATAAACAAAACAATGGTTTCTCTTTTAGGGGACGCGTGTAGGAAAAACATGATATGAAATCGGTTTTGTTATTTCGTTTCTTTTGAATTTCTAAGGACATAACACATCCTATAACATCATCTTTATATAATCAATAAGCAATCTTCTTATACTGCAGGTATAGGATAAATTCATGAAAATTCGCTATATTTTTTACCTCGTCTTATCTAAAGGTCGCCTATCGAAAGTGCACGGGCATAAAGCACTCAGTGAGACTCGAATTTACTATGTAACTATTTATAAGACTAGCTGGCTAAGCATAACTACATATCACATAACTGCATAGCACTACATCAGTACATAGGCACTAAGTAACATTTTTTTTAATTTGTTTTCCATTTATTTTCATATTTACATGAGCAGTCTATGATAGGCATCACTGAGAATCTGTTTGGCAGATAGTGTTCTCAAATTATTGGAACCACAACTTCAACTCGGTAAAAGCCTACTTACTACGGAAACCACACAGTAACATAAGTTTGGTGAGGCTGTCGCTCTATATTCTATAGTACTCATTAGTACTTCTCTAAATATTATTATTTACTCTAACATTATCGTTATACAACCTGTTGTTGATTGCCTAGATCAGTGGATCTCAACCTTTTTTACCCATGGACCCCTTTCCCCTTCTTTTTTATTTTGTGGACCCTTCATAGCTATTGGACATAAGAACAATTTTCTATTCTTCACTAATATAAATTTTAAGGTTTTAATTATCAAAGAAATAGTATACGATTAAGCTTTATTTTTTAAAATGAAAACTAATTTAATACAAATAAAATATTCTACTATAATTATAATAATAATTATTATTACTATTTTTAATTAACACAACACTGAGTTTTGCCTGTGGACCCCTCGAAATATTACATGGACCCCTAGGGTCCATGTAGACCCTGGTTGAGAACCACTGGCCTAGATCACTCAATTTCTTTCCAAGTTTTTCTGAAAACTTCCCTGTACTTCTGAGATCATGGACATGATTACCATTGGAATGTTCTACTATTTTGGTAACTCTCAGAAAAGGTTATATAAGTTATCGAATTCATTTTTTTTTTCATTTTGTCATTTTAGTTGAATATACCCAACATTCGTTAGATTTCATTGTAATGTTGACAACCACTAAACCAGGCCTGCTAATCTGGATAAGTTGATCTATTTCTATGAAGAAAGTTTCTGTTTTCATTGATCTTCTCATTGATAATCATTTGTATATGCTGTTTGTAGGATCGAATCCACTTCCGTTACTTTCGAATATATAGGTAATCTTACGGTTCTTTTTTTTTCTATTCTGTAAGTCAAGAATTTTATTCAAAATTCAAGTTGGGAGAATTTTACTGATATATCAGAAAACAGTACAGAAAACTTTTCTATCAATTCGACTTGTAAGCATAATTTTCTTGCAATCAGATCCATTTCAAAGTAGATTAAGCTGAATTTGAAAATAATAAAAATAAGAAGGATACAATTAACGTCGAATTGAAAAAGTTCTTTCTTGCTGTTATCAACTGTGATTTAAAACGGTTTCCTTTTATGCCAGGTTTCTCATTGCTAACGTAATAAGGAAAAAGCCTGGGTTCAGTCAAAACAGCACATCATCTAGACGATCTAGTTAACTCTATCTATACTATTAAATCTGTTAAGACTGACTTCTAAAAGAGCGGCTCAGATATATGTGCTCATTTAATTTCATTTGTAAGCTTTCATTGGCTGAACGAAACAAATTTAATTTATTTTTAATTTATTTTTAATTTAATCATGAAATTACTTTGAATATCGTGTTTTGAGCTGTAAATGATCTTTTAAATTTTCGCCAGGAATTTCTATTACACACACACACACACACACACACACACACACACACGGACAAACACACACGTGTGTGTATATATATATATATATATATATATATATATATATATATATATATATATATATATATTTGAGAAATTTTAAGACAAAATGGAATTAGTTTATTTATGACGCGTTAGTACTTCATCGGATGAAACAAATAAATCAGTCATCTCTCTCTTTCTCTCTCTCTCACACACACACACACACACACACACACATATACGGTGCAATGGATAAATTGTCGTCTAAATTACGTAAAAAATGAAAATAACACTAACAGATATATTTACCAAAATTACACATACGAAAAAGAGTAAATTTATTCAATAAAATCTCCATCGGTTTCAACCACGGCCTCCAGACGACTTCGGAATTTCTTGCAAATGATCAGGACGGTCTACTTGTTTAAGTTGATGAATTCTGCCATAAACCTTGCTTTCAGTTCATCTGGTGTTACAAGGAGTTTAGTTGGTCTCTCACTCATCTGCGCTCCATACATAATAAGGAAGGGGGAAGCAGTCTGGGGAGTAAGGGGTGATGCAGTCGCAGAAATTGTCTGACAGCCATAACTGGGTTTTCCTGTTTGTGTGGTATGGTGCAAAGTCCTGTTGTCAGACATAGGGTCTTCCAGTGGCCACCCTCTTGATACAGGACAGCAGTACCTCCTCAAGGCACTTGATGTAGGTTTCCGTGTGGAGTCTGAAGCCCTGTGGGAAGATGAATGAAGCCATAACTTCACCATCAGTAGAAATAAGTCCAAACACCTTCGTAATCCCCATTAGACTCATGCAACTCCTTCCGAATCATCTGCACTGTTCTCAGATTGATACTCAAACACTCTGAAATGTTCGTATTGCAGTTTCCGGCGTTTCATGTCGTTTCCAAATTTCTGGTGGTATAAATTGCGTCATTTTCTCACAGACGGTGTACAACTGAACCTAATATACTGTATAGTAACAAAATCAAAAACAAAGAACAAGTACGAAATTAAAGATATAAATGGCGACTCTTTACCCATTACACCCTGTATATATGAGGTCTGTCTGAAAATTAACGGGACTAATGTCACAAAGAATTTATTTCAATTCCAAACAACAAATTATATGGTTTCCCCTTCAGAGTAATCCCCCTTGAGTCTAATGCACTTTTCTATCCTTCCCTGCTATGCTTCTATGCACTGCCGGGAGGATTCATCTTGGATGCCCTTTAGCTCCCTCGTTACGGCCCTCTTGATGGCCTACACGCCTTTAAAACGGGTCGCACGTAAATTTAGCATAATTGGGCAGCAGTTGTTTTTCTAAAGAAGGTTTATTTACAAAAAAATAAGATAGATGTTTAATGTCTATTGAATTCATCCATCGTCTTTTCCATGCTGTAAATCACCTTCCACGATATCCGAAATCAATTTTTTTTCTAATATATATATATATATATATATATATATATATATATATTAATGAATATACATTTTTCCTTACCGGTAGCACGAGTCGGAGTTTCATGCACAACGCAATCTTCAGGTGCTAAGTTCTGTTATATCGAATCGAGCACTAGTTTATTAGCACCGGTGGTCAGTGGTGGATATTATATATATATATATATATATATATATATATATATATATATATATATATATATATATATACGGTATCTGTCTGAAAAGTAAAAGGACTGATGTCACAAATAATTTATTTCGATTCCAAACAACAAATTACATGGTTTTCCCTTCAGAGTAATTCCCCTTGAGTCTAATGCACTTTTCTATTCTTCCCTGCCATGCTTCTATGCACTGCCGGAAGGATTCATCTTGGATGCCATTTAGCTCCGTCGTTACGGCCCTCTTGATGGCCTACACGTCTTCAAATCTACTCCCCTTGAGCGTGGGGAAAAGAATAAAGTTACACGGAGAAAGATCAAATGAATAGGGACGTTGTTCCAGTACGACCAGGAACTGCCGGATGTTCAGGGCGCTGTGGGCGGGTGCATTGTTGTGGTAAAGCAGCCGCGGTTTGTCCTGCCATAAAAGCACGTGAAAAAAATGCAATGGTTGCAGAAAGCTAAGATTACAGTTAGATACTCCCAAGGTATCATTTTAGATGATAATACAATCCGCTTATCCCTCTTTCACCCAGAGCTCGCACCACACTCCCTGTCCCTTTACTTTTTAGAATGACCTACTATATCAGGGTTCCGACAAATGTATGTTTATGGGATAAGGTAGATAACTTTCCTTATTTAATCAACTGGTTCCTATACTATCTAGATGCAATAGATTTATTAGTGGATCGTCAAAACAAGCCGGCTTCAACGTACTAAGAGTTACGATGAACGAATTTGTAGCTAATAATAAAATGTTCACCGATTTTACCTACTGCAGAACGTAGAATCGGATGATACACGCTTCATAAACTTCAGCTTCGTCAACTCCCCGTTGGTAAAAAAAAAAAAAAAAAAAGAAAAAGGAAAAAAAATCCAAATGCCTCTATTCATAAAGATATGTGTGTACGCAACAAACGTTTGATGCGTGAACAATTCCATCAAAGAGTTTATTTCCTATTTTTAGATATTTTATCAAATGCTTGGAGAGATATTAGGGAAAAACGTTAGCATCCAACATATTTTACTCCGTCCCCACGCATATAGAGTGCGGAGAAATAAATATTCGTTCACATACAATTTTTTTTAATTTCCAAGTAATGAATAAATATACTCTTCATATAATTAACTGTACAGATGCATAATAATTAAATATGCACAGAAAAAAATAATTTAATAGAAATAAATTCCCATTTATCCATTTTAATTGATGAAAAAGTATTCGTACATTACAAAAAAAAATACATAATCTTTATTTTTACTTATTTGTAGAATAGCCATTATTCACTTCTACAGCAACCAACCTCTTCCTGTAGATTAATGATTTGCAAATTTTAGTTGGTATTTTGTTCCATTCTTCTTATGGAAAAGATATTTGCAATTGTTTACGTATTTTACCTGGCTTATTAAAAATTATAAAATTAAGAAAAAAATTTCTGCCAAAATAACCATCGAAAATTCGGTTTCAAACTGCAATTCCGCTTTCATGGTGTTTTTTAAGCGTAGCTAAGATGTGGCGCAAGGCCGAAAGTATGAGGCCACACAGTGAGTATCAAGCTCACTATTCTGTCGTAATTGTTTTAGTGAAACAAGCTTCGGTTTCGCTTTAATGGATCGGTTTACAGACCGAGAAGTTATGGCCCAAATCGCGATTCGAAATTAAATCAAAGTATCAGAGGCAAATTCAAAGTACCGAACAAGGCTGTGGTTGTTGCAAGATCACAAAGTGCTAGTTTGAGTGATTTGTTTTTGCTTTGTTTTTTTGTTTTGTTTTTTTTTTGTTTTTGTTTTATTTTTGTTTTTACGACAGGTTATTTAATGCCAACAAATTTTGGGATTGTAAGAATTTTGAGGGTCTGGAGATAATAATAATTTTCTGATACAAGTCCAAATATTTAACTCATAGCTGAGGGAAAAGAAGTGGATTCATGTCTTTTCCAAGGGTATTTGCGCGTAAATAATATATAAAGAACCCGACTGGAATTAGAACTCGGCTCTCGGATTTCTCATTCCGAGCCGTTATCCATTAGATTACCTGCACATCCAAACTTATAGCACGTGGTATTTTCAAACGGTCACCCATCTAGGTACTGACCAGCCACGGCGTGGTTTAAAGGTGCTAGGACGATAACCGATGTCTGAATATGATATGGCCGTAAGTATATTTATATTTGCCTCGTATCCGCACTGAGATGTTATGTGACACAGGGTTGGGTTTAATGTGGTGAACCCCAGCGCATACACTCGGAGCAGGACTAAAAATTGCCCAGCTCCCGTCAGATCAGATGCGCTGTCATCGGTATGACTACCGATCACCCCTCTCAAGTGCAATGAGGTGGTACAATGAGGTGGTACAGCAGCGGGTAGCTGTTCCACGGAACCGGGCACGTCTCAGTATTTTCCCCCAACTGCATCTTTGCCAGAAAACAGAGACGCAACTGGGAGATGGTAACCCTAACCGGTAAGTATGGACTTGACCCCACAAAATGCTAGAGGTAGAATATATATATATATATATATATATATATATATATATATATATATATATATATAGATAGATAGATAGATAGATAGATAGATAGATAGAAAGAAAGAAAGAGAGAGAGATAGTATTAGTGGTAAATATACACATACATATGCAAAATATATAAATATATATACATAGGTGCATACACATATATGTATATTTTTTTAATAAAAAATTCCAAGAGGATAGAATCCAGGTAGAACTCAATGTCCAGGACAGAGTAAGGATATAATAAAAAGGCTTAAACACTAGTATTCCATGGTCATAATTTATTCCATTGGAATCGTAAATACGACCCAATTCATCAGACCTATAAATTCTTTTTGAATTTGTAGGTCTGATGAATTGGATCGTATTTACGATTCCAATGGAATAAATTATGACCATGGAATATTAGTGTTTAAGCCTTTTTATATATATATATATATATATATATATATATATATATATATATATAAAGAGAAAGAGAGAGGGGGAGAAGAATATGCGTAGCGGCTATCTACGCAGAAAATAGTATTGGCGCGTAGAGTTCAAAGTCCCTGCAAGGCTTTTGTGTTTACTTCCTCACAAATACCTCTAGAAAGGTATGAACCCATCTCTTTTTCAAGTTAGAGTTTAATTCCAGAGTAGAATGGTCCCTCTAGCACTGGCTGGTAACTAGTCTAAGAAAACAAAAGCTCTGAATTCAAAACGGTTGAACTAGGAGCTAGCAACACCACTCTGTAAAAACCTGCTTGCTACGGTTAAAACCAGAAAAAACGACTACAACGGTGAAACAGAAGCCTTATACTCCATCAGATGGTATCTACAAGGTTAACACTTTTTAACAAAGAGAGTGAGAGAGTTATGTCCCTTTAAGAAAAAAGTTACAGTCAAAAATATACAACTACGTGTCGCATATTATATAGTAAAAATTTTCAAAAAACAGTTTTTCTCGTCTTTCTTTTCTTCATTACTAGTTACTGTCCGGTCTTCGTCATTCGACAACTTTGCGGAAATGCCGAACCTCTTATTTCATCATATATAACTGAACAATACCTTCCCTATCCCAGAAGATTAGATTAAGAGATCCGTTCGCTATTCGCAGAATTCAACGGACACCTGTGAAAGGCCAGAGGCCACAGTCGTCGAAACTATTTCGAGAGAGATAACAATGACAAAAAAGATAATTATTACAACTTTAGTGAGTTCTTCCACTCTCTGTCATACTAAGCTAAGCTTAATAAATCTTTTTCACATACTCAACTGATTTATATATGTTTCTGACCAACGGAATTGCTTGCAAAAGTTGATCACGTGATTGATAAGATTCAAACGTAGCCATAACATGAGAATAAGTGGAGATAATAGCCCCTCATTCTACTCTCTTGGTGGTAGTTGTAATATAGATTAAAATGATCGAAAAAGAAAAGTGTATCCAGTTGGTCATAGTTAGTAATTGACTACAGATAATGTCAGTTCTTGGCTTAGAAATATAATTACAGAAGTGACGGTTTATTTTATCTTAACTTGACTAAAATGCAATTAGGCTAGCGCCAAAGCTAACGGCCTGTTTTGGAGGGGGGGGATAAATAAATAGCCAAAGCTAACGGCCTGTTTTGGAGGGGGGATAAATAAATAGCCAAAGCTAACGGCCTGTTTTGGAGGGGGGATAAATAAATAGCCAAAGCTAACGGCCTGTTTTGGAGGGGGGGATAAATAAATAGCCAAAGCTAACGGCCTGTTTTGGAGGGGGGATAAATAAATAGCCAAAGCTAACGGCCTGTTTTGGAGGGGGGGCCAAAGCTAACGGCCTGTTTTGGAAAAATAAATAGCCAAAGCTAACGGCCTGTTTTGGAGGGGGGATAAATAAATAGCCAAAGCTAACGGCCTGTTTTGGAGGGGGGGATAAATAAATAGCCAAAGCTAACGGCCTGTTTTGGAGGGGGGGGGATAAATAAATAGCCAAAGCTAACGGCCTGTTTTGGAGGGGGGGGTGGATAAATATTGGTTAACAATGCGCAATCTTCCACTTTCTTTTTCCTTACCCTCTTTTCCTTATTAGTTTTCTTGAATCTTGATCTTTTAAAAGCTACATTGTCTTTGATCAGCCCATGTGAAACACGCCCAATATGAACGCAAGCTTACATATAAATGCTTTTTCATATTATATATTATTTGTTATATTGTTAAGCCTTGTTGTATATTATTTATTTATATATTATATTAAGGTCTTATTATATTTTTGCTTTATTATATAAGAACTACTTGCGGAAATCTTTAAGAAAATACCTAAATGAAAATGCTAACTAAAAATAACTAAATGAAATTACTACCGTTTAAGCTGGTGTACAAGGCGACTGGGCGTATAAGACGACACCTAAATTTTCAAGTTAAAATGTATGTTTCGGGCTATATTCGCCGTACAAGAATTTCGAACCGAACCCCGTATTTCGTCCACCGGGGTAAGTTGTTCTAGTTCCACATACCATGCTGTAGCCTGGCATTGAAGGACACGTGGCCCGGTGGATAAAGACGTTGGTTAGATCCAGCGACTTAACTCAAAGAGTTGTAAGTTCAATGCCAGGCTACAGCAGTGGTGAACAAAATAACTTGGAGAGTTGAGTTAAAAGGAAATAAATGCGACATCCGGAAGAGGCATGGCACGTGGAACTAGAATAATCTACCCTCTGTCTGACTTGTGGACGAAATAAAGAGTTTGGTTCGAAATTCCAATCACCTGAAGGAGGCCGGGGCGTACAACGGCCGAATCGTTGTAAATATGGCAATGAAGATGAGGATAACAGTCCAAATAATGTAAATAATCACAATACATCATCTTAGAGATATAGACAGTTTTTTTTAATATGGATACAAATATACGTTTTCACTTGCAATCGTGTGTCTGTCTTCGTCGGATTTGCTAAGCTTAGATTAATTTGGCAAAGTAACACAAATGTGGGACACCAAGAATTGAATTCATTACAAATTGGGCTGAATCTGTTGTGAAAAACACCTTAAGTCACCCACCCATTTGCCGATATGAATTGATGAAGTCCGGGGATGAATAAATGATAATTTGACGTATAAAAGATTAAAAGTTGCAATTGTGTGTATGTGTTCGTGGTATTTACAGAGCATATATTTGTTTAATACAATGTCAACCCATTTTGAAGGAATTGAATTTATTCTAAACTAGATCCTTAAACATTACCACCCAGTAAAGTTCTCCGTTGGTATTAACAGATCATGGTTACCAATCGTTAACCATTACCACCCAGTAAAGCTCTCCGTTGGTATTAACAAATCATGGTTACCAATCGTTAACCATTACCACCCAGTAAAGCTCTCCGTTGGTATTAACAAATCATGGTTACCAATCGTTAACCATTACCACCCAGTAAAGCTCTCCGTTGGTATTAACAAATCATGGTTACCAATCGTTAACCATTACCACCCAGTAAAGCTCTCCGTTGGTATTAAAAAGTCATGGTTATCAATCGTTAACCATTACCACCCAGTAAAGCTCTTCGTTAGTATTAACAAATCATGGTTACCAATCGTTAACCATTAACACCCAGTAAAGCTCTCCGTTGGTATTAACAAATCATGGTTACCAATCGTTAACCATTACCACCCAGTAAAGCTCTCCGTTGGTATTAACAAATCATGGTTACCAATGTAACGTAGGATGCGATTCACCTCTGTAACTTAATGACAATAAAAAAGATTTGTTATTTAAAATACTTTATTTTAATATTAATTTAAAAAAAATATTTTTATTTTTTAAGCGCTCAAAATAAAACATTCGACGTTACCCATTGATACATTTTGGATTTCAGTACAAAAGGAATATCCCACATAAACTAAAAATGCTTTATCAGTTTTATTGCAATTTTCTACTTCCTGTCTATGTGAATTAGAATTCTGAACATTAAATAACAACTAAAATAAAAAGCGAGAAAGACTACACTCAACTGAAGAAATGACCGTCTGCTTATCGCACATTCGACCAAACATTGAAAAATTCGCGAAAAAAAAAAACGAGAACCGGTGTCACTCTAAATAAGCTGCACAAATAGTTGAATAGAAACATTGAAATAAAGTTCATATTTGTGTGTGTATGTTTTTTAAATCTCTGGTTTTATTTCATAACATTTAAATGTATACCCTTTAAAAAGTTTACTAAGTGTTCCGTGATATTTTCATTTGCTCCGAGGTGTAGTGTTGCTTAAAAAGGTTAAGAAACTCTCCACGTGAGTATCAGGGAAAAAAAGCAAATACATCAGAGAATTGACCTGGAAGGCAGCTTCCTAGCCCCCAAGTGCAGATTCGTGTCGCACACGATGTCAGTGGCTACCCCAACATGTAAACAAGTTGTCGACACAACTAAGCTTAGAATGTGCACACGTGGGACAATCGGAAGACGTATGGTCACCACACTGGCGTGGGATAAGATAGAGAGTTTTATCACATCCTCGTGAGAAGAGGACCCACGTTCGGAGAAAATATCTCAAGTCACACACTAACTGGCCGATATGAATTATCGGAAGTAAATAAACGATAATTTTATGTATCAGAGATTTAAAGTTGCAATCGTGTGTATGAGTTCGTGGTATAACTCTAATGTATTTGCTTTTTTTTTTCGTAAAGTACATATATATATATATATATATATATATATATATATATATATATATATATATATTATTTGGTTGGATAGATGCATCTATCCAACCAAATATGTTAGCTCTATCTCTGATATTGAGCGCTTTCTAATAAGTACCGCGCATATAATATATAAATAATTATACATATATATATTTATTTATATTTATATACATTTTCATATATATATATATATATATATATATATATATATTTTTAAGACATTTTTTATGTTTATACGTTGTTTTTACAGATACATATATTTAAGTAAATATAAAAAAGAACGTATAAACATAAAAATAATAAATTGTCGGACTTTGTCCATTTCATAATATATATATATATATATATATATATATATATATATATATATATATATATATATATATATATATATATATATATATAAAGTACAAACGTATTAGTGTCTACGTATAGAAATGTGCAAGTAGATATTCATCATGTTTAATTAAATTATTTTATTTTTGGTCTAGTATCCTCATCTTTTGTTGTTATCACAAGTTCTAGACCCCGTATTGTCCCACAGAACAGTACTCTAGTGAATTAAATAGTTCGTTCGTGAATTATATGTCTTAGTAATTGCGAGTTCAATCTCTGGGCCAGGTCATACCCACTTAGACTCAGTAGAAATAGCGCGAGCAATAACTGAACAGTACTAAAAAAGCCCTGACCTTTGCATCTGGGACGGCCTTGCCACGTAATCACGTATGAATCATCCTCATTTCAATCGTATTCCATTTGTAAGTTTCAGTCGAACTGCTACTTTCCAAGAACTGCTACTTTGTGGAACCCGACAAAATGTTTTTCCAACCACTAACAATTTTGATCTCTAGGTTTAACCGTTACCTTTCCTACAGAACCCCATGTACTGCACTTTTAGCCTTTTCTTACGTCCATACAACACCACAAAGTAATCTACTACCTTGAATGGTGCTTGGGCCTTATACTGGGTGAACAAGAGTATAAAAAACAAACTAGAAAAGATATCTCTAGACACGGGCAGGGCAATTAGAAACATCCACCCCCGTAGATTAAATAATATGTTTGATTGGAAATACCCCGATGCTTACCCGGACCAACCACTACGTGAAGAAGGCCAGAGAGTACAACAGCCGAAACGCTGTGATGATAACGATAAAAATGGAGACAATAGTCTAAGTGTAAATAGTTTAGCAATGTATTTCATTTTAGAAATTCAGATAGAAATCGCCATGTTTAATCTGAGAGTTTGCTTTATTAACCCTAGAATACTAACCATGGGTATATAGTACCCAGCGCAAATTTTCCTATTTTTAATTACAATTTTCTGTACCTGATTTTCTTACATAAATAATATGTTTTTCAGTTCCTATTAATTTTAATTCAAAGTACAAAGTTTGAAGTGCCTGCATGTAAAATATTTCAAATAAAGATTTATATTTAATTTTTTTTTTTTTATATATTTTCAAAATCGGGTATGATATACCCATGGTTAGTAGTGGTGTAACTTTAATTGATGGTTAGTATTCTAGGGTTAAAAGGACATACAATAAATATCGAAATCCTGGTAGTGGGGATTAGTTGTTTAAGTGTATGTAAACAGAATCTTCACACACACACATATATATATATATAATGTCATTTATATACAGACCTGTTTCGCTGTATCACAGCTCATCAGTGCGACTAGACACCCGATTGCTTCAAGCCAGGATCGAAAGTCGGAGTTTCTACTCCTAATCTATCAGTGCATGGAATAGGGAAAAGGAAATTCTAGTGTATTATTTTTTAATTGTGTATTTGGGTAGCAATCCCTCTTTTATACAAGTTTCATGAAATACGATTGACAAAGTATTGCGTTTAAGCTTTTTATTTAATTTTTCTTGTGTTTGTATAAATGTTTTCTGGGCACGAACTTTGTAAAAATTGTACAAATTTTGGTGTATCCGAGCGTTTTCGGAAATTCGTTTAGCCATTATCGAGAATGAATTTTATATTTTATTTTTTTTTTAAATGAACATATGCGTTGTGTTATGTATGTATCTGGTGTTATAAGAATGTTTTATTTTCCAAGCATGGTCAGCACATTGTGGTCGTGTTCATAGTTGATGTTAATGAGTCTTGGCTTTTTGCTTTTTTTATTATCAATATTTCATTATTTTTAGTCTTTGTTTACATGTGGATGAGGCTATTATCCTTGTATTTCTTACAAGTATACGAACACAAGAAAAGTTAAATAAAAATGTTAATCTCAGTACAATATCAGTCTCCTTTAATGAAACGTGTATATATATATGTGTGTGTGAGTGTGTGAATGTGTGTGTGTGTATTTAGTTCAAACATGTATCATTGAATTTATGTTATATCTATTTATTTTTATAATAATCCTTTCCATTTTTCTAATGATTAGAGAACTAGAAAGAATTATTATAAAAATAAATAGACATAATATGTCTATTTTATTCAATGAAACATGTTTGAATGCTGCCTATATTAATGCAGAGATGTTGAAGAAAGCGACAAGCATTAACTGCCAATGCATAACCCTTTATCTGCTGCTATGTACAGGCACACAATGAAATGTTGGCCTGGTTAAGTGACACATGAGAACAGAGTTAAGGATTTCAGAGCAGTTTCAACACTCAGTGGTTGAGAAGCGTGTTTGCCAGCCCTGACTGCTTACATTTTTTTACATACAGTCATAGACAGATAATGATTAGCAAAATATTTAAAACCTAAATTTCCATACAACCAAAAGGAAATAAAGCGAACAGCTACGGGCTGTTCTCGTTTACACATTATGGTCAGTATTAGTTCTACAATTCTGAAATTCATTCAATGGAGCAATGCTTCCAGTTTAAAAGAAAAAAAGAAAATGTTTTAAAAATATAATCTGGATATGTCTGTGTACTTGCGGACAAGTTAGTCGAAACAAAATAATCACACACAAATAGTAATTGTGGGAAGAGAGAATAAATATATCAGAAACTACTCGAAGTAGATACTTCTGTCTACCGCTAACGCGTTATTCTCTTCTCTGGTTATTTTCATCAAGCATCATGCAAACGAGAATTCTCGGTTGGTTCGTGTGTCTTGCGTATAATGACGTTATAAATAATTCTGGCACGTGGCATTATCGGGCGATAGTCGCATTATATCATCAAATGTAGGAACAAAACTCTCACTGATTATTACTGTCCGCTTCTCTCAAACTTTTATCAAAATACATTTTCCAAACAACCAAGAGATATAAAAGGGTGTGATAAAAAGCCCCGACCCAATCCACTACACAAAATCAGTATTTCAATTAGTAGATCAAGGCAAGAGAATTTAAGTTCCTTGTCCTCTATATAGGGTGCGATCGGTAAATTGTCGCCATTTTATATTTCTAATTTCACGCATGTTTTTGATTTTGTCGACTCTACAGTATAGTAGGGTTAGTAGTGCACCGTCTGTAAAAAAAAAAGAGAACCATGACACAATTTACTCCACCAGAAATTTAGAAACGCCTGAAGCACCAATGCGAAGATTTCAGAGTGTGTGGGGGTCAATCTGAGGACAGTTCAGAGGATTTGGAAAGAGTTGGATGATACATATATCCAGTCAACATCATGGTGTTTGGAGTGATCACTAGCGATAGAGATGTTATGTCTCCATTCATCGTCCCACAGAGTCTCAGACTCAACACAGAAGCCTGTATTAAGTGTCTTGGGGAGGTAGTGCTGCTCTGAGTCAAGAGGGTGGCTGCTGGATAACCCTATGTCTGGCAACAGGGCTCTTCGCCATGCCACACAAGCAGGAGAATCCTGTCATGGCTGTCAGACAATTAATGTAACCACATCACCCCTTACATCTGACCACCTCGACTGCAGCCCGCTTATTTATTATGTGTGGGGCGCAATGGAGCGAGAGGCCAACAAAATTCCTTGTAACACCATAGATGAACTGAAGACAATGATTATGGCAGCATTCACCAACTTAAACAAGGAGGCCATTAAGAAAAGATGTAGGAGATTCCGAAGTCGTAAATATATCTGTTAAAATGAGACGTCAGTGTTATTTCCATTTTTGCGTAATTTAGACGAAAAAATTTTTATCGCGCCATGTATATGATGACGGGAATTATGAAATTAGCCCTTTACATACATAAAATATTCGACATTCATTGACTTAGCATTACTGTCACTTGAAATTTATAAAACATTCTTCTCAAAACTGATTTTCAAGAAATCAGATTTCTCATGTTCCATAACTGTGAACACGCTTTCTAGCAATGGTGGTAGATTCCTTCCAAACCGTTTATTTTTGGTGTTTTAAAGAGAATAGAAGCAAAAAGGAATATTATACTTAGAATAAGAAAGAGACATAATGAGGAAAGAGAGTCTGGAGAATCTGATACTCACAAGACATATTGAAGGTAAGAAGGACAGAGAAAAGGAGCAAGTAACCCATCAAACAAGTTTGTGTAAACGGATAATAGAACAATAGTTGGAAGCTATAACCAAAAGATAAAAATTACTAAGGACTACAAAAGATAAGAAGTTGTGGAAAGCTATGATTACCTACGTCCTAAAAGGACACGTCACCCTAAGACTAAGAATTTGTGTAGCTTTCTACTTTGTTTCAAAATGAACTTATGTCTATTTGGTGCACTTAGAAATCAAAAGTATACCAAAGGAGTATCGAGGAACAGGTGTTCTCTCATGGGTGTGGCGCGTGATTTGAGCGAAAATTGGCATTTAAGCTCACCCCAGACCTCATCTGAGTTCATACATACAACCCATCGCTGAATATGCAGGAAAAATGTCCAGTTTTCTGTAACGCTCGAGTAATTACCTGAATCCTCTTGCTATCCTCTACGTTTAAAAGAATCAGATCAGACCGAGAATGGAGTGCTGCTGCCATATATGGGCAAGAGCTGCCCAATTTTCACTTTGCAGTCTCGACAGTTTAAAAGTATTTACGCGGCCTTGTGGGTGATGAGTTGTTTTCAAACTTACAACGCCTTTCCCACAGGCGCAACGTCGCAAGACTCTAGCTACTCTATCGGAAATACGGAAAGTAAATATCTAAAAGTGTTTCATCAGAGAGCGGAAAATGTGATACTGAAATCCGAAAGTGCATTGGGATAGTGAATAATGCCTTGCAAAAGTCAAGCAAAGTATTAAGGAGCAAGAAAATTTGGTTAGAAACAAAGAAATGTCACGTAATATCAGCCTTCCTCTATATTAGTGATGTTGGACAAGATGAAGAAACCTTATGCAACAGAAATATGGTTCTAGTGAAAAATGTCGAGAATCCCATCGACTGAACATGTGATTAACGAGGAGGTTTTAAGGAAAATGAAAACAAAATGGACGCTTATACTTAGAATCAGAAAGAGACTGTTGAAATTTCTAGGACATAATGATGAAAAATTGCCGGTTCTCTGTAACGCACCTGAGGCCTCCTGCTATTCTCTACCTTTAAAAGAGCCAGATCAGGCCGAGAACGCAGAGAAACCGATCGACTGAATCAGGGAGTACCGACGATGTTTTAAAGAAAATGGAAACAAAACAGAATCAGAAAGAGATAAAAATCCTATAATCACATAATGAGGAAAGATGGCTTGGAGTATCTGACACTCACAAGACATATTGAAAGCAGGAGGGTCAATGGAAAGCTGCGAGTAACCTACATAAAGTACCTGTGTAAATGGATGGCAGAACAAGGATTGGGAGAGATAACAATCGGACAAACCTTACTAAGAGCTACAAAAGTTGGGGAAAGCTATAAGCGCTCACTTTCTGAATGGAAGTGGGGAAAGTAAATATTTATTATATTATAATATTCTGTTCTTGTTGATGCTGTTGGAAGTGTTCAGGTGATGTGGTTTTTGTTTCTTATTTTGTTGCACGAATTTTCGTTAAGACCTAAAGAATTCATTCGCTTGAAGCCATTTTTAATCATTGATCTGAAAAAAAAAACGGTTGTATACGGATGATAGTTTAGACATTTCCCAACAAGTTGGACGTAATGAATGACATCCATATCAGAGTCTATATCTCACGAGGCTATTTGAGAACAAAATTTACGCTTATACCCTATATTTATGGGCGAAGAATGCTCAATACCCTAAACAAAAATGTGGCGAAATGGTTTACAAGTCTATCGCTATTTCCATGGCAAATGATTAGATGAGCTCCATTCCTTAGTTCCACAAGTTCAGATGTTTACAGCAAGAACTCGCCGTGCTAACTCCACAGAGTCGAATCATTCTCATTTCCCCTTGGTTCCAGATGTAAGAAGAAAGTTCTACAAGAACTGCTACTTTGTGAACTCTCTCCCACGTGAGTGCTTTCTTGATAGTTTCATGACATGTCACGTCATTTGTCTTCAAATCATGTTATCCGTCCACATTCATATCCCATACCTCATTCATTTTAACATTAACACTGTAACTTGAGTGGTACTCGAGCCTTGAATTGGGAAAAACTTAGAATAAAAATGAAATTTTACATAAAAATTTCAAAATTGTAGGTTCACAATTTTGCAGATTAACAAAGTTGTTTATGTTGATATTACAAAAAATATTTATTACAGACTTGACACTTGGTTGAATTGAACACGCTGCTATCCAAAGTAAAATTGGGTTTATAATAATATAATATTGATTTATGAATTTGATCGCTTCAGTGCGGATTTATTTCAATGATAATCAATCAGGAAGATGGATCGGACGTTCCAGTGATAATGACAATGTGCTGTTGGAATGGTCACCACGTTCACCTGGCTTGATACCTTCTGATTTTTTCTATGGGGCTATGAGAAAGGACAGGTCTATATTCTCTCTCTTCATACAAGCCTAAAAAAACTTAAGCAGACAATCACTGAGGCATTGGAGAATGTTACTCAAGACATACTACAGAGTGTTTGGCAGGATCCTTGTTCGAATTTTGACATAAATCTTTTAGTGTTCAACTTGAAGTCTATTTAATTTCGTTTGCTTGGACCATGTGGTTACTCAAATATTCACTTTTTAAATGATATCAGTTTGGTGTGGGGGGGGACTTCTTTGTATATTAAAAACGCTGGCAAGTCTAACCGGTAGGTGGTAGGCTAAAGGTTCTCCAATTGTTTTTATTTTTACTTGTTCGCTACCTGTCACTTCGCTGACGACATGATGATAAATTTTAAAATCTAAACTTTTTTTGTCCATTTAAAATACTGCAATTATTAGAAAACATTCAGTTTAAATACAAAATCATAAAAATGACATTAAATGGCCGAAGATTTCGGCTTATACTCTTTTTGTTACTCAACGGTTATTGTTAAATTAAAATAGAAATTCTCCCTCGCAACACAGATGTTTCAGTTTCATTCAAATTGAATGTGTATGTTTGTTTGCTTGTACGGTATTCCAGAGGTATTGAAACTTTTTAAGAGAGGCAATTACAAGTGTCGTAGATTTTTGTAATTTTAATATATCATTACTATGCATCTAATATGTTGAACTGCCAACTTTTGTTATTCAAGATTGGAGGAGATGACTGCAACAACTCCTAAACTAAACACTGCTTTGTCTCAGCTTACTAATTTGCAGAATGCAATCGGGACGTGAAGATGATTTGGAAGCTCGCCATGCAAAACGGTTTTGTGCTGACAGAGAATGGGCATCAAAATTATCCCTTACTCTCTCTACAGTCCTGAACTTGTTCCCTGTGACTTTTGTTTGTTTCCCAAGCTGAAGGAGAACTTCAGGGGCAGTCATTGTGAAGATGGAGGAGACTGGGGCAAAGGTCATGGATATCCTCACTTTAAATGACCTCCACAAAGTTCTACAACAATAGCATTGAAATCAGGGGATCCTATTTTGAAGGAGATTAGAGTTTTGTACTTCTTTTCAATTAATAAATGTCTCTTTTGAAAAAGTCTCAAAACTTTTGGAATGTAACTCGTAATTCAATGACAAGCCTAAAATATTTCTACAAACTTTTGAAAAACAGCTTTAAAAAATAATTCTAATCATCACTGTACAATTTCGGAAAAGTTCAATAAAATCATTTTAAAAATGAGACTTATTTTTTCTTTTTCTTGTCTCCAACCTTATGATTGTTTTGTTCAATCCAGGGTAGATATTGTCCAGACCGAGTGTGAAGGGAAATAAATTATAGTGATGTCTTATTTCAAACTACGTTAAAATTGTGTGCGTGTGTGTGTGTTCGTGTGTTCGTGTATGTGTGTTCGTGTGTGCGTGCTTGTGTATATACTAACTGGCTCAAGCACATATTAGTGGCTTACGCACAACACAGATATACACATATACATTACATATACGCATACAAAGTCATACGCAGACATTGTGTGACGGCCAGAGAATCGGGTCATCTTCTATATAATAAATGCGAATGTCAGTGTGACTCTGTGTCAAACTTTTTCAACTCCAGAGGCCGTAGACCAACATATCATACCATTTTGGAATCAGACCGACTCCCTGAGCAAATTAAAAACATTCCGGGTCGGATCCAGACCCCAAAACCTGAAATTTTGGATTCCCAAGTTTTCACTACTGCGATTGTTTCTATGATTTTTTACATCGAAATTTTTTGTATGATAACAATTTTTATAAGTTGGAAATAAATTTGGGAATAATGGAAATTAATTGCAAAATCCAACGAAAGTCACCCATGAAACAAAAATAATTGTTTGTACGGAAAGTAAGGACCTAAATAGATCAAATTATCATTAAGTTAAGTGTCAGAAGAATTATCGTTGAACTTTTAAAAGGTAAGGTTAAATATTAATGCAATACTTAAATGCAGCGATCAATTTAGAGTTCTTCTGTAGTTTATTGTCGCCTATCGAATCTACTCTCCCCTACCTATTGTGATGAAGGCCCAATCAAGTGCCCTCCGCAAGGGCTAGCTTAAATGCCGCCCGATAGAACGACTTTTAAGCTATTTACAACGGAGATTAATCCTGTTTTTAGAACGTTTTCTTATACTTTTCAATGACAACCCGACGACTGAGCATATTAACAAACTGTGTCTGTCAGCAGTAACCACGTTACGTTATTTCTAAATATCTGCGCAAATAAAATTGATTAAGCATTGACAGAAAATTGCTGCTAAGTCTGGTTTAAGTCTGCCAATCCCAAACAATACTTGCCACAATCTTTTCTTTTAAACTGGAAGTATTCTTTTGTAAAATGGAGTAGTCAAACGATGTCATGGTTACTTACAAACAGGTAAGATCAAAACAAAACGTGCACGGTTATACAAGAAATAAATCAAAATATATTACATAGCTACTTCCGTGTAAGATGTTTTACTGTCTGATATTTTCTATCCATATAATCTCAGATAAAAGGTACGGCTCTGCTTTAATTTCAGGGATGAACAGTTGTCATTATTGACATCTGCATTTATGTCCTCATCTTCGTTGTTATTATCACAACGTTTCGACCGCTGTACCCTGCAACGTTCGTCAGTTGATCCGGGTAACCTTCAGAGAATTTCGGGCTGAACCGTTACTTTAAACTACAAGGTTTGTTTGTTTAACGTCATATTTTTCGTTTTCCTTATGGGTCATTTATTACCAAAATTTAATTTTCTTAAGAGCGTAAGTAATTTTTTATTTTTGCAAAAATCTATTGATGCTAATATTTTTTTCTTTTACAAAAATATGTTCCTAGTAATTCTTTAATTTATTAAATGTATACTTTAAGCTTTTTGATCCCAGTTTGGGGGTTCACTATTTGCTCATAGTTGGGACCCTAACAGGTGCTACCACGCCGGGTTAGAATGGACCTGGGAACAACAGCAATTAAGAGGTAATTCCACACTCTTCAAAACCTCCCGCTTAGAGGTCTTGCTGCTGGATGTAGTTCATCGTCATACCCAGGTATGGTAGATGATTCTCTTTCAGCTGACCATGTCTACAGATATCTCGCCTTTTTCTTATATGGTACTACCCAGTTACTGATCGACCCTGTTCCCAATGGTCTGTACTACCCGGCACAAGGATTGAACTCACAATTACCATGTCACTAAATTCACGAACCAACGACTCAATCCCGGATCAGCAGACACATGAAAACGACCTGACAACGCAACGGCTGGAATGATTGAATAATAACAAAGAAGATGAGGATATTCGTTCAAATGTAAATAAAATTGTTTGGCACATGTCTAAAAGGGATAAGAATTGAGATTACCTAAGAATATCACAGTTATAATTTGTTATCTACTCTCTGAGATAAATGCAAAAGTAAAAAAAAACTATGAACTCAAAACGATATACACAAAAAAGATAGCTATTCATCTTTCGAGTTGTTAAGTCTACACGATATTCATTATTAACCCGGTGTGGCCTTCTGCCATACATTATTAACATGTCAGAGAGTATCGCCACTGACCTCTAACCCTAAGTTGCTCAATCTATTTGAGACCCTGTCAAAAGTACATTGTTCTACAGAAAATGTCTGACCTCATTTTAGGGTTATTATCTTGTCCCAAATTCTAAAAATGGTTCCTGATTGAACAATACTGAAATAACAATTTTTTATTGGTCAGTAAAAGTAGGCGGACACGGTCGGACTTGCATTAGAAATCGTTACTATTTGTAATTGTAGCAGTTTAACCTTTTAATTTCTCTGATGTTTCGTAGATTTCTCAATCTCTGTCTTTATATATATATATATATATATATATATATATATATATATATATATATATATACATACATATATATATATATATATATGAGTTGAAGATCAAATGTAGACCAGATGTGTGTGTGTGTGTGTGTGTGTGTGTGTGTGTGTGTGTGTGTGTGTGTGTGTGTGTGATGAAAGTTTTCAACTAGACCAAAAAGCACCTCTAAAAAAATGTTTATATTTTGGGACGTGCCACGAACCCCCACCCCACCCCCACCAAAAAAAATAAGCGAAGATTCAAAAAAGTGATGTCGTGGTAGTAGTGGTATTTCATCGACAAGACAGCCTGATGGTGTCTGACCCTCTTCAGGCTGGTTTGTCAGGTTAGGTTGGTTCATTTAATGACATATTAACCTTATTGTCCTATTTAATTCCAAATATCTATTACATGAGAAAAATCACATTGAATCAAGTCCAGTTTATACTAGCACCAAAATGGGGCACTTCAATGTGGTGCAATGGTTAACAAGTTTACCTCGATAGATCAATTATAACTGAAAAGTGAGTTCGATCCTAACTGGTTGCCTCAAACGTTCGCTATTGTGCCACATCTGAGCTAAGCTAAGAAAATCACCATGAACGTTTGCCTTTCATCATGGCATCGAGAGGCCCCACCGGAGACTACTGAACGTTTCAGAAACCATAGAAGTAGAATAGCCCAGATATTATATACCTGCTGATAGGATAGCCTCCTTCAGAATTACTGAAGCAATTATCGCCAAAACCAAGAAAACGTCTACTTCTAGCGCCCTTAATGAAGAAAAAAGTAGGAAAATGCCTGCGTGATGTTCAGAGTGGATAAGTCACGTCTTCCCGGAAGACAAGGCAATAGAACTCCTCTTTGGTCAGAAACATCGTACTGGTTCGAGACCTATAGGCACCGATGTAGGCTCCGATTCCGTGGCCGTGATGATTTACGTGGTCATGTTTGGCTATAAAAGATGAGTAGCCTTTTATAGGCGCATGAAGCATTGATACCGGATTCAGAGAGTAACAAGCTTGCCAATGTAATTGAGGACTAAGAGACCCGAATGGAAGAAGGTGGGGTGTAACGAGGGTTGCTCGGGGATGCATGTGTATCCTCTATCATCATTTGAATTAGTATAGTAGATGGTTACAAGAGGGGGGTTCATCAAAGGGTAATTTATCTATTGAAGAAAAAAAATCCTGGCTTACAAAGAAGCATTATGAATCGGAGGGAGGGTTATGGACAGGCAGTGTGAAACGGCTATGAAGTTTTAACGTTTTAATTTAGTATAAGTCCCAATATCCACTTTTTGTGGAAAGTGAATAGACTCCACCGTCGGTAACCTACGTTAGAAAAAACTCACATTAAATATATGGACCTCGAGAATTAAAAATAATGTGCAAGTAATTTATGCAGACGTTAGCTATATATATATATATATATATATATATATATTTCCCTGACGATCCGTTTAGGTGAAACCTAGGTAGGTTTGTCTGGCTCACTAGGTGTATCTAGGTCTGCTCTACGGTTGTATTGAGCGCTTTTTTTTAGTTGTTTACTCGTATCGGCGTTTTTCTTTGGGCTTCAGACCTGCATCTGTGCGATTTTTGTCGGCAGAAGTTCATGTTTGTAGCTCTTTTTTTTTTTTAAAACCTTTTTTCCTCGAGATTGATTTGATTATTAGCAAATCAAAATTCACTGGTTTTTCGAAACGATATATATATATATATATATATATATATATATATATATATATCATTTATATATCATTTGATAAGACACCGGAGGTGTTGAAACAAAATGGCTATTTTTGTAGTGATTTTATAACATACTAGCAGTAGAGCCCGGCGTTGCCCGGGAATGTAACAGTAAGAGATAGATCAAGTATTGACCATCATAAAGACTGAAAAATAAAATTGACAAAGATTATTGTTTAAAGTTGACGGAAACGCATGTCTTAATTAGTTTTTTTTTTTTTTTTTTTTTTACGAATTGGTCAAACCCAAACTCAAACAAAAACATTGTTTACATTTACAATCGTTATGAGTGATTGATGAATAGAATTTTATTATAAACAATTGTCTTGTAAATGGAATTTTTAAAGCTTTCTGAATGTAAAAATAAAGAAAAAAATGTGCAAGACAATAAGAAACACTACCTGACAAAAAAAAGTGAAATTTTGTTGAAATCGGTTAAAAAATGTAGGTAGCCTTTCTCTGTAATCTTTTACAATTTATGATTTTTACTTATTGAATACAGTAAAAAAAATTGCATATTTTGCTTGTGGTGATTCATAATTAGAATTCTGATTTGAATATATTTTCCACTCGTTGTTTCTAATACAAAAAATATTAACTTTATTTGGGTTTATTAATTTATTACAAGGACTGTGTTCTTTCCTTAATAATTATCATCTTCGAAATATTGTTGTTTTTTGTCTATCAGATTTCTTACGTCGGCATTTTTAAATTATTTCTTAATACTTTCTTTTAAATATTGAATTAATTTCAAATAGAACCAATGCCTTATTGATCTGCCTTGTAACAAATTGCAAAGGAAATTGTAAAAACGGCCCTAAAGTACGTGGAATTATCTTTCCCTAAAGATAAAGAATTATCCGATTTTTCGATTCGTACAATCAGTAGAGATAGTTAGATTATTGTTTAGGTTGACGGACACGCATGTCTTTTTTTTTTCCGAATTGGTCAAACCCAAACTCAAACAAAACATTGTTTTTCAATCGTTATGATGAGTCCCCCCAATTGAATAGAATTAGATTAGAATTTTATTATAAACAATTGTTTTGTAAATGGAATTTTTAAAGCATTCTGAATGTATAAATAAAGAAATAAGTGTGCAAGACAATAAGAAACACTACCTGCCAAAAAAAAGTGGATGTTTGTTTTATCGGCTGAAAAATGTAAGAAACCCGATCCCATATATAAAGGAACACACACACACACACATACAAACAACCTGTTTTTTTTAACCCGATGTGAGTTGTCCCCCTTTCATTCTCACGATGTGTCTTAATCGTATTTTCAAATTGATTTTGTTAAAAATACAATTGTGTTTTTCCCATTTTCGGTGCCGTTAGAACCACGACAAGGTAATTTTATGTAGTCCTGTGAAGTTTTGTTGAAATCGGCTAAAAAATGTAGGAAATCCGATCCAATATATAAACGTTACACACACACACACACACACACACACACACACACACACACACAATCTGCGTTTTATAATAAGTAAGATTTATGTTATAATGTTTTTAAATAAATAATTATATATAATATATATATATATATATATATATATATATATATATATATATATATACAGTATAGTATAGTGTTAAGTGCCAGAATTGCAGGTTCTTTGGAAAAGCATTTTGGGCAGGCAGGTTTTTTTTCATAAAATTGTTCGATATCAAAAAATGGGATAGAGCATTAATAGAATTGATTTGGAGAAGTTTGTCACTTAGCTAACTGGTTTTGGTTCAGTCATGCCTACTACACAGTTTTGTGAGCACATCGAGATAACATGTTCACTTAGAAGACAGCAAGCCCTGAAGAGTGAGCATGTAATCTTGACGTGCTCACGAAACTACGTAGTAGGCGTGATCGAACCAAAAACCAGTCATCTAAATGATAATCTTCTCCAAATTAATATATATATATATATATATATATATATATATATATATATATATATATATATATATATACTGTGCTAAATATTAACAGAAAGTTTAAAACAAAGAAAGGAGAGAACACAAAAAATACTAAGAATTAAGTTAAATGCACATAGTAAAGCGAAAGAAAAAAAAGCAAAGATTCAGAAGATTTACGAATTGATATAACTTGCGTCGATTCTAAAAGCTTATATGTATGATCATGCATATGAACGAAAGCATCCATCTCTCATCTCTTTAAAGCGGTTGAAAAGCCGACATTCACGGTGGAGTAATGGATAGCCACTTGGATTGAGGTATCGTAGATGCGAGTTCGGATTCCAGTCGAATCCATTACATTCACTTACATGCTAATACCCTTGGAAGAGGTATGAATCCTCTTCTTCTCCTCCCCCCCCCCAGCAATGGGTAAATAGCAGGACTGATTTGGATGGCATCTGGTCTACCGTAGAAAGGAATGGCAGCCTACTGCAGGAAAGAATCTGCCACATCAGTCACGTATTGAAAGCGTGTGTCACGCATGAGACATAACTGACTGAAGGTATCTAAGAAGATATAATCATCCCCTGCGTGTGTGTCTTTGTTTGTTTTTTTATCAAATTCATAGGTTTTAGTTTAAATATTTTGATAAACATAGCAAAAATATAAGCTACATTATCTAACATTTACGGACATTATTTAAAAAAAAACAATAAAATTCTGTTCTGTCGTCTTTTTGTTTTGTTTTTTCTTTTGGGTTTTTTCTTTTTCCTTTTCCATTGTTGGGAAGAAAATAACCTATTTCTAATTTAAAAAAAAACTTCAGTAATCATAGCGTCGAAGTTTTTACATACAACAATCATTACTTCATCTTAGATGCGTAGCGAATTTAATAATTCTGTTTCATTCAGAAGTACTGACTACGTCTATACTGTTACGCTTTACTTGTACTAATATACTCTTAGGCTTTTTACTTGTACTATAATCTAATCAGCAATGGTCCCTTAGATGCTTAAATATGTATGAGAGGACAATATACAGTCATTTCTTTTGGCCTTCTTTTTCTCTTAGCAGCAGTCGGACTTTTTCGAGCAGGCTACAACATGCAGATCAGAAAATGAATGAATTTGACAGACACTGATTATTGATAAGTACGTATATATGTACATTTGTTACCAGCAACATATCGACATAAAGAAAACAATGTGCTGTAAAGTATTATCGTTGGGTGAAACCTGTTTCTCGGCGAGAGAACACATGTGAAAGGAAATGCGACCACAAGCTTCATTTAAAATAAATGTTGCTTGTATTAGAAACATAAAATATTTTGAAAAACAATGGACGAAAGAAGCAATAGTTTACTTACTAAATTTTTCAATTTTTCTTATTTCTCTAGCATATCTACAAAGGGCCTTTTACTTTTAAATTGAATTTCTTACATAAATTATCGCTACAATATACAAAAATTAATGGGATCAAGTTTTATAACATAAGACTAGGCATATTCACGGGAAAAATAAATCGCTTAAGAATTATTTTAAAATGGAGGCTCCTTTTAAATAATTTCCGTCATTTACTAATTAAATAGTTTTTTTTTTATTTAAAATTTGCTTCCTCTACATTTTGACATCCAGAATGTTTACCGCACAGAACACAAACAAATTCGGTACCTCTCGGCTCGCTAACAGCAAGATGATCAGACTGCAAATCTAAATAGTTTGTCCGTTTAAAATACTACGTTTATTAAAAAATATATCCTATTTAAATACAGAATAGTGAATCATAAAAATGATTTCAAAGGGCCACATACTTCGGCTTATATACTTTTCCTGTTATCCAGGGATTTGTACCAGACATAAAAGGGAAATCAACTCTTACGACACAGATGTCCGTTTTAACTTCATTCAAATTGTGTCTATATTTGAATGATATACATTTTTTTTTAATTATTTCACCCTAAGCAAAGCGATAATGCCACTAAGAACCAAAAAGGTTATTGGGAGTGAAAGAGGATAAATCTTAAGGAGAAAGAACCGGAAATCCAAACCTAAACAGGAAACAAGAGATAAACCCCAAATTGCGTGTGAGCATGTATTTTTTTTAATTCGGTGAAAACCTGAAAATATTTCTACAGAATCAAAGAAAATATATAATTGTATTTATTTTCGAATTTCATAAAATGTTCGATAAAATTTATCAGTATCTGATTTTAATTTTTAAGGTTTAAACTTTTTTAGTTCTATTCTTTTATTTTGGGACTTAGCCCAGGTGTAGAGGTTTTACGGCCTAAGTGGAAGGCGTATGCATTATCCTCATATCTAATTTAAAACACAGTGAAATAATATGTGGAAAATAGTCAAATAGTGGAATTTGAGTTGGCGTCTTTCTATTTTAAAAAAACCTTCAATGCACGATATCCGCTGCTGAATAAGATGAGATTTATACTTGGTACCAGATGTTTTATATTAAGAGCGCCTCTCTTCTCCCTCTCTCTCTCTCTCTCTCTCTCTCTCTATATATATATATATATATATATATATATATATATATATATATATATATACCTGATCCTCTTTTTGTTTGACGTTTTGACATCTTAGTTATTTTAATGATTCAATTTTTAAACGCACACACACACACACACACACACACATATATATATATATTTATATTAAATATATATATATATATATATTAAACACACCTGGAAAAGTAGACATTAATAAAATCTATAAGATTAATAATTTTTCGGTGTATAAGAAAGGAGATCGCGAAGTATAAAAATAGGATTTTCAATCAATGGCCGTTGGTTTGAATAAATTCAAGAAGACTCGAGTTAGTATCGCCTGAAAATAAATAAAATCGAAACTTTGCAGAATGGCGCCCTCAACTTAGAAATACCAGTTCATCTAGGCAAAGTTACTCCAAATGACTCTTTTTTTTTTTTCTCCAAAGAACAAAGCGAAGTGGCTAAGGATCAAAATACTACATGTCTCTAAATTAATACGCTTCTATTTCTTTTTCTTTTGTAAACAATGATAAGTGACATTTTTAAATCTATTATTCACCCAATACAAGGCCCAAGAGCCACTGAACCTAAATAGTTACTGAAAAGGTTTGTTTTATGTACATAAGAATTGTAGATCATGAGGTTTATGTAGGATTGATAACGGTTGATTTTAGACCTTGAAAAGGTTAAGATTGTATTGATTGGAGAAGTATTGTCTCAAGTGTCTGTTCAACAAAGCAGCGACACTTGGGAAGAAGATGTCCGAATGAAACGTCATTCTTGCTAATAGAATACGAAATGAATGATGATGGTACGCTTTTGTCTATATGACAAGACCGGTATTATTACCTGTAAAGGTCCGAACTGGTGGAATGTAGCTGATTAGTACATTTTCCATAGAGATACCGATAGGTTTGTGACGTTTCTGTGAGAAAGGGATTGTAGGGTGGAAAATAATTCATCGCCTGCTTTTTGTGAGGCTGAAAAGAGAGGATTCGGCAGCTCAAGCACGGAGATGGAATCAATTTGCTAAAATGTTGGAAAAATCTCAATATCACACCCGAATGTAGTTCTACGAACATTTCAAATAATAAAATAGTTTGCTATATAAAGATTCATATGCAGAAAATCAACATGCATCATCATCTTGCGGCCTCAGCCGAGATTGAACTCGGCCAATACTTTGATTGGTGCAGTTCATAATCTTGTCAAATAGCTGAATTCTTGATGCTTTGCTAGGGCTATCAAGGGTGTTTTTTTATCGTAACACCAACACTAAATGGATTGCCAACCAAGGCTCAGAGAGAGAGACTCCATTCACCCTCCTCTAAGAGCAGGTTTTGAATTCAGAGTTTTCCTTCTCCGAGACCAGTTGCCATCCAAGGCTATAGAACCCTATTTACTGGAGGGAGAAGAAAGAGGATTCACACCTTTCCCAAGGGTGTTAGCACGTAAGTGAATGTAATGGATTCGACTGTAATTCGAACTCGGCTCTCCGATTCCTCAATCCAAGCCGCTATCCATTACTCCACCGTGTCCCCCTCAACATGCATACCTTAAAATACAAATCCTTTCATGCAAAAATATACTAATTTCCAGGTCTAAATTTTACCATAAGTTTTGAAAGTTTATTCATTATATGGATTCTGAGTATGTCTAATTACCAATACTGTTGCATATCTAAACGGCTAAGCGTAGAAAATAAATGACTCGTTCGTCATTACGTTTATTCTTGTTTTTTTTTTTTTGAACTAATGAATTGAGGTGATGCTATTATAGATTGAATATATGAACGCTGATTAGCAGAGCTAAAGAGTGAATATTTTTGGCTACAGATCAATATTCTATTATTGATCTTTTATTTTTATCTTTGGCAAATGTTACTCGTATTTTAGTTAAAGGGTCGATAGTTTTTTCTATTTGTCACCTGTTATCAGTTTTCTAATTTACATTGATTTTTAGTTTTTTCCATTCAAAGCATTACGAAAGCTCCAAGACACTGCACCCCATGGCAATCAATTTAAATAACTTAAATAATTTTTCAAACAGCTTTTTCTACCCGTTATAATGGGAGAGATTTATGGTATAAAGATTTATTCTCCCATTTGCATTTCCTCTGTGATGGTCATTATTATGTCTATGATATAATAACATTGTAGTTCATGGACGGAACGGAATGAATGAAAGGAAAATGAATGACAAACATGCTTTGTTCTCAGAGAGAATTTTATACCACTAAGTCGGTGTAGTAATCGATAGCGGCTCGTGCTAATACTCTTGGAAAAGGTATGACTCCTCTTCTTCTTCTCCCCCCAGCTATGAGTAAATAACAGAACAGACCGGGATCTATAGCCTTGGATGGCAACTGGTTTACTGCAGAAAGAAATAGCTGCCTACTGCGGGAAAAAATAACTGCTTCGTCAGTCATGATCGTCTAAGTGTGTATCACGCATGGCACATAACTTAGTGAAGGCATACGCAAATCTATATCTATCCATCTATCTATCCATCTCTCTCTCTCTCTCTCTCTCTCTATATATATATATATATATATATATATATATATATATATATATATACACGTGGCCTTCGCAAAAATTAATATCATATATATCTACACAGCAAAGTAGAGTGTAAGAAGAAACAAAAAGGAGTGGTCTTGTATATAATATAGAGATACTCCTGTGTCTGGAGAAGCCATGTTTAAGACTCCAGATTCAAATAGGCCGGATTCATCTACTATGTCCCAGGCGAGGACATATTCCACGAATGGGAAACAGCGAGTCTTGGATTTTCAAAAATTCAGGACTGCGGGTTGGAGTTTCTTTCCATATCTGGGGAAAATATATTTCCAAAGGGAAACGGCACCATAAACATTTAAGCTGCTGTGGAGGCATATTTGGATAGCGTAGTGTGTTGCTCTCCTGGAGTCTAGCGTAGTGTGTTGCTCTCCTGGAGTCTAGCGTCAGCCATGCTGATGGCAGACAGAAAAAGGTTCTCGATAGTGGTTAAATGAAAGCAGTATTGTTTTGGAGATGTTCAAATTTACAAGCCGTTTCCTACTCCAGTTAACCACTGATAAGAGTGATCAGGAAGATTATTGAAGATCAGAAACAGCGTAAGACCCAGGATAGCGCCTTGGAGGACATTCGCTTTCGTGCGAAATGTTCTGGGAGCGATCTCGTTCAAAACGGCTATTTCACGATTTGATAGGAAAATAGGATCAAATCAAATATTCGTCCTGTGACACCGTAGCCCCTGTGTTTGTGTGAAAGGCTAGCAAGCCTAACTCTGTTAAATGCCTTCAAAATATCTAGAGTCACAGCTCGAGCTTTGCCGTCCTTATCTACTTACACTGTCGCTACGTGAGTCTCAAGATATTAAAAATAATTAATTACCTTAGGTTGGCCAAAACATTCTTCAAATGGCAATACTAATGTTTAGTTTTAAATAATTTTATTAAAAAAGAAAGTTTTTCGTTGTATTGTGACAATTATCATAAAACTGTACATTTTTATTTGATGCTTTTTTTTACAGGTTTTAATATTAAACCTCGAAGAAAATAAGCTATAGTTTTGACATATGATAACATTTTTTTTTAAATATTAAAAATGCAAAACGAAAAAGATTAACGTATCTTATGACGAATGTGAATGATTTTAAAAGCGGATTCCGAAGTTTCTTGCTGAAGTTTCATCACTGAACTATGCTCCACGGCTTAGCAGTGCCATTGAGGTTAATAGCGATCGGGCGAACATCTTTAGAATAAGGTTTTATGATCCCGGAGGCAGTCAAGTCAGAATATCTGAATCATCTGCATCAATTTGGTTAAGTTACCCGTTTTGATGCGTAGCTTCCACATAAACGGGAAAAATTTTTTTTTATATATATCGTGTCCCTTCAGGGCGTGAGAGATCAAAGCTCCCCACAATTACTTGGCCTTTGTAGTGATTAGTAAGGCTTGTCTTTTCACTATCCCTACCAATCCCTGTTCTGCCATCCATTTATATAAGCTTGCTAGATAAATTACTCGCTCTTTCCCTCTGTCCATCTTGCCTTTAATATGTTCTGTGAGTGTCAAATCTCCAAGCATTATTTCTTATGAATCGTAGAAATTTCAACTATTTCTGATTCTAAGTATAAGGCGGCCGACCGTATTCGGTATCATAGTGTTAATGTGAACTTCACGATCATAGCTGTATAGTAGGTAATTCGCTATACTGTTTTGAATTCACCTGTCCTTGTCCTAAACTGATTTCCAAAAAAAACTATATAGTTCAAACTGTCCTACTATTTAAAACATAGCTAGTGGGAGAAGAAGAGATTGATTTATACATTTCGCAAGTGTATTTCAGTATAAGTAAAAGTAACGAACACGACTGGAATTCGAACTCGGTTCTCCGACTTTTATTCTGACCCACTATCACTTAAACTATCCACACATCTAACTATAAACGTCGTTTTTTGAGTCCACTTTCCTAAAAACTTCCTTGTTTTCTAAACAACCTTCTGTAATACAGGATATCCCTAAAATTTGGACACATAGGAAATTTCATTATTTTGTTATCTTTACAGCTTAAACATGGTTTTGTCGAACGAAGAAAGTAGTGACTTCTTTTTCTGGGGTGTGCTAAAGGAGAAGGTGTGCTCAATAAAAGAGTCACAGCAACAACAACTCATAAAGAGTGAATGTGCTAAAATTGACGGATAATGTGTGGTGTTATTGCATTGAGTTCACTGAAATCTTGCAAAGTGCATTGACCTTTGCATCACAAATTTTGGAACTCATGTTGAAGTTGTTATTTGTTAATATTCCAATTCAATAAAATGTTGCTGAAAATTTAATTTCTTGAAAATATGCATTTTTGCCTATGTGCCCTGTACATCTCTGTTGTCTCAAGTTCATTGGATCGCATTTAAACTTTGAAAAGAAATTATGATGGGTGATGAAAAGCAAATGGTTTACAACAACTTGGAACCATCCAAGAGAATGTGTGGCAAACGAAATGAACCGTTATGAACTGTACCAAAATTCGGTTATTATCGAAAGATGAGTATGTTGTGCATATGGTAAAACTGAAAGGTAATCTGCAATGATCAGCTATTTCCGAAGCAGTAAACAATTGATTTTAACAAACACTCTACCCAATTAGACCATCTGAAGACAACAATCGACGAAATAGCCTCCGGGATTAATTAACAGGTAAGGACGTAAGGTATATTGTTATTTACGTGAGGATAATGCCAGAACGTATATTTCTTTAGTGACAAAGAAAATTGTTAGTTTGACTCGGAACTTTACATTCATCTGACATATACAGCAGATATTTCAGCTTTAGATTACCATTTATCCTGATCTTGGCATAATTCTTTCCACAAAGAAAAATTAAATTCCTTAGAAAACAGCAAAAGATATATAAAGCAATTATTTGCCCAATAAGATGAAAAATATAATAGGAGGATGGACTTATGAAGTTGCTTGCAAGATAATGAAACAAAATGGAAATGCTATTCAATAAAATTAGTTTCCGCTTTTTAAAAATCGTCTTTTATTTTACTTCATAAACTGAAAGAAGTTTTTAATTTACTAGAAATTTTTTTGCACCAGGCTAACGCGTGTTGAAACCCGGACAGTATTTAGTATTGTTAAAGTTATCGCTAACATTTTTGTCGAGATTTACAAACTCTTCGAAAAACAATCGATGAAATTTGTATAAGTTGATTTGTTTGGAAAAATAATTTAACAAAAATCCTACTTTGCGATTAGAAACAGAGAAAAGAGTACTGACCTATTATGTAATAAGATGTCTTCCAAAGGCTAAGCAAAGTATTAAGAAACAAAAAAAATTCGTTAGAAACAAAGAAAAGAGTATTGAACGGTTCCGTGATATCTATCCTTCAGTATGGCAGCGAATGCTGAACAATGCCCTCAAAGGTGAAGAAGAGACTTGAAACAACAGAAATGTGGTTCTACAGAAAGATGCTGAGGATACCATGGACCGAACATATGGACGAGGTTTTGGAGAAAATGAAAACAAAAAGGAAACTTATGCTTAACATTATGAAGAGTGAGTTGAAATTTCTGGGGTACGTAATGAGGAAAGAAGGCTTGGAAAATCTGGTACTCATAGGACAGATTGAGGGACAGAGGAAAGCAGCGCGTAACATACTTGAATGAGCTTGTGTAAATTTGATGGTAAAAAGGGTTTGGGAGAAATAACAAAAAGACAAAACTTATGAAGAGCTACAAGGAACAGGAAGATGTGGAGTGCCATAATCGCCAACGACTTGAAGGGACACGGCACATAAAAGAAGATACATTACATTATTTTTTTTCAAAAGAAACTGGTGCTGTTAATCTCGATGTATACGTTGCTTGGTTGTCATTTTTTGAGTTATGGCTGCTGAAATAAAATACAGTATTATGTGCACCCTTCTCTCTCAACTTCCGTTTTTCTCTTTTTCTTTGTTTTTACTCATTCATCTTTCTTTCTTTTTTTTATTAATTTCTTCTTTTCTCTTTCTTTTCCTGTTTCTTCACAATTTTCTTTCCCTCGTCTCTCTGCAAGTTAAATTTCCTTTCGTTTATTTTTTTTTTTTTCGTGCCAGTAGGTAAATAGGCCAATTATTTCCTTTTAAAATAGGCCAAAACTTACATGGAGACACACAAATGTACGTACACATCGCAATGACACACACTGAAACATATGTACACACTTTCGCTAATGCCATTTCATTGTAGGTTCTTTTATCACACACTTGTCTTCAGTCATTGGCCCAAATGTCCATCTCGCTTCATATCTGTCTGTGATTTTTCAATGGTGACTGAGATAATAGCGAATTTGCATCCGGTGTCAGTATTCGATATTCACATAAAAGATAAGTCGTTACAAGGCTAGGTCGCAATCAGCTTAGTAAATTGATACTACAGAGTTTCATTGTCTCATAGGAATCAGTAACTATATTTATTGCCTTACTAAATATACTTCTCCCACATAAATATAATACGTATCTATTTATTCATCTATCATCGTGTTCGTACCTATCAATCTGCGTATAAACCTATCTCGATACGCTTAATAGATAGATAGATAGATAGATAGATAGATAGATAGATAGATAGATAGATAGATATGAAAAGACTGATAGATATGAATAAACTGAGATAGATAGATAGATAGATAGATAGATAGATAGATAGATAGATATGAACAGAATGTGATACATATGAATAAACTGAGATAGAATAGATAGATAGATAGATAGATAGATAGATAGATATGAACAGAATGTGATACATATGAATAAACTGAGATAGATAGATAGATAGATAGATAGATAGATAGATAGATAGATAGATAGATAAAATAAACCTTTTGTGCTTTACTATATTATTATAATAGTTGCACAAAATATATTATTCATTCCTAATGATTCAAGTGTTAATTTTATATCATAATAACGAACCCAGATCCACCCGCCTATCACACGATTTTTCAAAATCTGTTGTGCCTACCTTATTTTCTTAACATATTAACTCATGCCCCAAAGGAATCCATTCGTTGCGCACGTAACCAACATTATGAGTAGTTAATAATAAAGTGACACCCACGTATCAAAGTAGACTAACATTAAAACGTATATTTTTAAACGTCAATATATCTATGAATAAATACTTCAGCAAAGGTAATGGTGTGATTATAAAGAAGCATTCAGATTGATCTAACGTTTAGCATTTTAGATAAATAAGTTTCTCAAATTCAATAACTATTATCACTCTTTATAGTATTTTCTTTTCTTCATAAAAACGTAACTGATTTTTTATCGACTGAAAAACATGATCTTATTTTTATCATGAAAAAGGTATAAGATGCATTTACATTTTTTGTATGAGTTCAAGCTTTGTCGTAATTCTTCTCAAATTGCTGTCAGAGTATGAGGGGACAGACCCACTTGTGATCGAACTGAAAAGCGCTGGTTTCGAAAGTTCTGCAGTGGCTAGGACGTCCATCTTGTTGCAGTTTTTTGTGTATATATATGTAACTAGTGAGTTAGCCCAAATGACTTGACTCACTTTATAATCCCCCAATAGAAGGTTAACCAATCAGAAGACGTAGAACATTCAATCCGTCGTGTATAAAGGCGGCCATTTTGTCTACTCTATCCGAATGTCCAGTCCAGCTTGTCAGGCGAAGAGAAACAGAAGGACGAACTACGCTCTGCTACTTTTACCAAAATATCCACTGCTAACCTGAACAACGCTTTCCTACTGTCTTCGAAATATTCACTGCTAACCTCTGAATTATATACTCGAAGACGACCGTCATAATGAACAACACATCTGCTATTTACATTCAATATCAGAAAAAAAAACTATTCGAAAACAAAACACGTCTAAGCGTCAAAGAAATATCTCAGATAATGGGTGTCAGGTGTCAATATCGAAGCATCTCAAAAAATTAGCAAGGTGAAGAAACTCGAGACATCGAACTCGGTGAATGTCAAAGAGTTACTGACAACACTGCATCGACTACTGAGACTCAACTGGCCAGCAAACATCGGTATTGTACTAATGAAAACTGATACCCTGTCGTCTGGTCAGACAAGTCTAGTTTCCATCACTTTCAAGTTTGTGTGTGGAGGAATACCGCGTGGTGTTACGGATCCAGTCTGTCGGTAGGGTTTCGTGTAAGCTTTCGTTGGAATTCAGAAGGTTCACTAGTGAAACTACAGTCTGTCTTGAAAGTTATGACAGCTTATTACATACCATCTGTGCTCCATTATATTTTCTCCAACAAGATAACTGAACACCTACCAGCACCATTGTGTTACATGAAACGGGTTCAAGAAACACTCGGTTGACTTCCCAGTACTCCATTGGCCCCAGCTTTCGCCAGATTTACATCCCATTTAGCATGTATGGGATATTTTGTAAACCCCATTAAATTCAAGCATTTACAACCAACAGTTATGATTGAACACAGGGGCGCTCCTACCGGATGCCAAAAACAGTTACAAGTGTAAGAAAAGAGAAAAAGAGCGAGAAAGTAAAATATAAATGAGTGAGTGTAAAGTAAAAAATATGTGACGAAAAGGAGAAATAACCACGCCATAATACACGTTTACACGTATACACGCAAACGAACGCGTGAACGTGCATGCGGGCGAACGCGCGCACTCGCAAGCACACACACACAAAAAAAAATCAACCTTGCACCAATGAAAAGTGCAAACTAGAAATATAAACAGACATTCGGACGGGGTGATTTCTGGAAGGTCCATCTCCGAAGCTCACTCGACAAGTGACAATTTTATATTTATATAAATTCTTATCCTTTCTCTTTCTATATATATATATATATATATATATATATATATATATATATATATATATATATATATATATGTAAGCAAATGTAAATGGATATAAATCCGACAGAATGAAGAAAATTTGGAAAAAACAAACAAAAATCCTTAAATGCAATTATGTTTAAAATGAATGAAATGTCGACGTCTGACGTTTCGGTTTAATAAACCTTTTTCAAGACAATATTCATTAAAATACAATTCAGTTTGATTTCACAAAGACGATGGACATAAAAAACAAGTCTTATCCAAAACAGATAACTGAAAATTTTTAATGTTTCCCCTTTTTTAGCGAGATTAATGCTCGGCAAGCATACACATAAAAAATTTTAGATCCTAATAGAATTCTTTTCATTTTCTTTTTCATTTCAAAATAATCACAAATTTTTAGGAATACGTTTTGAAAGCGTCGCCCATGTGACGACAACGTGACCATGTTAAACGGAAAGCTGATCATTTTAAAAATTTTAGGATTTATATTATGTTTGGAATGTCTTTAGTTTATTCAGTTTATCCAGATTTTCATTCCACAGAATGAAACAATCATCAAGATATCTTTTCCAGTTTTCCTTTATGTTGTAACTGAAGTCATTCCCATAGATTTCCGAGGTTCATTCAAAAGATTTTTAGTTCACAGTATCCCATGACTAGGTTGGCATATATTGGTGCAAACTTTGTCCCCATGGCTGTTTCTGATTTTTGTCGATAGGGTGTTTCATTGAAATAGTTGTTTTTAAGATGAATCCAAGGATTTCTATGTAAATTTCCTTTGATACGATTTGTTAGCTCATGGGAAAACGTTTCTAGCAAGCATTTAATGGCTTCTATGCCATATTCATGTGGGATGTTGCGATATAGATTCAGAACATCCATTGTGACCATATAAGTATTATGGTTTACCACGTTGGGAGGAGGATTCAGAAAATCAGGATCATCGCAAATGAAGCTCCGAACGTGTTTGATAAGAGGTTTCAATAGGATGTCTACAAATTGCTTAGACGGTGCGTCTCAAAAATTGATGAGTTTTTTCATCACTTTATTCTCTGACTTTTCCATAGTAGATATCATCCTGTAGCATATTTTGTATAAGGCTTGTATACCGTTTTGTATTCATAATAATGACTACGCCTCCTTTGTCCGCTTCTTTTATAACAATATTTTTGTCCATTTAGTTGGTTCCATTGTTGTCTGGTGAAGTTGGACTTCGTTTGTGGCATTTCCAGTTTGTCAAAGGGGAACTTAAAGATGTAATTACAGAGTTCATCAAGAATTGCAATTTTTACCTTTTGTGGGTTGATAATCTATATTGTTTTTTACTAGCGATTTATCGTTGTTTTCTTCAAAAAAAATTGTTCTGCTAGACTGAGTCTTCTACAGAATTCCGAAACATCATCCTTCATTTCTGCTACATTTACTTTTTGGGGTATTAGCGTGAATTTTAGTGTTTTACATAGGATGTCTATTAGTGTGGGTATTAATTATTTTTGTGAAAGGTTGATTACTTTCGGGTTTTCATGGCTGTGGGCCATCCCGTGTCCATGCATTTCTGGTTTCTCTCTCTAAAAATGAATTTAAAGGTGAAATTTCTCGATATTGTTTCTAATGTCTACTTTTTATTTTGCTGTATTTGTGATTGTGTATTTTTGCATTGTTATTCTGTCCTTGGTACGTGTTTGTTATGTGTTGGCTTTGGTTCAGTCTAAAGTTATTTCTATAGTTCCGATTTTGTGAGATAGATAGATAGATAGATAGATAGATAGCTCGCTCAGTGGTAGAAACTCTGACTGACATCAAATCGGTTGGGTTTCAATCATGGCTTGAAGCATTTAGATGTCTAATCGCACTGAGGAGCTGTGAAACAGTCCTGCTTGCGAATTACACTCACACACGCGCGCGCATATATATATATATATATATATATATATATATATATATATATACGAGGTGGGTCTGAAAATCTTAGCTTTCTGCAATCATGGTATTTTTTTAACGTTTTGTGGCAGGACAAATGGTGTCTGCTTCATCACAACAATGCGTCTGCTCACAACGCTCTGATTATCCGGCAGTTCCTGTCCGAGAAAAAACTCATCGAACTGGAACAAGCTCCTTATTCACTTGATTTTGCTTTGACATTTTTCTTTTCCCTAAGCTCAAGGGGATCACGAAAGGGGTACGTTTTGAAGGCGTGGAGAGCATCAAAAGGGCCGTAACGGCAGAGCTGAGTGTCCTCCAAGACGAATTCTTCCAGCACTACATACAAATCGTGGCAGAGAAGGATGGAAAAATGCATTAGACTTGAGGGGAATTACCTTAAAGGGAAAACCATGTAATTTGTTGTTTGTAATTGAAATAAATTGTTTGCGGCACCAGTCTCATTACTTTTTAGACACACCTTGTATATATATATGTGTGTGTGTGTGTGTGTGTGTGTGTGTGTGTGTGTGTGTGTACAAGGTGTGTCTAAAAAGTTATATATATATATAAGAGAAAAGAGTTGCCGCAAACGTTTTTTTAATATGGATTTTTTAAATATATATCATACTCTATTTTCCATGTTTTTTGCTACACGTGTTTCGGATCTTGTGATCTTCATCGGTTAATATGTGTTTTAGATTTTTTTGAATAGCGTTTGCTTTTAATTATTTTTTTTTCTTTCATTTTATCATTCTTGTTAAGTAGGTCTAAATTTCTTGTTATTTCTATAAATAATTCTTAATTGTTCTTGTATGTTGAGACGTCTGCTAGAATTTGTTCTTTGTTGCGTTTCTTTGGGTTTTGTGGTTGGCTTAAACATATTTTTCTGCTATTTCAAAACCTTTGTTTATTAGTTGTGTTGGGTAATCTCGTTTTTGATAGTTTTATATAATTCTTCTTCGCGGGTTTTTCGGAAGTGTTTATCAGCTACTCTGATAGGGAATACGGGATGGATTTCAGACATCTTTTGGCCGAGAGCTCTTGAAATGAAGATATTGTTGCGTGTCTGTAGATTTGTGGTAGATATCCGTGATAATATATATATATATATATATATATATATATATATATATATATATATATATATATATATATATATATATACACAATTTATTTACAAATAAAATTCTAATAACCAAAAATACTATTCTTAAAAAAGAATGCTCAATATGGAGTAGAGCTAATACTTATTCAACTTTATAACATGCATGTTATAATATCAATACATAATTTTTGTTTAGTCACTGCTGGTGTCTTGTCAGAAGTGTCAAAACAAAATTGCAACTTTTGTATTGATCTTATAGCATCGAACTGGAACAAGCTCCTTATTCACTTGATTTTGCTTTGACATTTTTCTTTTCCCTAAGCTTAAGGGGATCACGAAAGGGGTACGTTTTGAAGGCGTGGAGAGCATCAAGAGGGCCGTAACGGCAGAGCTGAGTGTCCTCCAAGACGAATTCTTCCAGCAGTACATAGAAAGCGTGGCAGAGAAGGATGGAAAAATGCATTAGACTTGAGGGGAATTACATTAAAGGGAAAAACATGTAATTTGTTTGTAATTGAAATAAATTATTATAAAGTTGAATACATATATATATATATATATATATATATATATATATATATATATATATATATATATATATATATATATAATCTTATTTTCGCCCATACCACATATATACATACACAATATCAAACTAGAATACGCATATAACACACACAGATAGATAGATAGATAGATAGATAGATCAAGGAAAAAGTAGTAATGTGCACGAATATATTCTCTAGTTGTTTTGCAATCGAACATTAAAGAAAAAATCATAAAAGCTTAAACTTTGCTTCTTTCTTCTGCTTCAAAAATTGTATTTGGCTATTAAGCCATTTGATGTACATTCACGTCTGTGATTTATACGCACATACATTAGCAACTGTGTTATTTAACGCTACTCCCGGAACATTATTGTGTTATTAGAAAGAACTGACATAAATTGGTTTTCTCAATAAATGCTTTCGCACACCTTATGACCTATTTAGCAATGACTTATGTAGGTCAAGAATGTATTTAGAACAAACCCCACAAAGCGCTTTTTTTTACAGTCAATATGGAACTGATGTATTTTGATATCAGGCCATCAATATTCAAGAAGTTTCTTTCGACCATCCCTTTTATATAAATCCATTACTATTATTATTGTGCTCTCTCACTCTCTCTCTCTCTATCTATCTATCTATCTATCTCTATATTTCTCTCTCTCTCTCTCTCTCTCTCTTTCTCTCTCTCTAGTTTTAATGGAAACAATTATTTTATTTCTTCATTAAGTGTCTACACGAGTAGTAAATAGTGGTTTAATATCGAGATTAAGTGACAGTAAATTTCTCGAATTTCCAATATTCTTCTGAATATTCTGTTTTCAGTAATTCTTTTGTCCGAATGCTTTCAATTCTTTCCCTAATTTCTGATTGCCCACGTCTCTTTACCAGTGCTCCGGTAACTACTAGCACGGCTGTCACCATCACGTTCCATAAATTCTTCAGATCAAGATGTCTATATTTCTGAGAGTAAGTATTTAACTATGTACATTGTTCAAACTGTTGTCCTCATCTTTACTGTCACATTCACGATGTTTCGGCCGGTGTACGCCCCGGTCTTCTTCAGGTAAAATTTGTTGAAATTTTGAACCAAACATTTTATTTAATCCACGCGAGTAGATTGTTGTAATTCCACGTCCCAAAGACATATGGCGTTGTTTGATTGATCCAAAAAAGTGACTTGAGCCAAAGAATTATGAGTTCAATCCCTGGCCTAAGCGAAGAGAATAAAAACTTGAAGAGTTATCAAGGAGAATTAACTAAAACTGAGGCATCCAAAGGCCTGGCACGGGGAATTAGAACAATCTATTCCCATAATTAAATAAAGTGTTCGATCGAATTTCCAAGAAATATTACTTGAAGAAGGCCAGAGCTAGGTTATATCTGTCTTCCTTTGCGAAAGCGAATGTTGAGTGGTCTCCTCTAAGATGAAGAAAAGACTCGAGGCAACGGAGGAATTGTTCTACAGACGGATGCTTAGGATGTGAGCAACGATGAGGTTTTGAAGAGGATGCAAAGAGGAAACTTATGCAGGAAGAGACAGCTGAAATTTCTGGGACACGTAATGAGAAAGGAGGGCTTGGGAATTCTTATACTCACAAGGAGGATAGAGGGAATATGGGACAAGGGAAAGCAACGCGTGACATACTTAACGGACTTAAGCAAGTGGATGGCGCAACAGGGACTGGGAGAAATAACCAAACTTATTGAGAGCTACAAGGAACAGGAAGAAGTGGAGAGCCATGATGATCTATGTCCTGAAGGGACACGGCGTATAAAATAATTCTAAGTCTAAAGTGGGAGGAGTATGGGAGCAACGAGAACGTTTTAAGATAAATAGAAATTGGAGATGTCAAAATCGAATAGGTACTGAAATTTAATTATTTGGGAAGTGCTATAACAGACGATGGAAAAAACTGATGTAGAAATGCAAAGGAACAGTGAAATAGCCAAAGATGAAATCCAGAAAATAAGCAATGTATTAAGAAACAGGACAATTTCATTAGAAACAAATAAGAGAGTGTTGAACAGCAATGTAATACTAGTCCTCACATATCGAACTGAAAGTTTTGAGATAACAGAGATGTGGTTCCACAGAAGGATGCTGAGAATTCTACTGAGGAAGCATGCAAGTAACGTTTAAAATTAGAAAATGGTAGTGAAAGTTTCGGGGACAAAATAAGGGAAGATGGCTTGGCGAATTTGAAGATAAGCAGAACTGGAATTTGGTGGGATAATATGTCGGCAAATATTGCTTAAAGGAAAGGAAGGTATGGAGAATCATGGTCGCTCACGCTCACTGAAGGGACATGACAGAAGAAGAAGAATATGCAACCTCCTTGGATGATGTTTCGTGTTAACCGCGGATAAGGATTATCCCCTCCCTCTCTCCCTCTCCCTCTCTCTCTCTCTCTCTCTCTCTATCTATCTATCTATCTATCTATCTATCTATGTATCTATCTATTTATATATCTCTTTATTTGTAATTGTTATTAATTTCACTATATACTTAGACATTGTAATATTCAAGATTGTTGGATCATGTCGGCATTTGTATAGCCTATCTATGGCAATACTAGATTCTTGTTTCAATTCCTTTTGTGCTTTTCTTGTTTTTTCGTTTCCTTTTCGCTAGCCTTTTTTGCCTCCGTAATGAGTGATCAGCTTCTTAACAAATAAGATATTCTTAGTTAAGTTATCCTGTGAATATTTGCCAAATGATCGAAGCGCACCTTGTAGGCATATAATTATCAGTAATTGTTGCTCTGTAGGTTTCTTTATTTTAATCAGAATTGTATTTCCCTCAAAGCATCATTTTTCTGTCAGGCACTTGTGTAATTGTTGGCCTACCTTTTTTAATATGGCAGTGGATCTCTTGAACTCAAAACCGTGGATTCTAGTGATTTCCTTTTTATAGATTTTTTTAAAGTCTAAAAGTTTATTAAATATCAGTCTATATTTCTGAGATGAAGTATTATGTACACTATTTACATTGTTCGGACTATCGTCCTCATCTTTGTTGCCATATTTATCACAACGTTTCAGTCGTTGTACGCTCTGGCCTTCTTCAGGTGGTCGGCATGTTAAACTGAACCCTTTATCCCGATAGCTGGAGTAGACTGTTCTAAACGATGTCAGTTATCAGTTATCTACTGTTAATTCCCCTCTCCAATTTCTCCACTACCTTAACCAGGTATTGAACTCACACTCTTTGGGTCCTGTCACTGGATCTAACTAACGCCTTTATCCACTGTACCTTGTGTCCTTGTGTCCTCAAGGACCTAAAAGTGACAGTGACGCCGAGACGCCAGATCAGGACCAATAATAGTGCTGATTCTTTATTTTGTCAAGGAGCTGTAGATATGTAGCAGGTGAACCGGACTATATGTGGCAACAATATTCTAAGCATGAACGAATGGTAGACTTATAGATATGCAAGATGGATTCTGGAGAGAAAAATTATCTAGTACAACAGAGTGAACCAACATAGCAGTTGACCTATCAAAGAATTCAATATAGTCTTTTCACTTCATGTCAGCTGAGAACGTTAGACCGAGAAGGTGCAATGAGTCACACTCCTAAAGGTTAGCATCGAAAGTTGAATGGAGTCGCTCAGATGATTAATAAAGCTGTCTAGAGAATTTGATTGTATTATTTTGCAACATTCTGTTTCGTTTATTTTAGTGAATTTTGTGGCGATTTCTTTTGAAGCCGATTTTTCTTAGATTCTTGATTTGAATTCACACTGCCGAACGTTTCTTTTATATATCTATTTTTTTTTTGTAGGTAGAGTCATCGGTTTCGTCGTATTTTTTTGTTTGTTTCTTCATAAATATTGTACACAAAGGTGTCTCGTGTTGAGTTGTTGGTTAATCTCTGTAAATTCTTGATCCGAAAACCAGTCTCTCTTCAAAATCTGGTTTTTCATGGAGGAAAGGTTCCTTTCTGTTGCCGTATCAAAAGAATACCTACCTGAACGTAAACCAACACCCACTAACAGATCTCGCCTGTTGGCTTACTGGGGAACACTAATCATTACAAATGCTTAACCTATTAGTGCCTGCCGTCTCATTTTCGAGTTAAAAGTAGAAACCTAATCGGTTGGAACAAAAATTCGTAGACTTCTCCGATACGTCGTGTTTGAACACGTGATTTCGTTTCATACATACCTGAAATTTATAAATATATATATATATATATATATATATATATATATATATATATATATATATATATATATATATATTTGGTTGGATAGATGTGAGTTTGTGACCCTGGGTTTCCCTTTAGCGATCGTCAGACAAACTGATTAATGTTTTAAAAATTTGGGTTTATGTAGATTGCGTGTATTGGTGTTATTGTGGAAGTGGTGGGGAAATTTCGTCGTTTTGTCATTCATCGTACTAACGCAAACATCGATGTATGGTCACAAACTCACATCTATCCAACCAAATATGTTAGCTCTATCTCTGATATTGAGCGCTTTCTAATAAGTACCATATATATAATATATAAATAATTATACATACTTATATTTATTTATATTTATATACACTTTTCATATATATATATATATATATATATATATATATATATATATATATATATATATATATATATATATATATATATATTCTATAAGGTAACATTTCAATTCCTCTGTGGTTGTGAATTTTAAATTTTTTTTTAATGTTAAAAGTGAAAATGGAGGAAAATGAAATGCATTTTGGTCATTTGCTGCCCTTTATTTCCGGAAAAGAAAATAACGCAGTAGAAATAGCTAGAAATATATGTGCCATTTATGAAGTTGGTGCCATAACTGAATGTGCTGTTTATAAGTGGTTCGCTATGTTCAGAGGGAAAATTTCATCCGGAAGACCGAAAACGTTCCGGTAGGCCTGCAGTCGAAATGTTGATTAAAAAAAAAGTCACACAAACCGGAACACATAAGAGATACTCTACATATCATGCATGAGACATTTCAAAATAATTTGATACCTGAACCGCTACGATGTTTGAGGTCTTGCGATTTAATAGGAAAAAAATTAATAGTTAAATAATGCCTCAGCATGAGCGAGAGTATTCATATTTGACAGTATACTCGTATGTTAGTCTGCGCATAAGTTTATTTATATAGGTTTCTATGTGTTGATGTGGGTTCTTTTTTATTACAATTCAAGTCTATTAGTGCCTCCCATAGAGAATAGTGCTACACGATTTCCTAAGAACCAAATCATGAAATCAAAAAATAACTGAAACAAATTGTTTAACATATGGTTATATATGTTTTTGTTAACACTTTCAGAAAATGCTACTTTTCATCAAAGTTATATATGCATTTTTGCATTATTTGAATTAATATGTACACGTAAACATCAACAAAGTGAAAGTGGATGTGAAGAAATAAAATTATCTACCAAAACGTAAATTAAATAGTTAAACATATCCGATTATGGCAACATGTAGTAACCATAATAATTTTAAAAATAAGTCCGAATAATTGTGTATATACGTACTTTAGAATCAATAATGTTTAAAATAATCAACTTTGACGCCAACTGAGGTCAATGCCCCAACCTGCTTGCCAAATTCGATGCGCTCTAAGTGTCTGGAAGTAACAGCAACAGGTCTTCGATTAAATGTTAGAAATTTAAGAGAATATTATGTGTAAAAAATGTGTCAGGTAAAAATAGAATAATAATAAAACAATTTATGAGAGCATAGGAGCCTGATTATACAAATTTTCTAAAATCCTAGAGACAGTACATAAAACACTGGGCTCGCTATAACCTTAAGTGACAGATACTCTAGAAGAAGGACAATAAAATTGAGGACGTAGAAAAGGTAATGGGACTATATTTTTCAATTCGCAGATAATAAAACAAAGTAATCTGTTGAGAGCCATGGTCGCCCACTTCTTGAAGGGACACAGCTCTGAGATATGGTCAGGGATGGATAAGGTCAATTGATTTATGGTCCCCACTTATACTCAGACGTACCAACGCATTTTCCTTAAATACTGTTTTGTCTTTCTTTCATTCTAAACTGATGACGCCAGAAAGAGCAGAGGCTCTCGGTGAAACGCGTTGTTTATATCTTTTCCATTTCGTCACATTATCTTTTACTTTTGTTTCTGATCTTACTATGCATCCTACAAACAAACAAACAGACACACACACACACACACACATATATATATATATATATATATATATATATATATATATATATATATATATAGTCATCCACAAACTGTTTCGCTGTATCATAGCTCATCAGTGTGGTTGATATCCGATTGCTTCAAGCCAGGATCGAAACCCGACCGATTTGGAATCAGTCAGAGATTTTACCCCCACGATATCGTCGCACGGCTGAGCGGAAGAGAAATTTTAACGTTTTTACTATCCAAAAGACGTTAGCAGCAAGGAGAGCTCAATTCGAGTAGAAGAGCATTGCATTAGCAGCAGCAGCCGCCTTTTATAAAATCACCCCTGCTTAAATAAAAATAAATGCAATAAATAGAGTACATTTACTGGAAAAGAGAAAATATATAAAATATTTGAGTAAAGGAAAAAGAAATAACTGACTGATTTAATGGTGAAAGTCTGAAGCACATGTAAGAAAACCCCGAAACACATGAGACATTTCCCTTGTTAGTGGAAGATGTTCACGAACATAGACACTAGAATCCTTTTGAAAGAGAAGAAAATAGCCAGGAACAGAACATAAGAGTTCAGATTAGTTTCGAAGAGAGCTAGGATGATTGAAGAACGTTCCAAGAGAAACGATTCTACATCACAGAAATTGGTACGAATGTTGAAGAGAGAAAGGTTTAGGTGTTTATTTGCAAGCTGATTTAGTTTTATGCGGTTTATTTGTTTTGGTCATGATATATTTGCAAGGGTGAAAATTGGCGGAGACTGCAGGCATAGTATGGAGTCAGGGTTGCTCACCGGCAGTCCTTGCAGGGACACTTATGCATGTGCGATATACCACTGCAATAACCCCGATATTATGTTATCAGATGTCAGTGGCATTAGAGTGATGAAGCTACTTAACATGATGTACAATGAATTCGCCAAACACAAAGATATTTGCAGATGAGTGTAGAGAGAGCGCCTTATCATGAAGAGATTCTATCTAGCAAGCAACAGTCACGAGAAGAAGGACGATAAAGGAAGAAGAGATAACTGAGTTTAATAGTTATGTTGGAAGCACATGTAAGAACAAGAAACACAAGAGACGGTTCCCTTGCCAGTGAGAGATATTCGCGATCATAGACACCAACGCCATTCATGTGGATACGAGAGTCTTTATATTCATGTCCTTTTCATTTGACTGAATACAAGCACAAAGTCATTTACTTGCTTCAGTTAATTTTCTTCTAATGTAATAATTTCACCCTTTCGTTGATAGTATCACATATATGACACAGTTTTCTTAAAATTGACTTGTAATTCTTCTGACACAACCTCTAGTTGAAGAAGTTGTACGTGGGTCAAGGATTTTCCTAATTCTGTATTATGTCAGAATAATACTACTATAAAATAGATAGAATAATAATATTTATGTGTTCGACATTTTCGAACGGTAATTGATTTTGTTCAGCTGCATATCAACACTTTATTGGGTCATTTAATGCCAAAACCTAAGTATTTTGAATGCAATTTTTTTGCTAATGTTCACCCAGTACAAGGCCCGAGAGCAAGGTAGAGGGTTACTGTGTAGAGTTGTATTAGCGTAACAAAGGGTAAGTGAATTAGTAAAAAGTTTTAGTTAAAGACGTTAGAAGTATAGAGTTGAAGCAGATTTTAGAAGGAACCGGAAACCCTATCATAATCAGAGGACAAGGGATAAATTACTGATCAGTAGACCGGGGAAATGTGTGAACCGGATGATGCCTTCAATTACAGATAAAATGTATTGTTGGTAATTTTACTATAAAGAGGTATTGTTAGTAATTTTTTTATATAAAAATCTATTGCTGGTATTTTTACTATGTTTTTGCTTGGAGGTTCACTATTTGCCCACAGCTGGAACACCCTAAAATATGCTACCACCGCGGGTCAGGGTGGATCTGGGAACAACAGCAATTAAGAAGCGGTTCTACACTCCTCAAAACCTTCAATCTCCCGATTAAAGGCCTTGCTGCAGGATATAGTTTATCGTCATATCCAGGACTATTTTCGAACTGACTTACATACATATGCGAATATTGAGCATTTTTAGGTTCTTTAATATTCTACTGCATGGTATCCCCAAGTGGTCGATATCGACACCTGGAGTCGGATGACATTATCTATAAGATCGATAAATGCCTGGTGGTGAAGAAATATATCTTATGTATATCTTATAGAAAACGTGGCTCCAAGATAAGAAATTGAAAAAAGAAAGAAAGTAAGTAAAAAGAAAGAAAGGAAGAAAGAAATAATACGAAAATATATAACAGAAACTGATTTATATAAATCTCTTAAAGATATATATCTGTAAATAACTTCAATTTAACTATATAATGAAATTATCTGCGAAATTTAAGTAGGGATATAAGTTTTGAACAATGTATTTAATTTATTTAATTTATTTCTAAGCATGAAGCACTTCTATTACAATGACTGTTTGCCTTAAAAGCATTATCTTCTAGAAATACACCCACCGATCCTTCGTTCTTTTGTTTTGTTTTGTTCTGTTTTTGCAGAACACAATATATATATATATATATATATATATATATATATATATATATATATATATATATATATATTCTCAGCGTCTTTGTCTCTTTTTCTTTCCTTCTTTTTTTTCAATTTTTTTACAGCCTCTGCTCAATTTGTCTTTCTTTTGTATGCATGTTTAGTTATGAACAATACTTTTTATTTGATTTTTCATCCAGCTGTTACGTTACGTGAATACAATTGCCTAATAGTAAAAGCCTTAATATCTATATATGAGCATCTTCTCTTTTTTATGCTATGTCGACGTAGGCGGTCAATGAATGTTTTTCTTTATTATATATGAAGTGCCATGGCTCTCTGGGAAAGATAGTGGAGTAATTTCCCATTGTTTTCGCCACAGTTTTGAAATTAGTGTTGACCTTCTCAACCAAGACCAGCTATTTAACCAACTTTCTGCATCACCTACGCGCACATTATGTATGTATTTCAAAATGAAAAATATACATTCAGTCAGTTATGTGTCATGCGTGATACAAGCTTTGGCGATCATGTATCTTTCGATACATGACTGACGACGCAGATTTTTCCCCGCAGTAGGTTGCAATTTCTTTCTGCGGTAGAAGGCACCCGGTCTCTCCTGCTATTTACCCATAACTGGAAGGAAAAGAAGAGGACTCATATCTTTCCCAAGCGTATTAGCACGTAGGTGCAATGGGTTCGACTGAAATTCGAACTCGGCTCTATGCTTTCTCAATCCGAGCCGCTATCCATTATCCCACTGTGCACCCATACTTTGGTTCTTTTATAACTTATTTCTCCAGTCTCACTGAGCTACTTACTTTTTTTCTTTTAGTTTTCTTCTTCTTCTTCTTCTTCTTCTTCTTCTTCTTCTTCTTCTTCTTCTTTCATCTTATTCCCTCTCTCTTTCTCTCTTTTATACCTTATCACACTTACACTTTTCTCTCCTTTTTCTTTTCCTTTCTCTTCCCCTCTCCCTCTTTCACTTCATCTCTCTCTTACACACTACCACTCTAACACTTTTCTTTTCCTTATTTTTCTTCCTCTCCTTTTCTCTCTTTCCCACCTCTTTGTCTCTATCTCTCACACGCTATCACTCTTATACTTTTCTTTTCATTCCTTTTATTCCTCTCTTTCTCTACCTTCTTCCCCCACTCTCTCTCTCTTTCTCTCTCTCTCTCTCTTTTACACACTATAACTCTTACACCTGCCTTTCTTTTCCCCTCTCTTTTTCTCTCTTTCTCCCGTCTTTCTTTCTCTCGATTCCTTGCACATTATCACTCTTACAGTTTTCTTTCTCTCCTTCTAACGCTGTTTCTTTTTCTCCCCACTCTCTCTTTCTTCCTCTCCCTCTTCCTCTCTCTATCACTCTTACTTTTTTCTTTTTCTTCTTTTATTTTGTTTCATTTTCTCTCTTTTTTCCTTCACTTTTTCTCTCTATATCTCTTACACACTTTCTATCCGTTCTTTTTTGCTCTCTCTCTCTCTCTCTCTTTCTCTCTCTAGCTCTCTCTTTCTCTTTCTATCTGTCACAAACTACTACTATTACACTTTTTCCGTCTGTTTATTACTCTGATGGTTTATTCTTTCTGATTGTTTTTTTTTACTAAACCTCCTTCAGGCCCGTCACCAAAAGGGTTCAGCCGATACCGCGAAAATCACTTCCCTGAACACTGAAAATGATACATATTAATTTTAGTGTTCGAATGCTCATTGGGATTGCGAACGTGGCTTTCCAAAAGTTAAGCAATGTATTAAGAAACAGAAAAATAACGTTAAAACATAGAAAAGAGTACTGAACTTTTACATCATATCAGTCCTCCTTTATGGTAGTAAATACTGGAGAATCTCTTCACATAAAACCCCAGAGATGTAGTTCTACAGAAGGATGCTGAGACTACCATGGACCGAACATGTGAGCAACAACAAAGTTTTAGAGAAAATGGAAAGAAAAAGCAAATTTATATTCAACATCAGGAAGAGACTGTTGAAATTTCTAGGGCATATAATGAGGAAGGATGGCTTGGAAAATCTGATACTCACAGGACAGAGTGGAGGCAAGATGAACAGAGGAAAACAACGCATAAAACAAAGGGAACTTGAATAAATGGATGGCGGAACAAGTTTTAGGAGAAATAACAAAAAAATAAAAAAAATATTAAGAGGTACGAAGTACAGGAAATTGTGAAGAGCTATGATCGCCTCCGTTTTGAAAGACGAAGAAGTCTTATGACATAATTCATCGAACACATTTCCAGCGCTTGATACGATTTCACTCTTCATCAGACGTAATGGCCAACAAAAAAAATCATTTCTTTTAAATTAAAAAAAAAAATTGTTCTGTTTTATTTATGAATAATTTTCTAAACTGGTAACCAGTTATTGTTGGCCTAAACTGATTAACAGTATTCACATAGATTCTTTAACGCAGCCGACATAATACAAAACCCTCTAGCGACGAGCCTGACCTCTTTATAGTATTTTTTTTCTCGACTCAATATCCTACCAGTTTGGTTACTTTGTTCTTCGCTATCTCGACTCCACGGTAGGCATCTCCTAATAGTTTATCTTCAATCTTTTCTTTTCTATTACCTGTTTTCCTTCTGCCATTAAATATTATTCTGATATTCCCTTTCCCTTCAGTTTGTTTATATATTTCTTTCCGTAAAAGTACACGTGCTTCCGTTGTTTGACGTGGCCTCAGTTAATAATAATAATAATAAGAAGAAGAAGAAGAAGTACAAGAACAACAACAATGCTATAACTTTAACAGACCATGGTAAAGTTTGCAATGATAAAATAGCAAACAAATGAACGCAAAAGTTTACACCCTCAAACATCACGCGATATTGAGAATGGCACAAGCAACTTCACATATCTGTGTCTGCGTCTGTATGCGCTCTTCTGATTACAATCGATTCGCATACTAAAAGTTTCTTAGCCAAGTCCTCTTTTCAAAATCAGTATTTCAATGACTAAACATCAGAGTCCGTTTTGTATATTTGAAAGTCAATTTATTTTATCGTTTCACTTAACACATAAAAAGATTAAAAGAATTAGGGAAAGCAAAGATTTGTTATGATATAAAAAAAACTTACCTACTAAAGTGGACCAATACATATATATATATGTGTGTGTGTGTGTGTGTGTGTGTGTGTGTGTGTGTGTGTGTGTGTTTATATAAAAGTCAAATGTTATTAAAGACAACAGACTTTTCCAAATTACGAATAACCCTTCTCAGACTCGGAAGAAATTACGTCAGGCATTCCTAGCTATCGTCCAGTGATTTGGAGACATCTGTTAACGTTGGTCATTTACTTTCAGAACCCATCAAGATATGGAATGTTTGTCAAGAAATGCGACCTCGTAGTTTTTCAGCTGAGCACTGTTGAATGACAAGCTAATTCTAAAAACAACGGCCACCTCCGTAAATGCGAAGCTCTTCAGTAAAATGAATGGAGCACTTTCGCTGCTCGGCGTTTATTTACGTTTGTAAAAACAATACGCTAGATTTGACTGATTCGTTCTGTCGAGTGAAGATGGCTCAGTGGTAGAAATTCTGGCTGACACCAAATCGGGCTTGAGGCATTCAGTTGTCTAGTCGCAATGAGGAGATGTGATACAGCGAAACAGCACTGAGAATGACATATATATATATATATATATATATATATATATATATATATATATATATATATATATATATATATATAGTAGCGTCCAAAACTAAGGGACAAAATTTTAAAACCTAATATTTGTTAGAAATGACAACTGTGAAAAAAGCTGAAATTTTGACAACTGGTAGTCGTTATCATCCATAATAACATACTAAAATTGGAATCATTTGCAAAGGATAGAAAAAGAATTATAACAATTATCTATTTATTTTCAAATTTAGAACGTCCAAAAGTAAGGGACAAAATTGAGAAAAACAATGTAAACGGCAAAAAAACAATAAAAATACATGTACAATCAATATTTAGTAAATGAGCCCTTGCTCTCAATGACAGCTGCACATCTTCGACTACAAGAACGAATCAGTTCTTGACAATCCTCGATACTAATTTTAGACCATTCTTCTTGAAGCTTCACCCACAAATCCTCCGTGTTAGTGGGATTTCTTTCCATAACTTTCACTCCTAAGGTCTTCCAAAGATTTTCTATTGGACTTTGCGGTGGCCAATCCATAATTTCCAAATCTTGCTCGCTAAGGTAACTCATTACCACCTTTGCCTTGTGACATGGGGCATTATCTTGAATTACCTGAATTCTGTATGATTGGCACAACATGATCTTGAACAATGTTTTTATAGTTCTGCGCGTTTACACGAGTTTGTAACCAGACAAGAGGCGTTGTACCTTGGCTAGAAAACATTCCAAATACCATGACGCTTCCGCCCCCAACCTTGACAGTTTTCTTAGTACACTTTGCACTTAATATTTCACCAATACGTCTCTTTACATTGTTTTTTCCATCATTTCCAAATAAATTAAACTTGCTTTCATCACTGAAAAATACTTTTGCCCAATTTTCATATGTCCAAATTACATACCTGTTTGCAAACTCTAATCTCTTCTTCTTATTCTTCGAACTAACAAGTGGTTTCTTCCCTGGGGTTCGATTAAACAGCCCTATTTTTTGCAGTCGTCTAGAAACAGTCTGTCTTGACACATTAACACATGAGGTACTATTCATAACCCTTTTAATTTCTGCGCAAGACTTAAAATGGTCCTTTAATGACATACGCTGCATTATTCGATCTTCTCTTGCCGAAGTTTTGCGGGGTCATCCGGTTTTAAAAGCACTAACTATTTTGCCAGTATCATTGTAGGATTTAACAATCCTGCCTACAACACTCTTGGAACGTTTCACTTTCTCTGAAATCTCTAATGGTGTGCTTTTCCTTGTGTAGCTTCACAATAGCTTGTCTCACAGAGTAATCAAGTTTTTGGCGTTTTGCCATGGTGCCGGCTGATGCAACGTTTACAAATGACTAAGTAAGACTTATTCTTTAGAGGAAATCAAAAAATTTGAATATAGCATACTGTTTACATTGTTTTTCTCAATTTTGTCCCTTACTTTTGGAAATAAATAAATAATTGTTATAATTCTTTTTCTATCCTTTGCAAATGATTCAAATTTTAGTATGTTATTATGGATGATAACGACTACCAGTTGTCAAAATTTCAGCTTTTCACAGTTGTTATTTCTAACAAATATTAGGTTTTAGAATTTTGTCCCTTAGTTTTGGACGCTACTATATATATATATATATATATATATTATATTCGATATCGTACTAGTAAGCGATTCAACATCCGATGCTTCTCTGCTAAATCTAAGACATTCCAAGCTCTTTTGCAAGATATTCTGTATGCCGATGTGTATGACTTGTTCGCCCAATCATAATAAAATAACCAACAATACATTTTATAGCAAATGACAATCAATGCAAAAATTAAAAAAATGCATTTTATAGTGCATTTTATAATCTACAAAATATATATTTAAAAAACATACCGTTACTCTTAACGTATAACATTATGTAAAAAATATATGTAGTTCAAAGCATAAAATGACGTATAAAATATTTAGATTTCGGCATTAAATAACCCATATGCCGCCAAGCAAAATCAGTCATCCAAAGAACCAACATGTAGGAACTATTTCATGATATTAGTCCATATAATATCCTACAATTTCTTAAAGAAATCAAATTGTATTCCAAAATATAACTTCAACAAAATTACAAACATAAAACACACTTAACATCACCTCTAGAAATTATAGCCACACATATATATGCACATGTATTCAATTGTGAAAACAGAATAACATATATCATATTTTTATTACTTCAAAGCTCCCGAGAAAATTAAAAAATGAAATGATATATGAGTTGGTATGCCGTTAAACAATCAAATCACTCACCCAAACAGAACAGGAAATGTGCTCTATGACGGATAATTTTTCTTGTTTCTGTTTTCGACCTCACTATCAGTCTGAACAAGACAATGTTTATGCTTGTACTCCAGGTTCACCTTACGTCGAACCATCAATATTTCTGGATGGCCACAATCTCAAGGTAGTAACAAAATCCACTTACCTTGAGATCACTATAAGCAGACACTGCATTCTTGACAATGAAATATCTACCCATGTGAAGAAGGCAGATGATGCTTTTGCAGCTCGAAAACATCGAGTCTGATCTAAAAAAGAAAAGGACGTAAGTAGTGCAAAATATAGAAGTCTACAATGCCTGTGCGCTAACGTACCTTCTGTATACCTGTGAGACATGGGTTGTGTACGGCAGACATTGAGACGCTCTGAAGAGATTCCGCCACGATGTTTAAAATCGATTCTTGGTATCCACTGAGTATCTCATATGTCAGACCGTGTCGTCCTCGAAAAGATCATTACAATCAGCATCAGTAGGCCATGTTAATTCGCTTTGATGACAGCAGAATACCCAAACAAATGCTCTACGGCGAGTTGCTTTACGGCACTTGACCCCAACATAAACCAAATAAGAACTTCAAGGACTGTTTAAGAGATTCACTTGAAAACTATCGTATCAATGACCCTGAGTTGAAAACTGCTGCTTGTGATCGATATAAGTGGAGTCGTAAGATCATAGAAGTACATGCAATGAATTGGAAAATTTCAATCTTGCAGCTAGGAAAGGGGAAATCATTGAGACAGCAATCCAGCAATTTACATGTGATAAATGTGTTACGGTATATCTCTTTAATGATGACAGCAGACGTTAACAAAAACGTTAGTCATATTAGTCGACTTTTCACAAATTATTATGAGTACTGTAAATAACTTAGAATGCAGGGTTTGTCGGAAAACCTGCAGAATCCCTCACCGGAAAACCCACGAGCAAGCTGAACAGAGTTTGAAAAACAAGCCAGTCTCTGTACAAAAGAACTTAGTTTGCCACATCTGCAATAACCATTGCAATTTACTTGCGGGCTTCAACAGCCATTGTCGTTCTCACGAGAACAAAAAGAAAACATTGATCAAACTTGTCAGTAATGGCCATACTCGTCGACAGCTAACATGTGTGCAAACTTGTTTATTCATATTCCTGTACAAAACTGTACGTAAATCTTAATCTGATTTTTTACATTGCCATGCGACGCCTGTTATCAACCTTCAAACTACAAAGACATCTGCCATTAATTTCGGTATCTGATATATCAGCTAGGTTCTAACTAACGCTCAGAGGGTAAACTTGCAACTAGTCTGCTTCAAATGAAACACTGTTTTATACTCATGTAAGGATTTGTATAGATATGTAGGAACATTAGCTTATATGGTCACACTTGTGCGGGCTTCTAAGAATGATAGCTCTGGCTATAACTTCCAAAACTAACCAAGTGTTCTAGGGCAAATCGCCAAAATATATATTCTCACGTAGAGAAGCATGACTGCATTTTTGTGTGTGTGTATGTATGTGTGTGTTTAGACTGTTTTCTTTGTTTCTGCGAAGGTGAATTTGCTTCATACTTGCATTGTTATGTAATGATAATCAGTACCTCTCTACAAAAGTAGATGGAACCATTCAAAAAATGCGGTGAAGGCTACCCAATGCACGATACATCTCTATCCTCACCCTGACTAAGATCTTCTTTTACTCATCTCTCTTACTCTATTCCTTTCTTTCTTTCTATTGTTTTTACTCTTAATTTCCAATGCAAATATTGTGTCAGTTTCCTTCCTGTATTCATTTTTTCTCACACTTGTTACTTTATATTTTAACACAAACTAATTTCTTCTTACAAAACAAATCTGCTTTTTTAAAATTACATTTTCTCCACTCGATTTTTTTTTTTTTTTGCATTCTTATATAGTAAAATTTTCTCTTAAGTTTTAATCGCTACGTATTTCAGTTTGTTAAATTTTATTCTTTATTTGTTTTTAATTTATTCAAACTAAGGCGATCCTTAACCCATGCCTGGCAACCATGCGAATTGAATCCACGACTGGGGGCGAACATGTGGAGATTTAAATTACTATTAAATAACAATTATTAGTGAGAACATTTTCAGCAAGGAACTTGTCAGTAATGTCCAGTAATTAGTTCATAAATAATATTAAGAAGGGGCTTAGAATTACTGACATATTTCCATAAATGCAAATGTATAAAGAAAGATAAAAAGTAACCTCCTCTAGTATAAAATAAATAAATACACAAAATGACTTTATTCACCGTAAATTTGTTTATACCAATTGATTAAAGAAAATATAATTGTATAACACAATCAGAAAGCAATTTCAACATTTTACAAAATCGTGTATCAACAAAATCTGAAAATACTTTGCAAAAAATGTGAATTTCAGCGAAACAATGATTTTGCTAATTTTTACAAACTTTATTGTGATTTTTGTTATATGTACAATTTATTGCACAGGAGATAAAACATACTTATTTTGATATTATACAAAAATAGATATTACCCGTATACATAGTTTTAATAATTAAAATCAATTTACATTAAGAAAAACACAAAATTTAGGGAGTTGATTAATCAAATGTATTTAAAAAGCGGGGAATTGAAAATAAAACTTATCTGGTAAATATTTCTCAGAATGGATAAATATATCTTTGTAATGTAACTTCAAGAACATATTTTACTACTTGAAAAATATGAAACTTTAATAATGATTATGTAGTCTTAAAGAGAATTCTATAAAAAAAATATAAAATAAATTTTAAGATAATTTCAAAATTTTTAGAGCTGATGCTTGAGTTGTCTTAAGTGAATTAAGCAAACAATAATTTTTTTAAAAATATATTTGACAATATAATCCTCTTCTTTTCATATTGAAATGATATATATTAGAAACTAACAATGATTTTTGTCAAAGAAATTCTGCAAGTCTCTAATTTAACAATACCAAACTTTATAAAACAGAAAAGCACTCACTGAAATATGCTATCCAGTGGAGTTTTTAAGTTACCACAATATATTACTTAAAAAAATGTCCATATTCTTAAAAATAAAAATTAGTATTATTAAATATTTACTCTTCTTTAGGATAACCTTTTCTTGCTATATAGCCTGATATATACAAAAATGATATTTGATATCTTTATGGATCCTAGTTTCAAGGTTTGGTACGTTATGAAATGTTTGGTATTCGATTCCATCCAACAAATATCCATATTTTGAGCAATTACGGCCTGGATAAAATTTGTATTCTTTGACATCAACATTTAATTGAAGAAATAGTTCGGTTTTGGGTTTGTTTTTGTTTTGTTTTTTTCAATATTAAATTTTTCAATAACATTTTGTATTGTTATAAAATATGAATCTCCAGGAAGCATTTTGCCACTCAACAGGTTTTTGGTAAACTGCTACATCAGTTAGTTTCAACATCTTAGCAAATTGAGGTTTTCATACTCAAAAAGACATTTTACAATTTCCCATTTTGCTGTCATCTGTTTGCCTTCAGAATAAAACAGTAATTCGCAAGTAGATTCAGTAATCCAATTATTCTGGCCATTTTTAAAAATGTGGATATAACCAAACAGTAAATACAATCTGTTTTTAGTTATCTAAGGCACATTAAAAACAATGTCAAGTGTTTTTAAAAAAGATTGATAGGATCTATTGTTGTCATATACAATTGCAATTACTTGACTATTTAATTGTTTGATTGCATCAACAATATATAAAACTTTTTTGTATAAAAATGTCGCCTCTAATTTTGCAACTGGGATCATTTTAAGTAAAATTTTACCATAATATCCAATACTTTTTTTTGCTAATCCCTCAGAATTTTCCGCCAAACCGAATAATTTTCCTCTGTAATATTATAAAGCAACTTTGACATACACTTCAACTAAAAGAATACACTTTTTTCTGATTTTCAGAGACTTTACTAAAAATATCACCAAGAAAATTAAATTCATTTAACTTTGAGACTTGATAATGTTCTCACAGTGGATAGCTTAAAATCATCCTCAAGTATGTTATATGATGGCCAAGATTTAAGAAAATATTCAAATGCATTTGAATAAGAATATCATAATCATGTTATTTTGTCTCGATCCTTTGTGGTAATATAACATTAATATGTTCTTTAGATAATAATTTAATATATTCTTTAAGATAATAATTTGTTTCATTGATTTGGGACCAGTGCTGAAACATTAATATTTGACTTTTTGTAAGAGAAAAATTGTATATGTACCAGCATGGTTACATTCAAATCTCAAGTTTTCCTAATTTTAATTAAAAACGTTGGAATACGTCTCGTGAAAAAAAAACAACAAATTGGATGAACAGCTGATTGTTTGATTTATAGCATGTAACTGCTAACGCGAAATTTTTTTCATCGGTATTCTGATACAAATTTTCAAATAGGAGGATTTTTTTCTTTTTCTAGAAACTGCCAACTCGTTATTTTGGGGCATTTCGCACAGATACAGAAGTTTTATTTGTTATTGTTTTTTTGTTTTTTTTTTTTATTGAGGTCTAGGCAATATACTTGATGGCAAATGATCAAATACTGATGGTGGATTCTTGGGTTGTACTTTTCACAAACAACAGTGTTTGGTTTGTCCAGGGTGTTGGCTTGAGGTATTGCCTTTAACCATCGTTCTCGCTCATTCTGTTCTTGAGGAAGACGAAATACACAAACCTTATTTTACTAATCATAGTTACATGATCAATAACCTGATCTTTAAGATTTGATTTTAAGAATGGTGATAACATAATTTAGATTCAGTGAAATTAATTATGCCATTAATTTTATGTGACAAAATTATTAAATGGCTTTTTTCATTAATGTAGCAATGGAAAAAAGTTACGCATTGTTTCCTACTGCAGAGCTTCAGATCACCTCCCTTCTTCCAATGTAAATATTTTATTTTGAATATTTTGAAAAACTTTTTCAATTTACTTACTATTATACATTTTTTTTTATTTATCTGCCTAAATTTTACAAAGGGCTTCAGTTCACTATGTAAAATCAACATAAATCAATCAGCCACTTTATTACCAGTGTAATGAAAAAATATGTTTACTTTCTATCGTTTTTAAGGGATTACATGGTTCAAAGGGATTTCAAATTGTTTCCCTGGTCATGATCAGCTTAATGTTGAAGTTAAATAGCGAATTGAACCTCCCTCATTAAAAATTTTAGATTATCGTATTTTACTGGGGGTTCATATCAATCACCTACTCCCCAATAATAAAATACAAATAAATTTTGTTTTACATTTGTAACAACAACAATGCTAGATGTCATATATATGTTCAACATACATTTCTTAAATACCCATAAATAATTTTTAATTTTTTAAACCAGTATGTTTCTTGTTATGAAGAATAATATCATAGAAAAAATCTTAAATTAAATTTTCATTCAAATTTATTCAAATTGTCAAATTTCTGTAAAGTACTTTAGTGATCATCTACTTCAATAATTAAATGTGTAAGCTTTCCTACAGGAATATTTTGTAGATCATGAAATAATAGAGATGAAGAGAATGCATGCACAAAATAACTGACCTATTGATTTGCAATGCAGGATAACATTTATTAAAACAAAATTAAAAATGAAAATCTTAAAAAAGAGTTTCTTTTGTTAGAAGTAAATTTCATACTGAATGAAATGTTCATGAATAGTTATAGTGGGACTTACTATGTTGGTGTGTTTTAGTGTAAAGAGTTCACAGCCCTTTTAGCTTCAGCACATAAAGTTCATGTCAAACAGTCCGCAAGAGGAAAACCCAGAAGAGAGTTATTTTAGGGTTCATGTGTTCTTATGTTTGAGAGCTGTTGGTGATACAATGTTTATTTAGGGCTGTTACTACTACTATGTTTAAAGGCACTACAGTATTTTGGGAAATTAGTTACATTCATTTTTTTGTTTTCTTACAAGGACAATATCAATATATTTCATGCGTTATAAAGAAAACACAAATTACTCCTTTAAAATTAATTTTATAATCAAGATATTCATTATTATGAAGAATAATAGCATAAATAAAAAAAATAAATTGATTTGCTGTGATAAAATTTTTGATGATGACATTTTTGTGAATTTCGCTGTTTAAAATAATCGCAAAAAAGGTAAAAAAGATAAAGACGATATTGACAAGATATTAATGTCTTCTCGTTTGCATTTTTGTGGTATAATTTTAAGAATGGTTGTAAAATATTAATAAATTTACTGGATTTAATTTTCGACATTAACTTTCTGTGATAAATTCTTTAATAAGTGTCATTTTTCATTAATTTCACAGTTAAAAATGTTGCATTTTTCATTTCTTCTATTTATTTACAAAAAACAGTAAGATGCAACATATGTTTTTTTAAAATAACTACCTGTTTGTTCTGCTAAAGAAAAAATTATTCATAATTTCGTAGCGAGATGTTTGTTTAAAGATAAAATATGCAAATTGAAATAAAATAAAGAAACATACAACAGAATCTTAACTAATAAACTTAAATTAATGCAATGTTTTGTTTGAATGAGCAGTTTTGACGGAAAAAAATCGCAGATATTTTACATAGATAAAGCGTTCGGAAGGTGTGGATTGTACTTGGGAGTACAATTTTTTATATTTCTTTAAGGCATGGACTACTAGGGATTCTTTTAATGAATCTATTGGAATCTTTTCTAATCAATCCGAGGGCTCCAACTACAACCGGAATTGTCAATATCTTCATGCGCCACATTTTTGAGATTTCGATTTCAACTGCCTTCTATTTTGATAGTTTTTTTTAAGATCTTCAAAGATACAAGACTGTCTGCAGGGACTGCCATGTCAATAAGGAGGCACATTTTGTCTTTGCTGGTCTCTAATCACGATGTCAGGGCGAATAGATTTGATTGTTCTGTCTGTGTGTATAATAAAGTCCCACAAAATTGTTACAGGTCTGGGTGGTGTTCATACCATTTTCTTGTAGTTTCCTTTCCGTAAGTGTTGTAAAATTTTCAGTGCAGGTATTGGCCACTGTTGTGCTGTGTTTTATATTCAGTGGGTGCCAATACCATGCAACCTGATACAAGATGCTCATTTTTTTCTGGATATTTATTACTGAATCTGCATTTTGAACTAACATAATTTTTCAGTATATGCGCTTGGTAATTTATAGTTAACAACCATTGGTCCTGTGCAGCAAGAATAAAACCATCAGTTTCAGCTTTTAACTCTGCACTTATTATTATTATTATTATTATTATTATTATTTTTATTTTCTTTGATTTCTGGCGTTTACACATTTCTTTCCGGGTCCCGCTCAGGGACCTAAGGTTAGAGATGGCATCATGACACTTTCCACTGACAAAAAAAAATTACATAGATAAAGCCCTTCGTAAATTGAGGGCTGTACTTGTCAGAACAAATTTTTGTATCTCCTTGAGGCATGGACTTCCAGGAATCCCTTCAATTAGTCTACTGCAATCTTTTCCAACCAGTCCTAGGGCTCCAACTACAACAGGCTTTGTTGATATTCCCATATGCCACATTTTCGAGATTTCTATTTCGAGGTCCTTGTATTTTGACAACTTTTTGAATATCTTCAAAGATACATTGCAGTCAGCAGGGACCTCCATATCAATAAGGAGGCACCTTTTTTGCTTGTGGTCTTTAATAATAATATCTGGGCGGTTTGCTTTGATTGTTCTGTCAGTGTGTATTGCGTAGTCCCATAGAATTGTAACAGGTCCTATCTCCGTAACCGGGTCTGGTTGGTGTTCATACCATTTTCTTTCATATTCCCGTAGAAGTTGCAGATTTTCCAGTGCAGATATTGGCCCACTCTGTCATGCCGGGTTTTATATTCAGTGGGTGCCAATATCGTGCGACCTGATACAAGATGATCAATCGTTTCTGGATATTTATCACAGAACCTGAATTTTGGGCTGACACAATATTTTAGTACATGTGCTTGATAATTCCTAGTTAGCAAGCATTGGTCCTGTGCAGCAAGGATGAAACCTTCAGTTTCAGCTTTCAACCCTGCACTACGTAGCCAAATATTATTATTATAGATGTTATATTTAGTGAATACATGTAATTCAGTAGGCATCCGCTTTATTTATTTTTACTAGAGAGGACATTCCATAATCTTAATGAGTCTCCCTTATATTCAGGAAACCATCTTCAAGAAACTAGTGTTTTAGACCACTCAGCCATGAAAGAACTCACAGCAAAATCATGTTCAGATAACCTTTTTTAAGAAATACACATAAACTACAAGACAGAATGCATGGTCATCCTGTAAAAGAATAACCTCGAAATACGATTTGCAGGCCGAGCACACTAGAATCAAGCAGACGCAGAAATTTAAAAATCTGGGAAAAGTCTTGACAGAGGACGGTAAGTGAGACACTGAGATCCGTAGACGTATCGGGATCGCCAAGGACACATTCCAAAAGCTGGGCGGAGTATTGCGAGCCAGGAGGATTTCTTTGGTAACGAAGAAAAGAATACTGAGCTGTTCCATGACATCTGTCCTTCTTTACGGCAGCGAATATTGGACGATTTCCTCAAAGATGAAGAAGAGACTCGAGGCGACGAAGATATGGTTCTACAGAAGGATGCTAAGAATATCATGGATCGAGCGTGTGAGAAACGATAAGGTCTTAGAGATGTTGAAAACAAGAAGAAGGCTTATACTTAAAGTCAGAAAGAGGCAGCTGATATTTCTGGGACATATAATGAGAAAGGTGGGCCTGGAGAATCTGATACTCACGTTTAGAAGGAAAGGGAGACAAGGGAAAGTAACGCGTAACATACCTGGCGAGCTTGAGCATGTGGATGACAGAACGTGGTCTGGGGGAGGAAGCAGAAGGAAGGAGCTTGTTGAGAGCTACAAGAGATAGAGGGAGGTGGAGAGTCATGATCGCCTAGGTCCTGAAAGCACATGACACATAAAAAGAAAAGAAAGTGATTTGAGTAAAAGAAAACTTGATTCTGCAAAATCTGTTGAATAAGACAGATAGGATAAAACATTTCAACCTAAAGAAGATTTACGAGTTTGCATCGCTGAATGCAATCTTACATTTTCAATTTTGTAGTAATAAACTCGCTTTGTTCTACTGTCCGAAGAGTCCCCCCACCAGGCTGCATTTCAGCAAATGCACAGTAGGACTTTATTTTGATGTGCCTCTGGTTTACCGATGTTTTATTAAGAGGCAATCATTTCATCTCTGGCAAATGATACGAGTAAGAACAGGTGATTTTCGTTACTGATGAGTAAAACATTACAAATTCTTGAAGGCAAATAGTTTTTCGCTGGTTATTCATGAACATCAAAAGAATACATTTGCATTTTAAATGCTTAAGAGAATCCTAGATGACAGACCAAAGTTTATACAAAGAGTTCTTTGATGCTTTGTTGTGGAATATCTTCAGTTGTTGCATTCGTCGTAGCATTATCGAAGTTGTATGGTTTGTTTTGTGCTTGTTTCTGTTTCAAAAGACGCTAATCTGGCAGATCAAAATCAAAGTTTTTGAATTAACTAAACTGTCTCAGATATTTTTGCTACCCTCATAAAATTCATAAAACCCATAATTTTAAGTATCGCACTCTTAAAGTCAGAACAGAAAATCTATATCATAAAAGAAGGGCCGATTCTCTGTCCGTCGTACACTGTCTGCATGTGACTATATAATGATATATAAGTGTATGTATATTGTTCATGGGCGATTTATATGTGCTTATACCATTTAACGTACGCACAAGCACGTAAATACACACATAAAGATACAATTTGACAAAGTTTGAAATAAAACATTGGAATAGTGCTTTTCCCTCCACTCAGTCTGGACAACCCCTGCCTTGGGTTAAGCAATAAAATCATAAATTTGGTAGTAAGAAAAAAATAGAAAAGGAATGAGAAACTTATCAAGAGATAAACTTTGCTTACACGTTCTTTCGGTTGTAAAATATATTTTTTTTTAAATTAATTAAAATAACCAGCTTTTCCCCCATACCTACAGTAAGACAGTATTAGTATCTGATTGTTAATTATGTGTCGTTCTTGGTATGACGATAAACTTTATCCGGCAACAAGGCCTCTGATCTGGAGATTGGAGGTTTTGTGGAGCGTGGAACCACCTCTTAATTGCTGTTGTTCCCAGGTCCACCCTGACATGAGCTCGTAGCATCTGCTAGGGTCCCAGCTATGGGCAAAAATGAATCCCCAAACAAAATCAAAACAACATGAAAGTATAAAAATACATTTTATAGTAAAAAAAAAAATACCAGCAATACATATTTATAATAAAATTATCAAATTACGTCAATGCTCTCAAGAAAATTAAATTTCACCAGTAAATGACCCATAAGGAGTTGATTTACCGTTAAACAAACAAATCAAACAATATAATTATGTGTTGCCCTTTCAAGTCATCTTGTGCCACTTTCTGTATTTAAACCGAATATCTTCTATATAATACGAAAATATCTGTGCCACACTTCTTTAATTAAAGGAACACAGCTCTCTAACTTTTAAATACTTCATCTTCTCTTTCTATATAATAAATGCGAAAATGTCTTCGTGTCACATTTTTCCATTAAAAGGACACAAATCTCTAACTTTTAAATATTTCATCTTCTTCAAATGAGACTTGCTGATCCATGATTGGAATTAAATCCTCAGATTGCAAATTTAGCTCTCTGTAAAATTGATGACAAGGTGATGAACTTGTCTCAAAAAGATCTCGGGAATTTTGGTCTGCTAAATCTAAACAGAGAAACTGGAAAAATCAACAGAGATATTTTGAAAGAACTAAAATACAACATGGAAGAACTGCGACAATGTGTTCAAAACAATGCGCCCCTGTTGAACCAAGACCAACAGTAAGTGTATCAGAAGATCTTTGATGCCATCAGCAACAACAATGGAGGGTTTTTCTTTTTGAATGCACATGAAGAAACTGGTAAAATTTTTGTAGCTTTCTTTTATCTGCGACTCCAAAGAAAATTATCTCTAATAGTAGCAGTATCTGGAATTGAATTCAAAGTTCCATTGGATTTGAACTACAATGGAACTCCTATTCGCAACATCAAAATAGGAACCAACTTGGCTAAGCTGCTGGAGGAGACAAGTTTCATTGTCTGGGGTGTATGTACCATGGCACACAAGCAACCATTTGAGTCCTGGACAAAATACTCAAAGACATTAGACAGAATTCACGAATCATGGGAGGTATCACTGTGCTACCCTCTGGTGATTTTAAACAAAAATTACCAGTCATTGCAAAAGGAACGACAGCTGATGAAATCAATGCTTGCCTGAAAAATTCTTACATCTGGAGCCATGTTCAAAGAAAACAAACATGAGAGTTAGAATCACAGGTGACCTTGAAGCAGGAAGATTTGCTGCTTCGCCGTTGCAGCTTGGCAATGGAAGCATTAAAATGGGCCATAATGGGGTTTCAGTCTCAAGTATCCAAGACTTCATTAATCATGTTTATCCAAATATTAAACACCATTTCAGGGATTCAAACTCCAAGAATCAAACTGATAGTATCAACTGGAAACTTCTCCAAGAAATCCCAAAGAAAGCATGAATTATTTTACATTAACACTGCCGTTGAATAAGAGCGTGCAGTGAATTAACCCAATAGTTGTTTCTGAATTCATTGAATCCTCCTGGAATGCCATCACAAAAGCTGGAATTAAAAGAAAATGCGCCAGTTATTCTATTGATAAATCTGTATCCTCCAAAGCTTTGTAATGGAAGGTTAATTGTCAAAAAGTTGCGTCCTCAGTAAGTAGAGACAGTGATACTTACTAGTCCAGGAAAGGAGGAAAGAGATTCCCCTTAATTCCTCCAGGTCATCATTTTCAGTTCAATAGACTTCAGTTTCCAATGAGAATGAGCTATTCAATCAATAAGTACCAATTGCTTCATTGTTTTGGTGAAAACTGTTAACTGTTTGAAGAATATTGTTCAAGTTTAATAAAATTTAATATGTACTCAATGCATGAATTATTATTGTTGAGACGAAGGCTCAATTAAGAACCCTCTGTAGAAGGTAGTTTAAATGCTGCTCGATAGGGAGGCTTTTAATAATTGGAATGTATTATTTTAAATTGTCAAATAATTTAGATTTCTACTTTGAGCCTCTTGTCATCAGCGAGGCGACAGGTACTGAACTAATTACAATATTACAATTACTAACGACTAGATTAATTGTAAGTATAAAATCTAAGTTTCACATCTAAAAAAATGCTTCGTTGGTTGATCCTAAATTTTTAACTAAAAAATATGACATAATGCAACCCCGATGTACGAACACGCATTCGACTAGCGAAAGGTGCATTCCAAAAGCTAAACAAGGCGCTGAGAAAGAGAAAAAAAATTCGGTAGAATCAAAGAATAGAATGCTGGATTGTTATACACTTATATGGCAATGAACGTTTGACAATTTCCCCAGGGATGAAGAAAAACTAGAAACAGTAGAAAGTACTTCTACATCAAGATACGGAGAATTCCATGAACGGAGCGAGTAAACAATAAGGAAGACATAAAGAAAATAGCAACAAAAAGAACACTTCTACTCAAAATCAGAAAAATACAGCTGAAGTTCCTTGGACACATAATGAGGAAAGAGGGCTCACGAGGCATATTTGAGGAAGAGAGATATAGGCCAATGTGGCGAGTCACTCACCTGACGAGCTGATGTGAATAAATAGCGAAACGAGAGACGCGTGCCTTAGCAAAGGAAGAAAGGGCGCTAAGAGTTACACAAGATAGGAAGTTGTAGGAAGCCATGATCGTCTGTGTCCTGAAGGGACGCGACACTGAGAAAAAGATCCTATGATAACATGAGTTCGAGTAGCTGCGAGGGAAAATCATTTTACAATTGCTCAGAAATGTATCCTTTCATCGAGGAAAGGTGTTTGTCTAAAATTCATTGAAGGTTTCTGTATCTGATTTTAGGTTACATAACAAAGCGTTTCGTCCTGGCTTCAGTATTAACTACTCAGCTTTTTGTTTTCCCAAAGCTGAACAGTTCTGTGTCATTGCGCCATTTGGTCGATTTAATTCACTTTGTATATTTTCGAGTTTTTAAATAGTATTTCAAAGTCATTTCTATTCATAATGTTCTGAGGTGAATGTGAATAAGCAATTAAAACTCAACAAATCCAATAACAACTTTATTTTAATCATGTATGAATACATGCAAAAGTAATTTGGATCAGCATACGTTCTAGAAAGAAAGAAAGAAAGAAAGAAAGAAAGAAAGAAAGAAAGAAAGAAAGAAAGAATGATAAATAAAGAGAAAGAAAGAAAAATAAAGAGAACTAAAGAAAGAAAGAAAAATAAAAAGAAAGAAAGAAAGAATAAAGAGTAAACAAAGAGAAGTAAAAAGAGAAAGAAAGAGAAATAAAGAGAAGGGAAATAAAAATGGCAAAGAAATAAAGATAAATAAAAAGAAAGAAAGATAAAGAAAAGTAAAAAGATAAATAAAGAGAAGTAAAAAAGAAAGAAAGAAAGAAAGAAAGAAAGAAGATAAATAAAGAGAAGTAACGAAAGAAAGAAAGAAAGAAAGAAAGAAAGAAGATGATAAATAAAGAGAATTCGTGAGATGTGACAACTATGGCTTTGAAAATATTTATTTTATTCATTTGTGAATTTAGTTACGCATCAGGTAATCTAGGCATATATAAATTATATAAGTTTAAAGCTTACGTCTTGTTTCACTATTCCTACAAAATTAATTGAATTTTAAATAATCTATCGACTATAAAATTGATATACGAGGAGTGCTGAAAACTTTTCAGCCCAACCAAGAAACCCTTCAAAACATTCTCTTAAAAGTAGACCAAGGTGAGAACATTCCATCATCCCCTCATAAACAAAAATGGCGACGATGTTGTATGTTTATCAAATGTTGCAAATTAAATATTTCAATCGTATTTAAACTTTTAAATTAAGTTCTAATATTTGGCATATGAACTATCGGAAATATATACTAAAGGATAAGATCACCTTCATGTACATATAAAAAAAAGTGGATACATGCTATTGGTGAGTTAATAAGGATCAGTTTTAATGAAAGTTAAGATGAGTGTAAATTACAGCTTTCTTTTCTTGACATTAAAAGAAATTATTGAACTCTATGCTTATCTGGAAGTTTATTTTTGTGAATTTAGTTTCGCCTTTGACGGTTTTCGGCCCGTCAGAATAACAATAAAAATAGTGCATGTTTATTTATATATGCATCTTATTTACTTAATAAGAAAAGATTAAACATCAACTGCAAGAAGACAGAATGCATGGTTGTTAGCAAAAGGATGAGCCCAAAGTGCAAATTGCAAATCGGGGGTCCCGAAATCAAACAAGTGCGGAAATTTAAACAGCTGGATTGTGTTTTAACAGCGAGCGGAAAGTGTCACACTGAAATCTGAAGGTGTATTGGGATAGCCACGGGAAGATTCTAAAAGCTATACAGAGTACTGAGAAATAGGAAAATTTCGTGAGAAACAAGGAAAAGTACTAAACTGCTATGTGATATCTGTCCTCCTGTCTGGCACTGGGTGCTGGACGATCTCCTCAAAGATGAAGAAAAGATTTGAAGCATCAGAAATGTGATTCTACAGAAGGATGCTGAGGATACTGAGGACCGAACATGTGACTAACGACGAAGATTTAGAGAACATGGAAACAAAAACAAAACTAGTATTTAACATAAGGAAGAGACATTTGAGGTTTTTAGGACATATAATAAGAAAGGATGGCTTAGCAAATCTGATACTCACGAGGCAGATCGAGAGCAAGAGGGACGGAGGAAGAAATTGCATAACAAACTTAACGAGAATGAGTAAACAACCCGCATACGTATAAAAAATGTGTTCAGCAGATATACAAGAATAGAAAGAAGTGTAAGACAAGGATGTGTCTTCTCATCGGACTTATTCAATCTATACAGCGAGGTAATTCTGAAAGAACTAGAAGTCTTACCAGGATTCATTATTGGTGGCTATAATCTTAACAACATTAGGTATGCTTATGTCACAGTGTTGATAGCAGATACAGAAAGAAAGCTACAAAAGCCCCTACAGAAGGTAGTGAAAGAAAGCGAGAAGAAAGGATTAAACACATCAACATCATCACAGAATGCATGGATGTTAGCAAAATGATGAGCCCAAAGTGCGAAATGCAAATCGGAGGTACCGAAATCAGACAAGTGAGGTAATTTAAATATCTGGAATGTGTTTTAACAGCGAGCGGAAAGTGTCACACTGAAATCTGAAGGTGTATTGGGATAGCCAAGGAAGTATAAGCAGAGTACTAAGAAATAGGAAAATTAACACTACAAACAAGGAAAAATATCACTACAAACAAGGAAAATATTATTAAAGTGCTCCGTGATATCTGTCCTCCTGTATGACAGTGAGTGCTGGACGATCTCCTCAAAGATGAAGAGGAAGCTTGAAGCAACAAAAATGTGATTCTACAGAAGGATGCTGAGGATGACGTAGACCGAAGATGTGAGGAACGACGAAGTTTTGGAGAAAATGGAAACAAAAAGGACACCAGGAAGAGGCAGTAAAGGTTACTGTGGCATATAATGAGGAAGGAGGGCTTAGAAAATCAGATACTCATAGGACAGACAGAGAAAACAATGCATAACCTACTTAATGAGTAAATGACCAGGACTCTTTTCCTCTCTCTCTCTCTCTCTCTCTCTCTCTCTCTCTCTATCTATCTATCTATCTATCTATCTATCTTATTTTCTAAAGGACTTTAGACGTTCAACACGAGAACTTTCTGATATGAACATATGAAACCTTTGAATATTATATATTTTATTTTAAGAGACTTTTATCAGTACATGCAATATATATCTTTGTATTAATTATGTTTACATGCATTTTTAAAAGGCCAAAAATTGGTGCATATTTGGATAAAGCACGTTATTCGAAGATAACAAGCTGTAAACACATAAATCCCAAGTAATCCGCCACTAGCTACAAGAAACAGGTAGTTGTGAAAAGTCATGATCGCCTACGTTCTATCAGGTTATTTGTTAATCGAGTTTGTTTCTTAAAATGAAACAAATTTAATTTTTCTGATTAATTGGAATTATTCTTTAAAAATTATACGCATTATATATACTTGGTAAGATCATGAAATATTATGCTGTGAATGAATTTCATTTTCAATTTTATTATAAACTAGCCTAGAAGCCGCCCTTCGGGTGGACTTTTGACTAGCTCCTGTGGAGGGCTTTTGGTTTCAATGTCCTATGCACGCATTTTACTTTCAATGTCCTATGCACGTAAAAGATATAAGAATTTAGAAATAATAAAATTATTTTATCTTTATTCGTCACCTTAATTTGGCATAATCTTTCTTCGTATACGCAACCGATCTCCGTAGTTCATTTACATTTATTTTGCGCGCAATTTTTATTTTCTTTTAACATCACCATTCTTTATGATCCCTTCACATAAAAGACATTAGGGAACCCGAGCTATGTAATATCTCGAATACGTCACAGTACGCGTGCTAGAAAAAAAAAACACACGAACAACATAGTGTGCCCGGCTTAAGTTTTAATTACGGTCTGATTAGACGATATCGATTGCAGTTGCGACGAAAAGTGAAATTAAATTTAAACCTTTAATAGAGAATTGTTTTTTTAAACCTTTCACTCTGTTCGATATTTAAATTTAACTTTAAGTGAGTTATTTATTTAATTTTTAATCGCGTGTAACTAAAACAGTTACTACCTGTTACATCAGGTTGTTTATGATTCACCGAGAACGAAAAACGGAAAGACGGACATACGTACACTGCGCTTTATTTATATAGAAGTTATTGTTTCTCTAAGTTTTGGTATTCGTTATTTTTTATGATCCCTTCACATAAAGTCTCCCTTAAAAGACATTAGGTAAACAGGACTATGCAATGTTTCGAATACGTCACCGCGTGCTAGAAAGAGAAACATATGAGCAACGTACCGTGTCCCACTTAAGATTTAATTACGGTTTAATTAAACAATATCGATTGCAATTGCGACGAAAAGTGAAATTAAATTTAAACCTTTAATAAAGAATTGTTTCTTTAAAAATTTCACTCTGTCCGATATTTAAATTTAACTTTAAATGATTTATTTATTAAATTTTTAATCGCGTGTAACTACAGTAGTTAACTACCTGTTACTTCAGGTTGTTTATGATTCTCCGAGGTCGAAAAACAGAGGAACGAACGGACACACATATATTGCGCTTTATTTATATAGATTAAATAATTAAAATACATTTTTTCTCGCAAATTAAACTCGTTGAAAAATACATGTATTATGGTGTATTGAATGCTGTTTAATGTCAATATAAATTTTGGAGATGTAAGATTAAACCATCATCTAATACACCAGAAGGAAATGCAATCGTCTTGTTATATAAAGCAGTAGCAGCATCATGTAAAATTTAGTATATTATCAAATGTATTTATGCGAAGCTCGGTCAGGACAATCGATATGAGTGGTTCAATGTATAACACTTTCACAAACATTGATTAGTTAAGCATTTATGAATAAGCAACAAACAGCAATGCCGAGCAAGAAAGGCCTTCATCATATGAGTCATTTGAATTTGGCCACGTCGAAGTAATTTCTTTTTTAAATACTGCTAGTAGATCAATAAACTGACCACCATCTGCTGCGCACTGGATTTACTTGTCAGTGAAGAGAATACAGGGAAAACCTAGTGACACACTTTTGAGTCTTCTTTTAAACGGATATCTATGGCTTTTGAATATTTAATATATATATATATATATATATATATATATATATATATATATATATATATATATATATATATATAAAAGAGTAAGCGGAAGGTTTCGCATTTGCAATAAGCAAAATAAGGGACGAATAATGAAGCTTTGCAACTTATAATCAACATTGTTGACGAGGTTTCTTGATAATGCAATATAAAAAATAATTTGTTTATTTTATAAAAATAGAAACGTATAAGTGTTGACGACTCTCATAAGCGTTTTAACATCGGATCATTTGTCTGTCTGTCTGTGTGTTCACCTGTGTGTGCGTGCGCGTGGATGTGCGATGTTTGTTTTGTTTTTTACGGTTTATCGATTTTTTTCAGGTTATTTAAAGCCAGAAAACTTTTTACATTGTAAGAATTTGGGGTGGGGAGGAAGAGATGGATTCATACTTTCCTCAAAACGCTATTTGCACATAAGTGACTACAACGAACTAGACAGGAGTTGGAATTTGGATCTCCAGTTTCCGAGGTGTTATCCATTACACCACCAACACTTCCACGCTTACAGCACCTGGTATTTCCAAGCAGCCATCCATCTATGTACTGGCCAGTCTCAACGTTGCTTAACTTCAGTAATCGTACGAAAACCAGTATGTCTAAATTACTTGACCTAGAAAAAATTGCCTGTGGATTTACGTTATTGAAGAGAGAGGAGTGGGGAAAGAAAAAGGAGAAGCAAGGTGTCAGCACACTGAGCAAAGATAAGTGGGGGAAGTGTAAATGACAGCTCTGTAATTTAGGCATTCACTTCTTTCCTCTTGTGATTTAATTTTAAAATAATTTTTAATAAATTGTCTGGATAAATTTAAACCATTTTGTAATTTCGGTTTGGTTGAGGCAGATATTAAAAATTTTATCTATCGAAATAAATTTATTACCGAATTCTTCGATGATGTATTAAATGTTACCAACATCGTTAGGTCAATTTTACAGCCACGTCACGTTGAAACACCGATTTTCGTACGATCACCGAAGTTAAGAAACGTCGAGTCTGGTCAGTACCTCGATGTTTGAGCATTTGGGAATACCAGGTGTTGTAAGCTTATATATGCCGGTGGTGTGATGGATAATCTCACGGAATTGTTAATCGGAGAGACTACTTTCAGTTCCTGTTGGGTTCGTTATATTCACTTATGCGCAAATACTCTTGGGAAAGGCATGAATCCATCGCTTCTCCTCTCCACTTATGGGTTAATTAGTAAGTCTTGTAGCACTAAATCTGCAAAAACAATTCTTACACTGTAAAATTGCTTTCTGGTTTTAAATGACCTGTAAATGATTGATAAGCCGTAGAAAACGAAAAATAAATGTTTACTATAAAAACTTTGAAATGCATAATAAAATCTGACATATTGCAAAATATCAAAAAACTAATTCCCATCATTTTTTCTAATCTTTAAGTCAAATTCAGAGTGGACATGGAGTGTCGAAGCCAAGGAGCTCGGCAAATATATAACTTTTCTACTTTAATCGTCTCAGCAGGAACAAATTGACGACAAACAGAGATTGTTTGGAGATACACGTTTCAAATCCAATCACCTTCGTGGGTGGACGAGCATCTATAACGGTGAGACACTTTTATTCATTCTTTACAGATATCTTGATTGCCCTTCGTCGATTTAGACAAAGTCAAACAGAAGATGTTAACCTGCAAAATTACTCAGCCTCCAGCTGCCAACTGTGTGTGTGTGTGTGTGTGTGTGTGTGTGTGTGTGTGTGTGTGTGTGTGTGTTTTCTGGCATTTGTCCGTCTGCAATTTTGTTTTGCATATTTATTCTAATTCTGAGAAGATATATTAATTGGCAGATAAACTTCGACAACAAATAATAAAAATGGATACGACGCGAAGGAATAAAACACATACAGACACACACATATACACGCACGCCACACTCACATATTATATTGTTTAAACTTTGCTATATTCATAGGGAAAGAGTGCTCTCTCTCTCTCAATCTTTCTCTCTCTCTCGTTCTGTCTGTCTCTCTCTCACACACACAAACACATATGTATATATATTACTTCAAACGTTATTTTAGTGGCTACTTCGTATTTGAAATAGAAGCCACAAATTTATTAAACAGTGTGTATTACGTCTATCGAACTGCGCATTCGATAAATCTCAGCAATGAAAATGCGGTTTCCATATGCACAGGCCGATAGGCATAATATGTCATTTAATAAATAAATATGACGTTTACTTCAGATACGAAGTATCCACTTTAAAACGTTAAAAGTAATAAAAATGTCGGATGAAAATAGATTCATTAATTCATTGGAAAAATATATATATATATTATTACTTAAATGTTATTTTTAGTGGATAGTCATATTTGAGTAGATGTTCTATTTATTTATTAAACAGTATGTTTATTTATTTCCATCTACCGCCCTGAATATTCAAGAAATCTTTAGAAATAAAAATATGCGGTCTCTAAGAGGATTTTTCGAATATTCAGGCCGGTAGGTGAAAATAAATAAATATACGGTTTAATAAATAAGCATAACGTCTACTCAAATACAAGTATCCACTAAAAATAACGTTTAAGTAATAAAAATCTGTCGGATTAATAAATAAAATATACATTTCTTTATATATATATATATATATATATATATATATATATACGAGGGGTGAGGGAAAAGTTCTCAGTTCCACTAAAATGCACCTCTAAAACATCCTGATATTTGGTCATCTCTTCAGATTTCCATTTCTCCCTACGGACCTATCAAGTGTATTAATATTCAAGGGCCCCTTAGCAATCTAGTTTAGGCTTGATGATCATTAATACTGAGTAATGAGTTCAGTCCTCACTAGGTGTACCCTACTCGCGACCTTGCGCCTAAGTATGTTAAGTTTAATGAATGACAATATGGTAGTTTCCAGTCTGACTCGGATAATGAAAATGCGAACCGTGTCGCCAACCACAGTGTCATGAAAGTCAGCTTCTTAAAAATGGTCAAGTGAACAGGAAAAAGATCAACTGATTCTAGGCGGACCCTATAGAGGCATACACGATGATGCACGCCAAATTCATGTCGTCTGTGATGGCTCGTTGGTCGAGAGCAACGTGGGTCATGTCAGGCTGGCTCATGTCTTCTCACTTTGCCTGGGGGTTAATGCCACAGCCTACATCTAGACATAGTCTAATCCTGGATCGAGGGGCTGTTCGTACCACAGGATGGAGCTCTCCAGATTTTAATACCCTGGAATACTTCATCTGGGGCGTTGCCGGGAGGGAGATCAAACTTAGAATTAGTATTTCTTTGTGGCCTTCAAACTATATTTATCTGATGAGCGGTTTCACACAGATGACTCTATTGCTGCGGTGGTTCAAGGGTGACTCAAGTCATTTGACGCCACGTATTTATTCAGAAGTGTATGTAGTTTTCGCGCACCGATGGGACAAGTGAATCACTTTCAATGGAAAAGTAGCGTAGTCGAGCTGGTAACATCTGCACAAATTTTTATTTACAAAGCAACACGTTGGATTCTCGATTGTTTATAACTTACTTTGCAAACATCCTTCATAGATAGATAGATAGATAGATAGATAGATAGATAGATAGATAACACCTCTTTCAAAGTCTACATTCCAATAGATAGATAGATAGATAGATAGATAGATAGATAGATAGATAGATAGATAGATCAATCAATCAATCATACTTTTTGCATAGTCACTGTCTAGATACCTAATAGATAGATAGATAGATAGATAGATAGATAGATAGATCAATCATACCTCTTTCATAGTCACTATCTGTATATCTATTTTACCTAATAGATAGATCAATCAATCAGGCATACCTTTTTCAAAGTCACTATCTATCTAGTTTACCTAATAGCTAGCTAGCTAGCTAACTAGATAGATAGATAGATAGATAGATAGATAGATAGATAGATAGATAGATAGATCATAACTTTTTCATAATCACTATCTAGATACCTAAGAGATAGATAGATAGATAGATAGATAGATAGATAGATAGATAGATCATAACTTTTCATAATCGCTATCTAGATACCCAAGAGATAGATAGGTAGGTAGGTAGGTAGGTAGGTAGGTAGGTAGATGTGTGATCTATCTATCGATCTCTTAGGTATCTAGATAGTGCCTATGAAAAAGTTATGATCTATCTATCTATCTAGTTTACCTAATAGATAGATAGATAGATAGATAGATAGATAGATAGATAGATAATTCACGTGTACGATCACGTTTAACAGCACAATTCACTCAGCATTGCCGGTTTAATTCCCATTCCTGCTTGTTGTTAGCTATTTTCTTTTTTGTATTCACTGCCACACCCCTTTACTTTATACAAAAGGTTGCACCACTTCCACTTACTTTGTTCCAATGTATAACAAGAAACATTTACATTTTGTTATCATGCAGATAACGCATGATAGCAAGAAAATGCTTCCCATTTTTTTTTTTTTTTTTTTTTCATCGAAAAGATGTCTTTCAAAATAACTCTTTAATATCAGGAACGATGCCAAAGAGTAGAAAGAGTTCGAGATTAAATACTTCATAAAACCTCTTGTCTGAAAGACCGCTTGAGTGACATACTTAACTGGGTTGCCCGAATGTCGGGGGGGGGGTTGCCATGATCAAAATCATTGGACATGAGGAGAAGCGTTCTGGGAGAGTTGGAATCATCCGACGTTAATGCGAAATTGATATACAATTATCGACAACTTTCAAAGCCGATAATAATTTCGATTCCTATGTGCAAGGGAAATATGTGTTATAAATTCATACTCGTTTTTGCTTTTTATGTCATATCCCATCCGGATATAGTTGATCGTGGGTTTCCGTAGAATCATTTTCATTATTATCTGTGAAGTGCTATGCGTTTTTTGGGGGAAGATAGCGGAGTGGTTCACCTTTGACTTAACAAAATCATTACGGCTCCTGCGTGCAATGGAAACGTGTGTTATAATCTTTTATAAAAATCACTGAGTATTTTGTTTTCAATATCTACTTATTTTCTTCGCTAGGATGTTAGTGCTTATCGTCTTCTGTCGTATTTCCGTGATTTCAAGGGAAAGCGTACTAAAGTGTTATGTGATATCTGTCCTCCTGTATGGCAGTGAGTGCTGACTGATCTCCTCAAAGATGAAGGACAAACTCACAGCAACAGATATGTAGTTCTACAGAAGGATGCTGACGGAACATGAGACAACTACAGAAGGATGGACCGAACATGAGACAACGACAAAGTTTTAGAGAAAATGGAAACAAGAAAGAAACTTATGCTCAACATCAGGAAGAAACAGTTGAGGTTTTGGGGACACATAATGAGGAAAGAGGGCTTGGAAAATCTGATGCTCAGAGGATAGAATGAAGGCAAGAAGGACAGGGAAAACAATGTATAACTTACTAAGAAAGGTTGAGTGAATGGAATGTTGGAACAGATTTTAGACGAAATAGCTGAAAAACAAAATCTATTAAGAGCTACAAATGACAGGAAATAGGGGAGAGCCACGATTGCCTACGCCCTGAGGGGACACGGTACATAAAAAGAAGATATATCCCTTGTCTCTTACTTCCATTTACCTAATAACTCTTAAATACCGTATTTTCCGGCTTACAAGACGCTGCGTCTTGGAAGACGCACTCTAATATTGGAAATAAAAAATGTTATTCTCATACATCACATTCACCATGCGTTCCTCACATACAGGCGCCACGTATTGTTTACATTAATCACTCGTCCGATTTTGTTTGTATGGCAATGACATACTAGTTGGTGGTTAGTAAATATACTATAAATCTTTCATTGTTCAAAGGTGGTTTTATTTTCGTAAAAATGAATTAAAAATTATAGAAAATATGTATGTAAAAATATAAAACAATCAAATAAATGTTATTCATCCTCAATTCCCAAGAACTCATTACTGCTGGGTTCATGTAAACGCTCTAAACTATCATCTGCAGAGTCATCACTACTGTCAGTCATGTACAATTAATGATCCTCACTACCATTCGCCGCTGCTAGTAAACAGAGCATGTTTAAGTTTGTGGCTCGGCTCCGGGAAGGTTTATAGTCTTGGAAATACTTGTAACACATAAGTACTGAGGCTACATCACATAAAAAGCTGAATTAGATAGCTAACATTATACTGTAATGACTCAACATACGAATCCACGTCCCTATGAGTCAAGCCAATTAGGTGAGCGTCCAAGCTTATTTGAGCCTGGTCGTTGCCTTGCATTCGTCTTGGAAGACGCACACGTTTTTTTCAAGGATTTTTTTAAGTGCGTCTTGTAAGCCCGAAAATACTGTAACACCACTGGATAATTAAAACGTCATGAAATACGCCAGTTTCAAATACTGTTCTTCCATCTATATGCGAATATTTCCCTTTTATTAGGAGACTAGAAAACTGAACGCATGGTTTTTAGCAAAATGGTCGGCCCAACATGCAAATTACAAATTGGGAATATCGAAATGTAACAAGTACAACAATTTACATATCTGGGAAGCGGTTTAACAGAGGACAGAAGGGGCAACACGGAAATCCGAAAGATGCCTTTCAAAAGCTAAGCAATGTACTAAAAGACAGAAAAATATCGTTGGAAACGCGGAAAAGAGTACTGAAATGTTATGTAGTATAAGTTTTTATATATGCCAATGAATTCGGGATGATCGCTTCACAGATGAAGAAAAGACTTGAAGCAACAGAAATATGATTCTACAGAAAGGATGCTGAGAATACCATGGACGGAACAAGTGAGCAATGATGAAGTTCTAGAGACAACGCAATCAAAAAAGACGTTTAACGTCAGTAAGAAACAGTTGAAATTTCTCCATCGCATAATGAGGAAAGAGGGATTGGCAAATTTGATAGTCACAGGACAGATTGATGTTAAGAGAGACATAACGCATAATCTAGCTTCATTGAATGGATGATGTATCATGGTTTAGGAGAGATGGCAAAAAGACAAAATTTATTAAGATCTCCAAAGGACAGGAAGCTGTGGAGAGGCATGATTGCTATCGTGCTGAAGAGACACGGCACGCAGCATAAGTGCGAGTTGTCTAAAAGTTACCGACAAGGTTCAAATTCCGTATTGTCTATTGTGTTAATTTTCGCCCTAATGTCTTCTTCCAACAGCTATGGGTTAAATAGTAGGGTAGACTGGGATTTCTAGGCTTTGGTAGCAGCCAGTCAAGAAGAAAGATGACCCTGAATTTGAAACCGTAGAGAAAGCAATGGGAAACCACTTTAGACTCTTTCACAAGAAATCATGGCAATTCACAAATAAAAAAAGGAAATTGTGGAGAGCCATGAACTACTTACGTCCTGAAGGGAGATGAAATTTAAAGAAGAAAAGGTTTTATCATTTGCTCTTATCAACTATTCTTATTAGATATGTTGTTTGCATTGTAGGATCAGGACAATTACCTTAATTCTTAACAGTTTTTTTTTGCTTTTATTTATCTCGTTTCAGGACTTATGTGATCGTTGGTCTCTGTATATTCCTTTTAATTATTATCTATGATGTTCCATGCTTTCTTCGGGAAGATAATGGAAAGGTTTACACTTGCCTTCTCCACAACTTTGAACTTAGTGTAGTCCTCCTGTGACTCAAAAATAGGGATCACAGACGACCCTTGTATTTAAACCACAAAAGAAATGGATTCATGCCTTTCCCAAGTTTATTAGTGCAAAATGAGCGCAACGGACTAAGGGTGGGGGGATCCCCAATCAACACTTTCCAGTCTAAACAGAGTTCAAAATCGTTTAAGCGACATTGTAGGGTATGATTTATTTTCAACCCTACGGCCCCTTTCTCAACAGAAGAAATGTCGATGGCAAATGTTCAAACGAGGTCTGTGCCACCAGTTCAGATCTTTGCAGTCAAAACCCCACCTTGTTCCGTCCACAGGGTTGGATCATCCTCATTTCCTAAGTATTTCATTGGTAAGATGGGTGTCCCCACAACCACCAGACTGTTTATTTACGTTAATATCACGTACTTTATTCAGTAATGCTCTGAGTGGTTCTTGGGTTTTGTATTGGGTGAATATTCGTATAAAATAAGTTAATCATGCCAGCATTCATATTTGGTACACAATTTGATAAGATAATAGTTGGCAATTTGATTTTATGATGAACAGTTCAATTCCGAGATATTCTGTTAGGTTTGTACTTTCTATAGAAAACGTTTTTGCAACTTCTTTCTTTCTTTCCTTTTCTTTTTGATCTATCTCCCCCTCTCTCTCTCTCTCTCTCTCTCTCTCTCTCTCTCTCTTTTCTTCCTTTCTTCTTTCTTTTTTGTTCACTCTCTCCTCTCTTTCTTTTATCTCGATTTTCTTTTCTCTTGCTTTTTCTTTCTTACTTTTCTCTCTCTTTATTTTCTTTCTCTTTTTTCACACCCTCACTCTCTCTTTGTTATTCTCTCTTTGTTATTCTCTCTTTTCTCTCCTCTTTTCTTTTATTTTTATTTTCCTTTCTTTTTATCACTCCCTATCTTTTAACTCCCTTTCTTTTCTCTATCTTTATTTATTTTTTCTCTTTCCTTTCTTCTTCACTCTCTCTCACTCACTCTCTCTCTCTCTCTCTCTCTCTCTCTCTCTCTCTCTCTCTCGTCCGTTTTGTTACCTTTTTACTCGTTAAGTCGGTTCCTCGTTCGGTTTGTATGAATAAGCCTTTATTTCAACAAATAGAAAGACATTTCGTGTTTCCATTTATACTGTACTGAGATTACGACAAATTTGTAGTTAGACATAAAATAAAATCAAATAAATAAATAGTAATCCCTAGTTGGTACGACAATAGTACGCATTGAGTCCTGAAGACAGTTAGGTTGTAAGACAAAAACAATTGGACATTTCTTCTATTTTAGCCAAGAAGTAGTCAACAGAAAAAACTAATTTGCTTAAGGAGTATAAATCTTGCTTATTTATTTATTTAACTTTTCCATCTATTTTGATGAAATGGTAATTTTCCTAATGTGTTTATTTTGCTGCATTAAAAAGGCCTTCCAATATAAAACTTGATATAACTTTTTTTTTATTTCGGTCATTCGTTTTGTCCAACAGCACGCTTGCTGAATATCGCTTCGTGTTCTCTGTCCTTGGACGGGATTTATTTTAGAAAGATAATTTGCAGGCAAAGTGGCTCTAATAAAGCTGTTCTCTTTAATGAAATTTTATGCTTTTTTTGAGGTTGCTTTATCATTTGGGGGGGGGTTGTTTTAATTTAAAGCACTTTTTTTTTAAATACATAAATACCACACAACCAGATTCACAAAGCAACTGCTGGAGAATAAAATGACTAATTTGATCTTTCAAGCCCAATACATTCTTTTCTTCATATTATCACAGATTTGGGACATTAATGCAATATTTTTAAATGCCATGTGTTTCATAGCCGATCATGGCTCTCCACAGATTCCTTTTACTTTTATTTTCTCTCATGAAAAAAAGATAGTGGAGTGATTTCCCGTTGCCTTCTAAAGGAGTAGTTCTTTTCTTAGGCTGACTGTAACCTAAGAATTGATAGCTAATGCTATATTACCCATTTAGGGTGGGGGAAGAAACACATTCATGCTCTTCCCGAGGGCATTAGTAAGAAGTGAATGCAGCAGACACGACTAAAATTTGAATTAGACACCCCGACAACCATTAACTAATTAGACACGCCGATAACCGTCACACAACCCTTACACCTTCAGTAGTCGAATATTTAATCAAAATTAAACTCAATATCTTAGCAATTGTTTGAGAAATTTACCTTCGACCATCGCTCCATACCACAAACTCTGTCTTTATTTTGTTTGTATCGCTTGGGTTTGGAACGTAGTTTTTTAAAATAGGTGGCGTGTGAATATATGATTTCCTTTCACACCTGACAGAAAGTTATGACTTACCGGGTATGAGAGCAAAATTGGCCAAATTGGAAGGCCTTTTTAATGCAGCAAATTGTTCATTTGTTGCATTGAGCTCTGAACCGTTGTATCATAGAAATGATTAGAGATATCTCACTGGAATACTCCGAGGTTTTTATAACACTACTGGACTCTACTTTGAGCAATAAGAATATATAATTACTCTCCAAGTTTAACAGAGAATCGTGATTAAATCGACCATAAACGAAAATGATATGTTCATAATTAATTAATCATAGCCAAGGATCGGGAGATCACGAACGATTGAAATAAAGTTCATATATATATATATATATATATATATATATATATATATATTCCAGGATCATTTTCTAACTTATTCAAGATGATCTTTGCCCTCTCTAACATTCTAACTTTATGTCCTGGAGTAACAAATTGCCTCACAAGTTACGCGTACGATTTCATTTTCAACTCTTTTTTCACTGCTCTTTGGACTGTCATAGGTGAAACTCTTCTTTCACGTACCAAACGTCTTATGGATTGAGTTGGATCTTTTCTAATTGATCTCTTTAGCTCTAAGTTGAAATGATGATCCGTCTTCCTGTTGCAACTTCCTGATCCTCTCAACTTTTCCCTCTTTTTTAAACTTATTCACCGTACTCTTGATGGTTCTTGAATGGACTTTGAAGATGGAAGCCAAAGTATGAATGTTAGTACCATTACTGAAGACCTGAACTTTTTCCTCTCACCATTGCTCAGAAGACAGTAGGGCTGACACAAAACGATTTTAACCTGTTTTCTTTCTAGCTGAATAACTCAAGGGGTTTTTCAGTGATTCTTATGAAAAATGGTATCAAAATGGCTATACGCCTTATCTGAAAACCTGGAAAAACGAAACTCAATTATTTTAGTGATTTTTAGATATTAAACATTTTGTAGGATGAACAATTATGCTGTTATACGATTTGAACAATTTTGCTGTTAGACCCGGTATTCTGAAAGTTGACATATCAATACATCCGACAGATCTACCAAAGTAAACCTGCTCTTGGAAAGGACCTCTAAGCAGTGGTTAAATACGGCAAGAAATGGCTTGCAAATTTTAAAACCTCCAAAACAAAACTGCTTTTATTTAACCATGATAGAGAACCTTTTCTGCCTTCCAGCAGCATAGTTAATGCAAAATTACAGTAGAGCAAAATTGTGTGCCTTCTTGGCTTCACGTTTTCCAGTGACATGAACTGGGGCGACTATATCGAGTTAATTGCTACGACTACTGCAAAAAAAGTTGGTTCACTGTGCCGTGCCAAACAGTTTTTTCTCATCAGAATCCATCTAGCATGTTTACAGATCTACCATTCGTCCATGTATTGAATACTGCTATCATATCTGGTCTAGTACTCCTACTAAATATCACAAGATTCTTGACAAAATGCAAAGAAAGGTCTGTAATATAATCGATCCTAACCAGGCAATTCGACTTCAGTCCCTTTCTCGCCGACTAGTGTTTTCTACCCTCTCTTGTTTCTACAAATATTTTCACAGTAGCTGTTCTGATGAGCTTTTTTCCCGGTGCCCCGACAACATGGATTTAAACGTGATATTAGATTGGCTGTTGAACTAGCTAGATGCAGTTGCCACTTTTGCTCCAACAGTTTCTTTTCTCGCACCTCCCACCTGTGGAACTCCCTTCCGATTTCTTGCTTCCCTGATAACTAAAATTTTCAAAAAATGTAAGTGCGACGTCAATCGCTACCTTCCGTTTTCTTGAATTCCCTTTATCTTCTGTCCTTTTCTCAATCCTCCCCATTCTCAGTCTTTTCATTCTCTTTCACTCTCAATCCCAGTAACCACCAGCATTCTAGTGGCATTACTGCCTTGCTTGGGGTAAAACAATAAAAAAAAATATGATTTATGTGTGGGTTATGAATTCTAAATGTTTTTTTTAAAGTAAAATGGAAAGTGAGATGCATTCTTCTGTTTTCCAGTAAGGAAATAAGGATTTACTAACAGCTAAAAAGATATGTTCCGTTTATGGAGATGGTGACATAGCTGAAAATGCTGTTCGTGAATAGCAAGTAGTTCACAAAATTCACAAATGAAAATTTTATCTGGAAAATCGAAAACATTCCAGCGGATCTGCAGTTGTTGATAATGACCAAATCGAAATACTGATTAAAAATTAACTCAGGTCACATGACACGAGAAATCATAAAGAAGCTCCATGATTTCTTTTTGTTTTGTTTTTTTTTTTTTTTTTTTTTTGTGTATATATATATATATATATATATATATATTTCACCCCAATCAAGGCGATAATACATCTAAGACGCAAGGGGGTTACTTGGAATGAAAGAGAATGAGAAGACTTTAGAAGCAACCTGAAACCCAATCCTAAACAGGAAACAAGTGATAAACCTTTACTCCTATTCAATAGACGGGGAAGAACCGGGTTATAGGCAAACCTATCTACTCCTGTCTTATATGAGCTTTGTAAAGCATTTTGCAAACACTTGAATACATGAATCACTATAATGTTGGAGTGCCTCCCGATTTAATTGAAAAAAAAATAATAGATTGCGCTTCCACCTGCGATCCTCAGACACCAAAAAAACGGCCCAATGTTTAAAAGAATGATCATAGACAATGAAAAATGACTTGTTTGTAACAATGTGCAACGAAAATGGCCTGGGTAAAACGAAATTAACCATCGTTAACCACCCCAAAAGCCACCGACTTCAGGAGAATGTTATGTTACGTATCTGCTAGGAATGAAAGGGGACTGTGTACAACAAGCTCCTTCCGCAAAATCAGAAAGTGTTTAATTCAAATAAGTAGTCTTCCCTGTTGGACCGATTAGCGACAGCAGTCGAGGGAAAGCGTCTGAAATTGGTCAATTGGGAAGATGTCGTCTTTCATCCGAACAACACCAGACCCACATTTCTTTGTTTTGTTTTTTGTTTGTATTTGTTTTTGTTTTTTGTTTGTATTTGTTTTTTTGTTTTTGTTTGTTCGCTTGTTTGTTTGCTTTGTTTGTTTGCTTTTTTTTGTTTTTTTGTTTTGTTTTTTTTTGTTATTTTTTTGTTTTTTTGCAGACCCTGCCCATTACGTTTCCAACTTATTCCGATCCCTATCAAATTCTCTTAATGGGAAGAACTTCAATTATCTGGAAGTCTGTAAAAAACATTTAGACCAGTCATCACACAGAAAGGTGCCAAGTTCTACCAGACCTGAATCATGAGGCTGCCTAAAAGATGGCTGCCTAAAAGATGGCTAAAGATAATGGAACAAGACACTTTGAATATGGTTGAATAAATCTATATGCAAACATCTAAATATTGTTTTTGAAACTTACTTAAAAACTCTACAAACTTTTGTTCCAACCCAAGATTAATTCAAGAAACAAATACCGTCTCTTGTCGATCATGCAAACAAAAAGGGGTTCAATCATCTTCGAATTATGACGCATTACGTTGAAAATATGTCAGAACGGGTTTCTGTTCAACTCGCATTAGAACATTTTTTTAATTTCTAATTATTTTTATTTTATTTACGAATAAAATTTTATTCCTTTACACTTCTGATCTGGCATTTAAGTCTATCAAGCTCAGGGATAGAAGTGAAGCTGGCAATAAGATCATAGTCAGAACCAGAGAAACGATAAATGCCAGATCAAAAATGTTGGTTAAATGTCGGCATTCTAAGAAATTCTATCTGGCGCTTTTGGCATCAGATTAATAGGAAAAAAGTGGGACCCCCTCCCCCAGCCAAATTTTTATCTGTTCCATAATTCTTTAACCTTATACCATCCGCACTGTCAGTGGGGTTACTTAATTATATCCACGCCCTTATTCGAATATCCTGTCACTTACAGCAAGTGACGGAGCGTTAGCTGGTAACTCGCCACGGTATTTATCTCTTTAATACGATTTTAGACGATTCTGTTCTTTTATATAGGGCATATATTAACTGTTATCTTTTTACATCTGGGTTATTAAGATATATAATTGAGCATTTAGGTAGCAATCCCACTTTCATCCACGTTTCATTAAAGCCGACGAACAAAGTACTGCGATTAAGCTTTTTATTTAATTTTTTTTGGGTTTTTCTTCTTTTTTTAAGCATTTCCTACCAAGCGTGGCGGGAGTGCCACTAGCACGCAAGGGGTTACAGAAAGTGGGAGCAATAGTAAAAAGGCGTGATAGAGGAAAGGATGAAGAGAAGGACGGGAATTAGATCAAGACATCGGGAGATGTCGATTGACATTGTTTTTGAATGATTGAAGATTATAGCTAACAGGGAAGCAACTAAGATGAAGGGAGTTTCACAGACGGGAAGTTCGAGACGTGAACCTATTGGAGTAGAAGAGACGGCTACATTTAACAGTTTCGACAGTGAATGGGTGGGATTGAGATGCCAAGCTAGTAGCACGCTTAAATTCATGTAGTTTGGGAACCAGCGAAAGCAACTCGTCGGAACAGTTACCGTGAAAGTATTTGTAGAAAAGACAGAGGGAAGCGACGTCACGTCTGTGAGAAAGTGACTGTAGACGAGATGGCAGATTAGGACCAATCTCATTATATATCCGTCACTGGATTCTGTCGAAAATCTTGAGACGAACATCGGAGACTCTAAACTGTATATGGCAGCAGTGTGCGTATAAGTATATTCTTTTCTGGATATAAAGTGTGTAAAAATTGTCTAAATGTTCTTCATATCCGATCGCTTTCGGCTATTCGTTTTGCCATTATCAATGATGATTTTTATTTTATGCTGATATGTTGAAAGGAGACACAGGGAGTTTTTTATTTCATTTTAGGTCGGGGACAGACTCAGGGGAAGGGGCGGTGGTAATATATCCATTTTTTTTTAAATTATGCCATATTGGCTACAAAAGGAACATTCTGAAAGGTATTTAAAGCTGTGTGAAGCTATCAAACTTTTCATCATTGCTTTTCCAACTTCCTATATGGCTGAATGTGGTTTCAACGCAGTTACACAGCTTCCTACTAAACAAAGAAACCGGCAGCAAATTACAAAACAAAGTGATTTACGATTACTTCCAAGAAGCATGGAACCTAGAATAAGATCTTTAGCCAGTAATCAGCAAAGTCAACGATCGCATTGGAAACATTGAGATAAGCTTTCAAATGAACCTAAAATAAGAGTCTTAGCCAGTAAGCACCAAAGTCAACCATCGCATTGAAATCATTGAAATAAGCTATACAATAAAAATAGTTTTTTAGCATTTTAACCAGCGGCATTTATTATAGAATTGAAAACTATATTAAATAAATTTGCACTAACACCTAAGTGTTATCTTGCTATGAATATTCGAAATTGAAGTTGACAGGGTGGGGGTTAGGGTTCGTCAGCAAAAAGACTGTGCCCAAAGATGGGTGAACTGATTGAAAAAGATTGGGAAACACAGATCTAGACTATTTACGTTATTCGAACTATTGTCCTCATCTTTGTTGCCATATTTATCACAACGTTTCGGCCGTTGTACGCTCCGGCCTTCTTCAGGTGGTTGAAATGTCGAACTGAACCCTTTATTTCGCTCACTGGGGTAGACTGTTCTATTTCCACGTGCCATGTCTAATGGATGTCAGTTATCAGTTATCTCCTGTTAATCTCCCTCTCCAAGTTCTCCACCGCTTTAACCGGGTATTGAACTCACACTCTTTGGGTCCTGTCACTGAATCTAACTAACGCCTTTATCCCCAGCGAGCGAAATAAAGGGTTCAGTTCAACATTCCAACCACCTGAAGAAGGCCGGAGCGTACAACGGCCGAAACGTTGTGGTAAATATGGCAACAAAGATGAGGATGATAGTCCGAACAATATAAATAGTGTACATAATACCTCATCTCAGAAATATAGACAGATACTGATCTAGAGTTATAAGAATTTTTATTTTATTTTCCAGACATGGCCAGCATATGCCGTGTTCATAATTGATGCTATTGATTGTTGCTTTTTTTTCACATCAATGCTTTCATTATTTTCCATTATTTGCTTCCATATTTACATATGGATGAGGCTATTGCACTTGTGTTTTCTACAAGTATGTTTCCCGTGGAGTTTGGTAGATTTCCGTGTGTGTTTAAATGAATCCTAACTGAACTATCGTTAGAGAGGTGTAACGTGAGTCTTCTTGATAGGCACGTAGTTGTATGTCCAATATAATTATTCAGAAATTTGGTTTGATCAGGAACGCAGTTCCTAAAAGCGCATGTGAATTCATAAATATTATTGGTTCTCTGTAAATTAGATCTTGCATGTCTGTTGTTATTGTTGATGATAAGGTCAGCTGCTTTAAATTTATATAGTAAATAATTGATTTAATTTTCTTGTTCTGGTCAACTGGGATTGTGCATTTATAATGTTTCTAAGAGAAAATTCATCTTGCTTATATATATATATATATATATATATATATATATATATATATATATATATATAATTCAGAGAGAAGAAAACAAAGGAGTCATTTACACTCTCTCCTCTCTCTCTCTCTATTTAACGTTTTCAAAAGTAATTTATAATCTGTTATTTTTTTTTTCTTCCTCTCCTTCTTTCTTCTCTTCTCTCTTGCTTTCCCTTCTCCCCACCAATCTTGTATATCAGTCCAGAGAAATTGTCTCCATTTATTAAGAGCTTTCGTTCTGAAGACATGAATATATAGAAACATTCACGAAATAAATTATAACCGAAATGGATTTTTAAGGTTTTCATCTTGATTCATTATATATATATATATATATATATATGTGTGTGTGTGTGTGTGTGTGTGTGTGTGCATACGGTGCTCTGGATAGCTATCTGGTACGCTGAACCTTCGGGTGGACGGTCGTCACTTGTTCTCAACCATCTCCTAAATTTCTCATTTCATGACTCGAAGTCGCATGCCCGGTAAACCGTTTCAACTGGCATCTTAACTTCACATGAGGTGTTAGGGGTGGGTGGGTAAAGCGCCACCACTGGGCGAAGAACCTCCTCGACGCAGGCCACCGACCAGGGCGAAAGGGTTCCTCAGATGAACTAAAACGATCACGATTTCGCGACCAATTTGGAGGACATCGGTTGAGGTCTAATCTGGAAAGAGATGAGCTCCGCCAGGTTAAAAACTCCAAAGACACGCTACATTATGAGCACATCAAGAAACCACCCACTTCTTCTTCTTCTTCTTCTTCTTCTTCTTTCGCCCTTAAGGACGAAAAAAAAAGAACATGGCAGAGGAATAGGATGATGATGATGATGATGATGATATTGACCATTTTTAAAATGTCATATTTCTTACACTATTTAGTGGAAAGATTAAATTAATTTTGATAAAGACTTACAATCAAATATTTTAACAAGAAAAACATGTTATCTCTTTTTATGAACAATACACTAAGTTACCCAAAATACGCACAAGATAAAAATTAACAACAAAATAAGTAAATCAATTCTAAGCTGAATAGATTCCCATTTTGATTATTTTTTTCTCAAGGAATATTTTCTTTTCTTTTCGCTACTTTTTAATAACTCAGGATCGATGCTTTTCGCAAAAATGAGATCTCGTGATAAGCACATGTTAATTGTTAATTTCTTATATTAATAATTTTGTAATCCGTCACACGTACATAATACAATAAGAAAAAGACTTCAAAGTAAAATAAAGTATTTAATTACCAAACGCAATTAAAATACATTAACAACAAAGAAGTAAAAAGTCAACTGAAAAAGTATTGATTACTTATCACTTAATACACGATTGCGTAGAGCTGCAAAGTACTAATTCGTCTTGAAACACGTGACACTCGACTTTAACGTCCGGGTTAACACAATAGTTAACACGTAATAGTACGCCCCCCCCCAGTCTGTGGAATGATATCTCTATTTATAGGAAATGGCTGTCTACACCTCCATTGTCTAGAGATTCACGTTCGAACTCCGGTGTCAGCAGTGACACTTTTCATTCATATATGATAAATAACATCCTTCCTGTGCTGCTATACGGCGCCAAGATGTAGCCTCTCAGGCTTTGTGTCCCGCGCTCTCAGAACCAACTAGGTGGATGCATTTGTTCGACCTTAAGAGGGGCTCCGCCGGAGGACCAGTCAGCCGAGTATGCTCCACACCATCACTCCGATTACGTTCTGCGACGACCTGATGACCCCGCCCCCATAATAATTCTTTTTTACGTAGGAATATTGTATTAACATTTTTTTGAAGATAATGAGTTTCAAGTACAATCCCTGCTATTTAACCCATAGCTGAGGGAGAAGTGGTAGATTCATACCTTTCACGAGAGTATTTACCATTCGGTCCTCCGGGTTTCTTCGGGTGCCTTTCGATCTGGTTAACCTACAGAGAATGTCGAATTAAACACTTTATTTAATCTACGAAGGTAGGTTGTTCTCATTGCAATGCATCTATCAAGGGACCTCCTGTCTGGTGTTTGTTTTTTTGTTGTTTTTTTTAGTACAAAAATTATTAAATAAAGATTAAATAAATTGTTCAGCTCGCAATTCCCTGAAGATTACCCGGATCGACAGGCACCTGAAGAAGGCTGAAGAATAGCCGAAACACTGTGATAATAAAAACAAACATGGGGATATTAGTCCGACTGTAAATAATAATAACTGGATCACAAAGAAACTGGAATGTTGTGATAATAACATCAAAGATAAGGACAATAGTCCGAGTTTAAGCAACGTAAATAAAGATAACTCTTCATACCAGAGATTCGGGCAAAAATTTAAAATTTCAGAACAATTCTTTTTTTTATCTAGATCCAAATGATATTCTTCCAACATAATTTTATAACATTCATAAGTTTTGCGATCGGCTGACAATGAAATAGTTATTTATTTTTAGAAAGATGACATTTATTTGATACCAAAAAAAAAACTCCATTGCTTCGTAAAAATACCTGAAGTCGAGAACAATGTCATTAACATGCAACTGTCAAGAATGGGGTGTTAGAATCATTAGCAGATCACGGAAAGCTCACGAGCTAAACGTTTTAGAAGAACATGGTCGGGCTGTCAGTTGACGAGCTAAATGCACGTGAAGAGAGTCACGTGAAAAGCAGCACGTGTAATTGCTGATAAGTTAGGGATAAAAATAAAGCCTTCAGTTAAGCAACGTGTATTCTTAAATTCTAAAGAAGGCTTTCTTATCTCAATAAACAGGAGCCATTTTGTTTGCGCGGAAGTAAATACATATCTACGGATATAATAAAGAAGTCTATGTATATTAAATATTTTCAAATGTTTGTATTTAGTTGTTAAATGTTGTGGATAGTTTATTTGCTTCTCTATTAATCTTTTACGTGCCGTGCCGGGCCGTGCCGGGCCGTGCCGGGTCCTGAACGATCATAGCTATCCACAAACATCTATACAAGCTTAGGTTCATTAGATTTAATTTTTTTTTTTTTTACTTTATTATTCACATAGTACAAGACCTAAGAGTCACTCAAGGTAGAGACTTACTGAATGGTGTCGTTTATAGACGTAAGAATTTTAGATTATGAGGATATGTTGGATATATAACGATTAACCCTAAACATGAAGAGATCGTAATGATCGGGGAAGCCTCCTTTCGGGTATTTGTTCCATAAAGCAGCAGCCATTGGGAATAAGCTGTCAGAATGAAATTTAAAAATGGAATATAAATGGATTGAGAATGATGTGCTCTTGTGTACATGTCTGTAAAGGTTTGAATTTGTTGAAAATAATGAATGTTGTACATGGAAACATTTTCCATGGAAATCGCATCTGTGAAAAGGGGGTTGTAGAGTGCAAAATAATTCAACTACAAGGTCGCGTAAATGCTTTTGGGCTTTGTCAAAGTGAGTATTACGCTGTTCCAGTCCAGATATGGCAACAGTATTCTATTTTTGGTTTGATCTCTCAAGGAATTTCTAAAGCAGTACAAGGAGCTAACCGTTTTTCCAGCATCTTTAGCGATAGATCGAGTATGTAAGTTCCACTTGCGTTCTGATGTGAACCTGAATGACATCCGGTGACATGATTACAAATACAAAGTCAAGCTACACCTTTATACGCACAATGTCAGTCGAAACCTTTTGAGTCATTTCATCCGCTCTAATTTTTAAATTTAATTTTTCTCAAAGAAAAAAGATTTCTGAAAGAAATGAATGTTTTATATTGGAAAAAGCAGGCTAACTTAAATCAGTTTTCATAGAAATATGCACTTATTTTAACTAAAACATATCGCAAATATAAAGCACACTTCGGGTGCGTTCAATATTGTGATTACTTGCATGTGTGGCTAAATATATATCACTTCTGTTCAATAATAATTGTTATATTTACATAACTTTTTTTCATTTGGTTATTGGCAACACTTATTAAAAGTTACGTTTACGTTCCCTAGCAACAATTTAATGTTGTTCTATTTGAATCTACCAAAAGTATTTTTAAATAAAAATTTAAACCGATAGTAATTGTAACGGTAATATTAACCGTTTCCCTACAAGGAAATATTTGCCATTCATCGACCCAGTAGCCAGCCGCTTGAAATCTATAAAATCTTTCTCTTAAAAAAAATTTTCAGGAAAATAGTTTTCTCAAGTCCAGTAGCTGTTATCGCTCTTTCTAGCACTGATGGGAGTTTTCTTCCTAATCTTTTATTTTTGAAGTAGTGTGGAAAGTCAATATCATAATGTCATTATTTTCTATTCAAGTTACATATGCAATCCGTTTTAATTAGGTAAGCAAAAGTTGAAATTTTTATAATTACACTTGTTGTTTATACATTTTAATAAATAATCCCAACCATTAGTGGAAATTTAAAAACAAGGACAGTAAACTCCGAAATGGTAAATGACACTCGAATGTCGTGTTCCACTATTTGTTATAATGTCTTACAAATGTATTATTAATAGGCAGCACCATCACTGTTGCTTCAAAAGAATTTAGAGTACATTGTATCACAACGTGTCAAAAATGATTATATGTGAATAAAAATGTTTAAATGTTTCTCAAAGTTAATTCTTTCGATCAGTGAATTTATAAATTATTTAATTTTCGTTGTGTTTTTTTTTTTTTTTTATTTACAAATGTATCAACTATTTCGGGACAACTGTTATGAACTAAATAAAACAACTTTCATGAGAAATTTTCATAATTCTATATAGAAATATGCCAAACCAATACTCATATTTCTCATATGTGTTAGTAAAAAACAGAATTTGAAATATATTGCCTCAAACCTGATTTTTTTTCAAAATCGTTTTACCCCCAAGCCAAGTGATAATACCACTAAATTGCAATGTGTTACTAAGAGAAGAAGAGAAAGAGAAGACTTTAGGGAGAAGAAAGAAAATAAAAGAACAGGGTCCAGGAAGAAAGGAAGATGACGATTGACATTGCACTTAAATTTTTGAAGATTGCAAGTGGCAGAGAAGCAAAAAAACCTGAAAGAAAGTTCCACAGGTGAGAACTGCGAGTGAAGAAACTATTAGAATAGAACTTACGGTTACAATGAGCTACTTCAATAGTAAAACGATGAGGCCTATTACATGTAAATTAAATTAGCTAAATGTTTCTCAAAATGTATGTTTCCAAGCAGTGAAGTTATTTCATTTTCAATGAGTTGATTTTGTTTATTTGTTGTTGTTTGTTTTTCATTTACAAAACACGTCTGTTTGAGAATAAAATTCCCACACCAAATATGATAACTACTATGAAATAGTAATGTGAAAAAATAAACAGTAATATATTAAATAGTATCATAATAAAATAATAACAATAATAATAAAATTCACCAAATGATATACTGAATGATATCCCTTTGTCACTCTTCCTCTCTCCTTTTCTGCCCCTCCTTCATATGTATGCATGTGTGTATGTGCGCACACACAAGCTTGTGACTATTCCAATCTGAATAGGTCTACTTTCATTCTGGGCTTGATCCACGTTGATCGGTCCAGAAATCTAACCTCGTACAAGATTAAGGTGACCTTAATATCTATTTATTATATCAATTTTTTTCAAATCTGCTCATTGGCTTAACGAACTGAATATCAATAAATGGCGTGTCTGCCTAGTAGGTCACTTGAAGAGATACATGCAGTTATCTTTTTAAAACTATTAGTACCGATATAATTTTATTTACTAAATTCTTCGTCCTACCCACTTTTTTGGAATTTTGTGTAAATATGACACTGACTTGTTAAAAAAAAAAACGGATAACAATGTTCACTGTATTTTTGTGTGTTTTGTGTTTGTGTCTGATGTGTGTTTGTGTTTGTTTTGTGTTTGAATGTGTGTTGTGTCTGCTTTTTTTGTTTTGTGTGTGTGTTTGTGCTTCTGTTTTTTATGTGTGTGTGCATTTTTTTAATTCTGTGTAAATATAACAATAAATTTTAATTAAACAAACAGATAATTGTGTTTTGTTTGCGTGTGTTTGCGTGTGCTTTGTTTGTGAATGTTTTGTGTCTGTGTGTTGTGCATGTGTGTGTGTGTGTGTGTGTGTGATGTCTGTTTTTTGTTTGAGCGTTTTACGTGGATGTTTTATGCTTGTGTGGGTGTCTGTTGTGTGTTTATATGTTATGTGTTCCTGTGTGTATTGTGTTTTTGCGTGTGTTTTGTATGTTTTTTGTTATATTTGTATTTGTTGTGTGTTAGTGTCAGTATGTGTGTTGTGCGTGTGTATTGTGTATAAGTGTGTGTTTTGTGTGTATGCGTATTTGCTATGTCTATGTGTTGCGTTTAGTGTGTTTGTACATATGTTGTTTGTTTATGTTACGCGTTTTGTGTATGTTATGTTTTGTGTGTATGTGGTTTGTGTATTTGTGTGTGTGTTGTGTATGTTTTCCTGTGCTGTGTACGTTTATATGAGTGGGTTGTATAAGTTTATAAACTCAAAACAACACTTATATATATAATAAAATTTACATTCACGCCGATGAAGACTGGTGCATATATTAAACCCAGGAATGAAATTATTGGTGTTACATTGAACAAAATTTCATACGATTTCAAATGCGTTTGCGTCTATGTATGAATGCAGATAGATAGATAGATAGATAGATAGATAGATAGATAGATAGATAGATAGAAAGAAAGAAAGAAAGAAAGAAAGAAAGAAAATAATATTATAATATTGTAGTATTATATTATAATATAGTATAAGATATGTGTCTACATTGTATATATTCATTTGTGTGTTGCTATGCGGTGGCTAAATACGTGCATACTCCCCACCAGCACAAATGATCGGTGTTCAAGCGTAAATAAAATCCAATGCAAATTTTCAATCTCAGTCATCCCCAGCGCTTAGAAAAATGGAGAAAAAAAATCTCCCCTCCCCCCACCAGCACATCTGACCCTTCCCTGGATTAATTATGGTTTAGCAAATTATTTTACGCAATGAGTTTATTGATAATAACAATTAAAGTCTGTGTATTTTTCTAACAGTAAATCGGCTCTTTACTTATTTTCCATAACTCCCAAATTCTTTCTGTTCAAATGCTGAACAGACTAAACAAAGAAGATAAGCTATCACAGATTTGTCCAGCCGCCGCTCAAACTGTCTTGAATTTAAAATAAACAATGCCCACGCCCACATTATTAAACACAGAAAAAAATGGACGCCTTTATCAGGTGATCCATGGCATCCAACCCTTGACTCAAGTGCAGTAATCGGTTCTCGGGCATAGGTTACAAGTATTTTATCTTTTGTGCTATTTTTATCAACATATCGTAATCAATACAGTTGTCTTGTTTCGTGTGAATGTTGACAACAGTCCAAAATGTTTACAGAGATTCTTGTGGGCTGCGTTGCTGTTAGCTACCTGAGGTTTGTAAGCGGGTACAAATTTGCTAAAAGCTCGATTTTCATAGCCTTGTTCGTTCATTTTTTTAGACACCTAGCATTTTATCCTCTTAACTCCCTGAAATATCGAATCTACTGACTTAGGTGAAACACCGGCTTTAAAGATATACTGTGTTAAATTTTGAAAAAAATGTATAAAAAGTTTCTTCTATGATTAGATGTTAGCCTATAAGTTGTGCAATATCCAGCGCCGAAGACGCAGCTTAAATTTGAAAGTTTGTTTTTATATATACTAATGCTCCCCCAAATAAAATGCCTAAGAGCCACTCAAGGCAGAAGGTTAATGTGTGGTGTTTAAATGAACTTGAGAAATGATAAGAAGGGAAGTTACTGGGAGCTATGCACGAAAGATAACGGTTAACCCTAGAGTTTAAACTAGAGTTTAAGATTGCAGTGATTGGGAAAACATCCTGCCGAGAGTCTGTTCCACGAAGCAGCAGTTCTTGGGAATAAGCTGTCAGAGTGGAATTTACTTCTTATTAATGAAATACGAAGGAATTGAGGATTCCTTTTGCATATGGTATAACTGGTCCTAGTTGGAAAGGTGCTGGGACTAAGGAAATTAGCTCGTTAGAACACATGTCATGGAAGTAGCGAGAGTCTCCCAACGTTTCGTTTATGGGAAAGAAATTGTAGGGTGGGGAATAATTCATCACCCACAGGAGAAGTAGCTCTTTCGGGACCGATTATTAAGTATTTTTAAATGTGAAGTTATTATTGTGCAAAGCTCAATATTTTAAAGTCCGCCGATTTTTGTTTAGTATTTGAGTGCAAACTATGCCACAGTTTTTGGTTGGGCCTCTAGATACTCAGAACCTGGAAGATGATCTCTCTTCTGATCTGTGGGGGAATGGCATGTAGCAGTCACAACATTCAAAACCAAACTAGTACAGTTTTATTATCACCTAGCAAACCCTGACCTTATTCCTGTTCCGATGAACGACTCTACTCTCTATGAGTCCCCTTGCCTGGGATACTAAGATATTGGGATACGAGTTCACACCAGACCTCAAGTGAAATTCGTATATATGATCCATTGTATTATCAAGTTTTCCTATCGGGAAGATCCATGAAGGTCGTCGTTAATTGCCAGTCTACTGAAGTCTATGGGATTGATACAAGCTTTAGTGTTTTTATCCTCTTCCTGCTTTCTATTAACACTCCGTCCAGAAACATTCTCAGATCATTAGTAAATATCTGATGATACCACAATTTATGGGCTCACCTCCAAAAATATAGATGAGCTCGATCAGTTGAGCTCGATTCTAATTTTAACAGGTCAATGGCGAAAAACTGGCTTGTAACATTAAGTATTTCCCAAACTAAGCAAGTAACGTTCCATCTTCAATGTGCAGAGGCTGGATTTTCTTCAGTCTTGATGAACGGTTCTACACTCTCTGTCTACTGAGACTTAAGTTCATTCCAGACTAAAAGTGGAACTCATATATACGATTCATCGCTAAAGGTACTGAAAAAATATCTGTTCTTTATACCGCTCCAGAAAGTATCTGACTACTCCTGCTTGCTCTATCTTGACAAGAGTCAGATTAAATCAAAAAACGGATTATTACTGCCATATCTAGATTGGAGTTGCCCAATCCTCACTTTCTAACCTTGATAAAGTTCAAAGGCGCTTAAGTGGCCTTGTGGACGATGAATTGTTGTCCGTAATTTTTGTATAATTTAGACGACAATTTATACATTTGCACCCTGTAAATAACTTTGTAACTCGATGGCAGAAATGTTCAACGTTCCTATTTTAACTGATTTATACACTGTTTAAATACATTCATTTAAGAAAAAAATTTGATTCTAATATCGGACATTATATTCCGAAAAACCTAATAGAATATTCTTGAGCGTTCTCTCAATCAAAATTTGAAAATTTAACTTTATTTTATTTTTCTCCACGTTACTTTTGTGTATAAATACAGGTTAGTAAATAAAATTTCTTCACTTTCCGGGATAAATCCCTTCAAGGAACGAAACGTATTGGCATAAAAGGTTTTCTTTTTGTCTTATTTATTTTGTTTTGTTTTTTGTTTCTTTATTTTTCTTGTTTTTTGTTTTGTTTTTTTAGAAAATAGACTAAGTAACATAGGTGCATATATTTATATATGATTTAATATATGTATATAGTGATGCAGTAAGTAGTTACTGTCTCACTGTAAGACACTTACAAAATATTTATATCCTTCCAGTGCTTATATTTACTTTAACTTTACATAGATAAAGTTTTTTTTAAAATACTTGATAAAATGTATTTTTAAAATATCCTATTCCGAAAAAAATATCAATAAAAGTAAAAACGTATTCGAACATATTGATTTTCATATTTTTATTGATTTCATATAATTATGGAATCTTGGTACTCTTTTCCTTGCCTTCCAATTATTAATGTTTTGGTGCATCCCTCTCATATCTTTCATGCTCCGCCGTAAATTTTCACTTGAATTTAAATTCGGAGTTTGATTAGGCCGCTGAAGCACCTTTACATTGTTCTGACAAAACTATTCGCAAATGACTTTAAATGTATAATTAGGATCAGCCTTTTTTTTCTTTCTTTCTTTTAATGTTATAACCTGCTCCAAGAGAATAAAGCAATTTCCAAAATATTCCAATATATCAATGAGATGACCCTGTACAACTGAAAGAGAATCACTGATTTTTACACCGCGTACTTTACTGAGAGAATTTTCATTTTTCTTCATATATGATGTTTGCATTATATGCAAAATGTTCAATTTTCCTTTCATCCAATCAAATAATATCATTCCAAAAATTATTAGATTTATCTAAATGCTCACAGGCGTATTTCACGGGAGAGTCCCGACATATTTGTTGCAGCAGAAATGTATTACATGGAGTCGTCTGCTTTATGCGTCGTGTCACTTCAGAACGAAGGTGATCGCAGCTCTCCACAATTTCCTTTTATTTTTGTAACTCTTAATAGATTTTGTCTTTCTGCTGTTTCTCCTAAACTCTGTTCTGCTATCTATTATTCAAGGGCATTAAGTATCTTATGCGTTGATTTCCTCTGTCCCTCTTACTCTCAATCTGTCTTGCGAGCGTCAAATTTTCCAAGCCCTCTTTCCTCATTGCGTACCCTAGAAATTTCAACTAATGTTAAGCATAAATTTCCTTTTTGTATGCATTTTCTTTAAAACTTATTCTGTCCAAGCACCCTTCTGTAGAATCACATTTCTGTTGCTTCATGTCTCTTCTTCATCTTTGAGGAGATTGTCCAGCATTTACTGCCATATAGGAGGAAAGGTACCACGTAAGAGTTTAGTACTCTATTCCTTGTTTCTAACGAAGTTTTTCTATTTCTTAATAACTTAGCTTTTGGAATGCATCTTTGACTATCCCAATGCACCTTCGGATTTCACTGTCGCAAATTAAATATACTTCCCAGATATTTAAATTTTCGTACTTGTTTGATTTGTGTTATTTTCAATTTGTAATTAGTACTTTGGGCTCATCCATTTGAACTCTGTTTTCTCTTGCAGTTGATGTTTAATCCGTTCTTCTCGCTTTCCATAGCTACCTTCTTTAGGAGTTTTTGTAGTTTCCTTTCGGTGCCTGCTATCAACACTATGTCATGGAGTACGGGATACTAAACCATTCATTTACAATTTATTACGAACACTTCTCTGTTTAAACAATGTTCCAGCTGCGCTTAAATCATCTTGGATCTCCTTTCAAGCTAGCATTGGATCTGCTTTGAGTCTTAAGATTTTCAAGTTGCCTTGTGTAACTGAAATTTATGATGGGGTCAAACTTCCACAATTTGTGGATTATCGACCCACTTATATTGACGGGAATATTAAAACATCTTAGCAGTGTCCCAAGAGCTCAAACGTTCATAATGTTGCTCAATTACAACGTTCTTTTGTTGAGTTGAGAGACACTTTACTTTGGACATGAGTGCCTCGTAGCAAGAAGCTGGAGTAGTAAATAAGAACTATAACAGCATTATAAGCATATAACAGCATATAACCTTATTGAAGTATTGCAGAAAGATTCATAATGTTTCTATGCAGCTGAAAAAAAATTTAGAACAAAATCCCTTCTTAAAATTGTTATGATAACTTTTAAATAGAGGTTATTGTTTCTTCCACAGTTACGTTTGCTCATATTCTGAAATCCATACAGATATCAATCCAAATTGAGATAGATAGATAGATAGATAGATAGATAGATAGATAGATAGATATTAGTGCTTCCTTCAATTAGATCAACCATGCGTTCTGTTAATATATTAATATCATTAATCACAAAAAATATACTTAGTTGATAATAATTACCCGTGAATAGGTAATCTATTATTATGGCCTGCGAAACAAATATAACATCCTCCCCCCACACACACACGCATTTATATATATATATATATATATATATATATATATATATATATATATATATATATATATATATATATATATATCCAGGTAAAATGAGAACAAATAGATTATAATTCCACTGTACGTAACATTTAATTTAAAAGAGAGCTCAATACATAGTAGAGCTAAATATTATTTATTTTAGGATTTTAAAACATCCCTGCATAATGCCAATTATAATGGTATAAATGTGTCCCCTTGGGCGATGTTAAACTACTGGCGAGTGAAAGATTAACTTAATTTCAAAAGCGTAATTCTTTTACAAATAAGCTTGTGGACTTTGCCGTGATTAACCAATCGAATGTGACCTACGCTAAATTCAAATTCACTGGGGAAAGAAATTTATATAGGTCATGAAACGAAGTTGTCTGCATATAAAACCTAGCCAATTTCCTTATGGGCAGATACAGGTTGTTACATTATTTCGTTGGATGTATCGAAGTCTGACGTTCAACTTTCCTAAGAAATAAAAGCGTGAGAGATGGAGAGGCAATTTAACATAATGCTAACTATGATCGTTCAACTTCTTACATAAAATTTTGCAGTTGATAAATAAAAGGTTCCTTTAAGCAACTTTTAAATGACTTAACCGTTCGAGAAAAAAAATTGGGCAGCAATTATTCTTTCAAACATGTTTCGTTGATATATAACAGATAGGGAAAAATTTAATAAATTTTTATTTAGTTTTTCTAATATTCTTACTTTTTTCCGTTTCATTTGGGTAAGGAAGTATAAAAATTGTTCGTAACGCCTATTGTCCCAATTGCTTTCTGTCACTTCTTTAGCCATTTGCAATTGGTTTATTGTTAATAGTGGTTACTTTTTTTTCATGTCGTTTTGTGACGCCTGTATAGTAATAGCGTTTATTCATGAAATGAATGTGGCTGTAATTCGAGTTGACATCTATCTATTCTTAAAAAACATATATATATATATGTGTGTGTGAGTGTGTGTGTGTGTGTTCATTTGATTTGCAAATTTTTCAGTTAAAATTTTTATCAAGAATTATGAAAATAACTGACAAAATTTGATAAATTGTTTCCACTTTATCTTGCAACAGAAAACAATACTTTAGAAGCAACGGGTAGGGTCTGAATTTTACGTATACCAAACACCGGCTTGGTGAGATTCTTATCAAAACATATCAGACAATTTTGAGAAAAAAAATTATTTCAAAATGCTGAAAGAAAGTGCAAAAAAGAAAGAAAGACGAAAAGAGTAGAAGAAAAGGAAGTTAGTAGAAAGAAAGAAAGAAAGAAAGAAAGAAAGAAAGAAAGAAAGAAAGAAAGAAAGAAAATGAAAAAGAAAGAAAAGGCAAAAAGAAAGAAAAAAAAAAAGAAGAAGAAAAGGAAGTTAGTAGAAAGAAAAGAAAGAAAGAAAGAAAGAAAGAAAGAAAGAAAGAAAGAAAGAAAGAAAGAAAGAAAGAAAGAAAGAGAAGGCAAAAAAGAAAGAAAGACGAAAAGAGTAGAAGAAAAGGAAGTTAGTGAAAGAAAGAAAGAAAGAAAGAAAGAAAGAGAAAGAAAAAAAAGAAAGAAAAACGAAAAAGAAAGAAAGAAAAAAAAGAAAGAAAGAAAAGAAAGAAAAGAAAAAGAAAAGAAAGAAAGAAAGAAAGAAAGAAAATGAAAAAGAAAGAGAAGGCAAAAAAGAAAGCAAGACGAAAAGAGTAGAAGAAAAGGAAGTTAGTAGAAAGAAAGAAAGAAAGAAAGAAAGAAAGAGAAGGCAAAAAAGAAAGAAAGACGAAAAGAGTAGAAGAAAAGAAAGAAAGAAAGAAAGAAAGAAAGAAAGAAAGAAAGAAAATGAAAAAGAAAGAGAAGGCAAAAAAGAAAGAAATTACTTATGATATACATAAATCCTTTTGATCTTTATCTCTGTGCCTAAAATCTTTATCTACTGTGCCTAAATTCTTTCACTCCGATTATAATTCACTTTTCTTGGCATCATCTTAAATTTCTTTTTGACATGTTACACATCCCTCGACAAAACATTCTTCTTCTTCTTCTTCTTCTTCTTCTTCTTCTTCTTTGTACACTATCCCTTCAGGTCGTGGACGATCATGGCTCTCCACTTCTTGTCCTTTGTGGTTCTTAGTAAGCATTGTCTTTTTACTATCTCTGTTCTGCTAACCAATTGCACAAGCTCGTTTGGTAGGTTATTCGCTGCTTTCCTCTGTTTCTCTTGCCTTCATTATGTCACGTGAGTTACTCACATCTTTGGATCAGGGTATTCTCAGCATCCTTCCGTAGAACTACATTTCCGTTGCCTCAAGTTTCTTCTTCATCTGTGATGAGATCGTCCAGCATTCAATGCCATAGAGGAGGAACGATATTACTTAACTATTCACTGTTCTTATCCTTGATTCTTACCAATTTTTCCGTTTCTTAATTTATATTATTATTCATAATATATGTTATTTTGTTTTATTAGCGCCACCCCGTAAATCAATGAACTGCACCACAATCATTACAGTATAAATATCAATATTTAAATTAAGCAATGCTCAGTTTTCAGTCAGCACCTGACGATTACATCGCGCTTGAAACTAGTTGTGCTACCGGTGAGGAAATAAATAAATAAAAAAAAAATAAAATATATATATATATATATATATATATATATATATATATATATATATATATATATATATAAAATATGTGCATGAGTGTGTATTTGTAATAATATATATATATATATATATATATATATATATATATATATATATAAAATATATATATGTATGTAATAACATATATATATATATATATATATATATATATATATATATATATATAAATAAAACTATGGATAGAACTCTTCACAATATTAAAAATTTAGTTAAATATATATAAAGAAGACATCTGTTTATCTCGCGAGATAATGGTAGCGCCCTAATTCAGTCCTTTGGTGCCGAGACTGGGGTGATCTCTCCAGGGTGTAGGCCATGGTCTCCTTCTCGGCCGTACTGGCAAAATCCAAAGAATACGTGGCATTATATTTGAGACCAACTTGCCGGAACGTTGTCAGTATTGATAGGCAAGCATCAGCCTGTTAGTCTCATCATTGTATGCTTTCTTCTTAAACACGAGACAACATGACTAGATGTACCGACATTGGTACATAATAATAGTACAACACGATAATAGTACAACGTTATATTTAGTACTATACTTTTTAAGCGAAGATCCTTACTGCTCATTTCTTTGTCGCTGTTAATTTTTAATACATAGAGTTTCTAAAACAGGCAATAAAAAAATTACTTCTAAATACTTTTAGATGCTACATGCGTTGAAAGAGATCCGAAGAAAACACCAGCCAAATCTTTTCTTTTGAAAAAAGCAAAGATTAGCATAATAAATCTCCAAATTATATAAAACATTGAATATAACAGCAATAACGTTATTATATTTAAACATATACAAATTAATTAAATTTAATTAATTAAAGTAACTAATTAGAATTGTTTGGGATTTATGCTAGAAGTAACAATGAGTGTAATGTAATTTATGTTAAATGTAATCCCAAAGTAATGATTTCATATTAAACAGACATTTATTTTTTATAAAAAAAATATAATTATAATTTAACAAGAGGATTCAACGATATCTATTTTTAACTACAACTCTGTTATTCAAACTCTCAATCTACTAAGTTGAATTGATTAAATTAATCGTAAATAGAGCAAGGAAATTGTGAATAGAGCAAGAAAATTGTGGCTTTTTTGAAAACACTAAAACAAAAAAATGCTACTTTTATTGTCAGTTTGCTTTTAGAACGTGTAATACAAACGCAGAAATTACACAAAGATATTTGATAAGTTTGGAAACGAAGAGCTACTTGAGATATAACAAAAACTTGGTTTGATTAGAAAAGATATTCGAGTAATCCTTAGCCTGTACTGAGGGAAAAACAGTTTGCATGGGAATGAAATAAGCAAATATTCTTCATTATTCAGAATTATATTTCATTAGTTTTAACAAATTTTATCGAAATAATGTCATTCATTTTTTTTTTATCATTTCACCCCAGACAAGGCGATAATGCCACTAAGATACAATGAGTGACTGGTAGAAAATGATAAAACTTTTGAAGGAACCAGAAATCCAATCCTTAACAAGAAATAAGCAATAATATTCTAATCCTGTTCAAAATACGAGGAAGGAGTGTGAACCGTGCGATAGGCGAACGTATGTACTCCTATTAATTTAAGTTGGATGATGAAGCAATGGCTATTTTATGAATAAAAGTTAATTGGAGAAACCCAAATTAATGTGAATGTTATATGAGCAAAAAAGAAATACTGTTCTAATCGTGTCTCACCAAATTCCTTCTTTGAGTGGATCAATTCATTTGGCTACAACATCCATTGCTTAAATATGTCGATCACGATTAGCCATTATACTCCTTATAAAAAAGACTGAGAGAATTCTTTTACAATCCAGCCCAAGCTGAAATAACTCGGAGAACAGATTTCAAGCAAAGGTAACAATGTAATGTAAATGTCATATGCTTTGAGAATCTACTTGTTGCAAAATCACGTGATAACCACGACAAAATGAAGCAATCTTCTATTTATACAACATAACCGTGCGAGTATCTTTTTGGCATAAGTTCTGTTGGTTGAGCAGAAACTGCACCTTATCGGGTGAATTAGATCTTACGACCAGATTAAATGGGTACTCATAATAGCCATCACCGAAGACGCTCGTGGACATAGAAAAGCCCGGATGGAGACAAAGAACTAAATAGACTATCTAACAACCACGTTTTAAATCTTACCCGAATGCTGACTAGAGAGCGATCATTTCACAATAATATACAAAATAAGTATAAAATTCTTAAAAAAAAATAATCAATGCAACAATTAAACTGCAATATGATAAAATTCAGAAAGACTCAATTTGAAACAATATAGTTAAGAACAAATATAAAACCTTGGAAGAGGTCCATAACACAAAGTGAAACGCCTTTAGTGGAAATAACAAAAGAAGAGAGAGAGAGAGACAAGAAAAAGAGGAAACGCATGACACTGACTTAGAAGTTATATTTTTCAGTGGTTTGGTTGAGTGCAAAAATCTGTGTCTTGACTTGAGCTTCTTGAGCCGTGGAGTGGATGACGAGTGTCCGAAACCCCATCCATCTCACATTGTCATATTTGTTTTGTACCAGGAAAGAGAATATCACACGATTTCCAGTCATTTATCACCACAGCTTATATTCTGCTTCCTGTTTGATCACAGAAGTTAAGCAACGTCGAGCCTGGGTGACCACTAGGAAATACCAGGTGCTGTAAACTAGGATGTGCGGGTGGTGTAATATGGATATTGGCTGGGAATTGTTAATGAGGAGCCGAATTCCAAATTCGTGTTGGGTTTGTTATATTCACTTATGCGTAAATACTCTTGGGAGAAGTATGACTTACCCCCGGCTATGGGTTAATTAGTAAGACTTGTATCACTAAATCATTATTATCTCATCAACCACACACACCAAAATAAAATTCTTAGGATTTAAAAATATTTTCTGGCCGATATGGTTGATAAGCCGTAGAAAGCGAATTAATCAACGAATAGTTTATATTGTCACACTTTGCTTAGATAGTGAAAGGCATATTTCGTCATTTCTATACTCCTTTGAATTTCTGTTTTATACTTCCTCTTGTGTGTTGCTACACAAGCCAAATAGTTAAATTTTAACACCTGTTTGGTTTTGACGTCCCATACGAGGGTCGTTCGAAAAGACCGAAGTCACACACAGAAAGAAGAGCCATAGCAGAATATGTCGTTGTAGCAACACATTATCACTTCTTATAAAAGAAAAAAAAATAATTCAAATTTTTGTCTTCATTTCTGTGCATACAAAATTTAGAGATGTGCTACAAATATAAAAAGGGACAAACAGAGGCCCGAGCACTCTTAAAGTATCCGTAGAAGAAAGGTATGACACCAGAGAAAATCCATGAGGACATGGTATAGACATTTGTCGACGACTTCCCTTCCTATTCATCTGGGAAGTAGTGGGGTGCGGAATTCAAGCGATGCAGGGACAGCCCTGTCGTCCCAAAACCTCAATCACCGATGAACAAGTTGATACCATTCACTGTATGGTTTTGGGTGACAGACGTCTTAGTGTCAAGCAGATAGCTAAGTCTATAAGCATTAGTTCTGGTTCGGTCCATACCGTTTTAAACTGAGAACTTGGGGATGAGCATGCTGCTTGCAAGATGGGTCCCAAGACTCATAGACATAGCTCAAACCTTGGGTTGTCTATTTTGCTACATTCGGGCTTCTTAATATTGTCATGTATTCTTTCTTTCCGTAACCTGGTCTCAGTTTTCTTTCTTTTGCTATCAACTTAGTATCATCCACGTATCTTCTTACTATATAAGATGTAATAAACCCAGGGAGAAAATATATCGATGTGTTCCTCTTTATTCTACTTTAGTGTATTCAATGAATTAATATGATAGTTTATAAAAGCTTATAAGCGATTGAAGCAATAATCCTTTGAAGCATCTTGGATTAGAAGCACATGAAGTCATCCTTGAATATAAGACAAACAGATTTTTAATTCTATAACACTTGGTTTTTTTTTCTTGCCATCAAAAGTTAACAACGAAAGTTTTATGTACAAATACTTACGTAGTCGTTCATGTGAATCAAAAATGGCGTAAAATGACATACACCCTTTTTGCATGTTTTTCTATTTTTGAAATGAATAAACTGATCTTCATAACAACGACATGTACAACATTCAAAGCGTTTTGCGTTTGTGAATTTATGCCCACATTTAAAAAAATCCTTTGATGTATTTTTAATCTGAATATTCATCTTCAATGTGCTTTTTTCTCATTTCGCAATAATTAATTGGCCTTATGCCTTTTTAACATCACACCGACAATATCGTCTGCACACTTTCCTAATCACGTGATTCTTACTGATTATTTACTCTATTTTATTTTACTTTTATTTACTTGTTTCATTATGATATCTTTTATCTAATTTGTAGCTTTTATTTGTTAGCGCGTTCTACTGTTCATCTTTATCTTTTTATAAATAATTGATTAAAGAAGAAATATTAAGGTCAGAATTGTTTTGTCTAATCTTTTGGCCTTCTCTTGCCAAGAGTACGATGCCATAAACACTCAAAATCGATTAAATGGGTAACCATCTGTATAAATACTTGTGTAAAAATAATGTATACTGGCATATCTCTGTCCAGAAACAGGTTCTGTTTATTCGGTAGACCTGATGTTTGTTTTCAATTTCATGACACAAAAAAAGAAAATAGTTTCATAAAACACGATTTCACATATATTATAAAGAAGTGGGGCACCTCGACGTGGTGTAATGGTTAGAAAGTTTATCTTGCTCGATCAATTACGACTGAGTCGTGAGTTCGATCCTCACTGGGTGCCCCATACTTTCAGCCTTTGTGCCACATCTAAGCCGGGCTTAGAAAATCACTATGTTATAGAGAAGTGCCTATCTTCTGTCACACACTGTCTACCTCTGATTTTACATTTATACGCTACTGTTCACGCAAAACAAGGCCCAAGAACCACTCAAATGCAGAGGGTTACTGAATTCTTTATTTTTATGGACGTAAGAATTGTACATTATGAAGATAGATAACGGTTGAGCCTATACTTGAAGAGGTTAGGGGTGTAGTGATTGGGAAAGTACACTCTCGGGAGTTTATTCGACAAAGCAGCATCTCTTGGAAAGAAGCTGTCGAATGGAATTTTCATCTTCATAAGACAATACGAAATGAAGTTGGTTGATGTACATGTCATGGCGGTCTTAACTGTAAAGTTTTAAATTTGTAGAACTAGGGAACGTAGCTTATCAGGATATTTTTTATATATATATATATATATATATATATATATATATACCGAGTGTAACAGCAAAATTGTCAAAATCGTGTAACAAAATAATTGTCCCTCCCACAAAATGTTAAATATCTAAAAAAAAAAAAAAAAACTAATTGGGTTCCTTTTTTTCAGGTTTTCAGATAAGACGTTTAGCCAACTTGACACCATTTGTCGTATGAATCACTGAAAACCTCTTTGAGCTATTTAGCTAGAAACAGAACAGGTTAAAATCGTTTTGTGTCAGCCCCACCAATGGTACCAGCATTCAAACACTGGCTTCCACTTTCAAAGTTCATTCAAGAACCATCAAGAGAATAATTTTAAAAAAGAGGAAATAGTACAGTGGAAAACTGGACCAGGAGGTTACGACAGGAAGGGGGATCATCATTTCAACTTAGAGCTAAAGAATTGAATTAGAAAAGATCCAACTCAGTCCATAAGACGTTTGGCACGTGAGAGGGGAGTTTCAGCTGTGACAGTCCAAAGAGCAGTGAAAAAGACTTGAAAATGAAATCGTACGTGAAACCTGTGAGGCACCTTCTTACTTCAGGACAGAAGGTTAGAAGGTTAGAGAGGGCGAAGATCATCTTCAATAAGTAGGAAAATGATCCTGGAATATATATATATATATATATATGTATATATATATATATATATATATATATATATATATATATATATATATATATATATATGAACTTTATTTCAATCCTTCATAATCTTCCGAACCAGTCAGTCAGTTATGTGACGCGTGATACACGTTTAGACGAGCGTGTATCTTTCAATAGATGACTGACGAAGCAGATTTTTCCCACAGTAGGTTGCCATTTCTTTCTACTGTAGACCAGTTGCCATCCAAGGCTATATAACCAGGTCTGTTCGACTATTTACCCATAGCTTGCGCGGTGGAGTAATGGATAGCGGTTCGGATTGAGGAATCGGAGAGTTTGAATTCCAGTCGAATCCATTACATTCACTTGCGTGATAATACCGTTGGGAAAGGTATGGATCCTCGTCTTCTCCCCCCCCCCACAAGCTATGGGTAAATAGCAGGACAGACTGGATTCTGCAGCCATGGAGGTCAACTGGTCTACCGTAGAAAAAAATGACAACCTACTGCAGAAAAAAACTGCCTCGTCAGTCATGTATCGAAAGATACATAATCGCCTAGCATGTATCACGCATGGCACATAACTGACTAGCTATGATTAATTAATGATAAACATGTATGTAATTTTCGTTTATGATCGATTTCATCACGATTCTTCTATTAAGCTTGGAGATTAATTATACATTCGTATTGCCCAAAGCAGATTCCAATAGTGTTATAAAAAACTCGGAGAATTCCAGTAAGATATCTTTAATTAATTCTAAGATGCAATGGTTCAAAGCATAATCTAACAATTTTGCTGTTACACGATTTGGACAATTTCAATTTTGCTGATACATCCGGTATATATATATATATATATATATATATATATATATATATATATATATATATATATATATTGTCATCCACAGACAGTCTGTTTCGCTGTATCACAGCTCATCAGTGTGGCTAGACACCCGGTTGCCTCTAGCTAGGATTGAAACCCGACCGAATTGGCATCAGTTGGCGCACGGCAGGGATGAAGGTAAATTTAAGCTTATTTATTTTTTAGATAAACACACAGTGAACTCAATTCGATTTACCGAAGAGTCTTGCATTATTAGCCATAATATTCACTTTCATCAATATACATGGGAGGGATTTCCTGAACAGTAAAGTCTTAAACCCTTCAAGTCAAGGCTCAATCGTTAGCTATCCTCCTTATACTAGACATTTTTTACTTCATACCAATTCATACCACTTCCTCTTTCATTCATACAACACAATTCATTTAATATTAACATCTTAACATTAGATGTATTCCTTGAGTGTTTCTCGTGCCTTGTATTGTGTGAATTCTTAAGTAAAACAATCTAACTTTGTAATGTTTCTTCGTTCCTGCTATTAAGTAGATGATCCTTTCCTTTCAAAGAGCAGGCAGACTTGAATGCTGAAGGGAAATAATTGCGAGTTTGTTTACTGTTCCCCCCTCTCTCTCTCTCTCTCACACTCTCTCTCTCTCTCTCTCTCTCTCTCTCTCTCTCTCTCACTCACTCACACTCACACACACAATATATATATATATATATATATATTCTTCACCTTGGTTCTCTTCTGTTTGTTCAGCCGCTATATCACTTCTTCCGGCTATGCCAAAGAGACAGGTCCGGTTGTAACAGACACTTTATTGGCACCGCTCGTAATTAGTGCAAGCATGCCCTCAAAAAGGTAAAGTCACTATTCGCTGATAGAATGAGATACCGTATAGCCTATAGCAATTTTGTTTCTAAATATTAAAGGCGTCTCTGCACGAATGAGCTGAACAAAAGAAAATCCTCAGTCCCCCCTCCCCTCTTCAATCAATTTGAAGTGTTGATATCTAGTGCAAATAAAGCAGGATGCTTTGCTCGGATATGCTGTTCCAACCCGGCTCACGACTCAGTCCGTTTTGCCCTTAGAACAGAGTCTCCTCTAAGTGATATACACATAACTCAGTCCATGGTTTTTTGCTATCATTTCTAAAACAGATCTCATCAAAGCTCATTATTACGGTATTTCTGCAATTGTCCTGAAGAAATGTGCTCCTGATTTGGTACCTGTTCTCTCCTCGCCGTTTCTTGCTTTCCAGCTTGCTGGAAGACCTCCTCTGGAGTTTCTGTTTTAAAGAACTCCCGGGAATCTTCTGATCCCTCAAATTATCGCCCTATTAGTCTCTAACCTCTTTTTTTTCTGACAGGGCTTGGTTTCCCTCTGTCTTTTCTACAACTATTTACATGACAATTGTTCTATTTTTTCCATAGTGCATCGACTACATGAATTTATTTCTTTTCTCACACTTCTCATCTGTGAAACTCCCTTTCGATTTCTTCCTTCCCTGATAAATAAAATATTCAAATATTCAAATGAAACGTCAATCTTCTGTCTCTCTTCCTCGCTTTCCCTTACTAGGGCCCTTCTCTTTCACTCACTGTAAACACGACGTCTTAGTGGCATTAACGCCTTGCTTGAGTAAAATGATTGTTCATGTATTATTCGATTTAATAATTTTTTTTCAATTTTAGTAACTATTTTTTGACTGATCGCAATAGCATAGATTCATTAGAATATGCTTCCCGACCATTACTTACAGTTTTCTAAGGTTAACTGTTATCTATCCTACATATCCTCATAATTTGCATTTACTTCCTCCTCTTGTAGGCATGCAATAACCTCATTTAACTCTTGTCCCTGATTCTAAGTACAAGTATAATTTTTGTTTCCATCTTTTTCTAAAACCTCATCGTTGTTCACATATTCGGCCCATAGCATTCTCAGCATCTTCTGTTTCCTCAAGTTTCCTCTTCACCTCTGAGGAAATTGTCCAGCATTCACTGCCATATCTGTCTATATTTCTGGTAAAAAATGGTTGCTGAAGACATTAGGCTTATAATACCCAGAAATTCATGTGCAGATGTCCTCAAGGACTGCACATGTCGATAAAGGGGTTAGTTAGATCCAGTGACAGGACCCAAAGAGTGTGAGTTCAATACCCGGTTAAGGCAGTGAAGAACTTTCAGAGGGAAATTAACAGGGGATAACTGATATCCATTAAAAATGGCACGTGGAACTAGAACAGTCTACCCCAGTGAGTGAAATAAAGGGATCAGTTCGAAATTCCAACCACCCGAAGAAGGCCGGAGAGTAAATTGGCCAAAACGTTGTAATAAATATGGCGACAATAGTCCGAAAAATGTAAGTAATATTCACTGCCATATAGGAAGATTGATATTGAGTAACAGTTTTGTACTCTTTTCTGACAAAATCTTCCTGTTTCTTACTACTTTGTTTATCTTTTAGAAAGCATCATTTGCTATTCCAAAGACCCTTCGGGTTTCGGTGTCACATTTTCCGCAATCCCTATAAACATCCCCACCTTTTCTTTTTCAAACTATTAATAGTTTTTTCTTCCTTTTTACAATGAGGTTCACCCTGTACAAGGCCCGGTAGAGTGTTATATTAAGGGATTGTTTATATGGATAGGAAGGAAAGATAACGGTTAACCCTAGACTTGAACAGATTAAGGTGTGTCTGTTCCACAGGGCAGTGGCTCACGGAAAACTTGTTTGAGTGGAACTTATTTCTCGCTAATGGAACACGAAGGGAATGTGGGCGGTTTGCTGCTATATAAGTGGCAAGTTATATCATGAATCTTGTGAGGTGCAAAGTAAATAACTGATTATTCTTACAAGCAAGCTAAAAGTAATGGCCTTGTGTCAACCACAAATAGGCAAATTTCCTACTATACACTGTATAGCGGAGAAACTGAAATAAGTCTCAGCTAAAGTCGTTTCTATTAATAGGTATCAGTTAGACAAAAATACGCACTAATGAGAAAAAAACTTTGAATCATTTACCTTGAAAGAATGTTTATTCGTTTGGGCGCTTACTCTATGAGTGCATCTATTTTAGGCCGTAACTTTGATCTCTCAAAATGCAACCAGAATATAGCTATAGGCGTTCCTCGTGAATATATTTGAGTTCAGTCTGACAGGATTACACAACAGTGCGCCAAAATATCTTCTTACAGTCAAGAATCCATCCCAATAGCAAGATGAAGAAATTATATTCTTTAGGGAATAATACACAATTGTTTGCAGTTAACCAAAATGCAATCATTTTCTTTGTAGTCTTTGTAGCTTTTAGTAAAATTTGTCTTTTTGCCATCTCTTTGTTCTGCCAACCATTAGATAGATTATGAGCCATTATGGTCTATTTTCCTCTGTCCTGTGAGTATTAAATTTTCCAAACCCTCTTTCTTCATTATGTTCTCTTGACATTTCAACAATCTTTCTGGTGTTAAGTATAAGTGTCCTTTTCGTTTCCATTTTCTCTAAAATTTTGGAAGGCAGAACAGGATCTAGGAGAGATGACAAACAAGCTAAGCTACAAAGGACAGAAAATTATGGGGTGTCATGATCACCAGTGTCCTGAAGGGGCATGGCATATAGAAGAAGAAGAAGAAGAAGAAGAAGAAGAAAATTTTATGAATTAGAATCGATATACTAATGATAGACACATGAATACGTTTCATTATTTTACACACATTAAACACAGGCTTCTCTAATTCTTTTTATCCTATTCCACATTTTACCTTTATTTTATAATTGTTCATTTTATAAATTTCGAGGTTATGTTTTGAATCTACGGTATTCTAGGGGAAAGTGATATTGAAGGATTATACTTATGTCACTCATTTCAGGACGTAGATTTAATTTTTAAAGTTCGGAAGAATAGTGGTGAAAATAAAATAACTAAATATTTAAGTGCCTAAGCACTTTTAAATAGTTGATTTTGCCTTGCATTTGATTCTAATAACCATTGAAAATAATCGACATTTTTAGTTTGAAGGCTAGGATGATTAATAATAAGATGACTTTTCATTTTACTTGGGACCATTGCTTCATTAGACAGCAAACAACACATAGCGGAGAAAGAATCTGTGTATCTCCAGTCCAGTGAAATCCAAATTTCAAGTAATCAGCACTATACAACCGGTGAACATTTGGTTTTTTAAATGATGTTGTAGAATTATTCTTGTCACCATCGCCTTTTCTTTTCAGAAACTTGTCCATAATTAAAGGTAAATTGAATCTAAAATTGAAAAAAAAATAAATCTAAAAGAATTTTTATTATATTTAATTTGTTTTTTGTTTGTCTTACTAAAACTTTAATTTACAACGCCTAAATATTTAATAAAAATATCTACAAAGAATCTATAAATATTGTGAATGAGATATATAGACGATATAAACTGGCGATAAAACAATACCTAAATTTTTAACGATTCCGATTCCTAACCAATATAACTTAAATGTAATTGAGCGGTGGCCTCATGATTAAGAAATTGAATGTCTTTATTAAACAAAATGAAATTAAATGGCTTCTAGGTATTATCTCTTCGCGGCACACCAGTAATCATTCCGCGGCACACTAATGTGCTGCGGCACAGTGGTTGGGAACCACTGCCCTAAGGATTTCTATTACTTTCTTCAATACCATTCCGATGCATTCCAAGAACTAACCAATATACTGAAGAACAGGAAAATTTCGCCAGAAACAGAGAAAAAAGTATTGTATTGTTCCATGATATCCATCTTCACAGATGAAGAGAAAACAGGAAGCAACAAAAATATGGTTCTACAAAAGAATTCTTAGAAAGTTGTGGATGGTGTGCCTGAGCAACGAAGAAGTTTTAAAGAAAATGGAAACAAGAATGACACTCAAAATCAGAAAAAAAAGCAGTTGAAATTTTTGGACGCATAATGAGGAAGGAGAGCTTAGAGAATTTGACACTTGCGGGACATATCGAAAGCAAAAGGGACTGAGGAAGGCAGTGAACCACCTACCTAATGAGACTGGGTGAATGCCTGATAGAAAAGAAGTGGAGATCTTGGCAAATGTACAAACGTTGCTAAGACCAACAAGAAATAGGAAGACATGAGGAGCCATGATCTCCGACATCCTGAAAGAACACGGCAAATGAATAACATAAACAATAAATTAAAAATGTCTATTGAATAAGAATGGATGAATTTATATAGAGGGTACAATGGGTAAATTTTCGCCATTTTATATTTTTAAAATCATGCGCGCGCGTTGTTTGTTTTTCATTTTGTTGACTACAGAGAGCAGTAGGGTCAGTTGGGCAACGTCTGTGAGAAAAAGAGCACCATGATGCAATTCACTCCGACAGAAATTTGGAAACGGCATGATGTACTGCTTGGCATTCGCATCGGAAGCTCCAATACGAACATTTCAGAGTGTTTGGGTGTCAATCTGAGGACAGTGCAGAGGATCCGAAAAGAGTTGAATAATGGAGATTAGGAAGCTACGGCAGCTCGGAAAACTTATAAGAAAATAACTCCCGAATTTCTTGGTGAGGGCATCGGACACAATAAGGAGGCCTACACAAAGTACCTTGATGAGGTAATGTTCCCCTGGGTTAAGAGGGTGGCTGCTGTTATACCCTATGACTAGCAGCAGGATTTTGACCATGCCACTCAAGCAGGAGGACCCAATCATGGCTGCCAAACAATTTCTGCGACCACATCACTCTTACATCTGACTACCTAACTTCCCATACTGAACCCCCCTTGATTATTATGTGTGGGGCGCAGTTTAGTGAGAGACCAACAAAACTTCCTGTAAGATAAAAGATGAACTGAAGGCAAGGATTATGGCAGCATTCACCAACTTAAACAAGGAGACCGTCCAGAAGAGATGCAGGAGATTTCAAAGTCGTCTGGAGGCCGTAGTTGAAGCCAATGGCGATTTTATTGAATAAATTTACTCTTTTGTATTTGAAGATATTTTTGTGTAATTTTGATAAATATATCTGTTAAAATGAAATGTCAGTGTTATTTTCATTTTTTGTGTCATTTTTTGCGTAATTATCATCCTTTGTTACCTCCGTTTGTTCACCGATCAAAAGAATTTGAACACATTCATTCTTTGAACTTGACATAATTTAATCAGAATTATTTTAAAATGTGATCCGTAAAATGCAGTAATTTAAACTTTCATCCTGGAATACCACAAATCAGCCAACCATAAAAACTCCGTTTTTTATATGAAAGAAAAATATAAAAATTACCATGAAGTTTTCTTTCTCCTAGACTGGTGGCCTAACAAGGCTATTGAATCCATAGCTGGTGGTGAGAATATAGGTGAATATAAAAATCCTCCTCGGTTCATGCTTGATATTTGGCTTTTTGCCTTACTAAATTAAGCTGAGTAAATAGCGAAGCAACCAATCACTTTAAAAAATGTAAAAGAAACGAAATCAAGACATATTTTAAATATCTTAGAATAAAATAAATGCCATACATATAAGCGTAAGAACACGCGCATATACATATAAGCGTAAGAACACATATACATCTAAAGGTAAGAACACGCACATATATATATATCTAGCGTAAGAACACGCACGCATATACATATAAGCGTAAGAACACGCACATATACATCTAAGCGTAAGAACATATAAGCGCACACATATACATATAAGCGTAAACACGAATATACATATAAGCGTAAGAACACGCACATATACATATAAGCGTAAGAACACGCACATATACATATACACGCACATATACATATAAGCGTAAGAACACGCACATATACATATAAGCGTAAGAACACGCACATATACATATAAGAACACGCAAGAACACGCACATATACATATAAGCGTACATAACACGCACATATACATATAAGCGTAAGAACACGCACATATATACATATAAGCGTAAGAACACGCACATATACATATAAGCGTAAGAACACGCACATATACATATAAGCGTAAGAACACGCACATATACATATAAGCATCGCACATATACATATTAAGAACACGCACATATACATATAAGCGCAATACATCTAACACGCACATATACATATAAGCGTAAGAACACGCACATATACATATAAGCGAAAGAACACGCACATATACATATAAGCGAACACGCACATATACATATAAGCGTAAAACATATAAGCGTAAGCGTAAGAACACGCACATAACACGCGCATATACATATAAGCGTAAGAACACGCATATACATATAAGCATAGAACACGCGCATATACATATAAGCATATACATATAAGCGTAAGAACACGCACATATACATATAAGCGAACACGCGCATATACATATAAGCGTAAGAACACGCACATATACATATAAGCGTAAGAACACGCACATATACATATAAGCGTAAGAACACGCACATATACATATAAGCGTAAGAACACGCGCATATACATATAAGCGTAAGAACACGCACATATACATATAAGCGTAAGAACACGCACATATACATATAAGCGTAAGAACACGCACATATAAGCGTATATACATATAAGCGTAAGAACACGCACATATACATATAAGCGTAAACACGCAATATACATATAAGCGTAACACACATATACATATAAGCGTAAGAACACGCACATATACATATAAGCGTAAGAACACGCGCATATACATATAAGCGTAAGAACACGCACATATACATATAAGCGTAAGAACACGCACATATACATATAAGCGTAAGAACACGCGCATATACATATAAAGCGTAAGAACACGCACATATACATATAAGAACACGCACGCACATATACATATAAGCGTAAGAACACGCACATATACATATAAGCGTAAAACACGCACAACACGCGCATATACATATAAGCGTAAGAACACGCACATATACATATACATAAAGCGTAAGAACACGCGCATATACATATAAGCGTAAGAACACGCACATATACATATAAGCGTAAGAACACGCACATATACATATAAGCGTAAGAACACGCATATATACATATAAGCGTAAGAACACGCACATATACATATAAGCGTAAACACCCACATATACATATAAGCGTAAGAACACGAACACGCATATACATATAAGCGTAAGAACACGCACATATACATATACATATAAGCGTAAGAACACGCACATATACATATAAGCGTAAGAACACGCACATATACATATAAGCATATACATAAGCGTAAGCGTAAGAACACGCATATAAGCGTAAGAACACATATAAGCGTAAGAACACGCACATATACATATAAGAACACGCATATACATATAAGCGTAAGAACACGCACATATACATATAAGCGTAAGAACACGAACATACATATAAGCGTAAGAACACGCATATACATATAAGCGTAAGAACACGCACATAAGCGTAAGAACATATATACATATAAGCGTAAGAACACGCACATATACATATAAGCGTAAGAACACGCACATATACATATAAGCGTAAGAACACGCACATATACATATAAGCGTAAGAACACGCACATATACATATAAGCGTAAACAACATATAAGCGAACACGCACATATACATATAAGCGTAAGAACACGCACAAGAACAAGAACACGCATATACATATAAGCGTAAGAACACGCACATATACATATAAGCGTAAGAACACGCACATATACATATAAGACACGCACATATACATATAAGCGTAAGAACACGCACATATACATATAAGCGTAAGAACACGCACATATAAGCAAGAACATAAGAACATATACATATAAGCGTAAGAACACGCGCACATATACATAAGAACACGCACATATACAAGCGTAAGAACACGCACATATACATATAAGCGTAAAGAACACGCGCACGCATATACATATAAGCGTAAGAACACGCACATATACATATAAGCGTAAGAACACGCATATACATATAAGCATATACATATAAGCGTAAGAACACGCACATATACATATAAGCGTAAGAACACGCACATATACATATAAGCGTAAGAACACGCACACATATAAAGCAAGAACACGCGCATATACATATAAGCGTAAGAACACGCACATATACATATAAGCGTAAGAACACGCGCATATACATATAAGCGTAAGAACACGCATATATATAAGCGTATATATATAAGCGTAAGAACACGCACATATACATATAAGCGTAAACACGCACATATACATATAAGAAACACGCACATATACATATAAGCGTAAGAACACGCACATATACAACACGCGCACATATACATCTAAGCGTAAACACGCACATATACATAAAGAAGAACACGCACATATACATATAAGCGTAAGAACACGCACATATACATATAAGCGTAAGAACACGCACATATACATATAAGCGTAAGAACACGCACATATACATATAAGCGTAAGAACACGCACATATACATATAAGCGTAAGAACACGCACATATACATAAGCATAAGAACGTATACAACACGCACATATACATATAAGCGTAAGAACACGCACATATACATATAAGCGTAAGAACACGCACATATACATATAAGCGTAAGAACACGCACATATACATATAAGCGTAAACACGCACATATACATATAAGCGTAAGAAAACGCACATATACATATAAGCGTAAGAACACGCATCATATATACATATAAGCGTAAGAACACGCACATATACATATAAGCGTAAGAACACGCACATATACATATAAGCGTAAGAACACGCACATATACATATAAGCGTAAGAACACGCACATATACATATAAGCGTAAGAACACGCACATATACATATACAAGAACGCACATATACATATAAGCGTAAGAACACGCACATATATACATATAATATAAGCGTAAGAACACGCACATATACATATAAGCGTAAGAACACACGCGCATATACATATAAGCGTAAGAACACGCATATACATACATATAACACGCGTATACAACACGCGCATATACATATAAGCGTAAGAACACGCACATTTACATATAAGCGTAAGAACACGCACATATACATATAAGCGTAAGAACACGCACATATACATATAAGCGTAAGAACACACGCACATATACATTGCTACAAACATTATTTCGCTGGATACCTATGTTTGAGTAGCCAACTCGTTTTATAATGAATGAACCGGCCTGTGCATTCGAGAGATTTCACTTGGTTCTAAGAAACGGGACGTCTACTGAAACATGAGTATTTATTAAAATAACGTTTAGAGTAATAGGTAATAACGTCGGATTAAAAATAAAATCGATTAATTTCTTAAATTAATTTCTATATATATATATATATATATATATATATATATATATATATATATATATATATATATATATAAGGTAAAGAACAAATAGGAAACGTTTATCAATCTATTTGGTCTTGCCAGATTCTGTCCTATATTTGGTGAACATTTGATTTTTAACTCTCTCCCTCTCTCTCACACACACACACACACACAAACACACATTATATATATATATATATATATATATATATATATATATATATATATATATATATAAATAAAGTGAACATAGAAGTCAACACTTATATGCAACAGTCTGTTTCATGCTATATGCAATCGTCAGGCCACATGCATATAGCATGTTCACTTTATATTTACACACGCTCTATCTCTGATATTGAGCACTTTATCCCATAAATATACCACACCTTAAGACTATATATATATATATATATATATATATATATATATATATATATATATATATGAGACAAAGTTAAGGTAAGACTGGAAGACTGGAAGAACATCGCAAAGCCGCAAGACGAGGGGAAATAGAAAAATCAGGCGTAGCTGTGGGATGAGATTAAAATGATAGACAGAGAACATCCCAGGAAAATACGAAAACTTAAGGAATCAGCACATATTTCATAAGCCATGCAAGCATAGACATGAATACATTATGGGAACCAGTAATACAGGGTGCTAGAGAAAAGCAATATTAACAACGAGCTCTGGTAAAAAATGTTTACTGGGACTTTAAAGTCTCCAAAATGTTTATACTGATGTCTTCAAAGACACATGGCCCGTTGAATAAAAGCATTGGTTGAATCCAGTGTCTTGACCCAAGAGTTGTGAATTCAATACCTGATGTGGTGTAACAAAATGAGGTGAACAGAAAAAAATGGAGAGTTGAGTTAAAGGGAGATAGCTGATACATCCGGAAGTGACATGGCACGTGGAACTAGAACAATCTACTCAACAATCTATGAAATAAAGGGTTCAGTTCGAAATACCAATCACCTGAAGAAGTACAGCGGCCGAAACAATGTCTCATCTCCGAAATATAGATATGAGTCAACGTGGAAACATTTTTATTGACAACGCGTTATATATATATATATATATATATATATATATATATACTAAAAAAAATATATGTTTAGATTTGTAATTACATATATATATATATATATATATATATATATATATATATATATATATATACTTACAAATCTAAACACATATTTTTCTTAGGGTGAATGATTAAAAAGAAAACTGAGATAGAAGCATAGAAGCATCAGTAACAGTTTCAAACAGAAATAGATTTGGTTTGGCACCGAGAAGATGGAGTTCTACCTCTAGCAAGTTGGAACGTCGACCCATGGCATTGATGCAAGAGATGGTGAACCTGGTATCTACTTTTGTTTTTGTGGGGTTTGGTTTGATTTTTGTTGTTCAAATTTAGTTGTGCTTAAAAGTCAATGTGTTCCAGAGAAACTAGTTAATGAGAGTCACCCCACGGGAGAAGCAGGCATCAAGAACCTGGATTGAATTGTCTGAAGACTCTCTCGTTTTCTAAAGTGTAAAGTCGGTGATACACCCATGAGCGAATGGTCTGAAATCAGAGAGGTCCACGGTGCCGTGTCATGTCACAATCTTGTGTTTGTTCAAACCATTGTACTAAGCTAGAGGAATCCATTAGTTGCCCACCAAGGCTCGGTCTGTCTATAGGGCTCAGTCTGTCCCTCTCTTCCATTCATCGGAGAAAAGAGAAATATTCATACCTCTCCTAAAAGTATTAGCATGTAAGAAGACTCGTTCAGTGGCTATTAAACTCATTAATTTTATATTAGATTTTATTTAAAAACATTCCAATCGTTACAATGAATGCAACGAACTTCACCAGAATCCGAACTTGTCACTCCGATTCTGCATTCCGAGCTGCTATCTATTTCTCCACCGTGCCTCCACGTTCGATAAATTGGTGAAAAATTTAAATTTAGCCTAACACGTAACGTTATTTGTTTTTATTACAAATATATTTGGAAAAGATAAACATTGGAAATTACTTTCTTGTATACTGACCGATTGTGTGTACAATGAGCAAATGATATTTTCCTGGATTTTAACCGAACGAAAATGTCACTTTGTATTTTCCTACCAATCCCCCAAAAGGATTGGCCTGCGTCTTCCAAGAAGACACCTTCAGTGGCTATTAACCTCAGCAAACAATCAAAGAATTGTATCAATAAACAATTTTATTGACATCTCTGTATATATATTAATATCATATATTTAATTTCATTTTAAAACATTCCAATGGTTTCATTTTATTCTCAAACTTTCATGAACATTTTATTTCCTTGTGTTCAACTTTATGTACATACATTGTTCGGTTTCGTCTTTTTTTTTTTCTTTACACGTTTAACTTTGCTTAACTTTTGAACAGGTTAGGGAAATTATTTTGTTAACCTTTTACCTACAGCAAGTTAGCAAGATATGGATTCAAATTGTTTAGCGCAAGATCTCAATCGTAGCATATTTAGCATCTTTATTTAGTCATTAAAATATTTCCTTATCTTTCCATGAGCTTACGGCACCTTTCAGCCTGAAGTGGTTAAGCACCTTACCTCTCACGACCTACTCTCCGACAAACAATTAAAGAAAATATATGCAAAAAGCAATATTGTATTTTTATTATATATGTATTCTTCTTATTTTTAATCATTATTTTTTAAACATCTAATCGTGAAATGAAGGTCGTTCTGAACATTTTGCTCTATCCTGGGTCCTACGTGATCCTGATCTTCAAATCTTCCTGAAAACCCAAGTTTTAATTTTTTATTCCTATTTCTAAAAAAATCATTAAAATTTTTTCGCTGCTCTTGAAAAAGGACCTCAATTTATGGTTAACTGGGGCAAATGGCAACTACCTCCAAAACTAAACTGTAAACCAACTGAATCTTTGTGCCTCCATGGCTGATAGCCATGTTTGCACTTTCTTGGCCTCAAATGTGGTTTCGATCGGTCACAAAGTTGAGTGTACAAAAAGTATTTTAGAGGGTCTCACCGTGGCGAAGGGATGGACGAAAAAAAGCGGACTTGTTAAATCAAAAACAGTAGGAGCATTTTGTATGTTAAATAAAACTTTTAATTTTTTCTAAAAAATTCATTAATTTTATATATAGTAAACCAACTGAACTTTTCCCTCCTTACATGTTTGCTTCTTAAATTAATTTGTACGGCTATTTTAGAAAAGGGAAAAAAAACAAAAAGTATTTTATATATAATTTTGTGCTATTATTAATTTGAAAAACAAAAAAAATCTTTAAAAATATTCAAAATTTAATCCTTTCAAATTTTCCTTGTTATTACAACCAGTCAACTATCATAAGAAAATGGGTTCCACATGAGTGTAAGGAATGTGGATCAGTCAACTTTTAAATATATGCTCAATACAAAGAAACATTTTTGGACATGATAGTCATTAGCAACGAAAAAATTATTTATTGCAAGAAGCGAAAATGAGAAAAATCGTTGTCAGATTCCTCGACAAATTTCAGTATCGAAACCTAAATGGAATATTATGATGAAAAGTTATTCATGAAAAGTTATTCATGTATTTGTTGATATTACAGTTAATGAAATATGGACAAACCATTAGTGAACAATAAGACGTAAATGTTAAAACTTGATACACTCGAGGTAAAAACTTCCTTTTTTTCTGGACTTGGAAATCGACTGCTAATTTTGTCTTGATTTTATCAGTTTCTTTGAAAGGACGTGATCTACAGTTTGGATGATATTTGTGATTTCGGGCTAGCAAATATAGGTATCAGCCAAGCACTAAACAACAGAGTTTCCCTTCACAAAAGCAACATCAAATTACCAGACAAGAGAAAACCCTTTGTATCACAACACATCTACAAATTTAATCAAGCTAAAACTAAAATTATGCCAATATATCAAACAGGCAATTATTCTTACCTACAAATACAAGAAAAAACTTCATAAACAGCACTAAACAGACCATAATCCCACACACATAAACACATAGCATACACAAATAATGGCCAAATACACTGGTAGGACCATACAAACACACACACACACACACAAGTATCTATGGAGAACGAATATATATATATATATATATATATATATATATATATATATATATACTGGCAAAAACAAGCACAATAGACTTCTCACAAGCACACACACGAAAACCCACACAACATCGGAAGTATATATATATATATATATATATATATTTATATATATATATATATATATATGGCCACGTAACCAAGTGGTTAGAACGTTCGCTTTCTGACCATGAAATCCTGGGTCAAATCTCCCCATGGTCGATTTCTGAGGAAAGTGACTTCTTGAAGTTATTGGACTGGAGCGGGCGTGGAAAGTGAGTAAAAACCATACCATGGGTTGGCCGAAGCCTTGTGAGTGAAATTAATTAGACGGAATCGTGGGAGACATCGTTGGCTGTGCTAGCACGAAGTCACGAGTCATCGTGACCGAAGCTTTGAGCATGCTGGCCTTATTCAGACTGTTGATCACGCTAGATAACGCGCTATCTCCCAGAAACTGTAACTAACGCCCGCTCAGCATAGCTGCAGTATAAAGCACAGGTGGGATCTGTGGTTGTCTACAATAGGGATTAGCTATCCTCCCTACTAGACCAGCAACCTCAAATTCGAGTGCCTGCGCCATTTACATTATATATATATATATATATATATATATATATATAGTCCCAGCTCTACGAGTGTTTCCTTTCCTGAACAACTTAGCAATGGTAGAACGAATTTTGTCATACAATACAATCAGCAGTCGATTTCTACGTTTAAAAAAATTCGTTTTTTCTCCAGTACATCAAGTTTTAAAAATTACGTATTCTGCTCTAATGATTTGAGCATATTTCATGAACTTTCGCCAGCTTCTTCATAATTTCGATTTGGGTGCTCAGGTTCTTCAATAAATCCGTAGGCAAATGAAGAAACGAACATTTATTTAACACTATGCAGAATTATATTTTGTCACGCAAAGATAGGTGCGCGTCAGCAATCTACTTGCGCGCGTCGCATGTAGGCCCGCCCGGCCGACAAGCGCGCGTCGCACTCCCGGCTGACCAGCGAGCATCGCCCGCCCGGTTCGCTACTGACTTTCTTCAACATAATCGCCTTCCCTGTCAATTCGCTTGAAACCCCACCACTACCCAATACACACACACATACACACACACTCACACACACACACACACACACACACACACACCGGCTTCTCTATTAATTACGTAGATCTAAATTTAGACAGTGATTATTTCAGATTAAAATTTAGCTAATAACTATCAGATCACGAATTTATTGATCTACCCTGGGTATAAATCTACATATAGATGTACGACTTTAGTCCTGTTTATATAGCTTCCAACAAACCTTTCTTACATTATCCACTTTGTACTATCACCTTCAAGTTGTTTTTACCATAACGTCTCAGCCGTGTGCATTCATCTATTTTACTCATGTTATACCAGATTTGAGGAAGACCAAAGGACCAAGAAGAAGTCCCAAAATTGCATCAAACAATACAAATACTCCTTCCCAGAAATACAAACTCATTTGTCTCTTATTTTCATTCTCTACAGATGTATTTCTATATATGTCTTTTTATTTGATATATCATTTTGATTTTGATACATCACGTAAATTCCTTTCACTCGAAATAAGAATTAAAAATGAGGAATTATTAATAATAGGCTTGAGCACAATAATTGTTTTAAACTCACTGGCCACTTCCTATAGCAGGATGCGGCTAATATCGTCTTTTGTTTATTGACTTTACATAAGAAACTATCTCTGGTCAAAGTGGTTTTCCGGGGAAAAAAAAATTCTGAACACATGGGAGCGTCAACACAGTGTTTTCTTTCTGATACCAACTGTCGCCTTGCCTAACATCCTATTTTTTACAAGGATGGAGTTTAGTGACCAGGTCCTGCTTTATTTTACATAATTAAACCGATTAAGTCTTGAAAGTGTAACTGTTCTGAAAATACCAGTGTGTATTTTAAAAATTATAATTATTAAATGATGCATCAGCGCCATCTTTGGATGTTTTCTCAGTTCTTTTTAACATTCAACTGTAGAAAATCGTTTACAAGTCCCAGAAAAATCGGTAAAATCAGTAGCTAATAAAATAGATTCCAAACAGCAATGCACACCGGACATTCACAGATGAAGAGGAAACTTAAGGTCACAGAGATGTGGTTCTACAGAAGGACAGTGATAATACCCAGAATGGAACACGTAAGCCATGATGAAGTTTTAAAGAAAATAGAAGCAAAATGGCACTTAGAGTCAGAAAGAAGCATTTGATATTTCTAAGACACATAATTAGGAAAGCGGGTTTGGACACTCACAGACTATACTGAAAGCAAGAGGAACATAGGAAAACAACGGACAACAGATATGAAAAAAAAAAACATGGACTGGGAATGATAGTAAGGGGCAAGCATTGGTTAGAGCTATAAATGATTGGAAGTTGTGGAGAGCTATGGTCACCAGCGTCTGGAATGGAAACGGCACATAAAACAGCATTAGTCATCCGTTAAACATTTGTCATGCTCTTTTTGCTCGATATAAAAAGATAGCATTTTTGGACAATATAGTCACTGGCAATCGAAAAAAGTATTGTGAGAATCCAAAATGAAGACAATTATGGTTAGATCCTCAACACCTTTACAAACAGAAACGGAATATGATCTAGAAAAGAAAAAAAAACATTTTCTGAATTTAGTGAAATCAAAGGAAATTCTATATTACGCATTGATGCAACTTGGACAATCGGTTACTGTATAATTATTCAATAATTGTTTAAGCTGGTCTAAATCATGCATTGGAAAACGAACGGCTAAAATCGACTGCTGATTTTATCTTATAACAACACTTGTTCTACATTTGCAAAATCGATCAGTAAACAATCATAGACAATCATAGAGCTGGCACTGAAAGTGTTTCTATATATTTCTTATTCTGTGGTAAACTGAACATTTTTTCTCGACGCAACACTCTTTAAAGAACGTTTGTAAGAATTTCAAGTTCCAAGTCATATCGATGGGAATGAAAGTTTTTCTACATCTTCCTTATTTTGTAAACCCGTTAACATCAGACAATCACTTGTTTTGCTCGACACAACACACTTTGTCAAGTGAACGGTTGTGAGAATTTGAAAATATCAAAAACTTTCTCGAAATGTAATTAGAGTCACACACGGAATCATTCTTATTAATGAATGCACAATTTAGCAGAAAGGTGTTTTAAGTCAAGGAAAATACATTGATGACTAAATAATGATGCAATAAATTTATACGGGTAGAATATATTGAGAAATACTGCTCCAAACGACCTAATAAAATTCAACGATAAAATAATTTCATTGTTAGACGATCTAGCTCAGTAGAGAAATAATTAACTTGTAACTTCCATTACCTCAAAAGCCAACCTAGTATCGTTGAATTCTCACCCTAAATTTTGTATAGTCATAATGAAAGTTTCCGATCAATGTTTTGAATGTCTGTTAGATCGCAAAATCATGTCAGAAACTCAAATGGTTTGCTTTGCTTTGCTTTAAGACATATTAACCGCAATGGGTTATTTAATGCCGACAATTTTTTTTTTATTGCTGGTAATATTTTTTTTTTCAAAAATGTATTTCTGGTAATATTTTTTTTCTTTAAAAAAAATATAGCTGGTAATATCTTTTTTTCCAAAAATGCATTGTTGGTAATCATTTTTTTTACAAAGTATTTCTGGCATTAAAACCTATTTTTACACTTTCATAGTGTTTTGACCCCAGTTTGGGAGTAAACTATTTGCCCATAGCTGGGACCCTAACAGATACTACCACCCCGGGTCAGGGTGGACCTGGAAACACCAGCAATTAAAAGGTGGTTCCACGCTACTTAAAACCTGATCAGAGGCCTTGCTGTTGGACATAGTTTATCGTCTTACCCACGACGCGGATGTAGTTTATCGTCATACCCAGGACGGGAAACTCAAGGGAAACTCGCATATAAATCCATTGCTAAAGATAATCGGAAAAAAAGATAGGCTTATTATCTCGCCCTAGAGAGTATCTGACTATTTTGTCTTTACATGAGTTAAGATTAAACATCAAAAGATTAGATTAAAAATGGAATATTACTGCCATATTTGAGCTGGAGCAGCCCAATCATTACATTCCAGTTTTGATAAAGTTCAAAATCGTTTACGTCGTCTACGTCGTAATCTTATCGCTATTTCCATGGCAAATGTTCATATATACAGAGCATTCCACTTCCACAGAATTGAATCACTCGCATTTCCCCCATATTCCAAATGTAAGAAAAATTCCAATCACACAGCTTTTTCCCCATGAACTGCCAGTTTGTGTAACAAATGTCCACGCGTGAGTTCAATCTTAACCGCTTAAAGGGTCAAGGGTCAATCGTTATCTTTCCTTCTTTTTTCCCTTTATCTTCATTTGCTACAACCTTTTCTTCCATTTGTACCACACACCTCATTCATCATTATCATTTTGACTGTAAACCTCTGTTTTGAGTTACTCTCGAGCCTTAAACTGAGTGAAACTTGACAAAAAAAAGATTTAAAATCAGTCATCGCTCAATATCAGATAAACATCTTACCTTCATTTAGTCATTAAATATTAAGTCAGCATTAAAGTGTAACTTTGTTGACATGTCTATCGATTCCAATTTCATTCTTCCAATTTAGTAGATGAAATATGAACACAAAAATATTTTGCTCTATTTAAATTAATCAATATATTATTCTCCCTTTCAATACAGAAACAGAAACCTTATGAGATATTTAAGCTTAACCTAATCGCACGGAACATCATAAGCGTCTTTATTTATAGATAGTTACTAGTCAAGTCTGGTGTACGATGACGATAATAAATCACCCAGTAAGCAATGTCCTTCGGGACGACGAATCAACACTCTACGGTAGTTGCCGTTCATATCATAATATTATTGTATTAATAATTAATCATGATATTGGGATTTATAGTATTATTATTATTATTACTGTTACTGTTTTTTATACCGTTATATTTTATGTTTTTTTATATCGTTTATATTAGTGAGTTTATTTTAATCAGGCGCAAACTCACAATTTTGGAGTACCAACCAACTACAGAAGCGTAATCTGGAAAATTCTGCGGAAATAAATTATAGTCATGGAAACTTAAGGTTGTCTATTTCTTAATTATTTAATTAATATTTGCTCTGGTTTTACTTTTTGAATTCTCTGGATCACATCCTCTTTGGTAATGAAGGGTTTGGTAATCCGTGTGGATATATATATATATATATATATATATATATATATATATATATATATATATATAAAAGTTATTTTGTGGTTACCCACGTTTGTGTAGACGTCCTGTATTTGTTATTTTAAGGGCGTGGATTACATCTAACGGTTTGCGCATCCGAGTGTCAATAAAGAAAATGTACTCACCGACAGGGTTCGAAGCTTTATCCGCTTTATAGTAAAAAAAAAATCAAAGGGTATATACAAAATAAGGTTTTAAGTATTAGAGAATAATGTAGGATAAAAGCATCCATTGATTCCTCATAAACTATATATATATATATATATATATATATATATATATATATGTGTGTGTGTGTGTGTGTGTGTGTGTGTGTGTGTGTGTGTGTTACTGGTCAACACCAAGCGAGGCAACAGTCTGTTTCATGCTTTAACGCAATCTTCAGACCATATGTGTTGAGTATTTATATATGTTGAAACGTGGTTCATTATGGATAGCAAGGTTTATTGCATTATCGTGGCGGTTATTAGGCGCGCGGTAACAGTTAGATTTCAAATTATTCTAGAGGCTATTGAGTAGGAATAATTTGGGATCTGAAGGCGGTTATTAGTAGGTTTTGTATAGTGTTGTTTGTTAACTTTTTCTACTCATTATTTATTATTGATTACTTAATTATTTGTTGTTGATTATTATTATTACATTTACTTGTGGTTATGTGTTTATTAGTAGTTTATTAATTTGTTTATTATTTACTTAATTTGTTTATATAGTTAAATATTTTTGTTTATTTTTCGGGGCTTGGTTATCTTTATTATTTGTTTATTTGTTTAGTTTAAACTATTAACTTTGTCTAAAGTATGTTACATTACATGTATTGTATAGAGTGTCCATATATTTTCATTTTTCATTGTGGTATTTTACAAGATATTCGTTATCAAAATATCATGGAAAATAAGGAAAACAGCATCAGCCTGCAACAATGAATTAAAAAAAACTGTAAACTTTGTACGGAGGAGAAAATAGTTATAATCACCTCATTTAAAAATGGAAAACTAAAAACAAATATCTTGTAAAACGCCATCATAAAACATGAAAATATATGCATTATATATAACGGAGATAATGCAACATACTTTAGACAAAGTAAATACTTTAAACTAAAAAAATAAGATAACAAAGTTATGAAAAAAATAAAAAATATATGAAATAAAATAAACAACCCATCTAAATAAATAAATAAATAAATTAAGCAAATAATAAGCAAATTAACAAACTACGAATGAACAAATAAAGACAAGAAAATGTAATAATAATAATAATCAACAAGAAATAATTACGTAATCAATAATAAATAATGAGTAAAAAGTTAACAAACATAATAAAATAGCTACAAATAATTATATTAAAATTACTAACAATGCCTATTTATAGTAGAATTACCAACAATACATTTTATCTGTGGTTATTTGTAGCTATTCTTTAATCTTTCAAAAAAGATCTGATATTTGGTCATTGAATTATTTATTGAATTTTGGTAAGTCTTGCGAGAAACGAAAGACGTTAATGCGGATGCTGGACAGAATGTTTCCAATGCGAAAAATAAATAAATTAATATTGGATTATATTAAGATTCTTAGACAAACCTTCTTCTTATTATTCTTCTTCATCATCATCTTCTTCTTCTATCTGCCGTGTCCCTTCAGGGCTTTAACTATCATGGCTCTCCACAGTTTTTCTGTCGTTTGCAGCTCTTAATAAATGTCTTTCTGTTATCTCTCCTAAACCCTGTTCCGCTATCCATTTACTCAAACTCGGTTATGTGTGTTGCTTTCATCTATCCTTCTTTCCTTCAATCTGTCCTGTGATTTTCCAAGCCCTCTTTTTTTATTATGTTCCTTAGAAATGTCAACTGTCTCTTCCTGATGCTAAGTATAAGTGTCCTTTTTGTTCCCATTTTCTTTAAAATTTTGTCGCTGCTTACAGCGTGATTCTGTATCTAAATTGTTGATGAGAAAAAAACTTCGAAGTCTCACACTAGTATTTGTGGTGATCTCATAAGTGTTGATTCTAGTTTGGCTGATATATCTTTCAGAGGTTCTAGAAACAGAAATGTTCCCAATTATCTATCGCGCATCCCGTGACCACTCAGGGTCGTAGGGGAACCACCTGTACTGCAGCCGCTGTAGAAGTGGTGTTTCTTGGGCAAGATAACCTGACGGAGCCCAGCCCTCTCCAGGCCGGTTTTGAATTCAGAGTTTCCTTGACGGATTTCAGTATTTAATATTCAGTCAACTCTCCAGTTCATTAACAGGAGAGGAATGGTTAATATCACAAGTGGAATTAACAACAATCCAATATGAGAACTCCAATCTGGTGGCTATCTCTGTTTACTTATTTTTGAATGGGTTAATACCAGTAAATGTTGAAATATTTCCATATAGATTAAGAGAAGACGGGAGGCAACAGAAATATGGTTCTACAGAAAGATACTGAGAATACAATGAACAGAGCGCGTAAACAACGAAGGAAAATGGAAACAAAACAAAAACAGAATCAGAAAGAAACAACTGAAATTTCTTAGACACATAACGCGGAAGGAGGGCTTGGAAAATGTGGCATTGAAAGGACATATCGAAGTGTCAAGAGGAAGCAACGGGTCTATCTTTCTGACCACTTCATGTGAACGGATGGCAGAACAGGGGTAGGAGGGATGGTAAAAAGGTAAACATTACTAAGAGCTGCAAAGGATATAGTGGAGAGACATAATCTCTCACGTCTTGATAGAATATGGCATATAGAAGAAGCATACCGAAAAATAATAAATAATGAGAAAATTGTTTCATATTGCGCTGTTAAGATGCTAGTCTAAATAAAGACACTTTTTATTATATACTGTATATATTTGGGGATTTATGGTAACATTGAGGTCGATTTTCAAAATTGGGAGCTAAAATTCACTAGTCATTTACAGTTGATCCATTTGACTAAATGAACTTAGAACTTCCATTTGTGTGTGAACAACCAACTAAACTTCCCTCATTAATAATTACATCGGTAACAAAAATAAAACAATCTTACGAGAAAAATTACCAAGACTATATAAAAGATGGAACCCCTTAAGTATTTACTACTGAAGAAGTTATTGAAACCTTGTATCTTTATAATTTCAAATATGGACAGCATATGCAGCATACAGTTGATTACTGGAGAGTGCATCGACTTAAATGTTATGAAAATAGTACGATTGAAAACGCTAATTCTAAATAAAATCTAAATAAACAGCAAATTCTTTCTGTCCGTTCGTGGGTCTGAAACCCTTCTAACTCGGGAAACACTTGCTCTACATAGATATATTATACTTTTTTGGAATCAGGATGATCCCGGGATTGAAAATCTGCCCTTCATCTGGTACTTGAACATCCAGTATTGGGATCTGTGTCTGGATGAGGAGGGAATAGCTAAAAATTCAAATTTTAAAATGACTAAAAAAAATTAGTGATTTTAAAATTCATATTGAGTTCAAAGTAACACAAAAACTTTGTGAATTTAAAAAATATATATTTTAAATTCAATTTAAATTATTTCCAAAACTTTCTGAATTGAGGAAATCAATTTTACTTCTTCAAAATGCCAAGGAATCAGAATTAAAGTGAGCGGTTACATGAGGTGAGGTTTCGAAGTTCCGCAGAGTTTGTGATTTGAAAAACTCAATTTCCGGTCTCAGTTGGAATTTGAGCCCAAATCGGAGTTTCGCCCCAATTGGTCTTTTGGCCGGAATTGGACTTATAGCCTGAATCAGAGTTAAAATGAGGTTTTGAAGTTCCCTTGCGTGAATTGAGAAATTTCAATGTTATTTCTTCAAAATTATCATTACTGTTTTCTAAACTAGACTAGAGGTCCCTCTAATTTTGATCCGGTAGCCCAATTAACCACATGTATGTAGTTATTGGGTTAAATCGATGGGTTAAATCGAAATATTTTATACATAATTTTATACTTTCAGAGTAAAGATATTTTTTATTTTATATGTAGTTTTTAGATTATAAAATGTATTATTGGTAATTTTACTATAAAAATATATTTTTCTATTATTTTTTAGTGTTGCATTGATTGTCATTTTGCTATAAAAACGTATTGTTGCTTATTTTATTATAAAAATGTACTATTGATTTTTGTTTGGAGGTTCACTATTTACCCATAGCTGGGACCCTAACAGGTGCAACCACCCCGGGTCAGTGTGGACGTGGGAACAACAGTAGTTAAGAGGGGGATCTACGCTTCTCAAAACCTCCAAACTCCCAATCATAGCACTTGCTGCCGAATGTAGTTTGTCATCATACCCAGGACGATTGAATAAATGCAAGTTTAACAAAATAATCCCCCGGTTCTGTGTTATAGTATTACGTAATTCATATATCGTACATATTTGTGGAGTTATTTGTATTTTTAATTGGTTATTTTTATTTATTTACACCAATAAATGATGCCTTTCACTAGAAATTAAATAATATAAATCGCCGGTTACAATTTTTCCTCGGATTTCCAATTCTTCCAACCTATTTACAAAGTTCTTCGAGACTATCCGAAGTGCTCCAGTAATAATGGAACATCGAATAGTGCTGCCACATGTGGCCTGGTACTTCTGCGATATATTTAGAGATTCTTGACAAAATCCAAAGAAGAACCTACCATATTATCGGTCCTGACCTGGTGTCTCGGCTTCAGTCACTTTCGCACCGCGTAACGAAACTTCCTTTTGCTTTCCTCTTTCATATCTTGACTTCATCAATTACTAGATTGGCAACTAGGTCTCATTATTTTACTGTTGAAATTGTTAAATGTAGCCGTAAGTTCTATTCTAATAGTTTCTTCTATTGCATTTCTAGCCTATGGAACTGTCAACTACGATATTCAAAAATTTAAATGGAACGTCGATCGTCATCTTCAGTCTTTTTGAAACCGGTTCTTTTATTGTCCTTTTTCCTCAGCAACGTTTTCTTAGTTTTTTCACTCTCAATAGCCTGTTGCGTTTTGGTGGCTTTATCGCCTTGCTTAGATTGAAATGATTAAAAAATAATAAGTTTTGTGATGTCAACGAACACTCGTTGCCACTTTTGTGATGTCAACGAATATACACGTTGTCACTTTCGTAATGCTCGTTCTAGTAGAGACTTTGTAATCGCAGATACAACTATAGTAACGCCGTTGAACAATACTGGTGTCAAACGCCGTCGAATATCACTCGCACTCATAGTACTTGCTCGATAATACTCGCTCAAACAGTATAGTGATCCGAATAGAGAAGTAGTATAGGGAATAGAGTGAAGAATAGCGGTCCGTATAGTAATAGAGAGGATAGAGGAGATTTTAGCAATCGTTAGTCGTCAGCTGCCTCCTACATATATGCGTTTCCTCTATGGTCACATGGTTTACTTAATTCAATAATAAGACCGCCAGTGTTTGCTCACTGGCGATCTATGTTCAAATTCAAACGTCGGCAGCGACACTTTATTCCCATATAACAATAAGGACCAAATTTATTGCACTTAAGAGATCAAAGCTATTTTAATAATGATTTTTAGCCCCCAATTAAAATCTCATTATCCTAATAAGAATAATGCTGTTCTGGTACGAAGACACAAGTCATCGTGATCTAGGGTTTTAATGTATCGACCATGTTGAAACTGTTGATCACGACAGATAATGCGCTCCCCAGAAACAATAACTAAGATCCGCTCAGTATAGTTGCAGTATAAACTACGGGTGAGGTCTGTGGGTGTTGAACAAACAAAAATGTCCCTGAGAAGGTGTCTATAACAGAGATTGGCTCGCCTCCCTAGCAGACGACTGTGTTAGAAAATGAATAACCGACCATTATTAAAAATAAGAAATAAATAAATTAAAAATCATATTTGGCAATTTGTGACCCATGCTCGTATTGATCAGTAAACCTGGTTTATCACTGAAGGAGGTAATAGAACAAAGCCTCACAATGTGATAAACGTGTAATGCTTGATAAAAACAATGCCACGTGAAACAATATTTTCAGTGACACACTTTTTCATTTGTTCGTTATGAAATTATGAGAGGAACGATGTCTGCTGACTGCATTTGATAATATTTTATTTAGGGATAAACACGTAACCTGATTTTCAAAATCAGGCAAGTGTTTTTTTAAATATTATTATTATTAATGTCTTTGTTCGTATGTTTTTTGTTTTCAACCGGAAATCTTGCATTGTGAGTGTTCTTCATAAAGTCGTACGACGTCAAAGAGAGTGCGTCTTTCGCAGAATATTTACAGTGCCAAGTTACGCAGACTTCTGAAGCCATGAGATACTAGGCTTTATTCTGATTATCTCAATATAGGACATTAATTTCGGTGGTATAGACAATGATAATGCGGACAATATTGGCCCGAACGTTCCACATTCTGACAAACCCAATCCGGAAGCTGGTGCATTTCTTGAGTTTGTTAATTTTTTTGACCATTATATTATGGTGGCAAGGAACAGCCACAATGATGAGGAGGCATTTTCATGTTTATTTCGTCTTTTGGGGGGGAGGGGGGTGGCAGCCTCAAAGATGCGGTCTCTTTGGATACTGCAATCCCACAAGACTTGGGCCACACGAGGTAGAGGGTTATAATCAAGGTGATAATGCTACTAAGACGCAAGGAGCTATCAGGGAAGGAAAACGCTTTAGAACGAACCAGAACCCAATCCTAAGCAGAAAACAAAAATAAACCTCTACTCTTGTTAAAAAAAAACTGAGAGTAGTGTCAACCGGGCGATAGGCTGTCCTCTCACAAAGTCTCTAATTAAGGGCATTCCCAAATATCTAGATGTGACTCACAAATTATCTTGGCTTCAAACTTTAAAAAATCATTTCTTTCCACACTCGGCAATGCTACTCCACCATTACTCCTGCTCCTCAACAAAGACGTACACACACACACACACACACACACACACACACATATATATATATATATATATATATATATATATATATATATATATATATATATATATACACACACACATTGGGTTGGTGCATAATTATCAGGCGTTTTTGTAGGCGAGTTATTTGTTAATAAAAATTGCTGTTTTGTTTACTTTTTTAATAAAAATATTTTTTTTATGAGTAACATTTATAAAATCAAAATTGTGGTTGAGTTTATTTCTCTGTATGAATAGTGCATTTGGTAAATTGTTATTTATGATGTCTCTTGTACTCATATATGTGTGTGTGTATGTATGTATGTATGTATGTATGTGTGTGTGTATGTATGTATAAATTGTTATTTATGATGTCTCTTGTGCTCATATATATGTGTGTGTATGTATGTATGTATGTATGTATGTATGTATGTATGTATGTATGTATGTATGTATATATAATTACAGAAAATCAAACACTTACAATCCAATAGCTGATAATTTTTATTCCATGAGAGCTCTAAAAAGCAGCTCTTAATCTCAAACAAAAAAGATTGAGAGCTGCTTTAAAGCTCTCATTAAATAAAAATCATTACCTATGGGATTTTAAGTGTTTGATATTCTTTAATTAATAATAATTTTGCTCTGTCTTTTGACATAGAGCTCTCCCTGGATCTATATCCTTCTGGAAATCCCATACGGATTACCATATAGTATTATTATATATATATATATATATATATATATATATATATATATATATATATATATACATCCAGCCAATTAAAATCAGAAGCCATGAGAGCTGTAACTGGTGTAGTATTAGATCACTTATTATTATTATTATTATTATTATTTAAAAATAGGAAAAATAGGAACTAGGCTGTCCAGCTTTAGTAACATGTGGAATGTTACGGAAATAATGCTTCCTATTTATTGCCACGGAAACTACAACAGATACAATGAGATACAGGGAGTTTTCAACTTCAAACAACTTTTCTACATAGTCAACAGTAATGTCGTTTCCTTTTCGATCAATTATTAAAAGTAATATTTGCGCGACACTTGTAAGAAATCAGTATTTGATTTCCAAACAAAAACTTTTTTGATAAGTATTATTCATGATTTTTGTTAAACACAAAAATAACAATTTCAATTGTCCTTTCTTATCTGCAAATAAAATGCTCATTACCTACTTGTGTATCTTTCTATCTATTTCTGGCAAGTGTTTTTAATCTTTCCACAATTTTTTTTAATTAGTTATTTTGCTACCTACACTGGGCTTCTAGTTCATTCTAAGAATCCTTGCTCCCTTCTCCATAATCCGATACTAGATCACACAGGGACTCGTCATGGGTATTTTGAGGAAGAAAACGATTTAGATTATCATCCCTTCCTTCCAGCGATGACATGTCGAACACGTGATATACGCATGGAGACTTGGGCCAAAAGCACGCTGAATGACCTTTTGAACCGTTGCTTCAGTGATTCACCTTTCAGAAAACCAAGTGAACAAGGTCTGGCTGGATAAAGCTTAAACTTTTGCTTTGCTATTCACTTGATGTTAGTTTTGTTCCTTTTTTTCTCGAGGGGGTAGTTAATATATTTTTTTTAATTTTTATATACATTTGTGCATATAAGCATATTTTTATCGGTAGATAGACTTTTTCGATGTGAATTAAAAATTTAATACATATTTCATTCATATTAATTAAATAGGTTAAATATAAACAAGTCAAAATTCATAATTATAAGAATCTTGAATAATCATTATCGGTTATACAGTGTAACCCGGATATAAGAGAGTTGTCGGGACCGGAGAAGTCTCATATATCCGGGTTTCTCTTATATCCGGGTTTGGTCTATTTTATATACATTAACACAGGCTCTAATTTGGGACCAGAGAAAATCTCTCTTATATCCGGGTTTCTCTTATATCCGGGTCTCTTATATCCAGGTTACACTGTAACTCCAACTAAAATATAAAAAAGTTTATCTAAGTACGGGTGTCAACAATTTTTTTTTAAATGTTCTTTTTTAGAAAATCTTGGTAAAAATATTTTTTTACATCTGTTACTCACCACTAATTTAATTTTATGAAATTTCGAGAAATTCATTTTTACGGCTTAAAGTTTATATTAGTTATACCTTATGAGGACAAGTTCTCCGAGAATTTAAATCATCAATTTTCGGTGGATCAAACAGTACCTCCAGTTACTGAAAATTTGCTCCGAATCGTAAAATAGAAAATGCAGTAAAACTAAGACATTATTTAATTAGAAAAGCTTTTAATTGCTTTTATAAATAAAATATATTATGGACACTATTTTCTTAAAGAAAGTTTTTCGATGAATAATAAATTTTTACAAGAGTTTTTTTTATATATTTTTGAATTTTAATTAGACTAATTTATGTACTTTTAATTTTTTAAATTCTGCATTAATTTTTAATGATCAAGTGATATTGTTATTAAGTAAAAAGTATATTTGCTAATCACAAATGGAAACGCTTACTACAATTCAACGACCCACAATATTTTAAAGAGAATTTTTAATTTTCTGTGTGTAAACGTGCCAATTTTTGTAAATACAGACGTCCATACCCGACATTATCAGAAAATAAGAGCGATATCTATAGTAAATTTATAATTTATTGTTAATTTTCAAACATTTCCTCAACAAGCGTCTTCGTAAGACTACAAATTCAAAGTAACTAAAATTCAATATAAATATTTAGAATATTTAAAATATTTTAACTTTCTAAGATTGATGGGTAGTTAAAATAAATGATCTAAAAAGGCACTTATATTGTATTCCTCATCTAATTTTACTACAAGTATTTTCCACTTACCTCAATATCGCAAACGTCAGCTTATTGATAAGTGTCAACTCTCCATTAAACACCGACAATCGGGTTAAGAAAATGATTTTCTGCGATATTTTAAAATAAAAATAAGTTATATTTGTTTTAATTTCAATTAATTAAGTTTTAAACCAGTTAATCTTCCTCAAATAAAGTTTCAGGAAAGTATATTTTATTTTTGAATTTTTTCTAATAAAGAGAATTATATTGTGTAAACAGATTTGTCAATATGGCCGATTCTGACGACGTAAATAAACATTCCATTCAATTTAAATTCGATTTGAAATACAAAAAATGGTTTTGCTTATTGGAAATATTAAATTTAATCTATTAGCTTGCAATAAAAAATAAAATATTCAACAAAGATTTTTTTTTCTTTTTAAAACGCATTTTAAACCCTAGCTATCGCTTTTTTGAAAGTACCTAATTTTATTCAATTATTCACTAGTTTTTGCAATGATTTGTTACCACTTATCAATCAGTCCTTCGATACATTTTGACTAACATTCTGTCAGTTTTGATGTGAAAAGTTTTTCGACGTCCTCTTTTTCATTAGAGCAATTTTTCCCCATCATAGCGTTTTGCAGGGAACAAAAAAATTAACAATCGGTTAGTGCATGGTCAGGCAAATAGTGTGGTTAAGGTAGAACAGACTGTGTAGGTTTTGTCGGGTTTTCAAAGCAAGCAATGTTAAGGGTAGGTATGTAGTGTTTGAAAAAAAAAGCTTCAATTATATTTAACGGTGTTTTACAATTGTATTTAAAATGTTAAAATGGCAATATTATCGGCAACGGATTTTTATATGCGCGGTAAGTGAGATATGAGTGTTAAGTGCTTACAAACTGTGACTAAGATCACTCTCAAGCAGTTAGATAGACGTCGACTAAAAGAACAGAGTTTTAAGTAATATAGTTGAAAATGGCTAAAGAATAAAACGCTTCAGACAATAATAATTACAGTCAGTTTCTATACTCTCTTGATCCACCAAAAAGGAAAATTGTAAAAGCACAAGGTTTATTTGTTTTTTGGTTTTCGTTTTTTTTTTTTTGTTGTTGTTGTTGTTGTTTTTTTTTTTTTTTGGTAGGGTGTCTTTTTTTTACGGTTTTTTTTACTTTTTTGCAGATTATTAAAGCCAGATAATATTTTTATATTTTGAGAATTTTTGGAGATAAAAATGATTTACTGAAACAATTCCTACTAATTAACCCATAACTGGGGGTAGAAGGGTACTTGCGCGTAAGTGAATATAACAAAGCCAACTGGAATTGGAATTGGAATTCGGGTCTCCGTTATCCATTACACTAGCCGCTCATCCGAGTTTACATCCCCCGGTATTCCTAAGTTGTCCCTCATCTAGGTACTAACCAGTCTTTACGTTGCTTAACTTCGGTGATTGTATGAGAAACGGTGTTTCAATGTGATATGGCCGTATACGTTTAAGGACTATAGAAAAAACATTCCCTTGTTCGTTTCTCTAGAACATGTATAAAAGAAGAACTGCTTCCTGCATCTATGTGTATGTATGTGTGTGTGATATATAAGTAAAACTGGATCAAATATATGATCGAAATCGACAAAGACTCCTGGTGGGGAATAAGCGCCCATTAGTTGCATTTGCAGGTTTAAATATACCTGGGATATGGATTTAAGTACAAAAATGTCATAATATTAAAAAGTATATAAAAAATATCACCACTTAATTTTGTTCATTCTTGCAACTTACAAACGACTTTTAATATGAAAATGCATTGGTCAATGATTTTTACTATGAAGAGGCATTCCTATTGAGTTTTTACTACAAAAATGTACTACTAATGAAATCTTTATTACTATAAAAGTCTGTGAACGTTGCTTGTGTGTTTGCCAGAAGTCATATATGGTGAGTGGTGAAAAAAACGCTCTCTTTTTCAAACTTCTCTTAATTGCGTGTGTGCTTATTTTTATTTCAACTTTTTTCAAACAGACAGTTTTTTAATGTTGAAAGGAACTTCAATAACTGTAAATAAAATGATTTTTAAAATATTTCTACCTTCACAAACTCTTCATGAAACTAAATGCAAACAGTAAACAAGGATGACCCAACGGGTCACGTGTGGTCTAGTTTGCTATAAATATGCATTGCCAATGATTTTTAATATGAAAAAGTATGTTGAAATGTTCCTTTTTAGAAAAGCTTGGTAAAAAATATTTTACTATTTAAATATTTTACTATTTTTAATATGAAAATGTATGACCAATGATTTTTACTTTGAAAATCTATTGGCCAATGATTTTTGTAAAAATAATATTTTATTATCGCTTTCCAAATCATTTCTCGTTCATCACTGTTATTTCGTTTTGTTTGGGATTATTAATATAATCCTTGGGTCAAATCTAACCTATATTTTTTCTAAATAAAATTTTAATTAAAAGTTTTAATTAAATTCTATACTTTACACCTAAATTATAAATATCTTAATTTATATTTTTAATTATAAATATTCACTATTTTCTTTGTATATACGTAATTTATTTTTTGTTATTATTTTTAATTTTATTTATTTCATTTTAATTTTTATCAAATCACCATATTTACATCTTTATATTTGCTATGTACAAATTCGTTTGAAATCACAAATTTTAGTATTTCTATATTTAAATATTTCACGAATATTTATCTTGAATTTTCATTAAGATGTTAAAATTTATCCGAATTGACGACAGTGTTTAAAGTAACAGGTTTACTATAGGTTTGATGCTTTCAGTTTTTTGTTTTTTTCCGAAATACTCGTTGATCGCGAAACGTCAAGATAATATAAACAATAAACTGGTTTTCACCAGATACTTCCACTTGGTTGCGTAAAAACAGCATAGCAAGATGAAAAAAGGCCTCAAACTCAATAAAAACAAAGTTTTGTCATCAGAATGTTTATGTCAGTATTAAGAGGAAAAAAAAATTTTTTATTATCTGTTACTCCTTTGTAGCACGTTATAAATTTTGGTTAAAATTTTTTCTTTTTTTTTTTTTACGTCAGCGGCGGAACAGAGATAAAGGTTAATTATTTTTGCGTTTTTCTTGCAAAATTCAAATAATTCTCGGATTTTAATCAAACTTTCAGGACATATTCAGAAATGAATGAAATTATTTTTGAAATTTTTTGGTAAAAAATATTTGTTCTTACATATGTTACCACCCACTCACTTAATTTCATGAAATTTCGAGAAATTAAATTTTTAGGGTGAGGGATTTTTATTAGTTAAAATCGGGACTCTTTGGAGAAAGTAAATCACAATTTTTTTTTTTTTTTTTTTTTTTTTTTTGTAAAACAGTTACACGTTTCATCAAAAAATCTGCTCTGAATTGTAAAATAAAAAATGCAATAAAACTATAACATTACTTAATTAGAAAAGCTTTTAATTACTTTTGTAAATAAGTTATAATAAGGACACTATTGATATAAACAATGAACTGGTTTTTCCACATTCCATCCAATGTTTTTTTATCAAATGTAATTCTTTAAGCTTCCATTTTAGAAGGAATTTTATTTTATGAGTTTTTTTCTCTCATTATTACTTTTTTATTCATTACATTAATTTGATAATAATACGAAAAAAATTAAAATATTAACATGAAAAGAAAATTTAGAATGACTTCCAGTCTCAGTCAGACGCTAACAATGACCATTCAGGAGTCTCTACTAAACGAACAATATCTTTTCTATTTGATTACAAGTGAGAAGATTTATTCGACTTGAATTATCATTGTTTAATAAACTACTTGGTTAAAAGAAAAATTACAATCATAACAATATAAATATATTCTTTTTGTTTCTTTTATTGATATTATGTATTAAATCATATCTTATATAAGTAAAAGTAATATTTGTCTTTCTGTACTTATAGGTCAGAGCCATAACACTGAAACGTTAGATGAAAATAACCGCGTTTAGTGTAGAATAGTTGATGAAGAGTTCAAAGTTTTACCCCTGAACTTCAACCTAAAATACCCATGTCAAATAAGTGCAAAAGTATTTCTTTGGGCAGTTAATCTTCTGTAGGAAAAAAAAAGTCTACTGCAAATCCATTACACGTGTAAATTGGATTCAAGTGGCTGAGATATGACTGATTATTTTTTCTAACGCTTATTTAAAGCCGAAACATATTTTTGGAATGTAAGAACAATTCTTGTTTTCTTTTCTTATTTTTTGTTTTTGTTTTTGGCGAGTGAATATTGGGTATTTTTAGAATAGCAATAATTTTTCCATATGCAGATCCTACCATTTAGCCCATAGGTGCGAGGAAGAGAGGGATTCATGCCTTTCCCGAGTATCTTTGCGCATAAATAAATGTAAGAAACCTGACTAAAATTCGAACTCAGCTCCCAGATTTCTCATTCCGAGCCGCTTTCTATGACACCACACGAACATCCACGTCTGAGACATAAAAAGGAGCGTATCGTTATGCTGTTACTAAATACTAACCGACAAAAAGAAGAATAATCCTATTTTAAATAGATTCAAATGATTTCCATTGCCAAGTAAATGGTTTTTTATTAGAAAAAAATGTCTTTTCTACTTGTGGAGGTTGGCGCAGAATGTTCGTTTTTACATTCAAAATGAAATAACGCTAAGCAAAATTTGTTTTGGAGGGTTTATTTCCTCTTTTATAAATACAAATCGTTCGACAGTTCGTAGCACGCGGTACATTGGAACAGAAAGTGAGATCCCACCGTCTTAGTATCAGGCAATCGTCCTAATTACTTTTTCTTTTCTTTTTTTTTTTTTTTTTTTTTTTTGGTAGTTAGAGGATTGTATCAGTTTGTTTCGCTTTCTGTCAAAAGGGTAAAGAGAAATGATGTCGAGGCCCTCTTTTTTCTGGATTTATATTGGTGGGTAAGCAATCGGGGAGTACGGTGAGTGCTGTAGTATTGTCATTCGATTTGGTACAGGGTCTTTGATCTTTTGCTTTGCTTATCCAAGTACCTGGTTTCAGAAGCGAAGTTAGCCGATTGACCTGTCCTTATATTAACGAGATAAGTAGGTGATACTTTTCAGGGGTTTTAATAAATAGTATTTTATTTTTTTACTAACCGTGACCTACAACTAGATACTTACTAAGTGAAATTCTACAGTCGACTACAAACCTAAAAGGCAACTGTAAAATCTTCTTTACATCTTCGCTAGTTCTCCTTTCAATCAATATAAATGTACCCTTAGCTGCATAATAGACATGAGAGAAATTTACAACCCCCATTTATTGCATATTGAGAAAAATTTCACTCCTATCCGACCACTTGATTATTATGTTAAGATCACCGTCCCTTGTATTACTACTAAGAATATTATTGTATTACTTGTATTATTACTAAGATTTTATGATTTGAAAGAATGTATAGCATCGACAACATGTTAACAAACTGGTTGAAGATTTAAAGTGAAGTTATAAAAGAGTTTTCACTACTTTATGACGAGAACCTAACTCGTCCTCCCAATACGACGTGTAAATACGCCGTGAAAATTGGGGAAAATATTTAGCCTATTATGTTTGTTAACTAAAAAGACTTTTTCTAAATGTTTTGAATGACAGCTTAGCTAATAGAAAACGGCTCTTTACACGCGTTCAAAAACCTTCTAAACGTGTGAAAATGTCTAAATTGTGGATAGGTGGTAGGATTTTATTTACTGGAAACTTTGGAATAAAATGAACTGACTTAAAGGTAAAAAAAAAATAATATATTTTTAATTATTTTCTTTAGTATTGTTTGTTTATAAAGCGGATACAGGTAGTAGCGTTGAGAAAGTCCAGTAATGTAGTTTGAAGTCTGACCGTGCGATGGGTAGTAGTAATATTAGTCAGTGTCAATCTGCTTGGTTCGTGTTTTTCTAGGCCCGAAGCAGGGTAAAAATATCATTAGCAGATGAACTCTTAACTACTTCTTCACGCGTCACGTATGACTGGTTTCTCCACGGTAGGGTCTTTTGTCGTCACTCTCGCCGTCCCTTATGCTTATTGCTCAGAGGTGCCAGCTTATATCCTTTTGACCAGGCTCCGAGAATCTGGCGCGAACATTGGTAACATCTTTGTGTCAATTTTTTTGATTGGCCAAAATTATTTTATTTTCCTTTTTTTATAATGGAAGTTATGCGTGGAGCCTCACTGATTTTTGTTAGTTTTCAGTCATATAATTAGTAGGCTCTGTTCCTGCAAACTTCCGGCGTTCAGGCTTTTCTTCTTCCTCCTTTTATTTAAGGGTTGCCTTCTAGCTAGTTGAGACAAGAACAGAAAGAGAAAGACAGAGTGAGAGAGAGAATGAAAGAGTTAAGGGCTCTCAAGGAACGCGAAAATGCTTTATTTTAATTTTAATTCTTTTTATTTCTTTTGTTTATATATTTTATTTTTATATATATATATATTTTTTTTTTTTGGTTTATATTGGGACACACTACAAAGCTATTCCCATAGCGGCAAACGAGCAACATACAAGTCAAATAGCGACCAACGCGCCAAATACTATTTCACTAATGCTGTAAAAACCAATGACGATCAATACAATAATATGTGCTTCGTATATTATCTATCAACTGGATCAGTTTACTGTTTTGTTTCTAACAGTTTTTTTTGTTTGTTTTTTTTGTTTTGTTTTGTTTTTTGTTTTGTTTTTTTTTTGTTTTTTGTTTTTTTGCTGCGAATCTTCCATGTCTCTATTTTTTAAAATGTCTAATGTTGCAATCACGATAATCATGAAACATTGCACAACGAGATTCTATAACATACTTACCTCGAAAATAAGGTTTAAGCCTCAGACAGGGGGAAAAAAGCTGCTTAGAGTACGATTACTTGTGATCGCAGAGTAAATTTTTTACAGTAAATTCACCCTGTACAAGGCCCGCGGGGCACTGGTGGTAAATGGTTATGTTAAGGGGCAGTTTATATGGATTGGAGGTGGAGTGTTTTGACCAATTAAATGGTTAAAGAAATAATAAAATAAGTGTTGCAGATATATATTAAACAGTAAGTACAACAGAAGAGTATTACACGACTAGTGTGTGTGTCGGTTGACCCAGCGTTCAATCTATTCGACTGTTATATTTAACAGCCTCCTACGAGGGTGTATGTGGCACAAGGCCGGTTTATTGTGGGTATTCCGAGCCCGTAGGCTCGGCCAAAAATATTCCCTTTGAACCCGCCTAAAAGGCTTCAGAGACTATCTACCTCCCCGGACGAAACACTACCCTGCGGCAAAGCTTCGTTCGAGTTCCTCTCTGCCGAGGCAGAGAGTTCGACAGCTGAACAATCTTTGCGATTTTTCCCCAAGGCCTTCTCTCCTACTAATCTTATAGTACGTGGAAGAGTCCAACATAGACTCTTTAGGGAGAGATAACGATTGTCTATACTTGAACAGGTTAAGATTGAAGTGATCGGGGAAACATCCACTTGGGAGTTTGTTCCACAGAGCAGTGGTTCATAGGAAGAAGCTGTTCGAGTGGAACTTACTTCTCGCCGATGGAATAGGGGGGGGGATGTGGGTGGTTTGCTACAATGTAAGTGGTATGGCGGGTCCTTGCCATTAAGGTTAGACTTGGCGAAACCAAGGAATGTAGCTCTTTCCCAGGTAGTAGGGATAACGCAGCGAAAGGCTTGTCACATAACTCCTGTGAGAGACTGGGAGAGGCTTTTGAACTCTATCGAGACTGAAAAGTGAGAACCGGGCAGCTCCCGCCCAAATATAGCAACAATACTCCATTTTTGGTCTGATCTGGATCTTGTAAAAGTAAAGAATAGCATGAGGAGTCAGGTACTTACTGGAGCGGTACTGGGACCCGACCATTTTTCCTGTATCTTTGGCGATGTAAGAGTTTCATTTGAGATCAGAGGTGAGTTTAAGACCCAATAATCACTCAATGCACGGAACCTCCCTAAGGGGACATCCGTTCATTGTAACTGGCGGTAGTTCGGAGTCCGATCGGCATTTAGTCTTACAGATCAGAATGAGCAGAGAGTTCTTTTCTCATTAATTGTCCCATGCTTGTGGCCTTGTGCCAAAACTAAGCTCAGGGTAATAAGCAAGTACTGGGAAAATATATTGATACTTGTATTCGCTGTATGAGAATAAACATTATTTAGATGAAATATTTGGTTCACTAAGAAACAGATTTTTGTTAGAACCAAGCAAAATATGCTGAACTGCTATACAATATAAATCCTTCAATATGACAGTGAATTCTGGACAATTTCCTCACAAACGAAGCAGAGATTTGAGGCATTGGAAATGTGGTTCTATAGTGGGATGATGAGAATATCATAAATGGAAAATATTAGCGATAAGGAGTTTTAAGGAAATGCAAACGAAAAGGACGCTTGTACTTATAATGTAAGTGAAATTTCTGGGATCCATAATGAGGTGAAGAAGCTTGAATAATTTGACATTTAATGGACACAGTGAAGACAAGAGGGCCATAGGGAAACATCAAATAGCCTACTTAATGAGCTTGTTTAAATGGATGGTAGTACAAAGACAGATAGCGATAGTAAGGCGGTCAACATTACTTAAAGCTACAAAGAATACCAAGACGGCCCGGAAGAAAAAAGAAGAAAAATGGAATTTTTTTTTTAGAGTTATTGGACATGCTTATTCATTACTAAGCTCATTACCAAGTTTGTTCAATTTTTAGTACGTCATATTTATTCAGAATCAGAAGTTAAATTTCAAAAGTGTTTGTGAGAAAAAAAGACAAAAGAATTCATGCGGCCCGCCAAATGTTAGTAAATTTGAAAGAGAAAGTCACCAAGCAACGCCAAATAATTGTTACAAGCAATTTGACGCCTGATTTTAACAAACTGGTAAATGACTGCAGTCAGGTACATTATTCTCATTGAGTCAAGGTCCTTCTGTTGCTGAGTTACTTTGTTTCTGTTTCGTGTGAAGTTACTACTTCAAAATATCAATAATTTTTTTTCATTAAACTGAATTTGTTTTTAAACAAATCTATTCCATGTGAAGTTTCTACATTAAAATCTAAATTGATTTTTTTTCTTTAAATTTAGTTACTTCATATGTGGTTTATTTGAAGTTTCTACTTTAAAATATTACTAAGAATTCTTCTTTTATTTTTTTTTTTCAAATAAATATGTCTTCTAGTTTATAATATTAATTAATAAAAATATTTTTTCTTAAAACAAAGTTATTTTGTCCTTCAAATGTGTTTCATGTAAATCTTCAATATAAAAATACTTATTAATATTTTTTCTTTAAAGTACTTTAAACTGAGTTACTTTATCTTTCAAATAAATGAGTTTTATGGGAATCTTTAAAGTACTTTAAAATATTAATTAATAAAAATTAATTGCATTTTTTTTTTAAACGCCCTTTTTTGACTATTTTAAATATTAATTATTTTGGGTTAATATACTATGTGTCCGAATAAAATTGTGAATTTTTGAATGTGGCCCTTGCACTGAAAAGTTTTCCCACCCCTGATCTAATGCATCTGTCGGAGTTACCTCCTCCTCAGCTCCTTAACCTTCCACCAGGGGTCTCTCTCCCCTGGCTACAAATACTGGCTGACTCTTTGCCTCGATCTCTTTTTTCCTCGAGCCCTGGGCCTTATACCACCTCGCAGATGTGAGCTCTCACAGATACAGCGTTTCCCAAATTCTGGGAACACGCTAAGAACAATACACGTATGTACGAACACTCACCACAACACACACACATAATATTCACCACACGCATTCAATGTAACTGTCCATGTGCTTGTAACTTGTACTTGTTGTTAATACATATATTTGTTTACATATATTTATTGGTCCTGTTTGTTTTCTTTGGACTTAATTAAAGTCCAACTTTCTCATGTAGTTGAACCGGCTAGCATGAAATTTTAACTCACGTGTATTCATCTATATACTCATCACCCCCACGGTCCACTATATATCAACAGTTCTAGTTAATTTAGTTGGTCCGTTAACTCGACCTCAGATCTATCACATATACATTAAGTGCTGTTGTTCGATAAATAAAATATGGACAACATTTCTAGAAATGGACGTGAGGTGAGGAATAGCGTTGCAATACTCACGTCTATATTATTTTTTATTGAATGTCGTTAAGTGTTTCTCTTCATCGGCCAAAAACTGATATTGATTTAGTCTTTTTGAGTTCAAATCTAAAAATATACAACACAGACTAGTAAGTAAAAAAGAAAAAGAAAAGAAAGGTTTGCACAATAAACGATTTCTATAATTTCTACAAAAGTATTTTTACACCCTCAAGTTTTCTGTCTATATATATGAAATAAGGTATTGTAATTATTTACATTATTTACATTGTTCGGACTGTTGTTCTCATCTTTATTGTCCTATTCACGACGTTTCGACTGTTGTACACTTCGGCCTTCTTCGAAACGAACCCTTTATTTAGTATTATTTGTTGTTCTAGTTCCATGTGGATATCTCAGTTTCAGTTATCTCCCTTTAGTAACTCAACTCTTCAAGTTTATATTCACCTCTGCTGTGGCCAGGTATTGAACTCACAATTCTTTGGGTCAAGTCACTGGATTACTTCAACCAACCTTTTTACTCACTGGTATATGCGTCCTTGGGGACATCAGTGAATGAATGTTTGGACCGTAAACACCGTAACACGAAGGGAAATAGAAAAATCAGGCATGGCTGACCACATATGCATCCTCCCACCCCGTGGAATGAGGCTGAAATAATTGAAAGAGACCATCACTGGAAAAAATACGAAAACTTAAGGAATCAGTACATAAACTAGGCCACATGAATCTCTTAAGCCGACGAAGCATAGATATGGATACAATATGGGAACCAGTAATGCAGAATGCTAGAGTAAAACAACAGTAACAACAAAATTGTCATATGAGCTTTGGTTTAAAGTTTACTGTATCATTGGGCTTATAAGTCCCCAAAATTCATTCACTGATAAAGACAACAGTCTGAACAATGTAAATAGTGTAAATTCACTCAAGGCTATCATATGGATTGGTTTGTCATACAATTATACTAATTAACCCATAGCTGAGGGAGAAGAAATAGGTTCATACTTTTCCCGTGGCTATTTGCGCATAAGTGAATATAACGACCTCTACTGGAATTGGAACTCGGCTCTACGATTTCGAACCCCGAGCAGCACATCCAAACTTACAGTATCTTGTATTCAAAAGCGGTCACCCATCTAGGTACTGACCAGGCTCGACGTTGCTTATCTTCGGTGATCGTACGAAAATCGGTTTTTACTGAGATATGATAGTAAGCCTGGCTGTCATATTTATTTGTTTATTCAAATAAGGTTCTCTTTTAAGAAAGTAGATCTATTTCTTTAATAGCCAATTTGTATAATGTGCCAGAGCCGTCGACGATAGAGAAACAATTAACATTAAATTTTTGCTTGCACTGATCGTTATTTGACAAATGTTTTAAAACTGAGGACTTTATAACAACATCCAAATGTTCCATTACCCGTACATGGAAATGTCGAAATGTCTCATTGATATTAACATATTGTTATCTATAAATGGAGCTATGGTGGACAAATGGATTACGGCTCGGATTGAGGAATCAGTAGAGCCGAATTCGAATTCCAGCTTACGTGCTAATATCCATAGAAAAGGTATGAATCCATCTCTTCTCCCTACTCCTAGCTATGGGTAAATAGCCGGACAGACTGCAACCGGTCTAGGAAAAGGAAAACTCTAAATTCAGACCAGCTTGGAGAGGGTTGAGCTCCGTCAGGCTATCTTCTATTGCGGCTACAATACATGTGGTAACCCTACGACTCGTGAATCGATAAATATTTTCATGGTAATTATTCTCATGAACTTTCCTCTATGATACCTAGACTTTATGATTTTAAACGTAGCACTAGATTGACGACAAGATCGCATTCTTTTACAGTTGAAACGGTTTGATTCAACCGTAAGTCCTATGCTAACAGTTTCTTCTTTCACACTTCTCACTATCTTCCAACTTCTTGTTTCCCAGTCAACTTTGATTTTCAAAACTTTAAAGGTAATGTCGATTGTCATCTTCTGTCTTCTTAATTTCTTTTCTTTTATTGTCCTCTCTCCTTAATGGTAGTTTTTCCCATATTCTCTAACACTCAGTAACCTCCCTGCGTCTCAGTGGCTTTATTGCCTAACTTGGGGTGAAATGATTAAAAAAATCATGACACTTATCACATGAATCATGGATCCCTTAGTGCGTTTTGTAATCATGAGTCACTTAGCGCATTCAAATTTATATACGACGCATGCTATAACGTTAATTGACATATGTTATATATAGTTTTTTATCTACAATACTTAAGTCATTTTTAAATAGTTTTTTTTTTTTTTCAAAAACGTCGCTAGGAGAGGGGACATTCCTGCGTTACAGACGGATAGTGAAAAAATGTTACAACAAAATATATTTGTCATATATGCGCCATGTGCAGCCCATTCACTAAATCCGATTGGCTGAATTACTGCTGATGTTGTCAAGTAACAGTTTTTTTGTTGTTTTTTTCTTCTCAGTAGTAAAGATGTTCTATGCATTTTTCTGGTTTCAACCCGTATAAAAATGATTCGTTTTGAAAATGAAAAGTGTGTTAAAATACTTTTCTGAAACCAGATTGGAAGCAGATGCTTGGACAACAGCAGGAATTCATAACTGTTACTTAGTTTGTCCAGCACCCGAAAAGATGCTTCCCCGATTACTACAAAACTTGACTTCTTCATGTCTAGGATCAACCGTTATCTTTCTTACATATCTTCATAATATGCACATAGTTCTTCCCCTTACAGCCATACAACAATTTCGTTCAGTAAATCTCTTCCTTTAGTGGTTTTTGGCCTTTGTATTAGGTGAACATTAGAGTAAAAAAAATTCTTTCTTTGAGATTCTGGAAGCTTTAAAAAGTCGAGAAGACGAATCGCAAAAACAAACAAAAAAAAGACGCTAAAAGAAAGGCACAAGAGGTAGAATTTATTTTAATGTTAATCATATGGGATGAAAAATTTCATAGAGTAAGTTTTACAAACTGAAGACGTCAACTTGGAATCATGAACAGAACTTGATACGTTAAGTAGCCAACACTTCATTTTTATAAGTGAACATTAAGAGATTTGTGACGATGAATGAAGCTCCATAAATTTTCTTATAATTTCTTAGGATTTTGATCTATACTTGGATTGTTAAATATTTGCACAATAATTAGTACACAAGTTGTTGAAATGTTTATGTGTACAAACTTATTAATCATTTGTGAATAGTTTAAAACTGGAAACACAGTAGAGTAATAAGTTGCGTCTCGGATTGAGGATTCAGAGCGCCGGGTTCGAATTCTAGTAGAATACATTGCATTCAATTGCGTGTTAATAAGAATCTAATTCTCCAGCTATGGACAGATTTTGGTGACAACGGGTCTAGGAGAAGGAAAACACACTGAATTCAAAACTGTATGTAGCCCTGTCAAAGCCATATTATACAGCTAAGGAAAGGATCGTTCGCATTAACTCGATGATCCTGACTACGGTTGACTCATTCTAAAGATGAAACACATTTTTGATTATAAGAATATTTTTTTTTGCTTATTAACATTTTTTGAAATGTCATTTATTTTTTCAAATATAATTTCTATTATTTAACCCCTAGCTGGTGGTGAATTCACACATTTCCAAAGTTATCTACGCATAAATGAATGTAATGAACTGAGAATTGGAGAGAAAGCATATTCTGATTAAATTAACTTCCTGTCTTTAAACTCGCAGATCCAATTAAGCCCCCCCCCCCTCACTTTCGTTTCTGAAATATATATTCATTTAGTTCGGAGGCATATTCGAAAGGGGCGCTTATTTTAACTTCCTTATTCGACAGGTGGCGGTAAATCGAACATTTACGTTAGTAACTCTTTTGTCTTGGTTTTTCTTTTGTTACTTAAGCCATCCAAAATTAGGAATGGACTTTGTTATGATTTAGTCAGATAGTAGTTTATGAAGACGTTGCTTATAAAAACAATTATGTGCCCAAAGACAGAGGTGATTAGAAGTAAATCTAAATCCCATAGATAAATTTCTTATCATCACATTTTAAACAATTAATGGAAACTGAGAAAAGAGGTGACCTCAGAAATAGAGGTCATTTTTTTCTAAGAGATGCACGAAATGTGGTGTCATTATCGACTGAATCCTAAATGTATGCCCAAAGTTCTCAAAGGCTTACCCAGAGGACACGGATATTAATTTCTTTATAGTTAATTACAGCAGTTGCACTGATGTGCGCCACTGAAATTTTAAAAACAGATTCCGTCACAGTGAACTTTATAAAATAATTACAATGCACTTTTCCAAATGCAGAAATTTCATTGCACTTATTTTTGACATTTATAATCCCAAACAGCACGTTTAAAAGTTCACGTTCTCAATTCAAGTATATTTACAATGCATGCAGAATAAATCTGTGATAAGAATGCTTTGATCTCTTGTCTAAGCACGTTTGTTACGGCAGATTAGTTTTAAGGAATTGCTCTAAAAATTTGAAATTAAAAAGTTTAAGAAACTGTTGAAAATATAAGTAAATCTATAAGTATCAGGCATATTTTAAACTATGTACACTCAATATGTTAATATATTGTATTTGAATTTCCTTCGTTCGAACTTTGGATCCTTCGACATCAAGTATGAAATCACAATAGCCTCGCACAATACGAGGGTGGGCTGAAAAGTTCAAAGGCTGAAGGTGTGATGCTTCTTTTTCTTTCTTTTTATGTACCGTGTCCTTTCAAGACGTAGGCGATCATGGCTCCCCACTTCCTCCTATCTCTTCTAGCTCTCAGTAAGTTTCGTGCGTCTGCATGCCACGTTGTCATTCACTTGCTTAAGCCCGCCAGGTGTCATGCGTTGCTTTCCCTTGTCTCTCTTTCCCTCTATTCGACCCATGAGTATCAGATTCTCCAGGCTCCTCTTTCTCATTACGTGTCCCAGAAATTTCATCTGCCTCTTCCTGATGTTAAGTATAAGCTTCCTCCTTGTTTGCATTCTCGACAAAACCACATTGTTGTTCACACACTCGCTCCATGATATCCTTAGCATCCTTCTGTAGAACCACATGCCTCGAGTCTCTTCTTCTTGCATGCTTCAATTTTAACTCTTCTTATTAATAACTGCATTGTTTATTTCCAAGTAAACTAATATCTGACAATTCAAAGAAGCCCTTTTATCTTGTTTGTCAAAAGAATTCATCAACAGCATCTATGACGTCATCGTCACTGCAATACATGTTCCCAGCTAAGTTTTGGGGAACAGGAGACTATGGAGCGTAATCAACCATTTCAAATCACAGCAGCCTTTGAAACATGAGACTTGATCAAACAAAACCTCTTTCATCAGTTTTCCTGGGCGTGTGGTCTTGATAGCCTTTCAAAATTGTCTCAGCAAATACTCTTCATTCATAGTGTGGTCTTTTTGAAGAAAGTCAATAAATACAATGCCTTTTGCACCCCCCCCCCAAAAAAAAACTGAGGTCATTACCTTCCCTGCAGATGAAACAACCTTGCTTTGAAGCAGGGAAGAAGGGATGTTTCCACTGAATGGATTGTCTCAGACTCAAAACGATGAACTCAACACTGATCCTGGGCTAGGAAATGTTCAAGGAAACCAGCTGAACCTGCCTCAAACAATGTTAGATTTTCCCAGGGTGTGATCAGTCTGGTGCGCTTTTGATCAGGTCTCAGAAGACGTGACACCCACCGAGCAGAAACCTTTGTCATTCCAAGTTCATTGTGCAGAGTATTCTCTTTTCTCTCAAGGAATATGATAATAACATTAGATATTTGATTTGTAGTCATGTGGTGAATATGATCAATGTTTTCCTCGGTGATGGCAGTTACAGGACGTTCAGACCTTGGGTTATCTTGAAAAATCTCCCTTCCGCTGCCAAATTCATCTGCCAACTTTTGCATTGTTGATAAAGCTGGAACGCCATTCCCTAATATATCAACCATGTCGGTAATATGTTAAAATATTGTATTTGAATTTTCTTTGTTCGAACTTTGGATCCTTCGACATCAAGTATGAACTCACAATAGCCTCGCACAATACGAGGGTGGGCTGAAAAGTTCAAAGGCTAATTATGAAGGAGTGATGCTTGTTTTTCTTTCTTTTTATGTGCCGTGTCCTTTCAAGACGTAGGCGATCATGGCTTTCCACTTTCCCCTAACCCTTCTAGAAACAAGAAAATCTCCTTAGAAACAAAGAAAAGAGTAATTGAAAATATCAGGATCCCATATTCTGTCCATTTTCAAGAAAAGCCGCTACTAGTTACTTATGAAGTCTTCCTTGAACAGATTTCACACCTCTAGCGTCACTCCTTCATAGTCAGCCTATGAAGTTTTCAGCCCACTCTCGTAGAGCCAAAATGACATTTGCGGTTTTTAACTCCCCAGAAAATTAGAATTCCTACCAGGATTCATTGTTGGCGGTTACAATATTAGATATGCAGATGAAACAGTGTTGATTACAGACACAGAAAGTAAAATACAGGAATTCCTGCAGAGGGAAATCGATAAGAAAGGACTAAATATCAATTGTAATATGACAAAATACATGAGTGTCAGCAAAAAAAAATATGAATTTCAAATTGGAGATGCCAAAATCAAGCCAGTACAGAATATTAAATATCTAGGAAGTGTTTTAACAGAGGAAGAAAAATGCGACACCGAAATTCGAAGGCGCATTGGGATAGCGAAAGATGCCTTTCAAAAGTTAAGCAAAGTATTAAGAAACAGGAAAATCTCGTTAGAAACAAAGAATACTGACCTATTAAGTAATAAGATGCCTTTCAAAAGTTAAGCAAAGTATGAAGAAACAAGAAAATCTCGTTAGAAACAAAGAAAAGAGTACTTACCTGTTATGTAATATCGGTCCTCCTACATGGCAATGAATGCTAGACAATCTTAACACAAATGAAAAAAAGACTTGAAAAACAGAAATGTGGTTCTACAGAAGGATGTTGAGAACACCATACACTGAACATGTGAGCAATGACGAGGTTTTAGAGAAAATGGAAACAAAAAAAGACACTTATACATAACATCAGAAACGATTGAAATTTGTTCGGCACATAATGAGGAAAGAGGGCTTAGAAAATTTGACATTCACGGGGAATAGCGAAAAAACAAAATTTACTAGGAAATACAAGGGGCACGGAATTGTGGAGAGCAATGATATATATATATATATATATATATAGTATCTGCATATGGGATTCCTCATATTCTTTATTTTTAAGCCCAAGCACAAGAGGAGCATCGCCCCAGACTTTACCTCTCCCTTGAGAGGTGGCTAGGTTTATTGCCCGGCGCCTGAGGTTCCCCTAAAAGTGGAAGTGCCGAGGTGTTTGGGATTTTTTCCACTTTAAAAAATCACGACCTTGTGTCACATCTGGTTGCGTGTGGACTCGATGGTAAACACCTATATACCCAGTATCTTCTTATAAAGATAGTTTTCGTACAACGGGAAAGAAATTTGACACAGGAAACTTTCTTATTATCATTACTTCGATTAAGACTTTTACTGGAACTGCCTACTTGATACGTTGTATTTTTATTTGTACCCGGCGGGCGGAAGTAGCAGTGAACAAAAAACTGCTCGACTCTCTTCTGAAATCTGTTACTCGAATGGTATGAAAATTCTAACAGCTTAATAATTGTAAATGCTTAAAACCTGAAACTTTGCAGATTAATAATTTAATATATGTTTTAAATAGTTTATCTTTCACCATAAATTATAAGTTAATTAATTTTTGTTTTAAGTTGGTATCCTCTTAGTAGCGATATAGTATATTACTAATAGTTTCAATAAAAAGAAACGTTTGTCTTAATAATGTGTTGCTAAAATTTGAATCCATCTAATTTATTTGTTTTGCAAAATCTTAATTTTTAAAGTTTTTTCTTCACAAACACTCAGTCACTTATGTTCCATGCGTGATACACGCTTAGGCGATCATGTATCTTTTGACACATGACTGACGAGGCAGATTTTTTCCCCGCAGTCGGTTGCCATTTCTTTCTGCGGTAGATCATTTGCCATCCAAGATCTGTCCTTCTATTTACCTGTAGCTGGGGGGAGAAGAAGAGGATACATACCTTTCCTAGTACTATTAGCACATGTGAAGGCAATGGATTTGAATGGAATTCGAACTCTGCTCTCCGATTCCTCAGTCCGAGCCGCTATCCATTAATCCACCGTGCCTCGCAAACACTAAAAGTTCAATTCTCAGTGGGTGTCCCATGCTTGCACTGCTGTGCCAAAATTGACCTACACTTTGTATTTCGAAACTACCAACTACCAATGTAGAAAGGAAGAGGTATGAAGTAGTATTAGTATTCAGTCGCCGGGGAAATGTATCAGGGTCTAGTAAACCCTAATTAGGTCAACGGGAGAAGATTGTCAGATGTTGATAAACCCGTTTATAAAATATTACAGACGACATCTTCACAGTGTATCAGGAAAGCGTATTTTGCTCGATATTTTCAAAGTATTTTATTGGCCCCTATACTAGCAGCTTATTGCAGAGGACAGAAAAGGTGGATCTTAAATTAATAATCTGAAGAACGATTTAGTTCCGACTGATGTCAAGTTATGTTTCAGATGAAAAAAAAATAAATCTATATGCTGCCGTCCTTACGTGCATGTCAAAAAACAGATAGGCGTTAACATCCCAATGTCCCTCTTTACGTTCTCTCAACTAAACGATCAATAATGAATCTCTCATTACAAAAACTTAATGCAGGTATAAAATGGTCATAGAAAGGAGAGTACTACATGAGACTAGAGTTTCGTTTACCGCGAACACTGCAAGGTAAGAAAGGTCGGGAGTAGAAACGATAAAATTAGATGAGACAAAATTCTGTAAAATATTTTTTTTCTTTTACAATAAAGTTCACCCAGTACAAGACTCAGGTGAGGAAGATAATGGTTAACCCTAGACTTGAACAGGTAAAGATTGTAGTGATCTGGTTCCACAGATCAGTGGTTCACGAGAAGAAACTGTTCGAATGGCACATACTTCTCTCGCCGATAGAATACAGAGAGAATGTGGGTGTTTTTCTGCTATGTAATTGGGCATGCCAGGCCTTAGTCGAACCAGAGCATATATTTCGTGCGAACATTTTCTATGGAAGAAGCGATAGAGAAGTGAGATGCTTGCCACATCCCGTCTGTGAGAAAGAGGTTGTAGGGTGGAAAATAATTCTTCTCCAACAAGGACTCAGAGACGCTTTTGAACTCTATTGAGACTGGAGAGTGAGGATTAGGCAGCTCCCGACCAAATATGGCAACTGTACTTCATTTTCGGCCTGATCTGGCTCTTGTAAAGGTAGATGATAACATGAGGAGTCAAGGACTTACTGGAGCGGTACCGGGAGCTGACAATTTTACCAGCATCTTTAGCGATAAATCGTATGTGCGAGTTCCACTTGAGGTCAGGTGTGAGTGTGCAACCCAAAAGTTCCTCAAAGCACAATGCCTCTTTGTGGGTACATCCATTCACCGTGACTGGCGGTAGTTCGGAGTCCGATCGGCGGTGATGTAATGTAACTAATACAACAGGGCTAGAAGTGTAGAGGATTCTTGAGTTTTAGAGGGACATACAGGGAATAAAAGAAGTGGGGGGGTAGGGGGGGCGATGATGTGAAATATGATCGGCTCATTAAGTATCTGACTCCCCCTGCTATATTCAGTCTTTAATAAAAGTTACGTCTGACCAAATATGAAATATTGTAGCCAAATCTGAGCTGGAGCTGCCCTGTCTTTATAGAGTTTAAAACCGTCTTGGCGGCCTTGTGGGTGATTACTTATTTTCCAACATACAACCCCTTTCTCAGAGACGAAATGTTCCAAAGCTCTCGCTAATTCCGTGGCATATGTTCTGATGAGCTATATTCCTTGGTTCCTCTAACCCTGGCCTTTGCACCTGAGACCGGTCATGCCACGTACGCAAAGATGAATCATTCCTATTTTCTTCATATTCCATTAGTAAGAAGGAATTTCCATTCGGGCAGCTTCTTCCCAAGAACTGCATCATTTTCTCCCGGATTGATGCTACTACAAAGATAAAGATTAACCCTAGCCTTAAAGAGTTAACCTCTTCAAGTCTACGATTTGCCTTTATCTTTCCTACATAACCTCATGAACTTCACCTTTTGCCATTTCTTACGCTCATGCAACACACAGTAACCCTCTACCTTGAGTGGCTTTTGAGCCTTGGATTGGATGAAGATTAATATAAAGAAGAACACTGATCTGGTTCTAAATTGATATCCTTTGTTTTTTTCATAAAATATGTTTTAGAAAACTTACCTAAACACTAACAAGGATGATAAATTACTCAAGTTTTTTTCAAATAACATATACACACAAACTATATATATATATATATATATATATATATATATATATATATATATATATATATATATATAAATAAAAAAAAAGACTAGGATTAGGACCAAAATATTATCATTTCTTTCGTTTATAAAAAGAAAAAAAAACATACCCTTGAATCCTACTGTTTTTTGTTTTGTTTTGTTTTTTTGTTTGTTTTGTTTTTTTTCTGTTTTTTGTGCTGCTATCTTGCAGTATGCCCGGCAAACGGCGTTATATTTTCACCATAATGAAGAGAGAGAGAGAGAGAGAGAGAGAGAGAGAGAGAGAGAGAGAGAGAGAGAGAGAGAGAAAATAATAAATTAAGATTGTTTTCATTTAATGATAATACTGATAAATAAATAATAAGTGAAATGAATGAAAAGAAAATGTAAGGTAAATTATTAAAACAGATCGATCTATGCAAGCAGAATCTGAATAATTGATTCATAGGTTATTTTAAATGTTAGTGGAGGAAAAAGAATTGAGAATTTTCCAGCAGTCTGTAGCAAATATCTTTCCATTTATTGGGACTACTATAACTACTACTTTATTACTTCCTTGACGGATGCGAGAAGAAAAGATACCGGCTTCGTTGTGACATATTTCCTATCATCTTTTTCGTGTTCATAAACAATTGAAGTACTCAGAAATGTGAGAGTTAAAAAAAAAAAGCCTTCAAGCAATAAAAGAACTTTTTTTTAGCATAAGGTGATCTTTCGTAATAAAAAAAGAATACTACCGAATCATAACATAATAAATAAACTAACACACACACAATTTCTCGCGTGTAACTCAACCAGTCCATCAGCCGGTCAGGCAAGCTGACGGATTTCACTATATGGCCCAGTTGTAATATCATGCGCCTTTTAGTCTCTGATTGGATGGTAAGGGTAAAACACGTGAACAGTTTTCTCGCAAAGCAACAACGTTCAGGCTTGGCATTGTCAGTATCAGTTTAGAGAGTTGCGGTTAAAGGCTGTGGGATACCGAGAACGGCAGTAATAGTTTTCTAGGCTCGCCCAGCTGTTAGGGCGATTCTCTACAACAATTGTACCAGGTAAGTTATTATGATCTATTGTAGATTTTCCTTCAGTTTTTTTTGTTTTAATAATTTTATTATTTTTATTTATTTATTTATTTTTTTTTTGCTAAAACAAAATTATTTTTCCCTTTTATTCGGAAATATTTTTCAAATACACGGATGTTTTGTATTTTTGCTCAATCAAAAAGTACGAAACGGCCGTTTCTGTGGTTTTAAATGCTATTGAAATGTCAAAAGTGAAGAAGAAAAAAATATTTCTTTTTGTTACCGGCTTCTCTATTTTATTAATAATTATTATTTTTATTATTCCACTGTTTACTTTTAATTTGATATCGTTCAATTCAAATACAAAAAAAAAAATTAATTTCTTTTTTTTATATAAGATTTTTTACCTGATGTACTACGAATTATTTAATCTCCTATTTTGTTTCTTGATTTTAGAGTTTAGTTTAATTTTTTCTTTAAATGGAATTTTCTTGTACTTTTTTCTCTTCCATATTGTGAATGTGAGATATATCTGATCTTTCTAGACAACTTTTTCAGATTTTTTTAAAGGAAATTTTTAACAATTATCAAACACTTTTTCTCAAATAAAATGCAATGTCTCGTGGCAGAGCAAGTTGCGTATTTATTACTAGTGCTAGACCCGAGGAAGGAAAATTTTTTTTTTTTTCAAGGCCGTGTTCAGTGTTGCATCACCTTTGGAAACTGGTGGAACCTTTCGCACTGTTCCCACTCATGCACTACATTTTATCTTGTCGCAGACTCTGTTAAACCAAGTAACGAATCATTACAGTACGACTTTTAACTTGTTGAAATAATTTCTACATGGAAACATTTTCATAAATTAAAAATATTGTTCCAATTCCTCCAACTGAAATGAATTTCACATGAATAGCCCACATGATCTTTTCTATAAATCGTAACCATTTACTTTACGAGAGTTTGTGTATCAAATAGTGTGTAGCAACAAATAACATTTGAAATCGAATCCGAACTGATAGTGGTGAAGATTTGTGCGAGGCTGCAAAGTTTGGGAATGAGCCCGAAACTTCATAAACAGATTGTAGCAAATTCTTACCATCTTACCAATCTTCGAGTCATTATACTTCCTCGAAGATGGTTGGCGTTGATATAGTTCTGAAAGCTTTTTCGAACGCATTTATTTATCCGTCTGTTCAAAGCACTTTCAAGTTAATGCAGGATCGTATATATAATCAAATGTTCAACAAAGGCAATTATTTTTCAGATCCACAAAATCTTACTGTTAAGTTTATTGTTACTTATATTTTGTTACTGTTTTATAAGAGTTATCCGTAAATCTAATCACTTCTCTTGCCATTAGGGAAGCCGGTATTAAATTCTTTATACTAAAATTATATAAGTTATCGTGATAATAAAAACACGATAATATTTAAAATAACTATTTAATTCTAAGCTACATACCATTGTAAAAGGTTTTCAAAACGTTGTTTACCTGTACAACACACGGCTCTTATTTTGTACATTAGGACCGGATTTTTCTCTTGACTGAATAAAATGTTGGCGACTTGTCATTTATAGCCCTATAAATTTTAGCGGATGAGCTAAAAATATTTGATCTGAGTTTACATTTTTAAGCATATTCCTTAAGCACATTAGATTAACACTTGTCTCTAATTTTAATAGGATAATAGTGAAATAGATGAACCTGTTTACTTTTTGTTTTTTACTATAAAAGGAAAATCAAACGTGTTTAAAAATTTTGAATGTTTTAATCAAATAAAAAAAAGCACTTGAAGATTAGAAAATTAAAAAAAAAACTTGTGAATTCGACAAAATAACCAACTATCATTCATTTTTTTGTTTTTTGTTTTACATAATAGAAAAATATAAGGTGTAATTAAAATTATACACGTACTATTTCAAATTTGAATAAAATAGCTAGCGTTTAACGATTTCAGACATGTCAAAAAGCCATACAATATGTCTCAACGGTAGTCTCCAAGAAAAAGTTGCCAAAAATAAAAGCTAAAATTAACAATTCGCAGGCCTAACAGATCGCTAGATTCAAAAAGAATTTTAAACCAACGACGATTGATTCAAGCAAATTCAAAGTTTCGAGATTGTGTCCACTTTCAAATACATGACTTTGCAACAGGTCATAGTCAATCAGTTCAAAAATACTGCTTCATCTTGTCTATTTGTCCCCCTTTTTCCCTAAAGTGGTATAAGAAACGGTTAGGGAAACAAGATTCTCAGCTCACTGAAGCTCTATATTTACTTTATTCAGTCTCAATACTCTTGCTCTTCTTTTGTTATGACAATTTGCTAAAATGCATGAACTTGTTTATCTCAAGAAATATTTCAGATAAGATTCTTCCCTTTTGAAGATACATCCATATTTTTTTTTACTATATAAAAGAACCAATATGGAGTGGCGAATAGTTCTCTGTTCGACCCGCTTATCAAAATCAGACTAATCAATTTTTTTTTTTTTGTAGAGCTGAGAAATTATTCGTACAGTGGCTGTATACAAGATTCACAAAATAAAAAATGCCTAAGAATTCTTTATTTTTGAATCACTTGAACTTAAATAAAAATAGTAATGTTCACGTTTCTCTTATCCATCTTGTAAAACATGGATGGGCGACAGTTCTATTGAAGACACCATTTTGTTAAAATGGCAGTTGTACGATTGTCAAGAAGCTGCAAATTTCGTTCCCGTTTTTCCCGAGGGTGGGAGCATTTTAAACGAGTTACAAATCAACTCGGCAAATTCAATACGAATTTTTTTTTTTTTTTTTTTTTTTTTTTTAAAAATTACTTTACGCATCGAATTTTTCACTTACCGCCAGATTTGTGTTGATTGCCCTTACGCTCTCATTTCTAAGTTAGTTGAGGTGACTTTATCTCTTCCTACAGATAACTGATTAATTTTTCAAGAAAGTTAAGGCCATAGAAAATTAAATTCCTGTCTATTTTATTATTGCTCGGTGAAATCAAACGTAAACTACTTTAGCATACACTCGTAAAAACATTATACATAGTCTAAAAATTTAAGGTAAATTTTTCTACAACTATTTTGTCCCTCCCTGGCTGTAAGGTCTTACTTGTGATAGTTTTCATGTTTGGGGTATTAGCAAAAATAAAACTAATAAATTCATTACATTGCTACTGCATGAGTTCCAGAACCAATGGAGGAGGAAGCAGTTGTCGCTTTTTTTTTTTAAATTGCGTTTTTCTTATTGTTCTTGCTCATCTTTCTCCCTGTCATACAAACAGTAACATTTTTGTAGCCCATTAACTTAAGCTTAAACCCGCAAAGGATTTCCCAAATATCGGCTATAACGTTGAAATTTACAGAAACTTGTAAAATGAGATTGTCAACTGCAGGAAATAGTTGGGACAGATAATTTAATAACTTTATGAAATACAAGAAAATATAATTGTTTCGACATGTATAGCTAAAAATGATTGTAAAAATTCATATGGATGATATAAAAAGATGGAGATTCATTGTAATTATTTCTGTTGATTCTATTCGCTTGAAACGAATTCGTCTTACGCAAGTCAACTATTTGGACGAATTAATTGCGTAAATCGAACTTGTATGAAATTTGTCCTAAACCATTTGGTATATTCCTATATATATATATATATATATATATATATATATGTGTGTGTCCTAAATAAGAGTAAAAAAAAAACAAACTTTTACTGTTGTTAAAGTATCATAAAAATATCCGAACAAAATCTACTTTACACTTTAGTGTGCCAATATTAATTTAAAACAGCAGGGCAGGCAATACCTAAACTGTTCGCGCATTGGGGCAATACAAGTTGGGCAAATAGTACAACAGGGAATAGTAACTGGGTCAACATTATTCGTTTTCATTTTTCAAGATAATCGCTAATGCATTGTTTGTTGATATTACTGGGTGATGATGCGTGGGCTATTAATTAATGTTTTGTTTTTTTGTTTTGTTTTTTTGTTTTTTTGTTTTTTGTTTTTTTTTTACTCCGGATCAAAATGATGTATTCTTTAATTGAAAAACATTGGAATAGAGGACCAAGTTCACTCCGAAAATGTCCTCTCCACAGGACTAATATAGAGCAAATATTGTATTTAAACCATTTAGTGATTAAAACCAGGGCACTGAAAACTGAGCTGATGGGATAAAAATAATCTGTAATTTTTTTATTTTTTCCTACGTCTATATCTTGATTCTTGCTAAATTTAATCTCAAACTTTATCAATATAACCACAATCAATCACAATTTTGTTCTAGATGTTACTTGACGATATCGAAGCTTTCACAAAGTCAAAATAAAAGCGTTGTTTTTAATCCATTTTAAATATGTTCGACATATGGTAATATTTTTTTTATCTACACACTTTCAAAGAATTGAACGGTGCCTACTATTCTAATAGAATTCGAGTGTTGCTGTTGTTGGGTTTTTTTCTCTTGTTGTTGTTGTCTTTTTTTTTTCTTTTTTTTTTTGTTGGGTTTTTTTCTTTTGTTGTTGTTGTTTCAAACGTAACCATCTTCTTGAAATATGTTTACAAGTGAGATAACATACGCAAATTGATGCTGCTTTGATTTTGCAATTCTGAAATGGACTCCTCGACAAAAACAATACTCGTTATTGGGGTCTGATTAGTCCTCACAAATGCCCCCAAATGAAAAACTGTGCACTAGTCTCACTCATGAAATTTAATTTACATGATTTAGTTTTAAATCGATGCATAACGAACACTAATGATTTTTTTTCTGTTAATGAATTCGTTATGCGCTGTATTTCGATGTTTTGCTATTTCAGTAAAGAATAGATCTGACTCTAACAATACGGTGTAATCAATATTCACTCTCATCTTCCTCTTAGTTGATTAGCTTTAAAATATGCATTTTTTTTTTTTTTTTTTTTTTTTTTTTTTTGTGTATTTTTATTGTATCAGCACATGTTTAATTGTACAATATCAACTAAATGTTCTTTCAAATACGACGCCCCGATTATTTTGAGCCAATTTTTGTATTTTAAAATGTCATTTATCCCAAACCCAAATGCAAGACTGCTTTAATGTGGCCTTTTATTTTATCTGATTCTTTTCTCGATTTCTCTCTAGTTAATCGAACAACCCTTGTTACAGAGACATTCAATATTTTAGAACCTTGGACGTTTTCCAAAAACATATGGTCTTCCTGATAATCAATGAAAAGTACTGATAAAAAGGTTCTACAATTGAAAAAAATAGTTCCGTTCTAGTTTGATACATTTTTTATGCTAGTGTATCCAAAATTTGACAAATAGAATACTGCTGGAGAGACTTTTAACCTTTTTCCTTTAGTATTGACCAAGCGTCATAGCCGCGTAAGACATCAAAAATGATTAACGATTTCCTAATCGTTAATCATTTTGATGTCTTATGAATTCTTCTATTCGTTTTACTTCAATCTGTTATTGACATGCAACAAAAACAGTTTTATCTTATCATTAGCAAATTTACTTTACTTTATCAGACTGTTAAGGTTCTTATAGACCGCATATGACATTTAGTAATATTCTAATTATGGTAACTCTCATTACTTGATAAATCATTTTCCAAATGAATGTATTTTGTTCGATATGACCAATTTGTTTTCGTAGATTCAACGTACCCAGAAAAGAAGTTGACAGAAAAAGATTAATAAAACATCAAATAAATTAATCTCGTTTCTATTAAAGTCTTGGTATTAAAGTTTTAAGCTCACCACTTTTAATAGGTTCGCACTCCTCCGGGTATTTTGAACAGAAATAGGCTTATTATGGATTGTTTCCTGTTTAGCATTGAGCGTCCGGTTCCTTTAATGTGTTCTCATTCTCTTTTTTTCACTAGCCCTTGCATCTTAATGGCATTATCGCCTTGCACGGGTATGATTGATTTGGAAAAAAAAGCTTCGTTTATATATATATATATATATATATATATATATATATATATATATATGTGTGTGTGTTGATTATAATAATAAAAAATAAGATAATGTTATAATAAAAAATAATGTAAGAAAAAAATAATAATGAAAATGAAATATTAAAAAATAAAGTAATATAATTGTAATATAATAATATCATCTCATTCATTGTTAAAGATACAGAAAAATGGTGGGGGGGGTTCATTCTATTACTCCAGGAATTATGATTCTATCTGTCATGCTTTATCTTTGCACGAGTCAAATTGAAACCCAGCTCGAATTTTTTTCCACTGAAAAACGTTCAGATCAGCTCCATTCTTTAGTAGTTCCAGCCGTTCAAATTTTTACATCCAAGACGCACTATACTATTCCCTCCGTATTCCAAATGTAAGGAATTTCCAAACAGCGTTTTCTCCAAAACAGCTACTTTGTAGAATTCGCTCTAGCATGAATTTTTCCCTAAAAATTCAATTCTAACCACTTCAAGTAAAGAGTCAATCGTTATCTATCGTCCCTATCCTCAATATTTATCTTCTCCTCTTGCATTCATATCACACACCACATTGATCATAACCATTTTAACAGTAACCTTCTACATTGAGTACCTCTCGAGCCTTGTATGGGGTGAAGTTTAATATAAAAAAAATATATCGCTGGTATACTGAGCATACACATAAAAGGGGCGCTTTTTCTTCATGTAAGAGAAAAGCTGGAATTGTATAAATTTGTTAAAAAAAAACAACTTGGTGAAAGGACTTGCCTACTTTGAAAATTGGCAACGTTTGTGTCGAACACTTGCTATTGGTGCCAATGAGAAATACGCAGTTACATTACCAAGCATGGTTGTTATATACTAGACAACTTATGGCTACAGGCTTTTTACCAGGCAAGCAGTTACTTTCTTCTGATCTTAATAACAATACGAATCTTGGTCTTGCTCACTTAAGCGTGGCGTTACTTTCACTAACTATCCTGGAGCGTATCAATGAGAAGCTAATCAAAACAATGAGTCGATAAAGCTGGTCGTGCATAAACGTACCCACCCTAAATTCGTGTCACGCGACCCAAGCCGAACACAACGATGTATCCTTAATTTGCATTCTTTCTGTCTACCAGAATGGCACACTTGCATAAAAAAAATCTCAGATACCCACCACAAAATGACAAATATATGGTGGGCTGGGAAAACAAACATTTTAAACGTATAAACGAAAGAAAGTTTAGTTAATTTAGTGAATACTATTTTTCCAGACACTATTTTTCTAAGAATAGAACGCTTGTTTTGGGGGACGGCTATTCGCCATCTTACTTGGCTCTCTGCCCGCCCCCCTAATCTCGTTGCCAGTTACTACATAGCAGGACCTTCTTCAAAAAAAAAAAAAAGAGGAGGAAAATGCATTGAAGATCGTAGTTTCACGGATTACTAATCTTATAATGCACAAGAAAAGTAGAAAGTATTCATTTAAATGTTTCAAATGTAGATTCTGCAATATTTCAAAGGGGCTATGAAATTAACGTTGCCAGATAAAATAAGCTTTTCAATCTTCAACTAAATTGGACTTGCATTTTATTTTTTTTATTTTTTTTAGTTACGTTTGTTTATAGCTCATTTCGGTCGACTTTGGTCCAATTCTTTTTACAAAAACACACTTCTCCAAGAATTGAATCCTATTTTAAGATTACCAAATAGGCAATCTACTTATAAAAGAACAATCAGTAACTGTCCTAGGATCACTGGCAGCCCGGGTAAGCTAAATTTCGTATGTATTGGTTAGAAGCTGAACATACATACATATATCTTATGGACGAACGCAAATACGTATGTTTGTGTAAGCTTTAGTTTTGGAACCTCTCAAACACATGACATGGCACCTCGAGCCCTAGTTGCCAGTACTTTGAGCCGGCCCTGACAATTATTACAATTTCCGTAAAATGATAAAATCTTTGCATGGTCTTAGACAAAGGCTTTTCTCTAGCATTCTTTATTACTGTTCCCATATTGTATTCATTTCTATACTTGGTTGGCTCAGGAGATTTGTGGCCTAGCATATGTGCTGATTCCTTAAGTTTTCGTATTTCCAGTGATGTTTTCTGTCTATTATATCAATCTCATTCCACACTGAGTGGTGATCCCCCTTCTCGCTCCATATGTGGTCAGTTAAGACTGATTTTTATATTTCCCCTCGTGTTACTGCTTTACGATGTTCTTGTAGGCTTATCTTAAGGGGGCAGCCTGTTTCTCCTCTATATTTCTTAAAACTGCACAGGATGGCGTACACACAGTCTTAGTCATGTTCTCCTCTATAGAGGGGGTACTACTTGGAAGAGGTGTCTACGAAGTGTTGAACCACTTTTGAAGCTTATGTTATATGGACCACAGATCTTTTATATTTTCTCCGATAATCCTTTCACGTTGGGTAGGCAGACTGAAGCTGTATTCTGAGTGTTGTTATCCTCTTGTACCCTTCTCACACAGTTTGACGGTGCTGTTGTCATGTATCCAGGGTAGTTATTACGTTGTAGGGTACTGCTTATACTGACCATTTCTTGTTCATATGTCTCTGGGTCGCCACTTATGACTTTTGCTAGATGTAAGCAGCGGACGACCCCTTTCTTTACATTGTATGGGTGGTGGGAGTTAAGGTATTGTCCGGTGAATGTAGGCTTGCGTGATATGGATGTCTTAAACCAATGCTCAGTTCGGACAATAAATCTAGGAAGGCGAATTTGTTTTCTCTCTCCATTGAACTCTATCGATGATCTTACTGAGTTTACAAGGTCTAGTAGTAGCTGGGCCTCTTCTTGTTGTGGCCAGAGTAAGGTGTCATCTACGTATCTCAGCCGTAGGGTTGGCTTTAGTGATGTAGATTCTAATGCCATTTCCTCAAAGTATTCCATATATAGATGAGGGTAACAGTCCGAATAATGTAAATAAGGTAAGTAATCATAATACCTCATCTCAAAGATATAGATACATACTTAACTAAATTTTTCAACCAAGTCTGTAACATCCGGCAGCAAGGCCTCTGATCGGGAGATTGGAGATTTCGAGGAGCATAGAACCACCCCTTAATTGCTGTTGTTCCCAGGTCCATCCTAACCCGGGGTGGTAGCACCTGTTAGGGTCCCAGTTATGGGTAAATAGTGCCCCACCCCCCGCCAAAGAAAACGCTATAAAGTATGAAAATAATTTTTTATAGTAAAAATACCAGCAATACACTTTTATATATAAAAAAATTCCCAACACAAATACTAACAAATTGTAATCCATATAATATCCTACAAGATACAGAACAGGACATAAAAACACACACACACACACACACATCACCTAGTAATTATATCCGGAGAAACATGTACAGTGTAACCCGGATATGAGTTGTCGGGACCGGAGATGAAGTCTCTTATATCCGGGTTTCTCTTATATCCGTGTTTTCTATTTTATATACATTAACGTAGGCTCTAATTTGGGACCAGAGAAAATCTCTCATATCCGGATTTCTCTTATATCCGGATCTCTTATATCCGGGTTACACTGTATATGCGAAAAAGCTGAGTATCTACCACGTATTAAATTGTGAAAGCTACCAAGAAAATTAAATATCTGTCTTAAAGGATCCATATGAAGTTGATATACCCTTAAATAGACAAATCGGTCAACTAATTCTGTATTTTAATTTCTTCGGAAATATGTAATGGGATTTTTTTTTTTTTTTTTTAAGCTTAATTAAACGGAAATGTTTTTAATTTGTTCTCGGAAACTTTTATAAAAAATTCTTTATGCGATTGCTTATTTAAAAAATGTAATTCTAATTTTGATGGTAAATGGTCTTGAACTCATTTGACAAATGCTTGCTAACTGCAAGTTAAAGATTTCAGTGCACTGTTACAAAACCCATTAAAAAGAAATCTGAGACTGCAGATTGCTACTAATACGAAGCAAATGGGAGGATGACATATGACTAACTCACGCTTGAACTGTTTTCTCTCGATAGTCAAAGAGCTACTAATGTGCAGTCGGCACTCCATATTATGAATACTATGTATTCAATAAACACTCATTGCGCATATCAACTAAGATATTTCTATATTTCACCAATGCGTATAAATTAAATATTTTCCACTGCGTTTGCTAAAACTTTCTACATGCTAAGATTTATTCGGTAAACGATAACTAATTTCTAATGCAGTATGATAGGGAATACATATTGCGATCAAATTTGACAAATGTAATGTCCATTGTTATCTTAATTCCTGTTATTTTGTTCTCGCTACTTAATGTTACTCATTTTCTGATTCTCTCACACTTTGTAACTCTCCTTTGCGTCTTAATAGCTTTGTCTTGCTTGGGGTGAAATGATTTAAAAAAAAAAACAGCCGGGTGAATCAGTTGAGCTGGGATCCATCCCGACGACCGAATGGGAAAACACATGACTTCACACACATGCACCCAGTCTGCAGGCATTAGAAAGATTATGTAACTAACCGCCCCAGGGGTCTTGTAGCAGTCTCTCCTGCAACAGTCGGAGGACGATATTCGGTTGAGAGTTCTACTGATGGGATCAGATACAGCACACTCTTCGTAACTGATTAAATATTAGACTGAATAAAATATGAAGTAATGAATATTCAAGTCTCGTGTTATGATTTAATCTTCACGTCCACTTCATTAAATTAGGAATAGGTGAATGAAAACAAAAGGTCATTAAATTGTATGGCAGTAATATTAGCTGTTTCTTGCCGAGAAAACATTCGGCATTCATTGACTGAGCAGCCAGTACTAACGCCAGTTAAAATATATGAAACTTTTCTATTAAAACAACTTTTCAGAAAAATCGGTTTCTGAAGTCCAGTTAATGTTCAATATCTGTCTATATTTCTGAGATGAGGTATTGTAATTATTTACATCGTACGGACTGTTGTCCTCATCTTTGTTGCCATACTCACGACATTTCGACCGTTGTACGCTCCGGCATTCTTCAGGTGATTAGAATTTCGAACTGAACCCTTTATTTCGTTCACTGGGGTAAAATGATCTAATTCCACGTGCGTTGCCCCTTCCTGATGTCCCAGTATCAGTTATCTCCCTTTTACTCAACTCGACACGTTCTTGTTCATCTCTGCTGTAGACAGGTATTGAACTCGGAACTCTTTGGGCCAAGTCACTGGATTCAACCAACGCTTTTATCCACTAGGTCATGTCTTTGGAGAGTTGAGTTAAAGGGAAATAACTGATACTGTGACATACGGAAGAGGCATGGCACATGGAACTAGAACAGTCTACCTCGGTGAACGAAATAAAGGGTTCAGTTCAAAATTCCAATCATCTGAAGAAGATCGGAGCGTACAACTGCCTAACCTTTGTGAATATAGCAACAAAGATGCGAACAGTCCGAACAATATAATTAGTTCAGTTACTGTTATATTGCTCTTCATGTATTGACGGGAGCTTCCATCCTAACTTTTTGAAGAACTATGGAATATAAACATCTATTTTCATAATTTTTTCTTAAAATTAAATGTTAAATCAATCTTCGTTGTTGCTTTTGTCGACACATCACTTGAAGCGGTTTGTTTTTTGGTACAGTTCGTTGTTTGTGATTCTGTAGCGCCAGTCTACGAGGTTTGCAAAAAGCATAGTCCTCTTTTTTTCTTTTTTTTTTCTTTTTTTTTTTATGAAAACGTGCAACATTTTAATTTTTATGCAACGAAGAATTCAAGACATAAGATGGGTTTTATTGCAAAGAGACTAACAAACGGTAACAGTATTTACATTATTCGGACTATTGTCCTCATCTTTGTTGCCATGCTTATCACAACGTTTCGGCCGTTGTAAGCTCCGACCTTCTTCAGGTAGTTGAAATGTCGAACTGAACCCTTTATTTCGCTCACTGGGGTAGACTGTTCTAGTTCCACGTGCCATGTCTAATGGATGCCAGTTATCAGTTATCTCCTGTTAATTCACCTCTCCAAGTTCTCCACTGCCTTAACCAGGTATTGAACTCACAACTCTTTGGGTCCTGTCACTGGATCTAACCAACGCCTTTATCCACTGTGCCATGTATCCTTAAGGAACGGTATCTATGTTTGAGTGTAACGGCCATCCGCGCAAATGTCATAAAAGAAATATCTGTGTATAAAGCAACCAGATATTCGATACGAAGCTTTTTTACGACTTCTAACCTGGATTCTGATCAGTCTCGATGATCCTTAGCCTTTGACAGTTGGTAAGCTACAATCAACATAAATTCATAATTCAAATGTATTTTTATGGTGAAAGGAAAAATGTTTTTGGTTCACGAGAGACGAAGTTCGAGGAGACTTGCTAATGCACAAGTAAACCTCTTTCAACATTCTGAAATAAGTTTATTTTCGTAAGCGGTTTATTTTCATTTTGAGTGTGGGTAAAGATTATATCAATATCCTGCGTATTCCAATCCTTGAATGATCATCGTGAAGACATTTCCTTATAGTATCCAAATAATATTCCAGAATGAGCAGAAGGTGAAATCGTCGAGGCGAGTTCACATTCCGACCACGTCTGCTTCGTTCACTTTCACACAAAAACGATATTTGGGCAAATTATGACGCATCAGTTTCATTCTCACCCATCTGAGTTAGGTAGCAATGTAGACTAGGCTGTGTAGCCTTGGATGGTAACACGTCTAATAGAAAGACATCTGAATTTAAAACAGTGGAGAAGGCAATGGGAAATCACTCCATTCTGTATGGTAATGATAGCTTATCCTAAAGGAAAACTGCGTTTTATATATATATATATAAATAAATCTCCAAGTTTACTTTGGTTTAACGCACAGCTGTTGCGCTAATAAAATTGAGAATACAATATACCGGAAGTAAAAAGCCAGTTCGCAAGAAAGCACCCAAAATAACATCAATATCATTAATTTTAGATGACGTATTTGTCTGAGACAAATGAAATGTTTGTTTTTTTGGGGGGAGGGGGTAAGTTTTAAATTAGGCTAATTTTTAATAAATTACTTTAAAATGCCATAGCAAATACCCTGTTTAAAGAGTTTGTGAGTAATAATTCGCATTTACCTTATATAACTTCTTATAGTTAAACTCCACACACCTATAGGAATCGCATTACAGGTTCTAATATATTTATTGTGATTCATATACATTAACTGAAAAATAGCTTTGTCATATGTGTAAAAGAACGCTTAAGTTGACCAACACAGGAAACTTCGCTACGGGTTTGTCTTTTTGTATGAGGATCAACACTATTAATATTGATTATTTATGAAAAATATGATACATAGGAAACTAAAGACAAATATTATCTTAATATATAAATCTTAATTGGTAAGGACATTGGTAACTTCCTTAGGAATGATACAATGGCTTGAGTTGTAATCTACATTGTGATTATAAAAGCCTAATCATTTTTAGACTTGAATAAGAAATTTAATTTTTTTTTTTTTTTTTTTTACTAGTGACCTCAATTTTTCGTTACTTAGATTGTTGTGTGTGTGTTGTTTTTTTTTTTTTTGATTTTTTGTTTTTTGTTGTTGGTTTTTAAGTTCAGGTGCCAGTTGTGTTAGAATTAGTTTCAAAGAAACAAGATATATAGTTGTTATTCTAGATAATTACCAATCCCGTTCAAAGCCACGACTTACGTAACTCAATAACTTGCGAAAAAAGCAAATATTCCAAACGCTTCTTTTGCGCCATGTCCCTTCAGGAAGAAGGCAATTATGTCCCTCCATATCTTCCTTTGTAGATCTTAAGTTTGTCTTTATTTTTTCTCAAATCTTTTTGTCATCCATTTGCTCAAACTCGTCGAGAACGTTACGCGCTGCTCTACTCTTTCCCTCAATGTGTCTCGTGAGTATCAGATTTTCCAAGTCTTTCTTCTGCCTTACGTGCCCCAGGAATCTATTCCTTATGTTAAGTATAAGTTTCCTTTTTGTTTCCATTCTCCCCAAAACCTCGTTGGTGCTCATATGTTCAGCCCATTATATCCTCAGTATCTTTCTGTAAAACCACATTTATACTGATTTTAAAATATATTCACACGGATTGTAATGAACGTCGTAAGAAACTAACTTTTCAATATTTGATTAGTATAAGCAAGAAATGTAAATTATGCAATTGACGTTTCTTTCATTCCTATTTAATGGGAATGGTTATTACATAGTTTCCAATTTCACAGTTGTAATAAGGGTGAAAATGTCTTCAACAAATAAAAAGTCGTCTACAGATATCTTTACGAAAGTAAAATTAGTTATATCCAGAACTGCGTGACGCAGTCGCTAGATTTATATTTGTATTCGAAAGAATGTCGAACAAATTGCTTAAACCTTTTACTATTTATTTATTTTATTTTATTTTTACAGGTTATTTCTGGCTTTAATTTCCTAGATAACTACTTGAATATCCACCAGTTTAAGTACTTGGGTAAGTATTAGTTCGTTATTACAGGATGTGTATTTTAACATTGTTTTGATATTAAGACCATAGCTAAACTGGAAGTGTTGCAAACGAAACCATCAATAACAGATCTTTTGAAATAAAAGCACGCTGCCCATTTTACTCTTCAGCACCTACAGATCATAAAATTTGTGTCTCAGCTTGCTCTAGTCAGTAATTGTATGTTCTTGTGCTATTATAATAAAAACTACACTGGGCTGCAACTATGCTGAGCGTACTTTAGTTACAATTAAAAAGAAAATGTGCCAGTGTCACATATGGATTTGAATTCAGTGTTCTCATTCTCCTATATTGGTTGCCAACAAGCCTATAGACATTTAACCTGTAGCTGATGATGGTAAGAAGAAATTTATTAATACCCTTTCTTAAGGGTATTTGTGTAAAAGTGAAATGGGATTGCCGATTTCTTGTTCTTAGCCCCCAACCACTGCGCCACCTGCACACCCAAAGACTCGCTTTTTTCTTTTTTTTAATCATTTCACCTCAAACAAGGCGGGAATGCCACTAGTATGCAGGGATTAGAGAGTGAGGGGGAAAAGACTAAGTAAAGAGAGGATTGCTGAAATGATAAAAGATGAACGAGATTCAACAATATGGAAGATGACGATTGATGATGCATTTAAATTTTTGAAGATTGTAGTTATCAGGTAAGCGTAACGAAAGTGCGAGAAAAAACTGTTGGGTTAGAAGTGGCGATTGCATTAAGCTATTTCAACCGTAAACAAGTGGGATCTAGTGGGGTCTGCTTAAATTCATGCAGTCGAGGCGTCAGGGGATAAAGCTCGTCTGAGCAGTTGCCATGAAAATATTTGTAGAAAATACAGACGGAAGTTACGCCACGTCGTTCTTTGTCAAGAACCTAGAGATGAAAATTGACATGTTTATATTAGCTCAAACTATATCAATTTTACTTTAAAATTCGTGTCTCAGCTTGCTCTAGTCAGTAATTGTATATCCTTGTGCTATTATAATAAAAACTACTACGTCCTCAAATTTGAAATTTCCATGCTTTCAGAAGTAATATATTTGACAAGAAGCGTTAAGTTGATATATAACAATTTATTACCAACATATTTGAACTTTTCATTGTGGAAAAACAATACTTTTTTTCCCCCGCATAAAATCCTTGCACAGTTGTCTCCGGAATACCTTTTACCGGATGAAACATTTAGGGGTCTTTGTTACTGATATTCAGTAGAAGAATAAAAAAAAAAATGCCAGGAAAGTACTTGTTGGCATCACAGCTGTTTTCTCGTCGTTTAAGTACGTGAGCATCGTGATTGAAAATGGAATGAATACCGTATAAACCGACTTCATGTATAGTGCGACCCATGAGTGATTTTGCATGAATTTTAACGCCCCACTCAGAAACAAGTTTAGCTGTGTGTAGTTCTACCAGTCACCGAAAATGTATGATTTTTAACCTTCAAAAACATTTTTTTCCTTTACGAAGGAAAAAAAAACTCACTATATTCGGGTATATACGGTAGATAAAAAGTGCAGTAGAAAAGAAGGTAGCTCTTCTTCATCAATCGCAGTCGAGATAATGGAATTCACGACACCGTGCCGCAGTTAATTGATCTCTATAATCCTTCCTCTGGCTGTATAGAATGAACTTCGTTCGCCATGGCTACATACGGTTGTGAACCGCGACAAAAAAACTGAAGAGATTGATTCATGCCTTTGTGCGAAGATGTAACGTGAACTGAATCCGAGGCGCTAACTATTACACTTGCAGATGCTCAGTACAGTTTAGAAGCCGGTTAATCCATAGTCCCTTTAACCATGTCACACCGAGCAAAACTTTTATCTAACTTCAACTGTATGTTGAGCAATTTTCTTTTCGGGTAATTGTATGCATACGAATGCAGTGTTAATGTAACGGTTATCAGTGCGGAGTCACTTCTGTTCACTTTCGCACTGTTGCTCTGAATTCATTTCCCTGCGATTTAAAATAAAGTATACTGGATGTCAAGGCTTGGATGGGAGTCAGGCTAAGACGACTCTGGATTCAAAACCGTGTGATAATTTATAGAGAACAATGATCGCCTCTGTGTTTCGCAACCTTTTTTTTTTTTTTTTATTCACTTGTTTTAAAAACCAAATCAGTTAAATGAAATAAGTTTTATTTCGGAAAAAAATTCTGCACATAAAAACACACACACACACACACACACAAAATTGCACCTCGACGTTGTGTAATGGTTAGCAAGGTTGTCTCGCTAGATCAATTACGACTAAATGAGTTCGATTCTCACTGGGTACCCATACTTTTGGCTTTGTGCCACATATAAGCTACGCTTAGAAAATCAACATAAATGTACACGCAAATTAAAAAGGTTCTGCAAAATAATAAAAAAAAATAAAGTTGGTAACTATGCGTGGAACATTGAAGAAGTAAATCTAGGTAATTTTGTAAATAAAGATCAAAAATATATTTTAATTACATAACTTTAGTTTATTCAAACTAAAATAGAGGGTTGTAGCACTGTGGACCCCCTTTCATTGAATTTGTGCCCCCATAAAATTTATAAATGTCTGCCAACCCTTGTAAACATGCCCCCCCCCCCGGTTAACATCCTGAAGAGATCATTATTATCATCAGAGTCGTTTCGACTTGAAGACGCACAGCAATTCTATATGATTGCTAATCTTCAGCATCGCTACTCGTTTCCAAGCATGCCCCCATTCTTCAATGTTCACAGGGCCAAAAAAACAAAATGAATGCCTGCCTTTCCAAAATTTAGATTAGTGTGTTGCAAGTCTATAATAATAGGAGTGAATATTCACTGAGAGTAGAACTCTTGCAAAAGGTTACACTAGCTTGCAAACGACTAAATTAATGATTTTGTGTAAGATTTTCCCAACTGATAATTTTTCATTTTTCTTTCAGATATTACCTCTTTCACTTTCCAATGATTGGAACTGCTATAATCCGTCCCACAGCCATGCCTGTCGATTACACCGCTTACCTTCTCTCCTCCAGTCCGCCAGGAACTGGTTTGGAGTTCCTAAGCAGCAGTATCTTTGAACACCTAACTAGTGCGGAACGTAGTTTTGTTTCACACGCACCAATCTATATTGAACAACGCAAAGCGAGAAAAGTACCAGACTTACCCAAGCCTATTATTACATCCCCTGTTGGTTCACGTAACTCATCCGAGCCCACAAGCCCCGTTTGCAACTCGCCCTGTAGCCCAACGTCGCCGTCAAAACCAAGGAAAAAAGTTTCATTTGCGGACTCCTATGGCTATGAACTAGCCACTATTCGCATTATGACGGAACCATCAGAAATTCCGCCACTGGTGCGACCGGAAATTCTGTCGAATCTAACTAAAGGCGCTTCAGCGTCGGTAACAAGTGTACCTCCACTGAGCCTCTCTTTCACTCAACCAGCAGCTGATTACTTGGCTTTCAGGGATCGTCTTGAGAAAAACTGTGTCTCTCTGGAAAATGTCATTCTCAAGGATTATGAAGTCAGGGGAACAATAAAGGTGAAGAATCTTGCGTATGAAAAACATGTCATCGTTCGATACACTTTCGATTCGTGGGAAACATCAAATGAGATCGTGGCCACCTACTCACACAGTAACAACCGCTATAGTAATTATGATACATTTATGTTTGTCATGGACGTTCCTACAGACTTTAATACAAATAAACAAGTACAGTTTGCTGTATGTTACAGACCCAGTGGAATGCCAGAATACTGGGACAATAACGACAACAAAAACTACACGATTGTTTCGTCCAAACAGAATGAAAAAGAAATGTCATTATTGACTGATAACTTTAGCAAACTAGAAGTAGATTCGACATTCGCCTGCTGGAGACACATAGATAGAACTGTTCCGTACTGGTGAATGTCCTTTTCTACTTGTAAACTAGTAGACGGATTCTTTTTTTTCTACAGGAGTTTGCTTCCGTGAATTAGAAACTAAATTTCCAACTAGCCAAACACAAATTTGTTTTTCCAACCAATCATGGTTGTTATTATAACAACCAGAAACACAAAGAAAAAAACTAAACATAAATACTTAGGGCAATTGAATGCAGAGATTAAACACCTGGAAATTTTTCTCACGCAGTTATCTCTGCTGACTTTGAAAAGATGGCGACGACGTTGGAAGTTGAAGAAGTGACTGGCCTAACAATGCCAGTAGCCGAATGAACATAGCATAATTGTGATATGGGAATAAGTCTATTTAGAACTTTGATCATTTAAAAAAAAAAAAAAAATTTTTTTAATCCCTGACTGCTTAATAAATACTAATTTCGATTGACAGCTATATAGAATTTTAACGTTGATTTATTGTAATGCTACCAATTTAGTTTAATAATTCTACAGCAAAAAAAAAAAAAAAAAATGTTTACCAAAGTCTTTCTTTAACACCACTCATGCCCACTTAAGATTTATAATTTCAAAGAAATTTTTCTTTATCTCCGCTGTGAAAATTGGAAAAAAAAAAATAAAACGTTCTTAGCGTCTATATTTTTTTCTCGGCGCTAACTTTTATAGTGGGCTTAAGATTTACACGTTAAATAGCAATTCTAATGCTTTTATTCACAACTATGTTAAAGTAATGTTTTTACTTTTTAATTAAAGTGTCTTTTTAAATCTGTGGTTCACCTAACGGAAATGCACGTGTTCCTTACTGCTGGAACGGATAAATAGAATTGGTGCCTTTCCACACATCTTCACCTTACCAGCCGTACCGGGTTTAAAACACTTCATCTTGCCAAATATTCAGTTTTTGATAAGATATTCTAAACGGATTGAATTTTAAGTTTTGAATACTGTAACTATTTTTTAGCATTCAAGTGAAAAAAAAAAACATGTTGACCTTTTTGATCAAGGAAAATTATTTTAATTGGATGAAATAACGCTTGCATCTAATACCAAAGCTCCGATGGTAACAATTTTATTGTGTATGCGTAACAAAAGAATAAAACTAAATATTTGAAAGGTGCATGAGTTTCTTTCAGACTCTTATCTCAGACCCCCGTTCTTTTGATTTGAAAAAAAGTAACTGGTCATCAAATGACATGAAAATATTGCGCGTGTGTGTGTGCGCGCGGACGTGCCGTGTATTCTTACTGTCATGTCGATGTTCGGCATACGTGTATAAAAACTTTTTTTTTTTTTTTTTTTTTTTTTTTTCTTTAACGAAAGCAAGATTTTGAGACTTGTCTGAATTTAAGACTCTGTTATAACGCCTCGCCTCTCAAGTGAGTAAAAGCAATTTGTTCGAATTGAACCCTGGACGTTTCCACGGGTAGATGAGATGTATATCTATGAAGATGTACGCGCATAAACTTCAACCAGTTCATTAGTACGGCTACTCTTCCGCTCTTTGTCCCAGCGAACAGGTTAAGGGCTACTAGAAGAAACGTTTGAGGAAAAAAAAAATTCAATTTCGACTTCTAATATACGTGCTTCAGCTACAGCCAGGAAGACAGTTTCAAATTCACTTCGTTGAAGCAATACTGATACCTCAAATATCTAATTTTGATTCGGGTATGATCATTAGTCGAAGCTCTACATAATTTCAATGGACCCAACAAAGAAAATCGCATATAAATATCAACATACCACGTTGTTTTGAGTTTTTATTATGTAGAGAATTTTGAATAAAGTTTTTGCATTTTTAAGCGCTGTTGTATTCTGAATTTCGCATGAAACCTGTTTAAGTTTTTACGACTGTCACAAAATACTTTAATCATGTCATTGCTTATCTTCAAGAAAAAATTTTTCTGCGATGTAACCAGGCCTTCATCCATGGAAAATTCCCACGTTCTTGTTGAAACGGAAAATATTAAAACATTAAATGACTGAATTCGTTGTCTTTTCAATCAAGACATTATTTAGCCTTTCAGACGTGATCAAGGTTAAAATAAATGAAATGATTTGAATTGCTAGGCTACATTTATCTCCGCAATTTTAAGCATTATCTCGATCACACCATTGTTTGCATTGTGTGTGTGTGTGTGAGAGAGAGAGAGAGAGGAAACTCCAGATCACCCTGTTTATTTTCTCACTCGTTGGAACATTGAATTCCGGTCCCACTTTAAAACCCCTCCTCTCCGTTTGTTGCATATTGACAAAAATTGCGACTCCCCTGCCTCGATTAACACCCACTTTGTGTAGACACCTAAGAATATTAAAATAAATCCTAATTGCAACAATGAAACTTAGTTGTATTAAGTTTGACAAATGCATTTAAATCGCACATCAGTGTTGTATTGTTTGACTAGCTACATTTTTCCCCCGGTATTTTTCATTACAATTTTAGATATTGAATTTTTAGATGTAGTAATTTTACCAGAATTTAATAAGGTAACTAATGCAGATTTTATAATTACTAAGATCAGTTAATAAACAATACGAACGAATTGGTTTGTGACACTAGTTTTTTTATACTGCATTCCTACCCAGTCTGCATTTTAAATAATTGGTTCCTGTATCGTGTCGTTTTTTTCTTTTTGCTTTAAATGGATTACAATTATATGGTAACATTAGCCTCTTCGGCATTCATTCACCGAGCATTTAGACTTGCCGTCGTTTGAAATTTAAATCTTTCTTAATATAAGTTTAAGTCCAGTCGCTGTTAATGCTCTTTTCAGTATTGATTAGGTGGGTATGGGGGGGTCCTTGGCTTTCGTGTGGAGTAGTGGACTGTTAGTATCTTGACTGTTATTATTCTCTCTTCTAATTACATGTCCTAGCCATTTTAATTGTTGCTGCTGTTGAAAGTCCTCAATTGATGTAGTTTGTTATCTGGTACAGTTTTTTTATTATTCTTTAACGCCAATTTATGAAGTTCGATGACGGATGGTCTTCGCTGAGGCTGACACGCTTCGTTCGCTTGAAGCCATTTTTATTCATCTTCGACCTGAGAAAGAGGTTGCTTAGTCAACAATTTAGATATTTCATCCATGTGAAAGTCTCGATCTGACGAGGCTATTTAAAAACATTATTTTGGCTTTGAAGCAGCTTGCGGTGTTTAGGTTGTAGCAGTTTCTACTGTTAGGTTCAATTTCTTTATTTCTATACAAAATATCAGTAAATGCAATCCACTAACGTCACAAAAGTAATGGAACTGTAGTAAGTAAAGTTAATGGTAAGTTGCACCAGCCTAGCTGAACATCATAGAAATGCCCAAACCTGCATCAACTGTACTTTGAACTATAAACTAAGGTAAACGAAACCCCAATATACGTCTGAGAAAACGTTATATGCCGGTTGGTTTGGAAATACATGGTGTCTCAAATGTAAACACCTTTTTCTTTTCTTTTTCACTTCCTTTCTATCTCTCCTTTTTCTCGAGAAATAATTCAAGATACAACTGTATTTAATTTAAATAATACATACAAATACAGTATCAATGCATGCTCTTAAAATTTTGTCATCTCGTTTTCAAATTGATGTCCGTTATGATTCAGACATTGCTGTCAACGCGACGTAATGGGATCTCAAGCAGCAATAAACATTTCGATAGGTATTTGGCTACATTCTTGCTCTATGGAAACTTTCTTTTCATCGACTTTTGCGTAGACTTTATTATTTAAATATTCCCACAAGAAACAGTCTAAAAGAGGGTAAATGAAGATATTCAAAAGAACCTCGTCTACCGATTCATCTGTTTGGCAAGATTTCATTCAGCTATGATCGTACAAGACAATGGTAGTACAGTGGTCCTCCGTCTTTCTGAAAATAAAATTCCTCTTCTCCCAAAATATCTTGTAGCTTTATTGCCTTTCTTGGAGGTGAAAGGTTTATAAAAATAAAATAAAAAAAGTACCGGTGAGATTTGTTTTGTAGATTGCTGAAACTGCTAGTGTATAAATAAATGGACAATATTACTATGAATAGGAAAGCATTTGAAAATGCGAGGTTTGTATAACCATTATTCACTTTAAAATTCCATATCCATGTTAATTTTGAGTTCTGCTGTCGCGAGATCTCTATCCAGATTATAAGCTTCAGAAACCAATGTAACTACATTTGTCTTCAGCACAAATATGCTGCAGAATATCTTGAATTTTCCCTTCAAATTAATACAGTCTATCTCCAAAAATGTGTACGCATTTTGAAACTATCTCCACAAGAAAAAAAGTCTAAAGAGGTAATGTCTGATGAACGAGAACATTCTACGTTTATTCGATTTGTTTGGGAAGATTTAATTTAGAAACCATCGTACATCACAATGTTAGCATGGGGGGGTGCTCCATCTTGCTGAAAATAAAATTCCTCATCTCCCCTAAACTTTTCTAATTCTTAGCATGAAAGACTGTTGCAGGGTTAGTGTGTGTATACATTTTGGGTGGGGATACACCCTGTAGACGCTCCAAAGCCCTAGTTTATAACTCAAACGCTTGGAGCCGACAGTTCACGGTGTCTTGAAAAACGGAATGTAAGTTTCGTAGACACGTGTAAGTACGTTTGCAGCAGCAAAGTTAAAACTAACCCAGGCTCTACATAAATTGTTTTCTCAAAAAACTCGATTCCTTTTCAGATGAACAGAACTACACCATTCACTATAAACCCATAGATAATTTGGTGGGGGACATGTATTTACCCAAATGCAATTCTTTGCTCCTCCCACGTATTCCCAAATTAAAAGAATCGAATTTAAAAAAAAAAGGCTTAATTTGTTTCATTATTGAAAAAGGGTGACAGCTATTTATCTCTTTACGTTAAAATACAGTAAAACTTCCACTTAAGGAACTAGCCATGAATTACATGGGTCATAACGAACTAACTTCTTATTCTTATTGAACAAAATTAGATAGAATGCTAGAAAAATCCTTCATCGAATCCGTGTTAACTTACTAGGTACATGTCGGCCTTGGTTGCCGAAAGATAGTTTTCACTATAACAAACTTTACTTGGCAACCGCGTGTGGAAAAGAGAAAGAAATATATTTCTCAAAATAGCTAAACACCATTCACAGAACACAAACGAGAAATACAATAATATTAATTGTGCGCGTTTAAACTTGAAATAACCCTAAATTGATTTCAAGTCGTGATGAAATCAAACGATGTCCTGAAACGTGAGAAGTTGGCAAACAAGTTTTAATATATGGTAAAAATATGATTCGATACACATGACATCGACCTGAGAATTCAGAAGTGTTTTATGTTATTGTATTATAAAAGTCACGATATTTTAATAAAAAATATTAGGCTTTCAATATTTTGGGAAAGTGGGATCAGTAACCAATTTATGACCAATGTTTTGTTTTCATTGTTATTTTTAAGCCAATAAGCAGTGAACAAGAAATTTCGTTTTGATTACGCCCAATCAAGTTACTATATTTAAAAAGTTTCATTAAAACATAATGGTAACGCGGAAGTAAAGTATTCCTTTTTAGGGTCCTTAAACTAAGTAGAAAACAATATTGTCCTTATAGAACTCAATGAAAATGGAGCTAACTCGCGATGACTTCCAAAACCAAAACGGTAAGTACAATCTGAAGTGATTGACTTCTTCAAGAATCCAAGTTAAGAATTTAAAAGCCTGTATTTCTAATTATTATTCTCAAGGCAAGAAAATCCTCCCCACTTAAAAGATTAATGCAAAATGTGAAGTCATGTAACAAACTAAGCTAAACTTCTTGAATACACGCGCATACATATCAAAATTATAATTAATGATCTTTAATTTTCTAAAAGGTAATATTCAGCGTATTGTTCCTCAGTTCTTAAGGTAACCTTTTTATTCAGCGTTGTGCTTCTATACATGAACAGAAGAGAAGCACAACATTAAAATAAAGCAAATAAATGTCTTTTGCATACAAAAATTAATGTTTTAAATTTAAAAATAATTTCCCATCTTTTCTTTGTTTCATCGATATTTCTCGTTTTAGGGTTTTATTTTTAAAATCTTGAAAATGCTAGAGCTTAGTTCGAATTCCAGTCGAGTTTCTTACATTTACTTGCGCGCAAATCTCCTTGGGTAAGCCTGTGAATCAGTCTCCTCCTTCCAACTTATTAGTTAAATAGGACTTTTAGCTGAGGAAAATCATTGTTTTTCTCCAAAAATATTAACGCACTATTCACTCATAAAAAGGAGATTCTTTAAAAAAAAAAAGTTTCTGCGATATGCCGTAAAAACAAATCAATTATTTGTCTATGACTAATAAAGTAAATTCAAACTTTAGTAGAACTGGGATTTCAAATGTATCCCGGTTTTTTCCAATGTCCGTTGTTCTATTTACGTTTGGGGGCTTAGACGGTGGACATCAATGGATTTTCGGTAGAAATATATCTAACCTTTTAAGTTTATTTTAAATTGTTATTTTACTTTCTATACTTGATACTGGCATTAGTTGTGTAATGGATAAAGGCTCTGATTGAGAAATCGAACAGTCGAGTTCGTTGCATTCACTTACTTTTCCCTCCCCACTACCACCACCACCAATAGCAGGACAGACTCGGTCTTGGAAAAGGACAACTTTGAATTCAGAACCGCCATCTACGAGTAAATAGTACGGCAGATTGAGCTCTTCAGCCATGGGTGGTACCCAGGCTAGGCGAAGGGTAACTTTGAATGCAAAAACTGGATGTAGCCCTTGCGAAGCAAAAACTGTGCAGCTAATGAAAGGATGATGGGGTTTACAATGATCCCGTGTGTGCGTGTGTAAGCAGACGACCCGAAAAAAATAATAATATCAATGATCTAAACCGTACAAAAGAAAATTTAACTACGACATTAATGATGTCAAATATCAACTTGTTTATATGAAATTTTATTCACTATTTTCGAGTAATGGATAGCGGCTTGGATTGAGGAATTGGAGAGCCAGTCGAATCCATTACGTTCACTTACGTGCTAATACCCTTGGGAAGGGTATGAATCTTCTTCTCCTCCCCCGCTAGCTATGCGTAAATAGCAGGACAGACTGGGTTCTATACCCTTGGATGGCAACTGGTCTACTGCAGAAAGAAATGGCAACCAACTGCGGGGAAAAATCTGCTTCGTCAGTTATGTAACGAAAGATACATGATTGCCTAAGCGTGTATCACATAACTGACTGAATTATTTTCGGTATATTAGAGACATTAGCTAATAACGAAATTTGAAATCTTTTTATTTTCTGAAAATTTGAGGTAAGTGCCGATCTGTGTTGTGAAATGAAATATCGTGCTGATTAATAATAACGGGAGACTTAATCCCTCATATTTAACATAATACTTTATTCAACTCATGACTTGGCTAGTACGCGTGCAGCCTCGGTTCCCTCGTCCGAAAAGTGGATCTTACATTCTCGTCTACGATGTTTAAGAGACTGCCCCCCTCCTCCTCTCTGATGGTGGGCGTTTATATATCTACGATGCGGCTCTTTCCTAACGCATGCATTTCAGTTGCACCTGTGCTGTCTCGACTGACCAGGAGGACATCTGGCAGGTCAACACTGCACCTGATATCTCTGAAGGACGCAGGAAACAAAGCCTGCATCATCTGAGGTGAGTGCCATATTACAGTTGTATAGTTGAGTGGTTAAATTCACATTTTCTACAACTTTAAATATACAGTTTCATTTTTTTTTTTTTTTTACTATTTACTTAACTGCGACAGAAGACCACAAGTGAGAATCGAACCTCGTTACAAGAGCTTACGAGACCAACACGTTAATTACTGCGCCATTTTAAAGTCCTTCGTATTAGTTATTAAAACGTTCATATTATAATTCAAAGCAATTTGCATGGGTATTTGCACGTCAGTGAATATTACAATTCCAACTTGAATTGGAAATCGTCTCTCTGATTAACAATTCCGAGTCATTTTCGATTACATCCCCAAACATTCAAGCTTACAACAGTCATCCATCTAGGTACTGACCAGACTCGACGCTGCTTAACTTCAGTGATCGTACGGGAACTAACGTTTCAACGTGATGTGGCCGTAAGGCCCTGAGGCAACAGAGTTATGAGTCTACAGAAAAGTACTGAGAATACCCTGGAGAGAACATGTGAACAATGAGGAAGATGTGAGGAAAATAGGAACGACAAGGACATTTCTACTTAGGATCAGAAAAAAGACATTTGAAATTTCTGATACACGTAATAAAGAAAGACAGCTTGGAGAAACTGACACACACAGGAAATATTGAAGATAAGAGAGGCATTGGAAAACATCGTGTAACTTACGAGCTGGTATAAATGGATGGCAGAACATAAGAATGTAAAGCGACAAACCTTGCTAGGAGCTACAAAGCATAGGAAGTTGTGAAGAGTCATGACCGACTACATCCTGAAAGAAGAAGAAGAAGAAGAAGAAGAAGAAGGATAATAATAATAATAATAATAATAATATTTATTTCATGGTATGAACGCCTACATGTTATCTCCAAATCTCTTTTCAATCTGACGCAGTCATGCCTTGAAATTTTCTTTAGATAATTTCAAAATATGCCCCATGACAGTTTTTCTTTCTTTCTGTGCCTTTGAAACGCCTTATGTAATAAAGTCGAACTACTTTTCATCTAAGAGGCGTTACGCCTTTAAGCATTTAACAACTTTGCTTGATGTTGTTATATAACGCCGCTTATTTGCGCGCGCACACACACACACATATATATATATATATATATATATATATATATATATATATATATATATATATATACGCACATGAATGTGTGTTCGTTATAAAACATCTGTACACATTTGTCTCTCCCCTGGTCTATGTTTAAGGCAGTAAAAGCAAAAAGCATATCGTGCCTGAACATTAAATTTGGTATACGCAAAATAACTCATCAGAAACGTCGATTTTGTAGTGTGTTAAATTTTATTTTGAATTTATCATCAGATACAGCCATGTCAGATATCCCTAACTTTTAACAATAAATGACTGTATTTCATGACTAACTATGAATTTAACAATAAATTAAGGTTTAACAATGGTTTTTAACAATTTATTTTATCACAACTTCTCCCAACAAGCAGCAGAGTTGATAGGAAATTATGAACAAGCCTCAGACGAGAAACGAATTTACATCCTTTTTTTCCATATTTCATTCTTTATTTTTCCCCATCGCCCAATTTGCTGCCACCTTTTTCAAATTTATATACACTTGAAGTATCAGTAGCAATATTATCATGAATTTATTATTGTCGATTATTACTGAAATAATAGCTCATTAAATAGGTTACTGGTTACTTTTCCCTGTCCTTATTGCTTCCAATATGTACTGTGAGTATCAAATTCTACAAGTCGTTTTTAATCAATATGTATCCCCAAAAAATTTAACTCTTTTCTGATTCTAAGTATAATTGACCGTTTTCTTCTCTTGTTCCTTAAAACTTTCAGTCCATGGTATTCTCAGCATCTTTCTTTAGATTGTTTTTGTTACCTCAAGTTTCTTCATCCGTAATGAAATTGTCCAGCATTCACTGATGTATAGGATTTAAGAGGACCGATATTATATAACATTTCAATACTCATTTCTTTGTTTCTAAAAAAATTTTCTTGTTACTTAATAATTTACTTAACTTTTGGAAGGCATCTTTTGGTATTCCAATGCACCTTCCTATATCTGTGTCACATGTTCCCTTCTTATGTTAAAACACACCCTACATATTTAAATTTCGCACTTAATTTTGGTATCTCTGTAGTTCGCATCCTAGGCTGTTTCTTTATGCTATGAAAAACCATACATTCTATCTTCTTATAATTAGTCCTTTCTTCTCGCTTTCCATTTCTATTTTCTGGGGTTATACAGATTATAAGTCAATACCGACTCAAGGTGACTTACCAAGTCTCAGATTTTTTTTCCTGTTTCCATTTAAATGTCTAAACAAAAGACATTTGTTCTCCGAACAGGCATAATTTATCGTTCTTCTCATGTCCATGGATAGAATACAATATACACAATACATGATATATGGCTAAATTTTCTGGTCTGTGTTGGCCGACAAACATTAATTATAACCAAACAATAAGGAATGGAGAGTACTGAGTCTGAGTTATAAATATATTTCCTTGACGATAAACAATAATGAACCATTGCTGTAATATGTAACCATTCCGACAATATACCCAAAACCTCAAGAGGTGATGGGCAATGACAGGTTCTATAATGCTCAATTACGACAGTTTCTTTCAAGTTTAACTCGAGAAAGCATGATTGCAAATAATTTCTCCTATTTACTTATTTTTGCATTAGTTACTGGTAGAGGCATAATTCATCTGCTATCAATTTTAGATTTCTACTAATTTTAGTCAGATTAGTCGCTAATCTTCCCTGGACTTCATTCTAAAAATATTTCACATTTGATAGTTTGTCAAAAGATAACAAAAATTAATAAAACATTTTAATTCCTTATTGCAAATCCATTATTTTGATAGCGACAGATAGATTTTGACTTACGTGATTATAACATTAACTACTCTGTTCTGTGCCATTTTTACTATCCGAGTTTGTTTTTTAAACCTGATTCTATAGATTTAGAACGTCACAAATTCAAACTGTTCCGTCGGCAAGAACTACAATACACAGACTGCATCTTCTACAGATGGTCAAGACTCCAGAAATGGTAACTTTCTGGCTGAATGCGTGAAGACTCTAGTATAAGCTACATCAATGTTTACCTATAGACTAAAGTATAATCTAGACTAATATTTACCTACAGACTCAAGTATAACCTAAACTAATTTTTACCTATACAATCACGTATAAACTAAACTAATGTTTACTTATAGACTCAAGTATAAACTAATCCAATATTTACATTTTCTTACGACCCTCCCACTTCCTCCAACCTATCGATAGCGGAGGTAGAGTAGGATCGTAATCTGTGTTGTTTTTTTTTTAAACATTTACATTTACTCAATTTTCGTAAAATAATATTTCTTTCCCAAGGGTCTCTTTCCGATTGATCAGACACGGCCGAGCGGAATCGTATGTGAATGTAATGGAATTCGAACTCGGCTCTTTAATTCCTCAATCCGAGCCTCCATTACTCCACTCAAAGTAGAAGGTAACTGAATGAGATTATTGTAATGGAGGTGAAAAGAGAGAGCAAGAAGTGCATACTATGAGAGTCTTGGATTTTACATTTACCACATATAACTCATTGAACTGAGGTACCTCAACATGGTGTAATGGTTAGCAAGCTTATCTCGCTAGAACAATTACGACTGAGTAGTGAGTTCGATGCTCACTGGGTGCCCTATAATTTGCGGCCTTGTGCCACATCTAAGCTACACTTGGAAAATCACAATAACTCATTGAATTGATTTACCACATATTTTCTAAGTTTTCTTTGCTTTTAGGGTAGTCAGACACATGACAAATTCTATGAGCAAAATGAATGGCCATCTCGAGAAACCTGGCTCATATAGGGATTTTCCAAGCATAGCATAGGTGTGGCACAAGGCCGAAAGTAGGGGGCACTCAGTGAGGATCGAACTCACTACTCAGTCGTAAGTGATCGTAGCAAGACAAGCTTTCTAACCATTAGACCACGTCGAGGTGCTAAATGATTTTCTAAGCGTAGCTTAGATGCTGCACACGGCCGAAAGTTTGAAGCACCCAGTGGAGATCGAACTCACTTTTCAGTCGTAATAAATAAAGCTAGTCAAGCAAGCTTGCTAACCATTACACCACGTCGAAGTACCCCAACCGGGCTCATATAATGTCATTGCTGAACCAAACGTCAATTCTTATTAAATGTTGCTACCACTTCTTAATATAAAACTTGGATTGATAAAATAATGTCAGGGACTTTAATAAGGTGCGACATTTGATTTCATTACACAAATTTCCAAAATACTTCTTCTTCTATGTTTCGTGTATCTTCATGACGTTGGCGATCATGGCTCTCCACAATTTCCTGATCTTTGCAGTTCTTAGTAATTCTTTTTCTTTTCATAATCTTTCCTAATCTGTGTCCAGTCATTTTTTTACACAAGGTCGTTAGGTTGGTTATACGCTGTTTTCCACTATTCCTCTTGCCTTCAATATATCCTGCGAGTGTTAAATTTTACATATCCTATGTGCCCTAGAAAATTTCAACTGTCTCTTTCTGATGTTAAGTATAAGTTTCCTTTTAGTTTCCATTTTCTCTAAAACTTCGTCGTTGCTCACATGTTCGGTTCATGGTATTCTCAGCATCCTTCTGTTGTTTCAAGTATATTTTTCATCTGTGAGCAGATTGTCCAGCATTAACTGCCATAGGAGAGGACTAATACTATGTAACAGTTCAGTACCCTTCTTGTTTTAGTGATGCCAAATTGCATGTAAGCATTTTTGTTGACCATAAATGGATGAGTAGTTCGATGAATAGTTCGATAGCTACAAAGCATAGGAAATCGTGGGGAGCCGTGATCGTTGACACCCTGAAGAAACATGACACATGGAAGAAGACTATCAATAGATTAAGGTCTGATGCTACCGAATTTACTCCCATCATTCTCTCACTACTACTTCTTTATGTGCCGTGTCTCTTCAAGGCGTAGGCGATTATGGCCCTTCACATCTTCCTGTCCATTGTAGCTATTTTTTGTCTTTGTGCTAATTCTCTCAGACCGTGTTCCGCCATCCACTTACTCAAGCCCATGTAATATGTTACCCACTGTTTTCCTCTGTCCCTTTTTCCCTCAATATGTCCTGTGAATATCAAATTTTCCAAGTACTCCTTCCTCATTACGTTCGCAGAAACCTCAACTGTTTCTTCCTGATGACTTTTTTGTTTCCATTTTTTCTAAAAACCTCGTCGTTGCTCACATGTTCTATCCATGGTATCCTCAGTATCTTTCTGTAGCTAATTTAAATTCATCACCCCTCCAGCTAAAATGTACATACAAAACTTCACAAAAAAAAAAAGAATATGACTACAAGACAAATTTAATGGGACCTCATCTATTCAAAGCTGAAGGTCTCTACTATCATTTTTTACAGCGTAGGTCATCCTTTACAAGGCCCGGTGCACTTGAAGTAGAGGGTTACATTAGGATGTCATTTGTGCGTATAGGTGAGGAAGATAACGATTAACCCAAGCCCTGAATAGGTTAAGATTGTAGTGATCGGAGAAATATCTTGTTGGAAGTCGATTCAGTGGTTCGCGGGAAGAAGCTGCTCGAGTGGAACTTACTTCTCACCGATGGAATACGGAGGGAATGTGGGTGGGGTTTGCTGCTATGTAACTCGCATGGTGTGTTCTTGTTGTGAGGTTTTGCTTTGGCGAGACCAGGGAATGTAGTTCGTCCGAGCACTTTCCATGGAAATAGCGATAGAGAAGCGAGAGGCTTGCCATATCCCACCTGTGAGAGAGGGGATGAAGGGTAGAGAATAATTCGTCACCTACAATGACTCAGAGATGCTTTTGTACTCTATCAAGGCTGGAAAGTGAGGTCTAGGCAACTCCCGCCCAAATATGGCAACAGTACTCCATTTTCGACCTGATCTGGCTCTTGTAAAGGTAGAGGATAAGAAGTGCTAGGTACTTACTGGAATGGTACAGGGCTCCGATCATTTTACCTGCATCATTGGCAATCGATCGTATGTACGAGTTCCACTTGAGGTCTTTCAAGGAACAGTGCCTCCCCGAGAGGACATCCTTTTATCCTGATGGGTAGTACTTCGGGGTCAGATTGGCAATGATGGAATGTAACTAGCTTGGCCTTCGAGACATTGAATGTAACCAGCCAGTTTTCACCCGATTGGGTAATTTATACAAGATTTCTAGAGAGATCAGTCGTCAATCTCTGGTCATCAAGAGATTTAGTCTTCATTTCAGCTCAATGTACAAAAAATAATAATAAATATTTCATTATTACTGTAATTATTTTTTATACTAAATTTCAACCAATGCAAGGCTCGAAAGCCACTCAAGTAGTTTACTGTTAAAATTGCCCTGAAGAGGTGGTGGTAGGAATTTAGATTATGAAAATAAGGAGGATAGACAACAGTTGACCTTTGATTTGAAGAGGTTAAGTTTAGTGTTCCAGGAAGCACCAACGCAAAAGTCTGTTCCACAATGTAGCAGTTGATGGGATAAAGCTATCTGATAGGTAATTTCTTCTGACATTTGGAAAACGGGGGTGATTCGAATCCGCAGAAATAACTTGGTGTGTCCTAGCTGTAAAAGTATGCACTGGTGGAACTAAAGAATGGAGCTCATCTAATGCTAGGTTCTTTTATATTATTTCCTAAATCTCTACTAAGCTAAATTTCTTTAGGTGCCCCAAAATATTTGCGCAACGCTTGCATCTTCTTTTTCATATAACAAATTATTGCAAATAAACGCTCTCATTCTATTTCAATCTAACACTGAGTAAGAATCCCTTTTTATTGTGCTTTTTAGGTGTTAATAGATAATTTGGGGGGAAATTATTGTATGTGAGAAACCTGGAATATATTCTTCAAACTCAGGTAAATAAGAGCTTTGTCGTATTTTGTATTCTGTATACTAAATAAATATCAAGCATGACTCGGGTTGCCTTCAGTTTTTTTGTTTTGCGACACTGCTCTAAATTACAAGATATAAATTAACACACATATACATAATGTATTTAAAGTACTTTCCGCTTGAAATCTATGTCATAATAATCTGACTTTATGTGAAGGTGTATTTATTTCCTTGTTATCGTAACCGAAAAACGGGCCCTTCTATATTTAAACCTAATCGGCTTGCCAGAGTGGGTTACCACCCACCTTCTGTTACAGAATGCGTATACACAAAAATGGGGAAAGGATAATTGTAGTGAATGTAATTCCAGGCTCTACCATACTACGTAAGTTTTTCATAATTTTTTGTGACACTAGGTCAACTGTAATATTGAAACAAATTTTACGATGTAAGACCTCTTAGACAAGATATTAAAGGAAATAGAGAAGATTAAGCATCAGTTGTAAGAAAATTGGATATATGATTGTCAGCAATGGGCACTTTGGTTAGCAAACTTGTCTCGCTAGATCTATTACGACTGAGTAGCGAGTTTGATCCTCACTGGGTGCCCCATACTTTCGTCCTTGTGCCACACCTAAGCTACACTTAGAAAATCACTATATGCATATCGTATGCTGTTAACATTATGCCGTCCACTAATAAATCCTGATAGAACTTCTAGTTCTCGTAGGATCATCACAATTTATAAAATAAATCAAGTTTTCCTATCAGTTCAAATTGATCTACAAGCACGAATCGTAACTGCCTTTATTTCCAAAATATTTATATTTTCTGTTTTCTCTTAGTAAATTATACGCTTGGCTTTAAAACCTTGTTCAATATCTATGCTATACTTAATAAATTATGATATAGTCCCCAGCAAGAGGAACAACGTAAGATACGAGGTGCGAATTGGAGATGTCAGACTAAAATAAGTACTATCTACGAATTGTTATAACAGATGATGGAAAATGTGGCACAGGATAGCGAATGTTATCTTCCAAGAGTTAAGTAAAGTACCAAGAAACAAGAAAATAGTGCTAAACCGTTATGCCAGACATTTTCCTCACAAATAGGAAGGAGACGAGGCAACGGAGATGTGGTTCTACAGAAGAATTATGAGAATGCCATTGACGGAACATGTAAGCAACGAGGAAGATTTAAGTAAAATAGAAACGAAAAGAACCATTATACATAGAATTAGAAGAGACAGTTGAAATTTCTGGGACACATAATGAAAAAAAAGCGATCTTGGAAAATTTGATACTCATAGGACATGTTGAAGGCAATAGAGGGAAACGGCGAGTAATCTATCTTGTATAAATGGATGACGGAACAAGCGAGAGTAAAAAGAAAAATATTGCTAAGAGCTACAAAAGATAGGAAATTGTGGAGAGTTATGATCGCCTACGTCATGAAGGGACACAGCACACAAAAGAAGTAACTGGTTTGTATTATTTAAAACGTTCTAAGTAATTTGATGTACCTTTTTTTTATCTCCAAAGTTGACATCCATTTGGTCAGACAAAAGATTCCTGGCTATTTGAAGGTTAATATTAAAAGTGTAAATTCGGATTTTAAAAAAAGGATACAAAGTCAAATTCAAAGTATTCATAAAATATTTGTCGAACAAGTATAAGTTTGGCAAACTTGGCAAAAAGACACATTTATGGAGAATACGAAGAGGTAGGAAATCCTGTGCACTGGATTATGAGACTAACATTCTAGCTACTCCAAGATTCCAGATGCTTCGTTAGTAAGATACAAAGTGATTTGCATGAAAGAAATGTTACCGAAAATGTAATGGAACAAACATGTGTCGATGAATAAATAACTGTTCTTTTCTGAATTATGACTTTTTTGTATTCATTTTAAGTTTTGTTGTTTTATTTTTTTTTTACTTTTAATTTGCTTGTTGTTGTTTGGGGGGGGGCGTTCAAGAAATTACGTAAAAAAAATAATTTTGTTTGTCATTAGGTTACTAATGTGAATTTCTCTGAGTATCAACAGTGAAGTTATTTCTCAAATAAGAAAAGCTTTACGTATTATATGAAATACACTGTCTATGTGCTATAAAGATAACGCTACTTCTCATGGTTTTTGAGAATAGATGAAGAAGCACTAGTAAGAACAGAAGATTACTATCTGACTGCTAAGTTACTAAATTACTTACCCTTACGAAACAGCCGATAACTTTCGCCGTAGTACAGTTGTCGGGGCGTGAAGTAAAAAGTGTGTCAGCATATTAAGTTACATTTGCTATATAAAATCTCAGTTATTTTTGGGGTAGCTCATTACCTTGAAGATTTTTAAGGGGGAAGTGGAGGAGATAGGGGAGAACATAAATAAGAAGATGAATTAATAAGTCCATCTAGAGCTGGATTTGCATCTGAACGTTTCACTCTATAACTTTCGATGTTTGGGATATAGAAGCGTTGGGTTAAGTGCATTGACAAAGATGAAATCTGTGTTGATAAACAAAGATATGTCATGTTAATGATTTTTTTCATTATTAGGTTACAGACTTATATACAAAAATATAATCATTGCCAATCAAACAATTTTTATTTTATTTTCTTAATATTTATTGATGAAAATACCTATGAAATATTTAATCCACAGAGAAGAATTACCTGATTTTGTTGTTATGAAAACTACCTGTATCACCCCCAAGCATGGATGAATATTGTAGAATTTACAAGTACACAAATGTAGTAAGTGACGAATGTACAATATTTCAAGTGAAGAATTTTAAAAAACAACCTTTGAAATGCTGCTCTTTAAATGGACTCAAATACAAAGTAATATAAGTAGTAAATCCTATATAACCGACTATTCTATACAAATTAAAACCAAACTACTCTCTTTCCTCAAAGAAAAAGATCAAAAGACTTACTGAAACTAAGGTGTTATATTCCGTGCTAATAGGAATATATATTCGAAAAACACGGTGGATAAAATAATTAAACGTTTATTGTAAAAACCAATACAATAAGAATAAAGTTAATAGTTATGCACAAGGTCGTCGTAAGTCAATCCAGTAGTGAGTGCTACTATTGGAAGTTTGGTAGTTCTCGCGTAAGTCTGAGTTGTAATCAACAGATCTCAGCTAGTAATATTTACCAAACTCCCCACAGGGTAGGATGTGGCGCAAGGCCGAATTTAATGTGGGGAAATCCGTGTCTGTATTCCCTGTAAATCCCGCATAAACGGGTTCGGGTCTGTTTACCTCCCCGGACGAGACTCTGCCCTTCGACATAGCCTCGTACGGGTTCCTCTCTGTCCGAAGGCAGAGAGTTCGACAACAGCTAAGAGCTGAGTAACAGATCCAAGCTAGTCAATATTTACTACCCCCCCCCAACGAGGGTAGATGTGGCACAAGGCCGTTTAACGTGTGTCATCCGTGCCAGTAGGCTCGGCCAAACACTCTGCCCTTCGGCATAGCCTCGTCCGGGTTCCTCTCTACCTGAAGGCAGAGAGTTCGACAGCACAGCTGGAACAGATTCCAACTAGTCAATATTTACTAGCGCGCCCACGAGTGTAGATGTTGCACAAGGCTGCTTTTAACGTGGGTTATCAGAAACTAAATAACAGTATGATACTCCCAAATGTGCCAGACATTGACTGTCACCACAGGACACCTCTGCCTCACACCACAAGACTATCTATACACCCACGCAAGATCATACTCTATGAGCTGCTACCAAAGGGCCAAATCTTCCATGACAATCCCAAACCTTTTGTGGCACCTTACTCCCCGCTATACTTGCTCTAACAGATTACCACCTCTTCCATTCCCTGGGCAACCACCTTCGTGGGAAATCCTTCGCAAATGAGGCAGACTTGCGGCAGACACTCGCGGCATTGCGCAGCTGTGGGCACGTTGGCAAAATGTTCTGGATACCGATGGGGATTACTCAGAGGACTAACAGTCTGTCAAATTTGCCGTATAACTTCTTTTTTTTTTCGAATAAATAAAAAAAGCGACGAGGACGTTTTTGGTTACCTTGTAGATGATAACATCTCTAAACAATACACGTGTACTTCCTTTTCCCTTGTAAAGTGTGAGTAATAACATTTACTAAAATGAATAATCTTTCTTGATATGAGACAGATGTTCATTTCGGAGTGGGTAAGCGAATGACAAGAGGGAACTACTTCTGTGCGTGTGTCGGTGTTTGTCGTATATTCACCTTACTCACCTTTTTCCCTTTTTTACATATAAAATTGATTCCATCAATAAAACCGTTATCATATTGAATATTCTCAGAACGACAAGGGCTTACAACCATATCACTTTGAAACATCGTATGATCACCGAAGGTAAGCCTGGTCATTACCTAAATGAGTGACCGCTTGGAAATACCAGTTGTTCCTATGTACGGGTGCTGTAATAGATAACAGCTTGGAATTGAACACTTTGCTGTTTTGTTTTTTTGATTTGTTTTTTTAAATCATTTCACCTCAATCAAGGCGGTAATGCTACTAGTACGCAAGGCGGGGGGGTTACAAGAAGTGAAAGTGAAAGTGAAAGAGAAGATTGAGCATAGGGAGGATTGAAGAAAGGACAAAAGATGAACTGGGTTTAAGAAGACAGAAGATGGCGATTAAAGTTGCATTTGAATTTTTGAAGATTGGAGTTATCAGAGAAGCGGGCGGGAAGTGCGAGAAAAGAAACTATTGGACTAGAAGTGGCAGTTGCATTTAACTATTCCGACAATAAAAGGGTGGGATCTAGATGCTTAAATTCATGTATTCGAGGCACTAGAGGAAAAAGCTCGCCAGAGCAGTTGCCATGAAAATATTTGTAGTAAAAACAGAGGGAAGCCATGTCACGTCAATAAGAAAAGTAACTGAAGTCAAGATACTTGGTCAATATCAATTACATTACAGATCCTTCTTTGGGTTTTATCAAAAATCTCCAGATGTACATCAGGAGCGCCAGATAAGATGTGGCAACAGTATTCAATGCATCGACGAATGGTACATTTTAACTATGCAAGATGAATTCTGACGTGAAAAAACCAAATTTCCTTGCAGTAGATGCAGATATTAATTTGATATATTCGCTCCACTTCATGTCAATTGAAAACGTGAAATCAAGAAGGTGTAGTGAGTTGCTCGTCTGGTGTCTAGTATCAGACATACTGATGGCAGGCTAAGAAGGTTCTCTATGCTGATTAAATGAAAGCAGTTTTGTTTGCGAGCCGTTAAAATTTGCGTGATGTGCAGTAGTATTAAATGATCATGTACCCTTTAAAATTTACTTTCACAATAAAATGTGTCATGGTGCTATTTTTCTCACATACGGTGCCCAACTCACCTGACTGTAGCGTCGACGAAATCAAAAACAGACAACGCACAAGGGAAAAATTAAAAATTATTAAATGGCGACGACTTACTCTTCGTACTCTGTACAGTACGAATACCAGACCAGATATGATAACAGTATCCAATGCACGGGCGAATGGTAGATTTGTAAATGTGAAAGATGGATTCTGACAGGAAAATTTTCTGGCACGACACAGTGATCCAATTTTCTTTGAGGCAGATGCAGTTATTAATTTGATATAGTCGCTCCACTTCATACCAGTGGAAAACGTGAGGCCAAGTAGGCGTAGTGTGTTGTTCTCCTGGGGTCTAGAGGCAGCCATGCCGATGACAGACTGAAAAAAGTTCTCTATGGCGGTTAAATGAAAGCTGTTTTGTTTTGGAGGCGTTCAAATTTACAAGCCATTTCTTGCCCCAGTTATCTACTGATTAGAAGTGTTTTTCAAGAGCACCTACCAGGTTTACTTTGTCAGATCTGACAGATTTTGCTACTGAGACAGGAGAAAATGATAGTGTGATCTGCATAAATACCTAGTTCGGAACTGATGAAATCGTGGAGATCATTGATGAATATCAGAAACAACGTAGGACCCTGGATAGTGCATTGGGAGCCACTGTATTCGTATGAAATGATCTGTAAGCCCGTTAAACACGATCTTCATTTCACGATTTGATAGAAACGATTAGTCGTTCTGTGAAACCGTAGTCCTGGAACTTGAGTAGAAGGCCAGCGTGCAAAACCCTGTCGAACACCTTTGAGATATTTAGAGCCACAGCCCGATTTTCGCCGTTGTTATCTAGAGTTTAATATACACATTCAGTGATAGCCGTTAACATATCAACTGTAGATCTGGCAAAACGAAAGCCATATTTATTGTCCGAAAAGATCTTGTGAGAATTAAGATGCTTAACCACTTCAGAATTTATTAGAACCTTGAATACTTTGCCGAAAAGCTGTAAGAAATTAATAGGGAGATAATTAGAGGAGGACTTCCAACAAGCTGGGAAGCTGGAAGCAGCGAGGCAATTGTTTTAGAGTTTGGAGAGAATTGAAGCACATTTCTTTAGGAAGACGGCAGGGATCCAGTCACATCCGCTTGCCTTGTGGAAGACTAATTTGGAAGTGATGTCAGAAACCAGTGACGTGGTTTATGCGCATATCACTCAGTAGAGCCTCCGTTCTATGAGGGGAAATCAGGCATGGGCACTCCAGATGAATGGGGTTGGAAGAGAATTTCCGAGCAAAGCCCTCAACCTTATCTGCTGTAGATGTGAAGGAGTTGAGCTTCAATTCCAGCCGGGTTCGTTATATTTACTTACGCACCTTGTGAAAGGTATGAATCCATCGTTTCTCCCTCCAGCTATGGGTTAATTAGTAGGACTTGTACTAGTAAATCATTATTATCTCCAAATATTTCTTACAATCTAAAGTATTTTCTGGCTTTAAGTGTCCTGCAAGAGGTTGATAAACCGTAAAAATCAAATAAATCAATTCCCAGAATTAAACGCGTCACTCAGATGTTTTTCCTTCTTGTCGTTCTCACATCTATTTTTACAAATATAAAGGATTTTGTTGCAAACATGTAAATAAATCCAGTTTTAAATTTTAATACAGTTTCGAGAAGTTCATTTGTTGTAGTAATTGTGACTATAACAAAACTGGACATTTTGTATAATCTGTTCTGTATATTCCTACCTCTGTCCTGTTGTTATTGCTATCTTGTAAAGGTCACTTATACTTAACAGTTGAAATTTCTAGAACACATGAACAAAGAGGGCTTGGAACTTTTGATATTCACAGGACATATTGATGGCAAGAGATAAATCAACTCCTACCTAGCGAGGCTGAGTAAATGAGTGGCGGAACAAAGTTTGGGAGAGATAACAGAAATACATTTATTAAGATCTACAAAAGGCAGGACATTGTGGAGAGCCATAATCGCCAATGTCCTGAAGGGACACAGCACATAGAAAAAAAGTATTAACGCTGCTATAAAGAAATAAACTCAAAAATTAACTGAAAAAATAAAATAAAATAAGGAAACAGGATAAGAAAAGAATAAAAAAGACCAATGAAAATATTTTTTAAAAAAACTGTTCACGGATTGATCTGGTATTCTACTCACTAGACAAGATCTTTATGAAGAACTCATTAACCATCGCTCGGTCTGTGTCTTTAGTGTTCGCAAAAAAAAGGATTTAATAAAAAAAAAGAAAAAGAAAACCTAAAGAGAAGACCGACAAAGAGATTAGAAAAGGGGGAAAAAGAAACAAAACAGAAACGACCGTTTATGACTAAGATTACACAGGGGCCCTAATGAGTTTTTGGCATCATGATGGTTTTTGCAAGACACGCACACGGAATTAGTGTTTCCAGTTTCATTGCCTCCACTGATTACCTTTTTTTACTAATAGAAAGGCTCCTGATTAATTTAATTTCTTTCAGCACTCACTCTGACCCAGTACCCTATTCAGCCGAGTAGACGTTACCAGGGAGTAGAAAGGAAAAGAAAAAATAACACATGTCTGTCATTTCAAATATTTAGTTCCGTTGATTCGTATCAAGGAATTTTTTTATGGCCCGACTTAAAAATTAGCAATACGGTTTTCCTGGCTCCTCGTCCATTTCAGGCTTTGCGTTTTTTGTAACATCATTTAATCAAGACAAGTAAGTTAACGAATGTGTCAGCAAATAAGTAAAAGAGAATGAATGTTCACGAGTCCCATAACCGATTAGGGTCGTAGGGTCCCACAACCGATTAGGGTATCTCCTGGGTATAATAGCCTGAGAAAGATCAACTCTTTTCACGCTGTTTTAAATTCAGTTTTCTTTCACCTAGACAAGTCGCCAACCAAGGATATAACCATTCTGTCTTGTTATTTACCCATGGGATGGATTCATACCAGCCTGATAAGAATATAATGAACTCTTTTCACCCTGCTGTTTCTCAATTCTATTCGTTACTATATCGTGCCCACATGAATTCCAGTGAATGATACAGTTAGGTGTTATGTTAGAAAATTGTCGGCAAATTTACGTTTGTATCGGTGAAAAATTACGTTAGTAAATTCAATAAAAGTAAGCGCGTCACCGATCTTTTGTTTTAAGTCAGTCATTTCGAAAGAGAAAAGGTGGCATTTAACCGTCACTAGGGAATTACAACAGATTGTTTGGTTTGGTTTGTCTTGGTTCATTTTACGAGATATCAATCTTTTTCAATTTATTTAATACCGAATTCTGTCGCACAACCAACATAGGTTTGGTTTGCACGACAGTTAAATAGATAAACATTATATATCATGTCTACATTTCTGAATATTATAACTATTTATACTATTTACATTGTTCGTACTGTTGTCCTCATCTTCATTGCCATATTCATGACATTTCGGCTTGTTACGCTCCGACCTTCTTCAGCTGATATTTTTGTAATTTTGCACCGAACCCTTTATTTAGCCCAAGAACACTTGACACAGGGAATAAAATCGTTGGTTGATTGAGCCAAAAAGTGACTTGTCCCAAAGAGTTGTGAGTTCAATATCCTGGCCACAACAGAGAGAACAAAAGTTGGAGAGTTGAGTTATTAAGGGGAATTAATTAAAAGTTATATATCCAGAGGCATGGTATGTGGAGTTAGAAGAATTTACCCCCGTGAACTAGATAAAGGGTTCAGTTCCAAATTCTAACAAATATCACCTGAAGAAGGCCGAAGTGCACAATAACCGAAATGTTGTGAATATGACAATATAGATGAGGACAACAGTCCGAACAATGCAAATAGTGTAAATCATAAATTTGGCTTGCTTGAGTAAAAACTTTAGATATATGCAAAATAAACAGGTGGCCCCCTTTTTGTGGGTAACCTTCTCTGAGATGCAATCGGTGTATTCTTGACCTCGACAAACAAGGTGTCAACAGTTTGCTTGCTGTTTCCATCTGTCTACCAATATATTAATTCCAAGAGAAAAAGTAATTAAATCGGGAATCACATCATTATCCTGTTCGATGCAGTATCACACTTCATTATCCGTGTATTTTTTCATGCAAAGTGAATAGATTGGTTGCAGCGTTGTTGAACATCAACCAGTAATCCATGCCTGGCAAGTCACTCTAATGTTAAATTATTATCAAGAGTCACACGATGTATATCACCCAGAAGATATGCTGATTCAAAAGAGATAACGCTATTGATTACAATAGCACTAATCAAAATTGCAATGTCAGGACGATCTACATGTGTTTTCATAATAAAATAACTTGATAGCAACAAGTGATATTAATAAATAAAACAATTTTAAACATACGTGGTAGTAGCTCGGCTTTGTTTTGTTTTAATTTAGCGATATAAAAGGAAAGACCGTCGTTATGTCTTTCAATCTATTCAACGTGAATTCATTGCTCATTTGGATGCATGGCTTCCACTATTTATAATCCTATCCTAAATTGCATTCGTCAGTTTATATTGAATTCTTTTTTAATGGGTATTTTAACACTTTCACTGAATAATATTGTTACCCAGTTGTGTTGGCCCGTTTTAGAAAAGAACTAGAAAAATTCCATTTAAAATAAATAAATAAATCTTGAAAACATCTACAACAAACAATGTAAGTTTCGTAAAGACCTACAAGTACGTCTTGAAAAATGTATATATACGTCGAGAGTAGACAATGTAAGCTTAGTAAAGATGTACAAGTACGCCTAAAAACGTATGTATACGATGGCAGCAGGCAATGTAATTTTCATAAAAATGTATAAATACATCTACAGCAGCGGGAGTGTTAATGTATGATTATATAATTCCATTTTACTTTAATATTTACTGTTAATTGATAATGATCAGTTAACTAAAAACCGTGATAATTATTCAGCCATTGTAGCGTATTTGGATGTGCGGATGGTGTAATGCATAGTGTCTCGGAATGTGGAATCAGAGAGCAGAGTTCGAATTCCTGTCGAGATCGTTATATTCACACACGCGCAATTGCCCTTTGGAAAGGTATGAAGCTATCTTCTCCCTAGTCCTTATCTACGTCTAAATAGTAAGACAGATAACCTTCCTTGGCAACCAGTCTAAAAGAAGAAAAACTCTGAATTCATACCAGCCCGGAGAGAGTTGTGCTCAGTCAGACTATCTTGCCAAAGATACAGCATTGTTCTTACGGTTTCAGTGTATGTGGTACCCCTGTAGGTACCGCTATTGGATTTACAGGACACGTAATCGTGTATTGTATGTGACGGTTCCCGCCAAAGTAAATTTATTTTCAAGTCTTTTTCTCAAGCTTCTCTGCATAGCCCCATAAACTTCATTTGTTGCCTTTTCTTACGCTCATACAACACCACACAGTAACCATCTACATTGTCCGGCTCTTGGGCCTTGTATTGGGTGAACATTAATAAAAAAGGACAAAGTGGTGTAATCACACACACTTCAGTTGGTGATAGATTTTCCAGAAACTATGCTATCGATTAATATCAATTTTATAGAGACTGTAAAGAAATATGAAAAGTAAAATGAAAAAGAAAATATAGAGTCCCTTTTAAGCGACAATGTCATTACTGTATATTCGTGCTTTAAAAATGCTCTTGTGAATAAAGTTCTTTGTTGTTTAGTTGTGACAGATTATAATTTTTAAAGTAAAACAACTTAACATGTTTTTACTAACAATCAAGTTCTGGCTTCAAAAATAAATGCAAGTCATGATGTTGAATGATACATGTGTAAATAGCTTTTCATGCTTTTTGTGAATAAATACTCATTGATCTGTTTATATATGATTGGATAGGCTTTACGGAAATGTTCAAAAATGCATTCTTTGTTGTGCATTTAATTGAACGAAAAATATATGATACATAATTGTACTACAAAATTTTACTGACTGAACGAAAGAGCTTCATGGATCTCTGTTGTTTGGTAAAATGAATACTGCTATTGCTTGGTTAACTTTTGACAAGATGGCCGCTACACTGATGTTTCAAATTTTAAATTACCTGGATTGGTCACTAATAGATCAACTTAGAAATAAGTCAATAACTTAATTTTATCTTTCTAAATCATTTCGAAAATATCAGACAATCCAATGAGCTCATGTCTTTTTCCATTTAATTTCTTTTTAAATATTCAATGATTAGCTGGATGTTTGTCATCAGATTAGGAACTGCGCCATTCATTGACGACGCGGTTTTTTTAATTATTACAAATAAAATGACGTCAATATGAATGTTTAGACTAAGTTATGACTCCTTCCCTCTCATTTCATCTAGCAACTGCTAGTATTTAGTATACCCATTCGTTTATCCCTCAAACATTACTGAATATGTTATTTTCTTTTTTTATTCACGAAATGTTAAATATTTTCATTTTTAATATATTTTGTTAAAGTTTAAATCAAATAGATAGATAGATAGATATTGAGAGACTGAAATAAATGAATAAATAAATAAATATGGATAGACTGAAATAAATAAATAAATAAATAAATAAATAAATAAATAGACAGACAGACAGACAGACATGTCCTTGGTTAAAAATTTTGTTTTTCTTCTGTTTTTTCTTTGTTTTTTCTATTTGTGAAATTAATGGAATTAATTTCGAAATGTTTCCTTTTAGAAAATCTTAGGAAAATATATTTTTTTACATCTGTGACCCATTTAATTTTATTTTCGAATTTTATATATATATATATATATATATATATATATATATATATATATATATATATATATATATATATATATATAAAACTATAAAAAGACAAAAATTATTTTATTCTCACATCTATAATCATAATGATAATAAATAAAAAGTAAAACTGAAAAACGGGCTAGCTAACCGGTTTCAAACCTCGCTCAAAAAAGCTAAATCGAGGTTAATAAATAAAATTAACACTAAAAATATATATATTGAGAAAAAAATTATTGCTTAGATGGAAATTAGTTGGAGACTCAGTACGAAGTCCTTCTGTTGACACAGAGAGGGCTTCAACGATAAAATCTAAATATATATCTATATATGCTATATAGTTATATGCAGGTATATATGTATATGTATATATATTTTAACATTTAAATATATTTAATATTTTTATGGGGTGTTGATAACTTTTTCGATAGACCTATGTTTGGAAATGCTTTTGTAGCTTTGTAACCAAACTAAACAGTAAACCATTTTTAATGTTATTTTCTTATTTTAATGGTTTTAGCTCTTTTTTGTTTAGAATATATATATATATATATATATATATATATATATATATATATATATATATATATATATATATATATATATATATATTTTAAAAAAAGTATCAGGTTAAATTTTTGTTTAATAAAAATCTTTTAAATACAACTGATATTTTTTTTAATCGGCATCATCCTATGCAAAGCAGTAAAGCAACTAAAATACAAGGGGTTACTGTGTGTGAAAGAATAAGAAAACAGAAACATTATTAAATAGCGAAAACAATAGAAGAGTAATCATTCTGAAAAATACAGTATCTATTTCTGTAAAGTAAGCTAAAAACTTTAATTTGCAGACGTAGACACCTTATAACTGGGCGGATTCTAATTTAAGGTCTTGGTTTAGATTCATTACTCGAAATAAATTATTTCGATAAAGGTTCTATGATATTTTCGTGGTACCAATAGTTCCTCTTCGATCAATTAATAAATACCGTATATTTCCACCTATAAGGCGACCTAAGATGAGACTCAAAATCTAGGTAAATTATTGTGATTTTAACTGATATCCGTAGTATAAGACGACCGAAAACGTAGGCTAGGCTAGCCTACGTCACCAGTGGCAATTAGGCATATCGTAACGATACCTACGAGTATAAAGTAAAGCTGATGTTATTACAAATGTTGTTTTACTTACCTTTACCGTTATCAAATCGAAAGGAATAAAATAATATAATCTATTAACATGAATCTTTTATGAAAATAACAACAACGCTTTCATTATTGCTACACGTACGAGTGAAAACAAAAGTTACGTATTCTGTAACGAGAAATAAAGATTTTATGGCATCTAAAATATTTTATTGCATAACAGCGAAAAACAACTGTATGATGTATGTTATTGAAAAATAAAGTTTCCATGTTATACTAAATGTTCCTGTTAGTTAACACCACAATGAATTTTAATTAGAAATATAGATAGTATGTTATACTAAATCTTGTTAACACCACAATGAATTTTAATTAGAAATATAGATAGTATTTTATACTAAATCTTGTTAACACCACAATGAATTTTAATTAGAAATATAGATAGTATGTTATACTAAATCTTGTTAACACTGCTATGAGAAATAATGGTTGGTGTGAATGCACCCATAGCTCTATAAATCAAGAACGAGTTATTTATTTACATTACTTGTTACTTGTGCGTATTGCCCAGCGGAACTGGCAAATTGTTGTGTAATCGTCTTTTGAATGTTGCATTTTAATGTGAAATCAAGAATTAAATTTAGTTTTATTACGTTTATAACTGGTATAACTGGTACAGCATTATAATGCGAATAGTTTCAAATAAAATATATACATCAGTAGTTACCATACCGAGGCATTTGTTAACCTAACGTGATCCATGGGGTAACCATACTAGCCTACTTACCACTGCCGATACACCACAGGTTAGCTTGTGTAACTGTCGTATTAGATGAACCTCTATTTTTGGAGGTAATTTTCAAGATTTAAAGATCGCCTTATACGCTGAAAAAGAATAAAATACCTTGTCGACATATTTTTCTTTTGCCTGACTTTGACGTAAGCCATCATTAATTACCACCGATTATGAACAACACAAGCAGATGTTGTCTGTTAAGCAATCGATATATATTCTCATTAATTAGGATAAACATTTGTAGTCTTCTTATTCCAAAAATAGCTGGAAAAATATTACTCTCCAAGCAAGCAACCGACCCACACCATTTTTGGCCTCCCAAGTCTTCTATATTCAAATCCCGCCAACCTGTATCCTGTCTATTTTTTTTTAATGCGTCACTCGAACGTCAGACCATTTCAAACAAATAGACAGCGGATTTAAAAATGCCTAAGTGAACAATAATGAATAAAAAAGCAAGTAATACTTAATACGGTGTTTCCCAAACAACAGCGACGGAAGATTATAGCAGGTGAGGCGGAATGATTGAAAGACAATCAAAGATTTAGAAACAGATTCAAAAAATTCATATACCAAAAATAAATATAATTTCAAAATTTAAAAGATTATTATGGATTACTTGTAATTGTATGCATGAATTCCAGTATAAATAGTTATAAATAATCACTGACCAATTTTATTGCATTATATCAAGTATTAAGAATATAGAAACTAGGGTCTGCAAATTAGAGAAGAGAGTTATCAGTGATAATGTTTTGACTTCAAATCCGCGGTTATCTCCCTTTAAACTTCTCTCTGATTTTTTTTTTTTATTTTTATATATATTTTCTATCACATAAAATTTGGTGAGTGACAAGCAAATTTCAATTCCGAAAATGCGGCCCAGAGAAAAAACGTTTGGGAACAACTGACTTAATATATGAGTTTGATTGGAAGAATACATTCTTTTGATGTCTTCTTTCTAGATTTAAAGTTTTTATTCATCATTATTTCTTTATACTCCTTTCTTTTCTCAATTCTTTTTTATTACTTTGTTTTGTTTTTTTGTCATTTTTTTTGTTTGTTTGTTTTTTGCTTTTATTTTTCTTTTATTTTTTTCTCTCCGCAATTAAATTTTTTATCGACTTATTTTTATTTATTTCTTCTGTCTATCTTTTTTGCTTTCTTCGTACACTCCGGTCTTTAAGCAGCGGAATTTTAAATAGTATTTATTAATTCATCTGCAAATAATGATATTTTGCAGATGTCTACAATCAGAAGAGACTCAGGAAGGACTGCATTCGTTATAATAACAAAGGCCCACAAAATTGGACTTTTAAATGGTCAAAATCAATTAAGTGAAGAAACAAAGTGGTATCCTGGTGTGTAATTGATCATAGATAGATAGATTTTTGATTGAATGTGTTAAACGGTATATCAACCACTATGTTTTATATCATGCCGAAATTTAAATATTTTGAAAGCATTTGTATGCCTTCAACATTTTGCTATAAAATTATATTGTTGGTAATTTTATTATAAATAGTTATTGTTGGTAATGTTTTTATATAAAAAGATATTGCTGGTATTTTTACTATAAAAATGTACTTTTATGCTTTCATAGTGTTTCATAGTGTTTTGTTTGGGGGTTCACTATTTACCCACAGCTACTACCCTAACAAATGCTATCACCCCGGGTCATAGATAGATTTTTGGTTACTTTGTTTAGCGGCATATCAACTTCTATAGGTTATTTAATGCCAAAATCTAAATATTTTGAACACAATTATATGCCTGGAAGTTAAAGAGAAAATGTATTGTTGGTCATTTTGCTATAAAACTATTTGTTGTCATAAATAACATATATATATATTGGTATAAATAAATATTGTTGGTAATTTTTTAACATGAAAATATATTGCTGGTATTTTTACTATAAAAATGTATTTTTATACTTTGATAGTGTTTTATTTTTGTTTGGAAGTTCACTATTTACCCATACCTAGGACCCAAACAGGTGCTATCACCCCAGGTCATAGATAGATAGATAGATAGATAGATAGATAGATAGATAGATAGATAGATATCTCAGACCCACTTTCAACTGGGCACATTAAAATTGTTGTCAATGCCTGCAGTTCTCAAATAACTATTTTTACGTTATTGTTCACTTAATACAAGGCCAAAGGTATTTAAAGGTCTGAACTGGTGGAACTTAGGAATGTAGCTAGTCAGAACATTTTCTATAGAAATAGCGAGAGAGTAGCGAGAGGTTTGTGACGTTGTGTCTGTAGGAAAGGGTTTCTAGGTTGGAAAATAATAATATCCCTCAAACATTAATGAATGTGTCATTTTCTTTTTATTCTTGGAATGTTAAATATTTTCATCTTTAATATATTTTGCTAAATTTTAAATCTAATAGACAGATATATAGATAAATAGAGATAGATAGACTGAGATAGATAGATAGATAGATAGATAGATAGATAGATAGATAGATATGTCCTTGGTTAAAAAAATTTGTTTTTCCTGCGTCAGAAAGGGATTGTAGGATGGAAAATAATTCATCACCTACAAGGGCGTGTAAACTCTTTTGAACTCTGTTGAGACTGAAACAAGAGGCTAATCCAGCCCAGATATGGCAGCAATACTCGATTTTTAGTCTGATCTGACTTCTGTAAGGATAGTGCATGGCAGATGAAGACGGCTACTTTCTGGAGCGGTATAAGAAATCGGCCATTTTTCCAGCCTCTTTAGCGATGGATCGTATATATGAGTTCCACTTGACGTCTCGGGTAAACTTGAATCCCAGTAAATGCTGTATTACGTTCAGATACGTGTAGAATTTTCAGTATTCCAAAATATCATTCATAATCCTTCAAAATGATATAATACATTAACACTTATTTCCAAACTAATCCAGACACGAAAATAAATTGATACGCTGTTCTCGGCAAAATTTTGATCTGAAATTCTCATCGTATTATGTTCTATATATGGGAATAATAATCATCATTGGAACAGACAAAGAGAGGTATTATGTTGAACAATTAATACTTGTTATACAGTCAGACCGCTTTAATACGACACTCTGTTGCCCGGTAACGCTATTATTCATTGAGTGGCCACGAAGGCAGTGCCACACGTTGTTTCCACAACAGCTGACAGCAGCAGAGTGTTTTGGTGATACGGTCATTTCTTATATATAGCAACATATTTATCCAGGATAGTAAGTATATATTATTTTTTAGTTATAGGATTTTTGCATGAAACAATAAAAACGTTGTTTCGGAGCATTGTTTTAAGTTTTGTTCCACCTTTGATAACACAGCAACATATATGTGGAAGCAGCTGGCAAGACTATATCATCCAGCATTTTCTGTGGTCCGGCAGTGCCCTGGTTACAAGGGTGCCGGATTATAGAGGTCGAGCATTATATAACATATCTATAATTTCTACCATTCGTCCATGCTTAGAATATTGCTGTCACATATGTTCTGGTGCAACTACTATTTATCTTGAGCTCCTTGATAAAAATGCAAAGAAGAATCAGCGGCTTGGCTTCAATCACTTTCCCACCGCCGTAAGGTTGCCTCTCTCTGTCTTTTCTATAAATATTTTCATGGTAATTGTTCAGATGAGCTCTTCACTATGGTACCTAGACTTTTTGAATTTAAGCGCAGTACTAGACTGGCGTCGAGATGTCATCAGTTTGCTCTGGCTAGATGTAACCGTAAATTCTATCCTAACAGTTTCTTTTCTCACACTTCCGGCTCCATACTTCCCAGCCAATTTTAATCTGCAAAAAGTAAAATGCAATGTCAATCGCTATCTACTGTTCTCCTGATTATTATTTTCTCTTCCCGCTTATTCTTAATGTTTCTGTTCCCAATTCTTCCACAGCCTGTAACTCCTTTTGTCTTAGTAGCTTTATTGCCTTTCATGGGGTGATACCGATTAAACAAAATATAATAAATGCGTCTTTTTGCGTGTGGGAGTATTCATTAGTCTGTGTACATTAATGCATTTAGTGGGGTATATTATGAGAATGGTATTTAGACTTTAAAATATTCTAGCTAAATTTTCGTCGTCACTGAGCAACTCAATCGAACTTGGAACTAAATTAACTCTTAGAATTTCCGTTTTTTCTTTAACTCCCACAACAAACTGGGCTATCGAATATCAGAGGAAACAGTTAATGGCTAAAAATTGATGTCCACTCAGTTAACCTCTTGCAGTGTTATTCCATTCATCACGAAAATTGATATGCTGAAGTACTATAAATCCATTCAGTAACATTCAAATTTACAAACTATGTTTTTATATGTGATTCAATCAATTATATCTGGGACAATAGATCTAATAGGAAATTTATTATTTATCTGTCAATAGATATTTATTCAACGATTTAAAATCCAGCAGACAGACATTAATGGGTCTGGATTCGCAGAGCGGCTGAGGTAGTTGTGTATTTCTATCGACGTTCAATTCCAAGTAAAAACCAAGATTTAGGATGCTGATTTTTAAATCTGGCACATTCTCCCACTTGGAGACTGTGTAGGATAATCGGTTGGCCTTACTTCCGCTGCATCAGTGTGTCAGCGGAAATCGAAACTAGTGATAGCATAAACAGGAAATGCATCCGGTGGCTAAAATTAACAGGACGTACAGGTGTCCTGAGCCTTGAATAAAGGCGCACATGTATCTTGAATGGAAGCAAATACGTGCTTACGTGGCCACACGAAGTTGCGTAGGCGGCATACCGGAAGAAGGCGTAGCCACGTGAAGTTGCGTAGGTGTCCAAATGTTATATAACCGGTCCGATTCTTGATCTAGACAGAGAGGCTGGTTAGAGGTTCACCGAAAATTTGTTTCCGTCAATTCCTGTGTGCGCAATCCTAACCGTTGTGATTCTCCCTCACCATACACATTCACCGCAACTCGAACAATAAAGATATTTATGTCTGTCTATATTTCTGAGATGAGGTATTATGTACATTATTTACATTATTCGGACTATTGTCCTCATCTTTGTCGCCATATATATCACAACGTTTCGGCCTTCTTCAGGTGGTTGGAATGTCGAACTGAACCCTTTATTTCACTCACTGGGGTAGACTGTTCTAGTTCCACGTGCCATGTTTGATGGATGTCAGCTAATTTTCCTCTGAAAGTTCTCCACTGCCTTTACCTGGTATTGAACTCACATTCTTTGGGTCTTGTCACTGGATCTAACCAACGCCTTTATCCACTGTGCCATGTGTCCTTGAGAACAGTCTACCCCAGTGAGCGAAATAAAGGGTTCAGTTCGACATTCCAACCACCTGAAGAAGGCCGGAGCGTACAACGGCCGAAACGTTGTTATATATATGGCGACAAAGATGAGGACAACAGTCCGAATAATGTAAATAAAGATATTTATATATATATATATATATATGTGTGTGTGTGTGTGTGTGTGTGTGTGTGTGTGTGTGTGTGTGTTGCCTCATTTGAGCCCAGCAGCAATATAGAACAACTGACGCAGCACGATATACCTTTTTAATGTGCGCCTCTATGCTAGACCATGTTGCGACTCACAAGGAGGAAACCCAACAAGCTCTCAAATAGGCAGCTAAAAAATGAAAAGATGATCGGAGCTTTGCAACTCGGGCACCTATCTTACTGAATGTGGGTTTAATTTAGAATGTCTTCACCATTATGACCCTATAACAGACTTAGCATAATTTTACAAGTACCTCGCTCTTTATATGTGTTGAGTTCTCTGTGTGTATATGTTCGCGCGCGAATAAACCTAAGCTTTTCTGAGCTAGTCTTCTATTTCTTCTTGTATGTGCCGTGTCTCTTCAGGATACAGGTGAACGTGGCTCCCCACAACTTCCTATTACGTAAGGCTCTTAGCAGTTTTTCTCCCCGCCCCACCCCTGTTCCGCCATCCATTCACAAAAGCTTGTCAGGTAAGTGGCTGGCTGCCCTCCCCTATTTCGCTTACCCTCAATCTCGGCATGGTGTAATGGTTAGCAAGCTTGTCTCGCTAGATCAATTATAACTGAAAAGTGAGTTCGGTCCTCACTAGATGCCCCATACTTTCGGCCTTGTGCCACATCTAATTAAAATAACTATTGAAACCTCGACATGATGTAATGGTTCAAGGTTCTCAATTACGACTGAGTAGTGAGTTCGATCCTCCGGGTGCTCCGTACTTCCGGCCTTGTGCCACATCTAAAGCAGTGCTTAGAAAATCACTATTGGGGCACCTCGACGTGGTGTAATGGTTAGAAAGCTTGTCTCGCTAGAACAATTACGACTGAGTAGTGAGTTCGATCCTCACTGGGTGCCCCATACTTTCGGCCTTGTGCCACATCTAAGCCGGGCTTAGAAAATCACTATATGCCCCATGACAGTTAAGCTTTCCTCGTTATGTGCCAAGGAATTTCAGCTGTCTTTTCCTGATTTTGAGTAATCTTTCTTTCTATGTGCTGTATCCTTTCAAGACGTAAGCGATCATGGCTCTCTACCTCTTCCTATCCCTTGCAGTTCTTCCCTCTGCCACCTCCTCTAGACCACGTTCTGTTATTCACTTGCTTAAGGCTTTAAGACTTCCTTGCTACTTACTCGCCCCGGCCATGGAATCTTCAATATCCTTAGTTAGGACTACATTTCTACTGCCTGAAGTTTTTTCCTCATCTCTACGTAAACTGTCCGACATTCACTGCCATATCAGAGGATTGATATCATTTCCAGCACCATGTTTAGCTTTTGGAATATTTCTTTTGCTAGTCCAATGCCTTTTCAGAATTCAGTGTCGAATTTTCCATCCAGTACTTCCCAGGTATTTAAACTTCTTCAGTTGCTTGATGCATATATCGTAACTTGCATTTTGGACTTTTTCATCTTAATGATGATCATATTTTTCGTCTTCTTACAGTTGATGGTTCTTTTTTCTCAATTTCTTCTATTAATCTGTCTCGGAGGTTCAGTAGCTTCCTTTCCGAATCGACCAGCAGCAGTGTCATCTGCATGTCTTACATTGTTAAGATTACGCCCTCCGATAATAAATCCTGGTAGGGTCCCCAGTTGTCTTAGGATAGTGTCGCTGTAGAGGTTGAATATAACTGGGGAAAAGAGATATATTTGTCTCACGCTCCTTTCTATTTTTGTATAGCTACTTAGTTCTATCCGTATACAGGCGGTCTATTCCCAGTATAAGTTCCGGATTATTCTAACATCTTTTCCAAATAGATCAAGTTTTCCTAGTAGTTCAAAATAGATCCTTGTACCATACCTCGTCTAGTAGATCATTATGACTAGATTTCGAGTTCGAGTGAGGATCCTACACTTGTGGCCGGGGTTTAGACGAAGCAAAGCATACTAAATATATTGAACGTCGGGTCAGATTGCGAGCTGACGTGAGCTATTTCTTTTTATTAAGAATTTATGTTATTGTGATTTTTTTTTTTTAGGCTGATACATCTCAGGGTGGGGTCAGGTTGCTGGATGTTTTTAATCGAGTCGCCATCTCTACACAGATTACTAACGAAAGCTAGAGAGCTTCCATGCACATGTGATAAATATTAGTTCGGGCTAGCACAGCTATCGGCAGATTCTGAAAAAAGGCTACCCAATTTCACTTACATACGTGGTACGGTTTTTCAGGCACTTCCCAACGATGTCGATATTATCAATAGTCGACCACTTTGAGAAGTGAACCAGGGCTTCATGTTCGAATAGCTAACCACTCGGCCACTCGCCGAATTTATTAAATATAGTAGATGTATACAACTATTTCCAGCGATTGTGTTTGAAACTAGAAACTGAATAGAGTTCTTTCTGCAAACTTTTGCATTCCTAATGTGTATGTGGGGGGGTGGCTGAGGAATGTTTGAAAACAACGCTATTGTTTACTGTTAATGAACTTCAGTAGATTTATCACGTAAAGTTCTAATTTCATTCAAGTTTGTACTGAATATCAGTGTTACACAAGCACTTGTGAAAGTTGAACATTATTATTATTATTATTATTATTGTTATTATTATTATTATTATTATTATTATTATTTATATGATATGAATTACAGGCTCGTTTAAACGACTCTGTCATTTCGTTTGCGAGTACACTCGCCCTTTCGAATACAAATGCCTATGGATTATATTTCATTTCCTTTTCTATTTCTGTGACTACATTGTTATAAAACCTATATAAATAAATGCGAATGTCAGTGTGTGCCACACTTTTTCAACTTTACTCCTAGAGGCCGTAGCCCAACATTGTATATTCCATCATTTTTGGAATCAGGCCGACTCCGTAAGCAAATTAAAATCGTTCCGGATCAGATCTGAACCCACAATCTTGAAATTTTGGATTCCCAAGTTTTCATTACTGCAATTTTTTTTCGGCGACTTTTTAAGTGATTTTTTGCGACGAATTTTTTGTACGATAACAATATCTTGGAAATAAATTTAGGAATAATCGAAATTAACAGCAAAATCCAGCGAAAGTCACCCATAAAATAAAAATAATTGTTTGTACGGAAAGTAAGGACCTACGTACATCAAACTGTCTTTAAATTAAGTGGCGGCAGAAGAATTATCGTTGAACTTTTGAAAAGTAAGCAATACTTAATGTAATACTTAAAAAAAGTAACGCAATACTTAAATGTAGCGATCAATTTTGAGTTCTTCTGTAGTTTATTGTTGCCTATCGCATCTACTCCTTCCTACCTATTGTGATGAAGTCCCAATCAAAAGCCCTCCTCAAGAGCTAGTTTAAATGTCGCCCGATAGGGTGGCTTTTAAGCTAGTAATATATAAAACCTATAAACATATTCCCATATTAACAAGAACACTTATATATATACATATATGGCCTTCTTTCAAATGTTGAATTTTTTGGCAATCGCATTCATTTACAGAAAATTGGCATTACTCAATCTTCTAAAAAACAAATGCTACACCTGAAAAGTTTTGAAATAAATATTCGTGAGTGTGTGTTAGTTTTTACGAGTATTTTACATCTAAATTTGAACTGCTTTTATAAAGTTGTGTTTATTAAATTAATAATGACTGACAATGTAATACAAAAATAGAAGATAATATTATTCCAATGGAAAATAAAAGTTTAGATTTTTCTCAGGCGCTTTAATTGTTTTACAATGTACTTTCAGCAGTCGCATCTGTATTTATTCAAGACCAGTTCAAGTTGACTCAGTTTGCAAATCACATTGACCCAGTATACAAATCTTAGTCCGTGTTGGTGTTGAAAATAGGTATACACTAGTTAGAAGCAACTATAGGAAATGCAGCGTTACATGTACTTATATATTTACGGATCTTAAGATTTATAATCAGTTCTGAGTAAAGCTTTCATTGATACAAGCTCAAATCGAGATGGTATGGATGCGATGACTTTGGATATGCAAATCTTGTAACACTACAAACATTACAAATAAATAAACGGAGCATCGACTCAAATATGGGTATCCACTAAAAGTAACGCTTAAGTTATATACAGGGTGGCCACTGAAAAACTGAAGGGTTTGAAAAAGTCATAACTTGTTTGTTTTCAATCTTTTTTCATTTATTTTTTAATTTTTTGCAGGTTATAGAGCATCTCTTGAAGATTAAAATATCTACGCATGAAGTCCAGCAACGGGTGAAACTCATTGAGTTTTCTTTTTTATTCCAATGAAAGATCACTTATTCAAGCTCAGAGAAAATATTGGCAAAATTTTAATGACAGAGTATCTCCTAGCGATAACATAATTCGGAACCTAATCACCCGATTTGAAAGAACTAGATCAATCGGCGTTCTTCCGGGAAGAGATCTTAAGCGTACTGTGCGTACTGAAGCAGCGGCGGAAGCTGTAGGGCAGAGTGTTCTTGAGGATCCATTTGTTGTCGTCGCTTATATCATTCAGAAGATTCTGAAACCCATTAATTATATTTACAAATAAAATAATTAAAAATATGCGTTTGTAAAAGTTATTGTTGTTTTATATCATTCAATGGCCAAACTTTATATATATATATATATATATATATATATATATATATATATATATATATATATATATATATAGGTAGGTAGGTAGGTAGGTAGGTAGGTAGGTAGGTAGTAATCCGTTGGTATGATCCAGGTGAGTCCTATTAACACAACATAAATTTGAAATATGTTAAAACTGGCTAACAAAAGAGCACTCAATGTTTATTTTCATTAAACAGGACAATTATTTACAATTGGAATTAAGATACCTTTAGTAAATGACCATTTTCACCCACGAATTTTAATTTTAAAATTCGCAGGATTTTTCAAACTGTTTATGATATCAGTTTGTAGATTACTGTTTATTTGCAGAAAGAGAAAGAGTATGTTATAGGGGACTTATTGGGTGAAGAAAAGGCACCGTTACTGGAATCATATTATGGAAGTAGGTATGGATATATATATATATATATATATATATATATATACATAATTATGAAATGGCCTAAGTCCAACAATTTATTTTCTGTTTATGCGTTATTTTTATAGATACAATTATTTTAAGTAAATGCTCTGTTTATTTTAAACAGTATTAATTACATTTACCGGCCTGAATGCCCAAGAAATTTCGTAGAAAATACAAGACAAGAATCGAACCTGTATCCTACACGGAATCGTCATTTTATCTCACGTGCTATTCCACTCAGCTACAGAAGAAGCGTCTGGTCAGCAAAGTTCAAACTACTGTTTTTAAATAACAAATTAAAAATTCAGGCTACTAAATTTAATTAATACCGAGGTAGATTGTTCTAGTTTAACGTGCCATACCTCTTCCGGATGTCTCAGTTATTTCGCTTTAACACAACTTTCCAAGTTTTGATTCGCCACTGCTGTAGCATGGTGTTGAACTCACAACTCTTTGGGTCTAGTCACTGGATCTAACCAATGCCTTTATCCATTAGGCCATGTGTCCTGGAGGATACATGGCCTAGTAGATAAAATAAATCTAACCGTAATAATCTGAACGTAATAAAAGGCTTGGGTCGAAATTCCAATCATCTGAAGAAGGCCGGAGCGTACAACGGCCGAAACGTTTGTGAATATAGCAATGAAGATGAAGATAACAGTAATAACAATAATGTAAATAATGTAAGTAATCATAATCTCTGAGATATAAACAGATATAGAACGTATAGAGTAGTTAACAAATCACATAAGATAAGGCAACGTTTAACAATGATTAACCTAACTAAAGAGCTTGTGTAAATGGATAGCCGAACAGGAGATGGGAGTTATCGTAAAAATAAACATTGCTACGATCTACGAAGGATAAGAAGTTGTGAAGAGCCATCATCGCTCAACTCCTGAAGAGGTAGAACAAAAGAAGAAGATTGTATGATTGCTAAGAGCTGAGAATATATGATCCGAAAAAACTGTATTTGTTTAATTGATAGAACATCCAGTAAGAAATCTCTTTGTTTTCCTTTTAAAAAGAAAAATGGTGACAATGCGAATTTCATAGCTTGAAAGTGTAAATGGCTGAGGAAATATTCCTAGAGGCCTAATACAAATGAGGTCTGAATAACCGGAAGACGGAATTTTTTCAATATGCAATAAACGAGGAATCTTAATAAAAGGCGAGTGGTCGGAAAATCATTTAATACGTCATAAAGTGCAAAATTAATAAACGGGGCGGTTTTAATAATTACAGGATAATCGGAAAACATTCTAAAAAATATAAATGCCTCCCCTTTATTAGATACATATGTCATTTCCCAATTGCAATTTATATAATAAAAGTTTCTTCGAACAAAGATATAAAAATATAATTTGAAATAACATATAATATAGCACTAAAAAAAAAATTAATGTTCCAAAATATTCTCTCAATTTGTTATTTAAGATTCTAGAGCATAGTCTAAAGGAAAAATACTCACAAGTCACTTTATTAGGTACACTTTTCTAGTAACTCTTTTTGCCTTAAAACATGCTTCTATTCTCTTTGGTATGGATTCAACTCTATGTGTCTCATAACGTCATATTTATGTTTGTATATACACTCATTCGTCACATTTGTACGTATACCCTTCTAATAGTGGCTTGGACACACTTTTGCCTTCAGAACCGATTCTCTTTGGCATGAATTCAACATTTTTATATGGTTATTTTATTCACATTTTTGTGTCTAATGACGTCATATCTATATCTGTATATACACTCAGTTTATTAGGTAAACGCTACTAATACTGGGTCGGACACTCTTTTGTTTTTAGAACCGTGCCAGTTCTTCTTGACATTAATTTGGGTTCATGCTGTTATTAGCCCGTAATTCTTTTATATTATGCATATTCTGAATTCAAATTTCAGTTTCCACCACATCCCAAAGGTGCTCTATAGGGATGAGAACCAGTTACTGATGAGACCACTTTAACTCAGAAATCCAACTAGTGGAAGGATGGATGCAAACACAATATTTAGTAGGCTTTAATATTTAAAAGATCTTTTATTGGTAACAAAGGTATCAATGTATGTCAAGAAAATATTCTCCAAACTATTAAGCCATTATAGGTTTCATAACTAATTGGTATTTATTTCTTGAAAGTATCCAGGATTTGATGAAAATCAGCTCAGGTTTCAATTTGATAAACTGAAAAATAAACTTGCAACTGAAAAATAAATTCATTGTAGTGCTATGGTTGACAGTTCTGTAGATTTCTTTTGTAAAGAAATAATATTTTCTCTATTTCATATCGCACATTGGGGTTTTATCATTGCTTGACTGCCTTGTGCGATGAGATGAAACAGTTCATAATCAAAATCGACATTTAGCACTCCTATTTTTGAGGCAAAAAATCGTCATTGTTTGAGTCATATCTGTGATTTTACCCTTTTGAGGACATCTTGGTAGACCTGTTCTAAATTATCTTTTCATGGATTGTATTTTTGTGTAAATTTTCTGACATCATGATAAATTTTCCAGTCCGGAAATGATCTTTGCAGCAAAAAATCGCTATTTTTTATTCATTTATATGATAAGATCAGAAACAGGCTTGAAATGTATTCCTTTGAAGGATAAAAGACGTGTAATGAAATAGACGCTCCGACTAATGTCAACAAGCGCGAACTAATAAACTACACGCGAGACTTATTTACATTATTTACATTGTTCAGACTATCGTCCTCAAGTTTATTGTCATATTCACAACGTTTCGGCCTTTGTACGCTCTGGCCTTCTTCAGGTGATATTAGTTGGAATTCCAAACCAGACTCTTTATTTAGTTCACGGGGGTAGATTGTTCTAGTTCTACGTGCCATGCCTTTTCTGGATATCTCAGTTTCAGTTAATTTCCCTCGACAAGATTTTTTTCACCTCTGCTATGGACAGGTATTGAACTCACAACTCTTTGCGTCAAGTAACTTTTGGACTTAAGTAGTTACAATATCTCATCTCAGAAATCTAGACAGACGGTGAGACTTAATGCCATATTTAACATGACACTTTTTTCATCTACTTACTTCGTCAATTACTTTCGGGCTGTGTGTGTGCGTGGAGGCGGCCCTGGTAATATCGTCTGTCATGCATGAGAGACTGTACTACTCATTTCTGAGGTGTTTTTTTTTTTTTACATATCTACTCCTGACATGCAGCTCGTTACCACCCTTACAAAACCGGGAGCAGCTATGACGTTACGGGATTGTGTATTCGAAGACCGTAAGCTCCCCTCTCGTGATGGTCTAGTCTAATATTGACGGAAAAATCTATTCTGCAATGACACTATAGGTGTATAGAGTCAGTTTTTCAAGAGAAAGGAAGAAATGATCTTCCTTTAAAAAACTTTAAAGACAAAAGCACACGTCTAAAGGTGACGTCTAAAGTCTAAATCTAGAGTCACTTTTTACGTAACGTTTAACCATAACTGTAACCCTACAGATACCTATTACTTTGCGTTTCATCGCAATTTAGAATTATGCGTGGGGTTACATTTTACCTAAGATCTAGCTTTACTTAATTTTTTAATCAACGTCTAAACTTATCACTAAACCTATGAATATATTTACTTAAATTCTATCGCAAAATTTAACCCTACGTTTATTTTTAGCTAACGTCTTCTCCTAACACTAAACCTAGGTTTACTCCTGACCTACTGTCTATCCTTAACACTAACCCTAGCTTTAATCATTATCTAACTTCTAACCGTAAATCTACACATTAATTTAATCATTCACTAAAGGCTAACTCTTACTTTAATCATAGGCTTACACTTTACCATGCGTCTAACCCTAACCCTAAGCAGAATTAGGTAACAACTCTCTGGAGTACTAAATCTTGAGTTGCTCTTTACGTAAAGTCTATAACTAACGCTAATCCTGAGTTTAATCTTTACTTAACGTCTAAGCCTATCTGTAACATGAAGGTTACAATTTACCTTATGCCTAACACTAACGCTAACTCAAGGCTGAGCTAGCGTTTAAAACTTCAGCTAAAACTAGGCTTACTTATTACATAACAACTAACCTAGCACTAACACAAGGTTTTCATCTTACCTAAATTCTAAACCTATCTCTGACACAACGCTTACCAAACGCCTAACCCTTACAATAAACACTAGTGTTGCTCTTTACATAACATCTATAACTAACTTTAACATTATATTCACTGTTTATTGCCTTCTACGACTAATCCTAAAGCAATGACTAATCTTTATCTAACCAATAATATTGAATATAACTCTTTAGTTGCTCTAACCCTAACACTAATCCTAGTTTTACTCTTTAGTGTTAATGTTATTCTTTACCGAACGTCGAAACAAAACGGTTCAATTATAACTAGCTTCTAACACTGGTATACAAATTTCATAACGTCTAGCCATATAACTAATCATTCGGTTACTCTTTTTATACCAATTAACTCTAATTGCAAAACTAATATTTAACGAATGTCTAACATTAACACTTACCTAGGGTTAAATATGACAAAACTACCTCTAACCGCAGGGTTAATTATTATCTAACATCTAATTCTCCTAGGTTTACAATTTACCAATGGTCTAACCCTAACCTCAAATTCTAGCATTATTCAGTACCTAACGACTAAAATTAATACTAACCCTACGGCCACTCTTTACCTAAAATCTATATCTAAATCTAACCAGAAGTTTACTTATTAAATAATGTCTTGTGTTAATAAAATCAGTACACTCCATCTCCTCTCTCGCTTGTAATATTCCATTACAATAGATATAACGTTTTTAAATCTGATTTAATCTAATAAAGCTTCATAAGCTTCTACTTTGTGTTCTTATTATATTACATGTCTAAACCTAATACTAAACCAATGGTTACACTTTATAGAAAGTTTAAAGGTAATCCTAGCTCTAGTGTAATACATGACCTTACATCAAACCCTAAGTTTAATATTTACCTAATGACTAAACCTAACACTAAACCTAGGGGTTCATTTATATCAAACGTTAATCCTACGGTGACTCATTATCTAAATTCTAACCCTAGCATTAAACCTCGGGTTAACCTTTACCGCAAATAACGATAGGGCCATTCATCAATCTAAACACTAAACCTAGCACTAGCCCTAGGCTTATTCTTTACCTAAACTGTTAACCAAACAGTAACCCTATGCTTACACTTTACCTATCATCTAACCCTAACTCTGACCCTAGGTCTACTCATTGCCTAACCTCTAACATGATGGTTACTCTTAACCTAATCTCTAACCCAAACATTGGTCCTAATTTACTCTTTACCTAACTGGTAACATTAGGGTTATTGTTTACCTTACCAGTAAACCTAACACTAAAATGGTAGCATTAAGGTTATTTTTTTTACCTAACCAGTAAACCTAACACTAACACTAGGGTTACCCTTTTCGTAACTGCTTCTCTTAAGTGTAACCCTAGATTTACACTTTACCTAGCCTCTAACCTGACGGTTGCTCTTTGCCTATTCTCTGCCCCTAACACTAACCCTAGACTTACACTTTATCTCACTTCTAGCGCTTACTCTAGCCCTAGAGTTACTCTTGACCTAAGTAACACGAGAGGTAATAATTACCTAACTTCTAACACTATGTTTACTCTTTACCTAACCTCTAACGTGACTGTTACTTTTTATCTAAGCTCTAACACTTACAATAATCTGAAGGTTGACCTTTACCTAACCTCTAGTATTAATAATGGCTCTAAGGTTATTTCTTACCTAAGAGCTAATCCTATCTAATATTACTCATTACCTAACTAAATTTCACACACTCCATAAGGTTTCTCATTACCTAGACATTATCCCTAACTCTAACCACAATCTTTATCTAACCTCTAACCCTAACACTCACTCTAGGTTTACGCTTTACCTAACCTGTAAAACTAACTCCAACCTTTGTATTACTCTTTAACTAACCTCTAACACTAACATTAATACTAACCCTAGGTTAGTTTTTAACTAATTACTAAAACTCTGTTTCCTCTTTACCTAACCTGGAAACCTAACCCTAACATTAGGATTACTCATTATCTAACCATTAATATTAACACCTACTCTTGGTTAAATCTTTACCTAACTGTTAATTCTAACGCTATAGTTACGTTCTAATTATCCTCTAACCCTAGGGTTATTTTTACCTAACCTGTCAACCTAATACTAACCCCAAGGTTACTCCTTACGTAACCTCTAACTCTAGGTTTAATCTGTACTTCTAAAGTGATTGTTACACAACCCATACAGTAATTCTAATAGTAACTCTTCACCTATGCTCTCATATTGACTCTAAATTTACCTTGTATCTATTTTTTTACCAAATCGCTATCTATAACTAACTCTACATTTATAATTCACCTAACCTCTAACTTAATCTCTAACTCTACTATTACTCTTTATCCAAGTTCTATCGCTAAAACTAACATAGGTTTATTTTTCATCGAACCTCTAACTCTAATGCAATGCTATTGGTCCCTTTCCTACAATCGTAATGTAGATTCCCTGTGTCTTTCCTATAAATACTTTCATGGTAATTTTTCGGATCAACTTTCCTATATGGTAACCTATACTTTACGAATTTATCCACAGTACAAAATTGGTGGCAAGGTCTTCTCAATTTACAGTTGAAATGGCTAGATGCAACCGTAAGTTCTATGTTAACAGTTTCTTCTATCGCAATTCTCGCTTGTGGAACTCTCTTCCGGCTTCTTGCTTCCAAGTCAAGTTTGATCTTCTAAAATTTAAAGGCAGTATTAATCGTTATCGTCTTAATTCTTATTCCTTTATTGTCCCCTCTCTGTAATAGTAGATTTTCTCATATTCTCTAACATTCAGTAAACTCTTGCGTCCTAGTGGCTTTATTGCATTGCTTGGGGTGAAATGATTAAAAAAAAGCTACCTAATACTATGATTACACTTTATCTAACTTCTAACCCAATGAGTGTACTTACCTAACCTGTAAACCAAAAGCTAAGCTTAGGTTCACTCTTTACTTAACCTCTGACCCTAACTAACTATAGTTTTACTCTTTACCTAACCTGTAAACATAGGATTACTAGTTATATAACCTCTGATTATATATACACTCTAATCCTTGGGTAACTGTTTACGTAACATCAAACCCAAGGTTTACACATTACCTAAGCTCTAACGCTTACAGCCACCTAACAATGTACACTAACCCTAACTATAACCAAAGGTTTACTCTTTACCTAACCTATAACTCTTGTTCTTCCCTAACTTCTTACCCTACGGTTGATGTTTACCTACCCTCTAACCTTAACTCTAATTATAGGTATTTACTCTGTCTCCCCACTAAGACAAGTTGTGACACAAGGTCAGTTTTTAAGGTGGGGACTAGAAACAAAAATTGCCCGCAGCAACCGTCGTTTGCGCTGGCCTCGGTGCGAGAACCGATCCAGTGCAATGAGAGTGCGCGGCCACGGGCAGCTGTTTCCCAGGGCGAGGAACCTCTCAGTATAATTTTTCTCAGTTGCGACTCTGTACTTTGACGGAGTCACCTCTGAGTGCACTCAGCCCAAAGACAGAGACGTAACTGAGAGATGATAAATAAACGTGTTACAAACTACTCAAGAGAGCAGTTTACACACTTAACTCTAATTCTATGTCTACTCTTTACCTCACTTCTTACCATAGCGCTAACTCTAACCCAGAGGTTACTCTCTACCTAGCCTCAAACTTTGACCGCTAACAGTAATACTCTTTACCTAGCCTATAATCTTACCTTTATTCTTCTTATTATTATGACAGTCAATTTCAAAATAAGTATATTCGTGTTAGAATAAATATCATCTTGGTGCCCGAACGAAGCTGATGGGTCACGGTATTCGGGGTCGATCGATTCTTTGACTAAATCTGAATTATTCTTATGTCATTGTATTTGAAATATTACTTAGCAAAATAACACTCACGTCAGTTTTTTAACAAATATCATTTTTTTATGTTCTCAAAAATAATTTCTTTACTAACTTAACACCTGGTCATGGAATTCAATTTTAATCTTTAACAGAAACTTTTCTAATATTCGTCTGTTTTAAATCGTAATTTAGTTGCTACTTGGTAAGTATCGATAGCGTAAACATACGTCGTTGGCCAATGGAAACCTTATATTCCGCATATATGAGTGGTGAGCTTCCAAGAGATTAATTTGATTGGCAAATGCACTGAGTTGATAACTTGCCAAGCTAAAACTAATTTATAAGTCATTGCAAAAACATTGATTGAAAAATCTCTGCAATACATTGATTAATGGTCTCGTGTGACTGAATGTCCTTCATTTACAGGGGCATATATAGTGAGACTCGTGGGAAAAGCTATTCTGTTTTTAAATGATCTCTCAACCCACACACACTACGTGTGTTCCCTTTCTTCCTTCTTTCATTTTCACTAATCGCTCACTTTATATAAATACATTGCCAGGGCACCTCAGCGTGGTGCAATGGTTAGCAAGCTTGTCTCGCTAGAACAATTACATCTGTGTAGTGAGTTCGATCCTCACTGGGTGCCCCCATAAGAAAAGGTAATGGTTAGAAAACTTGTCTTGCTAGCTCTATTATGACTGAGTAGTGAGTTCGATTTTCACTGGGTGCCTCATATTTACGACCTTCAGCCACGTCTAAGCCGTACTTAGAAGATCACTTGTAAATAGATTATATTCATATTGTACATACTCATTGGGGAATTTTTAACTTGCTCCCCCACAGACGACGATTTGTACATATGGGGACTATTTAGGATTTTCATTGAGACAATGAGGTATTATGGTGAATGTAGTAAGAAAGGTTAATAAGAGTGTGTTGTTTTGGTGTTTGGAATATTGTTTGTATGTTTGGATCAGTGTTTGCGGCTAGCTAAGTCTAAAGTTAAGACAAATGAAGACCGTCCTTTTCCCCATCCCCCCTTTTTTAGGCCTTGTGCTACATTTTCTGTATTTGTAACAGAAATAAATATCATAATGGTTAACAAGCTTCTCTCGCTAAAGCAGACTGAAGAGTGAGTTCGATTCTCACTGGGTACCCCATACTATCGGCTTTTTGCCACATTTAAACTACGCTTAAAATTTCAATATAAATACATTGCCATTAAAATTTTTAAAAAATGGATAATGATAAACTATAGTAATGGTAAGGTTAGGCGTTTCTAAACAAAAGAAAAACATTCGACATTCATTGACTGAAAAGTTAACGTTGCTGCTGGTTGGAATTTATGAATTTTTTCTCTCAAATTTTTTCTTTCGGGAAAATAAGTTTCTCAAGTTCACTAAATGTTATTGTTCTTTCTCGTATTGATAGGGGTTTTCGTTTCAGCCTTTTTCTTTATTCTGCCATTATTTTCTCTTTGAGTTACATCCATTTTAATTGTTGTTGCTTTTGGAGGTCTTCAAGATGATGTGATCTTTGTTATTTGACATAATTCCTTATTTGTGTTTCCGTATCGCCAGTCCGCGGAAGAGTCGCTTGAAGCCATTTTCAGTCATTGATTTGAAAGAAAAATGAACGTTTAGACATTTCTGAAGGAGTTTAGTACTATGCATGAAATCCATCAGAGAGTTCAGATCTGACGAAGCTATTTAGGTACATGACCCGAAATCTTGAGTTAACGTTCTGATCATGCAGTTTCTTGCTGTGTTAGACAATAACTACCCATAGCGCAGTTTCTTCCAAATTCAATTTCTTTATTTCCTTTACTAAATTCCTTATAACTGATCCATACACCGAAGTATTTGAAGTGTTTAATATTTACTAGCTCTACATCCTGAATTTTTATGAGGGATTCAGTGTATGTGCCATCACTGCTTTCAACCGCTTCCTAGAATCAATAATGAAAAATGCTTTGAGCGAGTGAAGCCTGAGTGTTTTTGGCAAAGACTATTCTTCTTTGGCGCTACAGAATCATAAAGAACAGTACCAAATAACAGAAACCACTTCACTTGAGGACTACCAACAGCAGCAATAACTAAAATGGATAGCACACAAAAATAAAGCCAAAATCAAGATAAAGAGAAGATAAAGACATAATCAAAATGTTAACATTCCACATCCCTTCAAATAAAAGGTTAGGAAGGAAACCCCAATCAATACTGGAAAGAGCGATAACAGCTACTTGACTTGAGAAACCTGTTTTCCTGAAAAATTAAGAGAATATATATAAATTTCAACCGACAGCAGTAGTGATTGTTCGGTCAATGAATACCAAATATTTCTTTGTAGGATAATGGTTAATATTACCATTATCATTTCTTTCGAGAATTTTCTAAAATAAAAGTTACATATTACTGAATCGATTAAAATGGGAGAATTTTATTTCGGAAGAAAGTTGATAATTATTCACCACAGGTTCACTTGACCAAGATACGCAACGCGTGAATGACTACTCCTCGGCTTTCAACCTAGGTATTTATAGTCAACTAGTTATGGGCTCAGTTGCACAATTATGGGCTCAGTTGCACAGTTATGGGCTCAGTTGCACAGTTATCCCACGACAACACCCAGTCATGAGGATGACGATGATATTAAAGCTTTATTCGCTTGTGATTTTTTTTCTCTTTATTTAATTTATTTCTATCCATTTAGGAAATAATTAAAAATCGTTTCTTTTGATTTCAAATTTCTTTTGCTTTCTCAATTGCAAATTCAAAGAAAGAAAAGAAAAACTGTACGGGTAAATAAAATTATAACCCCCTCTTCGGTGGGGTCAACTTTAGCGCTACCAAAAAAAAAAAACGTAATCTTTTTGATGTTGTAACTTGGTGTACGTTATGGTGTAATGGATATTGGCTCGAAGTAAGAGCCGAGTTCAAATTCCAGTCGAGTTCATTAGATTCGCTTACGCACAAATACCCTTGGGAAAGGTACGAATCCATCTCTCTCTTCTCCCCCACAGCTATATATAGCAGGACAGACTGGGTTCTTTAGCCTTGGTAGACTTTCTACCGCAGAAAGAAATGGCAACCTACTGCGGGAAAAATCTGCCTCGTCAGTCATGTATCGAAAGATACATGATGTGGGGCCAAAGTCGGGACCACAGAAGGAAAACACGGAACACGGATTAGATGTAAGAAAGATATATTAACAACAGGTTACAGAGATAGTGTAAGCGGAGCTTAGTATATGTTAGTGTCCAACACTGGTAGTCGTACGAGACTCTCACTGTCTCTCTGTGTGACTGTCTAGAGTGTTGTGTCGCATACTTAATATAGATCTGGAAGAGTCTATTGTGTAGGTAGTTTCCGGTCTCACAATAATACATGATCGCCCAAGCGCGTATCATGTATGGCTGAACTGACTGAATTGACTGAACTTGGTGTATCTTGCGGTTGATGTCGATCTTCTTGGGCATCACATATAGGCATCAGCATGTTGGTAGGTCTCACCAGATTTGCTGGAGATTTCGCCCCCATTGGTCGTTGTTATTCTCTCTGAGAATTCAGGTGTCATTCTCAACAAACAGTGGTAACTTCTTTGTTTCTGTTGAAAGACATTCCCACAGAATAAAACAACACACTTTGGTTTATATAAACAAATAGAAGAATTTAAAAGTACATAAATAATAAGGAATTATTAATCTTTCTGTGTAGCTTGGTTGACGGAAAGTTTTTCTAGCAATCATTCTTAGAGATTTGATTTGACTTTGATTCTCACAATGTATTTAGGTTTCTGTCTCTGTGTTCGTTAGTGGCAGAAACGGGTACAGCGTGACGGGAATGGACTATGAACGAACCTTGTCTTCTTGTCGTCTTTTTCATTTTCTGCTTTTCTATCTCTCGTCTGTATCTGTCAGCTTTATATAAAGAAATTTACACCTCCCTGGCATTGATTTATTGCATATTTTTAGATAAGATATATATATAACTATTTTTGTTAAATAACATAGAATGAGGTCAAGCCGATCACCGAACTTGAATTTTTTTTCAGAGAGGTAGTATTTTGTATAAATAAATCAAGAATTCGTCTTTGGAATTTCAGAAGGCCATAAATTTTTGTCATGTTGCTCCAGAGACAACTACGTGGGTTAGAGAAGATCTAGTTTTACTAAATCTTAATGAATTCTAATTGGTTTATTTCCGGTTCAAATTTTTCTCCGAACTCGTTTTATGCCATCTAGTAACTAGTTTTAATTCGTTCTTTCTTTCCTTAATTAGTCCTCCTGTTCTTCTTTTCACTGTTCAATCTTAATTATTTCCTCTTTCAAATCGGCATTAAGTATTATCACGAAATAAAGCATTACACCAGGGTTACGACACTGTCATATCCCTTCCCAAGTAAAACTTTGAACAGGAGTTATCACCCTGTTATAACATTATACAATATTTTACAACCTTTTCAACTGCATTGCAAATATTAGGACATCTGTGAAGCATATCATTAATCGTTTGAGTTAACTATTCTTTTCTTGTTGGTGGTGGATAGTTGATTGAAGATTTCTCACACTGCTACTGTGATATCAACTCCTGTTACTTCTGTCCAACTGAAAACCAAGATAGATAGATAGATAGATATCGATAAACTGAAATAGATAGATATATATCGATAAACTGAAATAGATAGATAGATATGAACAGACTGAGATAGATAGATAGATATCGATAAACTGAAATAGATAGATAGATAGATAGATAGAGATAGATAGATAGATAGATAGATAGATAGATAGATAGATAGATAGATAGATAGATTAAATGAAGCTTTTTAAAATGAGCTAAATCTAGTCTGTACTCCGCCATTTACTGGTTGGCATTAATTGGCAGTAAACATTTTGGCAAATTTACTTCAATAATAATAATAAAGACACTCACGTGTACCTTTGCGTGAATCTGTGTTCGTTCAACCAACAGGTGGACGGGAAATTATACAAGCGGTTGCATAAGAATATCGCGTTTCGTTAAGTGCCAAAAAGCAGATAGGCAACTTTGTTATATGAAAAAAAAATGTTTGTTTTACTTCATTTCACATTGTAAATTTCATATTCAACTTCATAAATTTCCTCAAAACCGTGTACATTTGCTGCTCTCTTTTCATGAGAGAGAGAGAGAGAATTGAGTTCTTAAATTCTTCCGAAGTTATTAGCATATTTCCTTGACTTCAACTTAAGTTTTTTTTTTCTTATAACTGCTGTCTTTCTATATCCGTTTATATTCATTCATATTTGTAACATGTTTATCAATTGATAATTCCATATATTGCGATATGATCTAATTAATAGGCTCATTCTATCGCCCCAGGAAGTAGCTGACTCCTTAAACTTTATCTTTACAAGAGAGAGAGAGAGAGCAAAAGTGTTGTTTTGCTGTCATATCCGAGCTTGAAGTGTTCAATCCTTATTTTCTATCATTGAGAGAGTTCCATATCGTTTACGCGGTCTTGTAAGAAAAACATTTATTCTCCACTTTGCCAATTCCACGGAGTCGAGACAACGGCGTTTCTTCCGTTTTCCAAATCTAAGAAGAAGGTTCTACTCAGCCATCGTTTTTCCCCCAAGAACCGCAACATTTAAAACGGACACTCGCTTAGGTACTTCCCTGAACAGAACAGCTTTAGCCTTTTCAAGTTAACAGTCAATCGTTATATACCTTTCTTATTCTCATCATGTTCACTTGCTAACAACTCATATTCATATCACACCTCATTCATCATTAGCATTTTAACAGTAGCCCTCTACTAACACACGAGCATTGTAATGGGCGAATTCTAGCATTTGGAAAATTACTTAGATTAGCCTAGCAAATATCAATGTCAAAATTCAAAGGCGTTTGATGTTTTCTGCATGAACTGGATAAGTCAATATAGATTTTTCTCAATGGTACTCTGAAACGTAAAATACGAAAAAGATGAAAAGAAAAAAGTCCATGGATAATCCCATAGAAATAGTAATCGTTCACACGATCATTAATTGCGTCATCCATTATTCACAAAGGGAAAACACATTTATTTCAGCCACACTAGCAGTTTGGTTTTCATTCAGAGTTGTCCTTCTCCTAAGTTGGTTACCTTGCTTAAGACAAAGAGTTCAGTCTACTCTATTATTTAGGGAGGCTTGAATTCAGAGTTTTCCTTTTCCAAGACCGGTTACTTAGATCTCAGTCAAGAAACCTTAACCCATATTTGGAGGATAATGGATTCGTACCTTTTTCAAGTAAACGAAACAGTCGCAGTCATTGATGTACCATCCGTTCACCATGACTGTTAAAAAATCAGTGTTTGCTTGGTGTAATGTTACTAGCTTGAGTTTGGAAATATTGAATGGTTGATTTTAGGGACTGGGTGGGGCCGAGAATTTTTCAGCAGCCGTAATACTTACCAAGTTTAAATAAATCTGATATAAAGCGTAGTAGCAGCGAAAAGGATATAGCAAGATTATTTTATGCTAATCTTCGAAGTTGGAAGATCCGTCTGATTTGGAAATTCGTTCAAAATTCTACCTATGTACTCAAACACCAATATAATTGTATTCGTAAAGGACTGTTATTTTCATTTGTCAATTTATGCACTCGACTGACAGCCAAGACGTTCTTCTTCTTTGAATGTTTCTTTGGTTGAAATGTCCTTGAGACTTTTATGCGCACAGTCTAACATCTAAACGGAAATTGCTCGCCATTTTCGGATGCCTCGATACATGGAATGTTTGAAATTCTACAGATGGCATAAGAAACTGAGCTACAAAGCACATACAAAACTGCTTGCAGAAAAATTTGAAAATAATGTAGTGATTGGTGAGACATTCTTTCCACGATGTAACTGTTCTGGTGAAGAAGCTGTCTGAATGGAACGTTTTCCTTACAAATGGAATACAAAATGGTTGAGGTTTTAGTCGAAAAAATAGCTAATTATCAATTCCAAACAAATTTCAAATTTTTTTTCTGATGAAAAACGGTCTACTGAGACATCAAAATGCTAAAATTATGTTTGACGTTTATTTCAAGTCAATAATTAACGTTTTTTATGTAAATATATCTGCTAGTAAATTCTAATAAAGAGCAGTGAAACGTCAGACAGATAAGTCATTGGAATTTTTCATGATCTATTAACAATATATATATATATATATATATATATATATATATACATTTGTGTAGCGATTTCAATATGTTTTATTATAATCTTTTATAATAAAAATAATAATATATTAATCTACTTTGTATTGAGAACTTTTTAAAAGTAAATGCTACGAACAGTGGAATCTTACTCTATCTGTTCTATCTCTCATTTAGATATATATAAATATATATATATATATGTGTGTGTGTGTGTGTGTGTGTGTGTGTTTGTTTATGATGTGTGTGTGTGATGAGCGCTTTATGATCTAACACGATGAGCGGAAAAGATAATTTATTTGAACATTACTTTATCTATCTATCTGGACGCGCAATAATTAACTATTGATTCTCTATATTTTTTTAATATTGAATATATTATTTATTGAAGAGAAATTACCAACAACGAAAACAAATCCTTGAAAATGGCTAAAGAAGTAGCCGAAAGCGCTTGGGACAAGTCTCTCACTCCCACCAAACGGGAAAATGTAAGAATGTCGAAAAAAAAACTAAATAAATTTAATTTTCCTTTTCTGCCTTGATAAAGTCCATCAGAGGATGAAATGTGTCAGCTAAGATAATGTATAATATGATAGTTCTAAGGTATGTATGCTATATTTATGCATTAAAGTGCTCAATATCAGGAACAGAGCGCATGTATATATAAAAGTGGACATTGAAGTCAACACCCAGCGGCGACGGTCTGTTTTATGCTAAAGGCAATTATCAGACCATGTGCGTTGTGTCTTATATATATATATATATATATATATACAGAGAGAGAGAGAAAGTCACCTGCAGACTGTTTCACTGTATTACAATGTGGCTAGACATCCGATTGCCTCAAGCCGGGATCGAAACCAGACTGATTTGACATCAGTCAGATATCTTACCTTTGAAACTTACACTTTTACTTACATATATATATATATATATATATATATATATATATATATATATATATATATATATATATATATATATATATATATATATATATATAATTCTTTCTTAACTGATTACTGCATTCTTTCATACCCATTCAACAAAACCTGACCAAAATGATCAGCTATAAAAATAATTTTTATAACTTCTCGGTAGGGCTGAGAACTTTTCAGCACTTTTCATATAGTTATTTCATCTTTGTTTCCACACAAGCGCCATTTGCAATTCTTTTGTGTCTTATTTTTCTTGACTTTCATATATCTCGTTCTAAAACATTTTTCTGGACAGTTTTTAATAGTTATCGTCTTTCTCATAACTCATAATGATTTGTATCGTTATCATTATTATTATTATTATAGCATAATATTGTCTCTGTCGTCATCTTTCTTTTTTTAATTTGTTCTACTTCGCATTATACTGTAACTGAAGCAGCCATGATTTAAAGTCACCTTAACAATAGTTTCTTTGTGTAGTCAAGCTTGAACGCTGCGCAAATATTCAATAAATTTACTCATCCGCCAAAATGAGGCAGATGTGAATTGGTAATGTTTGCTATGAAATGTCAAGGACGTGTCAAATTTTGATTGTGTAAGTTTCATAGGTAGAATGTAAAGTTGCATTCCAAAGTGATAAAAAAAACTAGTCTGGGAAGGTTTTTTCTTTTAATGGGCACAAAGTTTAAAGTTTTCTAATAACATAAATTACGAACGTATTTTCCAGAATACATACACAGAGGACGGAAAGCGTGACACTGAAATCCAAAGGTGCATTAGGATAGAGAAATATACCTTCTAGAATAATTTCGTTAGAAATAAAGAAAAGAGTACTACACTTATATGTAATAAACCGAATTACTAGCGCCTTGCTGCGTGTGACACATTTTTTTATAAAAAATGATGATTGATTTTAAATCATTGTTATAATTTCAGGAGAAAAATAATGCATTTCACTATTACTCAATGATCTTACTTATGTGACCTTCATCTTCTGGTTTTCTCCTTCTATATTTTGGATAGGAGTCATTCCCTCGTTCCAATTTAAATTAAATCAAAGGGAAAAAAAATTCAGTGGTGGGGTTGTACTCCATGAGATATACTTATCCAAGTAACTTAAGAGTCATTCTCGTTGAAATTTAGATTTAATTTATATCAAAGGGAAAAAATTAGTGGAGTGTGCCCCTCAGGGAACACCCTCTGATCAAAATGAAATATACTTATCCAAGTACCCTGGATAATATTGTTTCAGAATATATATATGGTTATGGGGGTCTATCTCCAAGACTCCAGGAGGAGTTCGATGACAAACAAACAGACAGAGGTTACAACTTTATATATAGAGATCAGTCCTTCTATATGGCAATGAATGCTGGACTATCTCCGCAAAAATGAAGAAGAAAGAACTTGAGGCAATAGAAATTCTACAAAATGATGCTGAGAATACTATGACTTGATGTGAGCAACAACAAAGTTTATAGAATATGGAAACAAAAAGGACACTTATATTTAACATCTGAAAGAGACAGTTGAAATTCTCAAACGCATAATGAGGAGAGGAGACTTTAAAAATTTAATACTCAGATTGAAGGCAAGAGGGGCAGAGGAAAATAATACATAACCTGACTAACGAATGACGAATGATTTCTTAACTGATTACTACATTCTCTCGTACCCATTCATCAAAACCTGACCAAAATGATCAGCTATCAAAATTATTTTTATAACATCTCGGTTTGGCTGAGAACTTTTCAGCACTTTTCATAAAGACAAAATTTATTAAGAGCTACAAAGGACAGGAAATTGTAGTGAGCTATGATCGCCAACAACCTGAAGTGACACGGCACATAGAAGAAGAATCATTTTTTTCTTAATCATTTCGTCCCAAGCATGTGTTCTCATCCCAATTATGAAGTGGCAAAAATTTTCACGCGGCCATATTTGAGAATCGTCTAACGTCCCCCTTTTATTCAGAACTGATACAAAATTTAATAATTAGGTAGTGAAATGTCTCCAAGTGAGAAAACTGAAAAAAGACGATGCAAAAAAATCACTTATAATCTGACAACTATTAGAAATTTACAATAGTTTAAAGTAACCTAAGATTTTTGCACAGTGCTGTATATGTGTGTGAGAAGAATTCATGTGTATGGATTTTGAATTTCATAAGTACAAATAATACAAGCAAGCGTAGCAACTGCATAAACCCTCATGAAATCATTGGTTCTTATCAAAGCTTACCAGATGAAATCATTGCTTCTTATCAAAGCTTACCCCATTTGCGTGTCAATGAGTTTATTGTTACAAATTAACTTCTTGTTAACTCTGTGAACCTGTATTCTTGTAATCTGAACACTTGATTATTCTATGACCTTATATCTACCAGCACATGGCTCGTCAATGAATTTATAGTTACAATCCGATAGCACTCTGCGGATAGATATCACTTTGACATTTTTGGTTTTGCCTCCAGAAGATTTTTACCGAATTTTTCCTCTAGCCATGTGTTCATGAATAAAGAACTTTCTTTATACTGGAAAAAATTGGAGAGATATGCGCTTCTGTATGATAAACTGACACCGGAGTCAAAATGTCGATTTGGAACAGTTTCAACTACATATATCTTATCTGTAAATTATTCCTTTACTGGGAAAGTTTTTTTTTTTTTTTTTTTAATAAGACAAACCAAACGAAAGAATAATGCTTTTCACTTGCACGTACATATATACATATATAATGGCTGGCTACACGTTTTCGAGCACACTCAACTGCTGGGCCGGCTAGTAAATACCTATTATAGACGCCTGTTCAGCTCACAGAGTTCACCTGTTGTTTATAATGCAACTATGTTGAGCGGAGATACATAGATACATACGTACGTACATACATATATGCATAGATACATACATACGTAATAGACGCCACTTCGATGTCATGTAGGGCCCATCAAGACCCTCTTTGTAAAATTCACTTGTGCCTTAAATGAATATGGGTCTTTAAACCGGTCAAACTTTTAAAACTTCTGGCACAAAGATGACAGACATGACACACAGACACATTTTGTTATCAATCGGTTGACTTTTATTAATACCTGCCTATCTTTTCAGCCTGCCAGCATTTCCACAAATGTAACATGAATTCTTAGTACTCGATGTCCTTTCGTAGTTGATCATCTGTATTTTCTAATTTACTTTTCAACATTGCCTCCTTGACGATGCACTTAATCTAACATTTTATTATTAATCACGTAAATTAAATGTTATATAGAAAAACTCAAAATCGAATTTGAGCTAGTAATTTTTGTCAGGCTACGAATTTATTGATTCCTCCTCATACATGCATTTCTCCATATATATCTCTATCAATAGCCACGCATATACATGCATAAATAAACATATAAGTTACTGTGTTGATGGTAAGAAAAAAAACTGAAGGATATTCTGGGCAAGGTGGTAAAGTAAATCAAGAAGAAGATTAAGACAAAATGCATGGTTGGAAGCAAAAGAATCAACCCAAAGTTCCTGGGTATGACGATAAACTATATCCTGCAGCAAGGCATGTGATTAGGAGATTGGAAATTTTGATGAGCGTGGAACCACCTCTTAATTGCTGCTGTTACCACCCTAACAGGTGCTACCACCCTGATCCTGGGTGGTAACACCTGTTAGGGTCTCAGCTATGGCCAAAAAGTTAACCCCTCAAACAAAATCCTATGAAAATATAAAAATACATTTCTATAGTAAAAATACCAGCAATACATTTTTATATAAAAAAATTACCAACACTATATATTTATGTTAAAATTACCAACAATACATCAATCAACATAAAAGAATACTTTCATGACATTAATCCATATAATATCCTATATTTTCTTAAACAAATCAAACTATATTCCAAAATATAACTTCAACAAAACTCCAACATAAAACACACATATCACCGCCTTTAGTAATTATGTCCACACATACATATATATGCACAAAAGCTGAGTATCATCTACCATGTATTCAACTGTGAAAGCAGAATAACATAGTCTTGTTACTTCAAAGCTCCCTAGGAAATTAAATTTCAGCATTAAATGACCCATACAGAGTTGATGTGCCGTTAAACAATCAAATTAAATCAAATCAGTAAACCCAAGTTATGAGCTAAATATTGGGAATGTCAAAATCAGACACAGGAATTCAACTATCTGGATAGACGACGGAATATGTGACACCGAAATCCGAAGGCGCAAAGGGACAGTGAAATATGTCTTCCAGAAACTAAGCCAAGTATCAGGAGATAGAAAAATGTACTTAGAAGCAAAGAAAAAGTGCTGAACACCTATCTAATAATTGATTGATTGATTCTTTTTCTATGGCTTAATCTTTTGCAGATTATTTAAAGCCAGAAAATATTTTATATTGTAAGATTTTATTTTTTTATTTTTATTTTTTTTTCAGATAATAACGGTTTAGTGATAAGTAATACAAGTTTTACTAATTAGCCCAGTTAGTTAGTGAGAGAAGAGATGGTTTCATACATTTCCCAAGGTGTGTAATTGAATATAACGAACCCAACGGGAATTGGAACTCGAGTTTCCGATTAACAATTCTGAGCTATTATCCATTACACCACCCGCACATCTATGATTACGACACCTGGTATTCTTAAGCTTTCATCCATCTAAGTACCAATCAGACTCGAAGTTGCTTAACTTCGGTGATCGTACTGGAACTGGTGTTTCAACACAATGTGACCGTTAATCTTTATAGAATAGTTAATATCCAATATGGCAGTGAATGCTGAGTAATTTCCTCGCAGATTACGAAGAGATTTGAATATATGGTTCTACAAAGGAATGATTTCTCTGATTTTTAATTTCCTGTGTGCTACAAGGCTTCAGTGTGAAACATTCTGTTAGGATTTATTTTTAAAAGGAACACCTAGAGAAGAGAAACGTACTGAAAAGAGAGTTTCCTTCGGTATAATATTCAGCTATTACCATTTGTAATTCTGTGACGTATAAGAGTAACCCAGGTAAACAGCTGTGGTAAACATGGGGCATATGAACCATCTGTTGCTTCCGTCTGATTATGAATCATTAAAAAAAAAATTCAAAATCATTCTCCCACATATGTGTGGGAGAATAAGAGAAAAATGATATTTTTTGCATCATCGTTTTTCCTCGATTGAATTTTCTTGTGTTCCGAATAGTTTATTTTTATCTACTCTATGTTTCCTTACGTTTATATTTTCCTTTTTTTTTTTTCTTTCTTTTTTTTTTTAATTATTTCAGACTGAGTATAAGGGGGATCGAGGAAAGGATAAAATGTGGTTCAAGATAGAAGATGGTGATTGACGTTGCATTCATATTTTTGAAGATTGTATCTATCAGGGAAGCATGGAAACGGAAGAGAGTTGTACAGACCGGAAGTGCGATAAAAGAAAATGTTGGCGTATAAGTAGCGTTTATATTTAACTCATTCAACAGTAAAAGTGTGGGACCTAGATGCCATTCTAGTAGCACACTTAAACTCACGTAGTTTACGGCCACTCAGGAAAAATGCTCTTCAGGGCAGTTGCCTTGAAAATATTTGTAGAAAAGACAGAGAGAAGCTACGAAATGTCGGCACGAAAGTCACTGAAGTCGATATGACAAGTCAGGATCGATTACATTGCAGATCCTTGTTTGGATTTTGTCAAGAACCTCGAGACGAGTAACAGGAGCACTAGACCAGACATGGCAACAATATTCAGTGCAAGAACGAATTTGTAAATGTGCAATGTGGACTCTGACGAGAAAAACCTTCTGACTCGAGACAGTGACCTAATTTTCCTTGCAGTAGGTGCAGCTATTTCGATGTAGTCGTTCCGCTTCAAGTCAGTTGAAAATGTGAGGCCAAGAAGGCGCAGTGTGTTGCTCTCCATGAGTCTAGCATCAGCTATGCTGATGGTAAGCAGAAAAGCTTCTTTATGGTGATTAAAGAAGAGCAGTTTCGTTTTGGAGGTATTAAAATTTACGAGCCATTTCCTTCCCCAGTTAACCATAAATTGGAGGTCCTTTTCAAGAGCAGCGACCAAATTAACTTTGTCAGCTCTGGCGGATTTGCTATTGATATAGGAATAAATGATAGTCATTCGCATAAATGCGTACTTGGGAATTGATGACATCAGGAAATCATTGATGAAGATCAGAAACAGCATAGGACCCAGGATAGAACATTGGGGGACACCGGCGTTCGTGTGAAAGGACCTGGAAGCGAGCCCGTTCGAAACGACCTTCATTTCGCGAATTGATAGGAACGATTGGATTAAAACAATCGTCTAGTAATACGGTAATCCTGGAGCTTACGTTTAAATCCAGAGACGGATATGCAATGTGATTAGCCCTGATCTGGCATCTCGTCAACAGTTGCTCTCTCAAAGACGTACCGTCGCCTCCCTCTGTCTTTTCTAGAAATACTTTCACGGTAGCTGCTCGCATGAATTTAAACGTGCAACTAGGTTGGCATCTCGGTCCCACCATTTCAATATCGAAACAGTTAAATGTAGCCGTCTCTTCTACTCCAATAGCTTCATGTCTCGCACCGGCTGTAGAATTCCCTTCCTATTACTAGTTTCTCTGATAGCTATAATCTCCAACTATTCAAATGTAATGCCAATCGACATCTCCAGGTGCCTTGATCTATTCCCTGGCCTTCACTTCATCCTTTCCTCTATCACGCATCTTTACCCTCACTCCCACTCTCTGCAACCCCTTGCGTGCTAGTACCATCCCGCCTTTCTTGGATGAATTGTTTAACAAAAAAAAAAGAAAAAGACTAGTGTGCTAAAACCTGTCAAATGCCTTCGAGACATCTAGAGCCACAGCTCGAGCATTGCCGTTATTAACAATGAGCTTTATATACATATTCAGAAAAGAAATCATGGAACGAGTCCCAATCTGCGCGTTGATAACAAAAAGATATTCGGTTGGTAGGAGGTTTTTGACTGGTGGGGAGCGGAATGAAATGTTTACAGACACAACCGCATGATCGGAGTTGCCAAGAGGGCAGAGCTGCGTAGTACGACAAGAGTCAGTAACGAAATTAAAGAGTGTACAGTAAACAACTAAATTAGATAGTAAGAAAAAGAGTCGCCAATATTTCCTTTTGGGAACAGAGACATCCAACATAGGAATGAAGATAAATATCACGTTCAGAAATCTCTAAACTATGATTTATATACAACCGTTTTCTTAGATCAGTGATGAAAAATAACTTCAAGCGAATGAACCATCTTTTATCAGATATCATAGACTAGTTCTACAAAATTAAAAATTGTTTTCCTTTTCTTGGATGAATTGTGGTAACGGACGGAACTAATAAAATATTTGAGATTATTCGACTTTTACCACATAAACCGAATTGGTAAAAAAACATGGTAATATATTCCCAGCGCTGTTTTTATTTTTGATAAGTGCTGGATAGATTTTTTTTTAATTAAAATGGAAACAATTGCACACGTTTCTTACTAAAGAATTACAAATGAATTGAAAATGGTTTCACTCTTGCTTTAAAATACTTAAAATACTTGTCCTGGTTTGTTCGTATCATTCTCTTCTCTATTTTTTTACTCACATACTCTCGTTCCTAAGTTTCTCTTTTACTCTCATTTAATTTCTGTGTTGTTCTGTCGTTCTTCTCTATATCTCTTATCTATTCCTCATCTCTCTCTCTTTCTCTCTCTCTCACTCTCTCTCTCTCTCTCTCTATATATATATATATATATATACGTGATTATGAAAGGATATTATTGAATATATATATATATATATATGTATATATATATATATATGATTTTGAAAAGATATTATTGAATATATATATATATATATATATATATATAAAAAGTGCATAAATCAACACTTATATGCAATCGTCAGGCCAAAATATATATTAGAAAGATAGTGGCCTGACGATTGCATATAGCATGAAACAGACTGTCGCCTCTAAGTGTTGACTTCTATGTTCACTTTATATTTACACACACTCTATCTCTGATATTGAGCACTTTATCCCATAAATATAGCACACCTTAAGACTATATATCTTCATATATATATATATATATATATATATATATATATATATATATATGAATTAATGGTTACATATAAATATAAAAAATATATTTATTGAAAAACGATGAACGAAATTGATTTCAGTAAATCCCTCCACTCCTCAGATATACACTGCATAATATATATATATATAACACATTATATACATATGTAATGCTACATATATCTATATAATGAATTTTAAAATTATATTTTTACTAGTATATCATATTACTTTTTACATTATATTTATTATTTTTATTTTTAACCTTTTAATTTATTTTTATTTTTTTATTCTTTTATATATTATATTTTATCTTTTTATAATATATATAAATATATATTTTAATCAATTCATTTTTTCCAATTTATTTATTTTTTTCAGATATAAATGCACTGCTTCACTATCTTGCCAGCAGGCTATGAATATTGATGTATTAGAGCAGTCATTTTTAATTTGTACCTGATAATTGCTACGTGCAATTGGAACAAACGTATATTTATTTTTAGCATATATATATGTGTGTGTGTGTATTTGTGTGCGTGTGCATTTTCCATTCTTCCTGTCTTTTGTTTCTGTTCTAATCTCTCTCTCTCTCTCTCTCTCTCTCTCTCTCTCTCTCTCTATCTATCTATCTATCTATCTATCTATCTATCCCTCAAAATATCCATATTTCATTTGTTTCCCGACTAGCATTGACCCAATTTCTTTAGTCTTTCTTTTTGTCGTAATATCTCTTGTTTTGTTTTTCTCTCATTCCTTTTCTGTCTAGTCCTATCTTTCTCTCTCTCTCTCTCTCTCTATATATATATATATATATATATATATATATCTGAACATTCAGTTCATTTTCATTTATTTTAAATGTATTTCTTCTCAAAATATTCTCCGTCTTGCCTCACAGAAATCATTTTATGAGCTTCTATAACGTCTATAAAATAATTATGGCATATAGAGATGCAGGTTGAGCTAATGCATAAGAGCAAATTTGCTTTCTATTGTATCATTTTATTGCTGACTCCATTTAGTTACAATGGTTAACGTGGGTTGACTATCGTCTTCGTCCTTTTTTGTTTTGAGAGTTTGTTGTGTTTTTGGCTGACAGAAAATTACTTTATTGAATTCATCCTTTCCTCTTCTTTTTCTTCCGGTCAAAGTCGACATCCGATGAATCTCGAGCCCTTGCGTCTCGAACTGCTACATCGAAACAGTTTCCCACTTCTGCTGCCCCGCGCACGTGTTTTTTTTTTCTTCTTCTTTATTTGGCCTGACACATATGTGTTTTCCGTTTGATTTTTGACGGGGCATGTTGTCATTGGTTGATTTTTTTTATGATGTTCACTGGCCCACATAAGCTCTGTTCGGGTTCTGTCAGTTACCGAGGATAGGAACAATGAAAAAAAGGAAAGGAAATATGTGTAATAGAGAAGAGAAAGCGCGCGCGAGAGAGAGAGAGATTTCTTTGTTACACTCTTAATGAAAAGGAAAATGTATAATTTCATATGGTATTACTACTGCCTAATCCTACTGCATGACAAAGAAATCGACTATCTTTTCTATTCAAGACATGGTCTTTGTCATTTACACTTTTCCATTTTCTATTCTTCATATTATTCCTTTTCGAAGCAGCAATTGCCAACGTTGTATTGATTGCACTTTGCTAGCCAGACGCCTTTTCCTCGTAATACAATGTTAATTTAACCTCACACAAAACTGGATCAACTTTTCGCTGTTATAATATTATAAGTTGTTCTTTTGCTGAAACGTCTACTAAATAAAATCACTAGTAAATATTGTCACGAACAAAATGGCAGTGAATACTGAACTGGCATAGGAGCCTTCAGGTAAAAGAAACTACACAAGAATACTGATAATACTACAGACAGAACATGTAAGCACGGAGAAAGTTTGAAGGAAAATAGAAATGACACTTTTACTTTGAATAAGAAAGAGACAGTTTAAAATTCTATGGCACGTAATTAGGAAACTGGTTAGAATATTAACACCGGATTAAAGGGAAAAGGGAGTAGAGGAAAACAGCCGGTAAACCACCAAACAAGCGTGTGTAAATGTTTGGCAGAACAGAACATAAAAAGACAAATATTAAGTGCTACAAAAAACAGAAAGTTGTGGAGAGCCGTGATCATCCACGTTCTGAAGAGATACAGCACATAGAAGAAAAAGAAAATAAATTTAAATCTCAGGTAATATATTTTTATATTGTGACATGCATATAGTCTACTGATGTTGTACTCACAAAAAAAGAAAATAACTCACTCAGAAGGAAAATCCTCAAGAGTGCTACCATTGAATATTATCCAAATATTAATCTACGCCCAGGCTTTTTTCCCAATATCACCTTTCCTAACAGAATTATTACTCTCCCAAGCCAACGTACACAGCTGTATCAAGAAATCAAAAGAAAATGATTGAATCCGTCAACGTAACAATAAAAACAATATTTCCACACGTGACAGTACTTGAAGTAATTTTCAGTTGACAATATGAATACAATCGTGTTTTATAAATTCTTCTAGTTGATAAAGACATTTTGTTTTGTTGTTAATAGTTACTTTGTTTTTAAGAAATTCATTTCGTTTTTTGCCTTGAAAAAGTTCACATTGGACGAAACGTTATACATCGACAGCTGAGTGTTTTATCAACTGGCGGCAAATCTATATTTTATTATTATGTAAAAAAAACTACAATAACTTACGAAATCTTTACACATCGTCAAATCATTGCGCTTATCAATACACATACATAAACATTCACATAAAATAACAAAAACGAAACACTAACTATATGCAATTTAAAATATATATATATATATATATATATATATATATATATATATAGCTATTATCAAGAATGTTGTTTTGGCATGGTGAGTTTTATGTATGTTTTCTACAAAGTAATTTAACTGTATGGAGATCTGCGAAGGAGTGTATACCTTTTTCGGCGGTCACGTGTTATGAGTGACTGGTTGACCTGGGCATCACTTTTATTTTTATAAAATCTTTTAACACGCTGTTTCCACTGCTAAACAGTGTAAGATTGATAGCGGAGGGTGGTATTTAACCAATAATGCTTCCCTAATAATAATAATAATAATAATTATTATTATATATATATATATATATATATATATATATATATATATATATATATATAATATTAATCAATTTACACCAAGCAAGGCGATAATGCCACTAAGAAGCAAGGGGGCTACTGCGAGTGAAAGACAATGAAAAAGGGTATAAAAAAAATGGAAACCCAATCGTAAAGAGGAAACAAGGGTTATACTTCTCCGCCTGTTCAAAAGACTGGACAGGAGTGTGAACTAGGTGATAGACGAACCAAGCTACTCCTATTAAGGGGAAGAAAATAATTATTAAATAAAAGTTCATGGTTCAAGCCGAGATGTTAGAAGTATACAGATAAAGTAGTCTTCAGAATGAACCGGAAACCCAATCCTAAACAGGAAACAGGGAATAAACATCTCCTATTCAAAAGACTGAGGAGGAATATGAACCTGGCGATATATATATATATATATATGTGTGTGTGTGTGTGTGTGTGTGTGTGTGTGTGTGTGTGTGTGTGTGTGTGTAAGGGTGCGACAGCAAAACTAGTTCCCATTTTAATTTATTAACATTTATTGAACAAAAATAAATGACAGTGGTTCAAGAAAATTTATATCTATTGTCGCATCAAAACAACATAATTTATTATGATTAACAAACTATTTAGTATGTTCATAATGCTCTCCTTGTCATGTTCAATACAACGCTAAAAACCTATTAGCAACACTTCTTCAAACCATTTGACACGTTTCTAAATCAATTTCTAGAAAATTTATCAGAAATTGCTTCTTTTAATTCAGGAACTGTTTTCGGTTTAAACCTGTAAACAAGATTTTTCAGTACACCCCACAAGTAGTGTTAGATCAGCTGATCATGATAGACATCCAATGGCTCCACGTCGTCCTACCTACCTCAGTTGGAATTTAAGACTTAATCATTCCCTAACGTGTATGCCATAGATAATATCAAATCATTTTAAACTTCTGTAATTTATTTTTGTTCAGTAAAAGTTAATAAATAAAAAAGGAAAATTACTTTTGCTGTACCCAATATATATATATATGTGGGGGGGTGTTAAAAATATAGTTAATGTATTTATGGTAAAAAGTGCTCTATATCAGGAATAGAATGTATGTAAATATAAACGTGTACACTAAGGCCAACACTAAGCGGTGACAGTCTGTTTCATGCTTGAACTCAGTTTTCATCGTCTGAAGATTGCGTTCAAGCACGAAACAGACTGCCAGAATCTTTGTTGTTATATTATGTTTCTGGTTATGTGGGACGTACCACCTTAGATTTGGAAACAAGTATCAATCAGCATGTTTCTTCAGAATGTGCCAAGTCTTATAAGAAAGAGTGGTTTAGAGTTATTCACAGAGCTGTTTCCAATAATCATTTAAAGATTTTGTAATCAGTCTCTATATCACTGCGCAAACCTTCTCTCTGCCGGCAGGATATTGTCAAGTCTCTTAATTTGTTAGGGGATATTTCAATTGTCTCTCGCTAATTATATTTACACGAGATTTCCCCTTCCCTATATATATATATATATATATATATATATATATTATTTGTGTTCCCCCTTTTTTGCTCTTCATTTTCGGTGTCACTGTTCTTTCGTTTAATTTATTGCCAACGATTTACTCTTGATGAGATGTGGGGGCAAAAATTTTCCTTGTTTTTAAAACAATATATCAATTTTGTACCTCTAAACATATATATATATATATATATATATATATATATATATATATATATATATATATATATATATTCCAGTCGAAGACATTACGTTCACTTCCGTGCTAATCCCTTTGGGAAAGGTATTAATCCTTTTCTTCTCCCGTCAGCGATGGGTAAATAGCAGGACAGACTGGGATGGCAACTGGTCTCAGAGAAAGACAATTTTGAATTCAAAACCGGCGGACGGACGTTTGGGGACGTTGTGGCACGTAGTGCACTAGGTCTCTGTATTCGCTCCTTCAAAAAGTGTGGTTGGTTCTGCACAAAACCTTCACCAATATAATCATATCATGTATGCTGGTGTCTGGCTATCAGTCCCTAGGAACTGAGCTGCTTAACCCTCATCAAATACGACGGAAGAATCCACTATCTATATATATATATATATATATATATATATATATATATATATATATATATGATCAAACTCATTGCTAATGATGTACAAGTTCAATTTGCTGACCAATAAACAGGACGAGTCAGTCTAAATATATTAAGCATTAGTATTCGCACAAGGACACAGATATTGAGCAACCCAGTGAAGATATAACTCACTACTCATCAGTAATGATCTTCAAGACTGGTTTGTTCACCTTTATACAACAAACAGGCGCCACCCAGCCGCCTGCATTGTTTTAATTGAAAGCCGTTACAAACGGTTGTCGAGATTAAATATTTTGAGATATTAATCAAATATTGAACATTATTTTGTTCACTCGTTGTTTTTCTCACAAATTACTATATCTGATTTATAACCATCTTCACTTCCTTCGCAGTCACTGAAACCATTAGGCTTGAACAATTTACGTCTTCAGAGTGCAATGGGTAAATTGTTGCTATTTTATAGTTTTCATTTCGCACATACGCGTTGTTTGTTTTTGTTAACTGAATAGTATAGTAGTGTCAGTTTGACACCGTCTGTGAAAAAAAAGAGCACCATGACGCAATTCACTCCGCCAGAAATTTGGAAACGGCATGCTTGGCATTCGCGCCGGAAGTTCCAATACGAACATTGTTTGGATGTCAAGCGGAGGACAGTACAGAGGATTCAGAAAGAATTGGATGTGTCTAATTGTGATCACGAAGGTACGGCAGCACATAAAATACACTCTGATCGTTCTGATGAGAAAAGAACTCCCGAATTTGTTGTTGAGAGCCTCAAACTCAACACGGGGTTCTACATCAAGTGCCTTGAGATGGTAGTGCTGCTCTGGCTCAAAAGGGTGGCTGCTAGAAGAACCTATGTCTGGCCACACAAGAAGGAAAACACAGTCGTGGCTGTCAGACAATTTCTGCGACCACAACACCGTTTACATTTGGCCACCAAACTCCCCACACTGCACCCCGCTTGATTATTATGTGTTGTGCGCAGTTGAGCGAGAAACAAAATTCCTTGTAACATCAAAGATGAACTAAAGGCAAAGATTATGAGAGCATCGCCAACTTTAACAAGGACACTTTCCAGAAGAGTTGCAGGAGATTCCGAAGTCGTCTGGAAGCCGTGACTAAAGCCAATGGCGATTTTATTGAATAAATTTCAAGATAATCTTGTGTAATTTTGGTAAATATACCTGTTAAAATGACATGTCTGATAATTTTTATTTTCTGTAATTTAGACGACAATTTATCCTTCGCACCCTATCCATGTGATCACTAAATCAGTTTTACACACATATATATATATATATATATATATATATATATATATATATATATATATTAAAACTATACATATCATACATTAATTGCACAACTCCGAGTTTCATGCCAAAGCAAGTTTTAAATGCTGGTCGGCACTTGAAAATTGCTTCGTCATGAAAACACGAAGTTGTGCAATTAATGTATGATATTATGTATATTTCTTAAAATATATTAAATAGCTCTGTTATTTTACATTGAGCATTATATATATATATATATATTTGTTTGCGAGATGGATGTCTCGCCATTTAAAATCATTAACCTTTGCATTAGTTTTGTGTGAATAATTCATGTATTTGTAAATTGATTGCACGTTTATTGTAATTTAAATATCTGATCCATGTGCGACTTTTGGTTAATAAGTGCGACATTACTGTAATTATTGAACAATATAGTTCATGCCACTTTGACAGTAAAATTTACCAGTAAAATAATTTGTTCATTACCATATTTGGTATAAACGCAAACATTTTAAAAAAAGGAAAAATTCAAAATCAAACTTAGCGTTGCTTTGTGCGCGTTCAAAAACCAATATCTCATTTTCAATAGCATTTCGGATACAATACACATATATTTTCGATGTCCTCTTATTACTAAGAGAAAAAAACAAGAACGACATCTATTATATACCTGAAGATGTCTGTAGGAACAGACGAAAGCTTGTGTAAAAATAACAACTAATACGGCAGAAATTTATATGAACAAGGATCAATTCATTCATAACGGATCTGAGGTTTTTGTGTAATATTTGAATTGTTTGCGAGATGGATGTCTCGCCATTTAAAATCATTAACCTTTGCATTAGTTTTGTGTGAATAATTCATGTATATATATATATATATATATATATATATATATATATATATATATATATTAGAGGGAGGTTATATTTGTTCCAACGAAAGAAAAGTGTATATTTTAAAAAGAGAGAACCCGGAAACGTTTTTCGTTATAATGTGGTTTTTTTTTAATATATATTATACTCCATTTTCTATATTTTTATGTAAAATAAAGTATAGTGTATATTTAAAAGAAATCCCATTATGACAAGAACGTTTGCGGTTTCTCTCTTCTCTTTAATATATATATATATATATATAAAGTAGACATATAAATCTCTATATATGTGGAGAATGGACATGAATATATAGATAGATAAATAGAGAGAGAAATGAAAAAAGGATCGTGAATGAGACAAAAAGAGAGAGGGAAGGAAAATAAATAGATATGAGTCAGAAAAAGAACGATATAACAACACGAAAATTAAATAAGAGTGAAAGAGAAACTTGATAAAGAGATTATTGGATTAACAAAAATAAAGAGAATGATAGGCTCAAAACAGGTTAGCTTTAACTCTTTCAAAGCATAAGTGAAATCATTTTTAATTCTTTAGTAATAAACGTGTGGTAAATTTTTTCATTTTTTTTAAATCTGTTCGGCACTTATGCAATATAAAGACAGCGCTGGGAATATATTGCCATGCTATTACCAATTCCGTTTATGTGGTAAAAGTCGAGTAGTCTCAAATATTTTGCTAGTTCCGCTCGTTACCACAATTCATCCAAGAAAAGAAAACCAAACCGGAAGTTCTTTTCTCGCCAGTCTTTCGTTCAGTATGAAATTAACCGTTTTGCAAATGGCAAAGAAAGTGTTCATTGTCCGAGGAATTAGAGCTACTATCGATTGAAAGTTATAAAATCTTTTTTCTTAAAAACGGTTTTTCGAGAAATTACTCTCTTCAACCCCGGGAAATGTTATACCTCTTTTTAATATCGATTGCTATTTCCAGTGATATAGTTTTTGTTATTCGGTAAATTTATTTTTTTGTTTTGTAGAACTAGTCTGAGATCTGATGAAAGATTATTCATTCGTTTGAAGCCATTTTTAATTACGGTTGTATATAAATAATAGTTTAAAGATTTCTAAACGCGATACTTGTTTTTATTCTGATGCTGGAGGTCTCTATTCTTAAAAAAAATGTTGGCGATTCTTTTTCCTACTATCTCTGTTAGTTGTTTACTGTACACTCTTTAATTTCGTTATTCGAACTAAGGAAAATATAAACATTTCAAACATGGAGTAGATAAAAATAAACTAGTGAGAACACAAGAAAATTCAGTCGGAGAAAAAGGATGATGCCAAAAAAAAATAACATTTTCTTTATTTGACGATGATTCAAGATTATACTCCCATATAGTCGTGGGAGAATCATACAGATTTTTTTCTGTTTTTGTTTTTTGTTTGTTTTATTTACTGATTCTTAATCATACACAAGCAACAGATGGTTCATATGCCACACTTATTATTACGTGTAGGAGTTTCTATTTGTAAAATCAGCAAGTTACTTCTTTTTAGATTTTTTTTCTTCTTTAATTTCCGCCACTCAATGTTGTCATGAGAACGAGGCTGTCTGATGCGGCAAAAGGCCAGTCACCTAGCAACTGATCTTTCATTATTGAAAAGAAGCACACACCATCATGAGATGTCTTTAATAAGAATGGGTGTCAGTTAGTAATGACATTGCATTTCAGGCAATTATGTACAGTTTTTGTTAATTTGAATAATCAGAGAGATTTACATCGCAAAAAATATGTTACAATTTGTACTCTCATGTACTTGCACATTAAATCTGCCAATCCATGTTCTCAAATAAATAATGATGCAAGTTATATTACACAAGTGATTCGGTCAGAACAAAGATTTTTTTCCTTAAGCAACTGGTCTGAGAGCAAGTATCTAGATTCTTGGCAGTACCATCCAGTTCAGAGAGATCAGTTTATTCTTGACTTCTAATATTGTTAATTAATCTTGTTAACTAATTGTTAGTTTATTCTTGAATTCTAATATTGTTAGTTAAAAAGCATAAGTTTTTTTACTACTGTTCAAGCAATACAAGACATAAGTGTCACTCAAGGTAGAGAGTTACTAAATATGGATTTTGTAAGGGTGTATAGGGAGAGAGCAAGGGTTGCATATTATATAGGATAGATACCGGTTGAACCTGAAAGAAATTAAGATTATAGTGATTAGGAGAGCCTCTTCTCAGTGGTCCTTTCTACATTGCAACAGTTCTGGCGAGGGAGCTATCTGGGTGGAACTTACTCCTTACTAATGCAATATGAAAGGTATGAGGATGAGTCGACTGGCCATTTATAACACAGTAACAGCCAGTATGGAATATATAAAAGATTTCTATCATTAGGATCTGACCTTAAAAGATATCAGAAGATCGTTCGATGTCAAATCCTACCTCTGTACTGCTATTTACCTATAGGTAGGCGGAGAGGAGATGGATTCATACCTTTCCAAAGCGTAAGTTCACGTAAGTGATAGACTCGATTTGAATTCGAATGGCTCCGCAATCCGTAACGCTATTCATTACTCTGCTATGCCTCCTAAATAGAAGATTGATCGAAGCGATTGATATAATCAAGCTGTTAACTTTCCATACTACCCAAAACAAAATGTTTGCAAGGAAGCAACAATCAATATTTTAAAAAATTGTTAACATTTTCTGGGGTTGAGAAGTCTAATTTTTTGAAAAAAAACGTTTAAAAAAAAAAGATTTTATAAATTTCAATCGACAGTAGCTCATTAACATCACATTTTCCCCGTGTACAAACGGCTAATTTCATCATTACTATTACTATATGATTACAGAACGAAAGATTGACGAGAACAGAACTTCCGGTTTGGTTTTCTTTTCTTGGATGAATTGTGGTAACAAACGGAACTAGCAAAATATTTGAGACTACTCGACTTTTACCACATAAACCGAATTGGTAATAGAATAGCAATATATTCCCAACATTCTCTTTATTTTGGATAAGTGCTGAACAGATGTTTTTTTTTTTTGTTTTGTTTTAATAGTGGAAACATCTGCTCCATACCGGAAGTAATCTCTGCTTGTATTATAAATGGCCGGACTTTATGGCAAGAGACAAGCTGTTATAAGATTGTCTTTATTTCCTAACTATAGTTATTTCTGTTTATTGTTGAGGTATTTAAATTTGTAAAATTGTCTTTGTTCAAGAAAAATTCAAACATCCGTTAAACTTTATATTCAAACTTGATATTTTCTGAAATCTTCTAATCGCAAATAATTTGTTTTCACTTCTACCATATCACGAGAAAGTTCAAGAAATCCCAAGAGCAAAAAGACTCGAAATAAAAAATCTATTGTTTGCTCATCTGATCAGATTTTGGGAAATGAAACGGTGCAAGAATTTTCAGCACGGCCACGTAATGTACACCTTTGTTGTATAGCAATGACAATTGTCAAATTGTTGTCAAACTAATGTAATCATTATAAGCACATACACCAGCGTTTCTCAACCTTTTTACCCTTGCGTAACCCTTAAAATAAATTACAAACCTGCGCAAAAATAAAATTATATACCATATCTTTCTGTTATGGGATCTTACCCATAATAACATAATGGACTATTCAATACGTAATAAATACTGCGCCTCTAGAGGAAGCAGAGAGTTCTGTTTGCAGTCTGGAGTGAAGTCCGTCAGGAGTCTGTCAGTCAGAGCGAGTCAGTCAGTCGAGTCAGAGGCAGTCCGAACAGAGTCGCGTTCAGACAATTACTACTAAACCTGATTGTTCGTACTAACACTTTTGTACCTCTCTGTATATATTCCTGTTTGTAATATATCTGTGTTATTCCATATCTGCCTTCGAGTTCTTTATTGGTTCTACTTTGGACTATCACCGTGGTACAAGGAACCGGACCATAACACTTTCTCATTTTATTTTCATTGGAGTTCACGTGGTAAATATCATAATATATATTTTTGAATAACAGGTTTCAGGAACAATTAATACTTCTTCTTCAAATTTTTCGGTAATGCTAATTCATACTATTTGTTTATAATACGTCATTAGAGAGATTTCTTTCACACAAAAATACAGACATCACAAAATATATTCCCAATTATTGTTATATTTTTAATAACATAATAGTTTAAATAGTATGATGTCTATATTACAATAACCAAGAATATATTGTGTGTTTAGTAATATTACGTATATGAAATTAAATAAAAAGTCAAAAGTGCATTAGTTTATCTCACTCGTTCTCGCGAAACCCTTGTGGAACTTTAGCGGAACCTTAGGGTTCTGGGTAACCCCGGTTGAGAAACGCTGACATACACAGATTCACACACACACACAAATGCTAAACTATGTAGGCGATCATGGCTCCCCACAACTTTCTGTCTTTTATAACGTTTAACAACATTTGTAGTTTTACTATTCCTCCCATTCCATATTATGTCATCGATTTACACAAGATCGTTTGGTAACTTACTGGTTCTCTCCTATTGTCTCTCTTGCCTTTAATATACCCTGTGTCAAGTTTTCTAACCATTTTTCCTCACGATATGTCATAGAAATTTCAACACTATTTTTCTGATTCTAAGTGTGTGTCATTTTTGTTTCTATTTTTCTTAAAAATTCCTCGTTGCTTACATGCTCCGTCTATGGTATTCTCAGCATCCCTCTGTAGAACCACATTTCCGTTGCCTCAAGTCACCACTTTTGTGTGGAAATTGCTCAGCATTTACTGCTATATAGGAGGATTGATATCATATCGCAGCTGAGCACTCTTTTCTTGGTTGTTACGATATTTTCCCGCTTATTAATATTCCTTCTTCTGTGTACCGCGTCCGTTCAGGACATAGGTGAACATGGCACTCCACAATTTCCTATTATTGTGGTTCTTAGCAGTTTTTCCCCATATGCCAAGGATAACGCCTTCCCCTCCTCGTTTCGCCTTTCATTCATAAAAGCACGTCAGGTAAGTGGTTGCTCTCCTATCTCTCTTGCCCTCAGTGCGCCCTGTGAAGGTTAATTTTTCCATGTCCTCTTTTCTCATTATGTGTCCATAGAATTTCAGCTGTCTTTTCCTGATTCTGGATAGGTGTTATTTCTATTGCCATTTTCGTTAAGACTTCCTTGCTGCTTGCTCGCTCCATCCATGGAATTTTCAGTATCCTTCTGTAGAACCACATTTCTACTACTTCAAGTTTTTTTCTTCATTTTTAGGGAAATTGTCCATCATTCACTGCCATATAAGAGGACAGAAAAGACATAGCAATCCGACATTCTTTTCTTTATTACAATTTTTTTTTCGTTTCTCAGAACCTTGCTTAGCTTTTGGGTTGCTTCTTTCGTTACTTAAATGCGTGTTCGAATCTCGGTGCCGCATTTTCCGTCCTCTGTTAAAACACTTACCAGATATTTTGCACCTGTATGATGTTGATATCTTCAATTTGCAACTCGCATTTTGGGCTTTTTCTCTAGCTGATGACCATATTTTCTGTATTCCTGCAGCTGCGGGATAGTCTTTTATTCTAGCCTTCTTTTTCTTTTAGTCGGCCACCAGCAAAGTTTCATCTGTGTATCTTGTATTGTTAAGATTACGCAAACGGATAATAAATCCTCTTAAGATCCCCAGTTCCCTTAGGAGAGCGTCGCTTTAGAGGTTGAATAAATCTGGAAAGAAGACGCATCCTTGTCTCACGCCAATTTCTATTATTGTGTAGCTACACAGTTCATTTTCTATCCATATGCAGGCGGTTTGCGCCATGTAGTTTTCCTAGCAGTTCAAATAGATCCGTTTGTTGTACCTTGTCAAATACTTTTACGTCATTTATGAAACATTAATGTAACTCCTTCTGCGTTTGTATTGGTCTCTCTGATAAAATTCTAATAATGAATATCGCATTTCTTGTTCTACTGTCCTTGACAAAGACGAACTCTTTTTGTCCTCTTTCCGGTCTAATTCTGCTTCGGGCTCTATTCATCAGTATTCGCATATCCTAGTGGTTTTTATTTAGTAGTTTATTAAGCAAAGTGGCTTTGTAATTTTACCAGCCAGTACTTCTCACCCCAACGCCTATTCAGTTTCAGTGATGAAGCCTTTGTTAGCTCGTTGCTAAAGAGATGGTGCCCAAGCCAACGAGATGACGCAGTCGATCATTTTGTCTATTCTTTACTTTAGGCCGAATACGTTCGACACATGTATAAATGAGAATTTTCTAGAAGAGTGGCAAAAGATTTTATTCAGAAAAAATACAATAATAAATATTCTTCACTTTAGAATCTCATTAGAATCTTAGTTTTTAAAATTAATATTTATTGTTTATTCTCACCAACACCGTTACGTTTTATCGGTCTATATTTTTGAGATGCGAGGTATTTTAACGATTTACACTACTTACATTGTTCGGGCTGTTGTCCTCATCTTTGCTGTCGTGAATATGACAGCAAAGATGAGGACAACAGTCCAAACAATGTAAATAATGTAAACCGTTACTCTTCCTTTTCAATTTTAGCATCAGCGTTGCATTGTTGTTTTTGTCGCTGATAGTAATAAACAATACAGGGTGCGATGTGTAAATTGTCGCCATTTTATATTTTTCATTTCACGCATGCGCGTTATTTATTTTTGATTTTGTCGCCTGTACAGCATAATAGGGTCAGTTGGGCACCGTCTATGAGAAGAATAGTACCGTAACACAATTCACTCCGCCAGAAATTTGGAAAGAGCATGCTGTACTTCTTGGCTTTCGCACCGGAAGTTCAAATAAGAAGAGAGTGATTGAGTGTCAATCTGAGTAAATTCAGAGGATTCAGAAAGAGTTGGACGAGTCTAATGGTAAAAGGTGTTTGGAGAGATCAATGGTGATGGGGACGTTTTGCCTCCATTCCTCTTCCCACAGGGCTTCAGACTCAACACGGAGGCCTACATCAAGTGCCTTGTGTAGGTAGGGCAGACCTGTGTCTACAGGAAAAACATGTGCCTGGCAACAGAATTCTGCACCATGCCGCACAAGCGGGAGAACTCAGTTATGGCTTTCAGATAATTTCCGCGACTATATCACCCCTTACATCTGGTCACCTAACTCCCCAGACTGCACCCCCCTTGATTATTATGTATGGGGCACAGTTGAGCGAGAGACCAACAAAACTCCTTGTAATACCAAAGATGAACTGAAGGCAAGAATTATGGCACCATTCAACAACGTATATAAGGAGAACGTCCAGAAGAGATGCAGGAGATTCTGAAGTCGACTGGAGGCCATGCTTGAACCCAATGGCGTTTTTATTTAATTCTTATACTCCTTAGTATTTCAAGATGTTTTTGTGTAATTTTGGTAAATATATTTGTTAAAATGAGATATCAGTGTTATCTTCATTTTTGCATAATTTAGACGACAATTTATCCATCGCACTCTATATTCTTTTTGTGGCATTTAGCAGTAACTAGCAGTAGAGCCCGGTGTTGCCCGGGGATATAACAGTAAGAGATAGATCAAGTATCCACCATCATAAAGACTGAAAAATAAAATTGACAAAGATTATTGTTTAAGGTTGACGGACATGCATGTCTTAATTAGTTTTTTTTTTTTTTTTTTTACGAATTGGTCAAACCCAAACTCAAACAAAAACATTGTTTTCAATCGTTATGAGTCTCCCGATTGAATAGAATTTTATTATAAATAATTGTTTTGTAAATGGAATTTTTAAAGCATTCTGAATGTTAAAAATAAAGAAAAAAGTGTGCAAGTGAATAAGAAACACTACCTGCCAAAAAAAAAGTGAAGTTTTGTTTTATCGGCTGAAAAATATAGGAAATCCGCTCCCATATTTAAAGGAACCCACACACATAAACAACCCGATGTGAGTTGTCTCCCTTCCATTTTCACGATGTCTCTTAATCGTGTTTTCAAATTGATTTTGTGCAAAAACAATTATATTTTCTCATTTCTGACGCTGTTAGAACCACCACAAGGTAATTTTATGTAGTCCTGTGAAGTTTTGTTGAAATCGGTTGAAAAATGTAGGAAATCCGATCCAATATATAAACGTTACACACACACACACACACACACACACACACACACACACACACACACACACACACACAATCTGCGTTTTATAATAAGTAAGATAATCCCTTTTACTGATATCTTTATCAGAACATCTTTATTTGCGCATAATTATAATTTTCTACTTGTATCTATCGGAATAAAGATGTATTTCACTTATATGTCAATCTGCCAGAGTTACTGAGGACGGATAGTGCGACACTGATATCCGAAAGCACACTGGAATGGCGAAAATGCCTTCCAAAAGCTAAGAAAACTATAAGAAACAGGAAAATTTCGTTAGAAACAAAGAAAAGAGTACTGACCTATTACGTAATACCAGTCCTCCTATATGACAGTGAATATTGGAACAATCACCTCACAGATGAAGAAGAGACATGAAACATTAGAAGTGTGGTTCTACAGAAGGATGCTGGGAATAACATGGACCGAACATGTAAGCAACGGTGAAGTTTTAGAGAAAAGGGAAACAAAAAGCCATTTATACTTAACATCAGAAAGAGGCAGTTGAAATTACTAATGTATATAATGAGTAACGTTGGCGTGGAAAATCTTATACTCACAAGACTGATTGAAAGCAAGAGGGAGCAACTCATAACCTACCAAACAAGGTTTAGGAGAGATAACAAAAAAAAAACAAAATTTATTAAGAGCTACAAAATACAGAAAATTGTGGAGAGCCATGACCGAAAGCCTGCAGAAGGTACGTGACACAAGGAACAAGAAACCTTCAATTTTGGTGTTTCAGTGTGCATATGAAGATAATGTCTCATCATTCGTTTCTACCTGAATGACCATCAAAAGACAAAATTTATTAAGAGCTACAAAGGACAGGAAATTGTGGAGAGCCATGATCGCTACCATCCTGAAGAGAAACGACACATAGAAGAAGATCATTTAGCAATAATAATCACTTTTACTGCTATCTTTATTCTAACATCTTTATTGCCTCATATTTATCAATTTCTCTATATATTTATCGGAATGATGTTGTGTTTCACTTCTATGCCAATGATCTTTATCTTCCGGCATTACTGTAGCAGAAGTAAGAAACTAGCTGATAAAACACGTTTTGGGAAAATTCATTATTTTACCCACAATGCTGTACACGAAAAAACCACGAAACCCCTTTTCTTAACTTTTGTGACACCTTATTAAAAGCAGATTCTTGGATATTTATCTTAAAAATTTCTACTGAGGCATTTTATAAACATCAAACACAGCCGTCAACAATTATTTTATTATTATCCAAATTCTAAAAATGTTAATAGATTCCAAAATATATCAGAAAGACTGCAACCTATTCTGAGTTTTATTAAATATAGTATTTTTCTCTTTATTCATCATCATCTTGTGGCCTCAGCCGAGATTGAACTCACCAATACTTTGATTGGTGTAGTTCATAATCTTGTCAAATAGCTGAATTCTTGATGCTTCGCCATGGCTATCAAGGGTGTTTTTATCGTGACACCAACACTAAATGGATTGCCAACCAAGGCTCAGAGAGACTCCATTCACCCTCCTCTAAGAGCAGGTTGGAATTCAGAGTTTTCCTTCTCCTGGACCAGTTGCCATCCAAGGCTATAGAATTTACCCATAGCTGGAGGGAGAAGAAAGAGGATTCACACCTTTTCCAAGGGTGTTAGCACGTAAGTGAATGTAATGGATTCGACTGGTATTCGAACTCGGCTCTCCGATTCCTCAATCCAAGCCGCTATTCATTACTCCACCGTGCCTCCTCTTCTCTATTAAAGCTTGTAAATCCACCATAAATAAAAGAACGAAGTTAGCGGGAAAATTTAAGACAGAAATGAAAATGATTTAGGATGAAGATGATTCATATTTCTTTTCAGTTAATGTTCCCTGTTAATACCATTGATAGGAATTGATTTTGGTGTGGAGGTCTTGTTGGCGAGCTATTCCAAAACGCTATATGTGGCGTAGTTTTTTTTTCTTAAGATCTTAGTTGAAAGAGGGATAGAATCCGAAGGTCAGAAATCAACAAAGTTATCCTTAGAATAGATGCACCTTACGGCCTGTATGCCTGAGAGCACTGTTCTTTGCTCACATACTATTCTGCCATGTATTATGTTTTGCCATAGAAATTATGGTAGTAAGCATCACCATCTAACTTTTATCTAAAGTTATAAAAAAACCGATTTCCCGTTGGAGATCACGACACGATTATGAATATATCCACAGCGGCTCTATGATTATTAAGGGCCCTGACTTCTTTCTTGCATATTTCCTGTCTTCACAACCACCTTACGGTATATGATTTATGTCCCAAAGCGTCATGCACGGCCTTCTGGGGGGGGTCTAGATTTATTTTAGTTCAGTCGCTATCGTAATGTTCTTGTGTTCTTTGCAGTTTAAGCCTTGAGGGAATTTATGAAGTCCCGATTAGCTTCTTGTTGACGTCTCCGTTGCTCGGTGTTGCCCATATCTGTGGTCTTCTTGACATTGTAGACAGTGCTATTAGAGATGTTTTTAAGATAGTCTAACATCTCTGAATATGTACTTCTGTGAAGCCATTTTCGACAACATTCCAGCAAAATAGATGCGTATTTATAGCGGTCAGTATTTGGCTCATTCGATATATTGGTTAATGGTTGGTGAGAAATTTTAGTTTAAATTTTGCTGCAGATTTTGCTTCATTGCCCTATATATAAACGGTTTAAATAGCAGGGCATACTGGACTCTTTCGCGTTGGTTGGCAATCAGTGTAAATGAAGAACAACCCTCATCAGGGATGTTTGGAAACTTCGGGGTACACTATGTGAACCGGTTCCTTATAATCAATTATTCCATAAAATAATGACGAGTTCTGCACAAGCCGTTAACACTGTAATCAAATCACACGTGTAGGGGGTCTGGTGGTTAGGTTCTAGGAGCTAAATTGTTAGGCCCTCGTGCGTCGTAATCCAGCGGAGAGTCCAGATAGATCATGTTTATCAAAGATGAACGTATATACAATTTCTTGAAATATACTGATTTTCTATATTGAACATATTCGTGTTTTTTCTTCATATTATAATTTGTCCTCAATTTAACCTCAAAGGAATTATAAAAACACTTATGAATAATACATACACTTAAATATAACCCACCCAAGGAAGAACATGGTTCGAGTTCAGTAGTTTCCTAATCTTTAACTTAGCCGCTACGCAAAGGATGAGAGCTCATTCTAAATGGGTGGGGGTGGAGTCATGTCTTTTTGCAATCGTATAGTGAGAGAAAAAAAACCCAAATCTACCATTTTATATATATATATATATATATATATATATATAAAATTATGGCAGATTTTATATATATTATTAGGTTTATATAAAAAATAAAAGTTTACTAAATCAGTGAAATTAATTAGCTATTTTTGCCGTCATTGTCATAAATTTTACTTAAATAATATTTAAATATAATTAAAAAAAATAAAATAAAATAAAAATTGTTACCTAATAATATACATACTTATACTTGATGTGAAAATAATTCTACATACTGTAAGGGATTCTAATACATTTACTTATTCTTAAAAGAAATATAGTATATTAAAAATTAAAAGTGAAAATATTTTTCAAATCGTAGTTAAATAAAACGTATTCTAACCTAAACACCCCACAAAATCTTTAAATATGCAAATAGTAAAAATGCCGTAAGAATTTTTGCGTTAACAATAAAATTTTTAAAAATCCAGACGACATGCATTTAACGGATGTCAGATTTCATTGAAAAATACATCCCTACCCCTACCAAAACGTAACTAATAACTGATACATCAAAATACAGCGATAATGAACACGCAAACACCCCTTGTCTGGTTGAGTTGGATTTCTCTGTATCCTTGGAAACGTGAATTATGATTTTTGCTGTGTCTTTAAAACTCAGTAGTTTTAAAAGTTACTCCAAAATTCGCTTGAGGATGAAATGGTACTAATGTTTTTAATTTAATTACAAAATAAATTTTTGAAACATGGTTAGAACTGTGTAGCGAAAAAAAAATATTTTAAATCAATTAATATATATATATATATATATATATATATATATATATAATGGACAAAGTCCGACAATTATTTTGAGACATTTTTATATTATTTTTTTATAGATACAAATATTTAAGTAAAGGCTTTGTTTATAATAAACAGACCGGTAAATGTCGTTACTGTTTATTATAAACAGAGCATTTACTTAAATATTTGTATCTATAAAAAGAATGTGTGTATATATATATATATATATATATATATATATACAGAGGGAGAGAGAGACAAAAGAGAGATGTTTGAGCGCATTGATCTTATTCAAATCCTGTTGCTAGATTGTGCGCTTTCACCCAAATCTGTAACCAAAGTTGGCTCTACTTTATAAACTACGCGCTGGCTCAGTATTTGTTGAAGAAACACATATGTGCCTAAGACTGTATCTGCAACAGGGATTATCTAGCCACTATATATATATATATATATATATATATATATATATATATATATATATATATATATATATATATATATATATATATATATATATATATATATATATATATATATATATATATATATATATATATATATATATATATATATATATTGCATGAATCATTCATACAAAATCTTCGCAAACAAATTTATTAAAATTACATTAACCCACGAACCTCTAGATGAATGTTAAGATGTATTCCCGCCATTTATATCATTAACTTCACTAATCTGTTTTTTTGCATGAATGATTCATGCAATATAAATTGAACTGCACCATATTTGATATATATATATATATATATATATATAAATGAGAGATTAACAGATTGAGAGAGATAGATAGATCACAGTTGGAATCATATTTTCTGCCCACAGGATATCAATATTGCTATTATGCTTGTCTATTTGGATACTGGTATTGTTGCTGGGATTGGTTATAAACCGATTTATCTCAAATTACTGACAAGACTTCATTTGTTTGGAACCCTGGTGAACATGCATTCAACATCAAAGCTCACCATTTCTGTGAAATGAATTGGTGCGTCCTTAATTATTTCGAAAATGTGAAGAGAATACTTCACATTGGACAGAGACTTTCTGACACTGGAATGACATTATCTACCAATGATCTATTTAGTAAGCAGCACGCAGAATCTCGACAATTGGCAATGATTCATAGTGGAAAACCGACATTGTCAAATTTGGAGAGAATATAAATATGCAATAATTTACTGTAATAGTGAACAAGCTACCTTCTCTCTTCTTGTTAAATTTTCGCTTAATATTTTAGAGTTTTTATTCAAGTTTTCAGTTAGACTTTTTAGTTCATTTAAATACTCCGATTTTTCCATTACAAACGTGGGTGGCATTGACGTTGTTTGCAAGTATATCAGAAATACTTTTGGGGCATTTAACCGACATTCCTTCTTTCGTTTGGAGAAGTCTGATTTTCTCTAGAACTCGTCTCACCAAGTAGTTTCTCTGATTGGGGTTATTATATTTAAATATGTATCTAACTTCTAAGTAGTTGCAAAGTTGAGAACTTTGTTTCGTTTGATTCCTGTGAGATATTTAACTGATGTTTACTGGTATTAACAGCGATTTTAATAGGTCGATGCTGAGCTTTTAATTGATGTCAAGTCTTTTCGAATTCCTTGCCGAGTACGTTGGTGCTGAACCTTGTCGAGTTCATTGAAGTTGAACTATGACGAGTTTGTTAATGCTGAAACTTGTTGAGTTCATTGATACTGAGCCTCGTCGGTTTCATTAAAGCTTAGACTTGTCGAGTTTATTGACGAATTCATTGATGCTAACCTTTGTCGAGTTCATTTATGTTGAGTTATATCAAGTTAATTGAAGCTTGTCAAATTCATTGATGTTGAGCCATGCCGAGTCTATTGATAATATGTCTTGTTAAGTTAATTTTTGCTGATCATTGTAGAGTTTATCAATTTTGAACCTTGTCGAGTTCATTTCCTCAGTTCTGTTGTATGTGTTGTTTCGATATCTCTGTCGTTTCAAGTTACTGCTGATCTGATTTCCCTAAAGTCTCTTGTATTCGAAGTTGGACTTTATCCAATGTTATAAGGTCTGGAATGATTACTTCCGGTTGGTAAGATTTCCTTGCAGTTGTTACTGCTGATGATAATGACTGAATCTTTCTCCGAGTAAGGCCAGCCCAGCTCTAACCTCGTTCTCAACAACATTATTTTTATATGCAGCAAAATAAAATCTCATACCATCAATAATAAAACATATCTAATAAGCTAAAATACACATTGTATATTTATCATATAAATATATCTTAAAGATTTTACTAACACTGGTTGATTAATACCAGTGTTATCGTGAAAGCATTGACGGACAAAACATAAGAATATACACATAATATAAGTCATAAGGTGTTTTTTATTTTTATTCTTATACTCCTGGGTAATGAAACACTAGTTGCCGCTTGATGTTACTCGGCTTCAAATGCCTACACAGACAAAAAATATTAGATATTCAAGCTGTTTATAATTACATATATTATTAACATGCAGACTATAGTCCCCATCTTTGTTGTTATTATCACGGCGTTTCGGCTGTTGTGCCCTCCAGTCTTCATCAGATGCTTGTCGACCCGGATAACCTTCAAAGAATGTCGAAATAAACTATTTTATCTAAGAGGGTGAATTGTTCTCGATCCGCTGACCATGTCAAGAATATCTCATCTAGTACTGCTCAGTTATTCTTCACTCTGGCAAGAAAATGATGAAGGCCGGAGGAAACAACGGATAAAAGTTTGTGATAACAACAACAAAGATGAGGATAATAGTCCACATATAAATAATGTAAATAATGATAACTTCTCATCCCCGAAACTAACTTTATAAAGTAACTTTATAATTCTAATATTCTTGGGAAGACGTCATAAAAAATAAAATTTTGGGGGAGACCTCATAAAAAATAACTTCAGAAGCTAACTTCATAAATTTAAAATTCTTCAGAAGACATCATAAAAATAATTTTATAAACTAACTGTATAAATCTAAAATTCTTGGGAAGACGTCATAAAAATAACTTCATAAACTGACTTTATAAATTTAAAATTCTTGGGAAGACGTCATAAAAATAACTTTATAAACTAACGTTATAAATCTAAAATTATGGGGAAGACGTCATAAAAATAATTTTATAAACTAACGTTATAAATCTACAATCCTTGGAAAGACTTTATAAAGATGCAAATCATGAAAGCAATATTCTCTCTTGATTAAATAAAATGTTCTGTTCAATGTCTTGACAGTTATCAAATACGACAGACATTTCAGATAGCCCGAGCCGAAACGTTTTAATAAAACAAAGAAAAATGATAATGAAAGTTCAGATGAAGTATTGTATAATAATCACAAAACTTCGTTCCAATGATTCTGACAAGAGAATTACATTGGATAAAAAGGTATAGCGAATCGTTCATTTGATGCCTTTAACAATTCTAATTTATCTTGTGATTTTTTTTTCTAATAAGGACAATTGTCTCCTACTGTATGTGTAATTATCTCCCTTAGTATGGAAAGAATCCAAGATTACTTGTCGTCCTAAAGGTTACTGAGAGATCAGGTTGTTATGCCAAATGGCCAACCTGTGCCATATTTCTTTTTCCCCACTGACATTAACGTAAACACTAACCTTATCACGGGATATGCACAATATAAAGCTTCATAAAATGTATTCCTCTTTTCTTTTCTTTTTTCTTTTTTTTTTCACCATCGGAGATTTGAGAAGATTGTTATGTGACCTGGTTCAAGGATTGGATTTAATTTTACGATTAGCAGTATCTCGAGTTTCTAGAGAATTTCAGTCTAGCAAATTTCGCAGTATTTCAACATACATTTATATTAAAACTTGGCAAAAATTTAACAAAGAATAAAATAGTAAAAAACATTACTCCAAGCTATTTTTTTTTCATTTTACACAATGGAATTCTTAAAATAACAAATAATTAAATATAATTATTAGTAAATAATTAATAATGTATTGCAATACAAAATATTTAATTACGATATTAAAGTGAAATATAATTATGCAAAAGTTTTCATTACTTTCACTACATGAAAGAAATATGTATATACACTGTGTAACGAATTATTAACGAGGTGACAATTTTCCATTTTGTCCAAAAACTACACGTTGTAATTTAACGAAATTTTCACAGAATGAGGACAACAGTTATATGCGCGTACTATGTAAAAACTGTAAGGTTTTGCGCAAGCATAAATAAACTGCAGCTATTTACATGACAGTAACACGATACTTCAGTGTTCCAAATTATTAACGAATGACTTCATAATCGTGCAATTATGGGTTGTAATTGTGCGCTTCTGAGAAGTTTTGTTATAACATCTGAACTTGCAAAAGATAAATCAACATTAGAAATCAACTATGAAAAGATTTGTTCTATCTCCTACGAATTTACGTAAGAGGGCCGATAAGGGTCACTCGAGAGTTGTTTCCCAACTAACCAGCGGAGAACTTTTCAGGCGCACTGGCGAAACATCTGTGTCCAGAATTACTAGATGTCGTCTTCTAAAATAGTCGGGAAATCATTGAGACCGATGACAAGGCATCCATTGTCAAAAAGACGCGTACAAAAGTGTCTGAAATGGGCAGAAGATAACATGAAGATCGACTTTTCGAAGGTTTTGTTCACGGATGAATCTCGTGCTACCATTGATAGTTCTGACGGTTGGAGCAAATGTTGGGTCGTAAACAAACGGCATCGCTTGAGACGCAAACAAGTGGAGGAGGAATCATGATTTGGGCTGGTATTATTAGGGATATCATGGTCCGTTGAAAGTGCATGACGGTATTAAGATGAGTGCATATGCTTCTATAGCCTTCCTGAAAGAGCACCATGGACCTTGATTATAAAAGCAAAAAATCATGTCAATGAGAACTATCATATTTACACAAGATAATGCTCCCTCGTATGCAGCCCATAAAACCTTAGGTTTCTGTGGACTTCGGAAAATGAACTGCCCGGCCGATTATCCAGATTTAAACCCAATCGAAAACATGTGGAAAATTCTGAAGAGATAGGTTTACAAGAATGGACGCCAATTTAAAAGCAAGGAGGACTTGTGTCAGGCATAGTGAATATATCACATTAGAGGAGATTCAGAAATTGACCTGATCCATGGACCAACGCTTTATTCATGTCATTTCAAGAAAAGGATCACATATTCTTTATTAAACAGCTCTATTATTATTTTTGAACTCTGTGTACTTGTTGATTTCTATTTATTTCATGTCGATTACTGTATGTAGCCATAACAATCTGTATATGAAACAATTAAAGCGTTGTTTTCTTGTTTATATGAGTTTTAATTACACCTCGCTAATAATTTGGAACACTTATAATTTAAATTAATTAAGTAAATGACCATAGTTTCTGTGTATTTTTGCGGAATTTTACACCTTTGAAAAGTACGCGCATGTAACTGTTGGCATCATTCTGTGAACATTTTGTTAAGTTTCAACGTGTAGCTTTTGGACAAAATGGAAAATTGTCACCTCGTTAATAATTCGTTACACAGTGTGTGTGTATATATATATATATATATATATATATATATATATATATATATATATATTCCCTTTCATAGATAGATAGATAGATAGATAGATAGATAAGAGTGGCGTCACATTCTCTTTGAAAGACAGAAACAGAACACTCGATCGAGGCAGGTTTCCGAATAAACATGCATCCATTTTGAAAAGTCGTTAAACGTGAAAAAGACTGTTAATGGACAAGGAAATCAAAATGCTATTTATATATACTACACAAAACAGTTAAGTGATCAATTTTAATCATATCTATCTGATTTATCCATCCATCTATATATATATATATGTGTGTGTGTGTGTGTGTGTGTGTGTGTGTGTGTGTGTGTGTGTGCGTGCTTTACTTATATAGAATTTACCTAAAACTTATTGTTTCTTCGGATAAATTATGAAGTTAGACTTCATTGGTGTAATATGTCCAATATTAGTTTATTCAGTCATCTGAATGTAAATTTTATGGGGAAGCAAAAGTTTCTCCATAAATCTTAAAGCACCTGGTATTCCCTTGTTGTGCCCCACCTAGGTCCTGACTAAGCTCTGTCAGAAGCCATGAGAGCTATCCCTATTATTATTATTATTATTATTATTATTATTATTATTATTATTTCTTGCATTTACATATTTATATCAGTTGTCTGGTATACGATTTTTATAAGCAACTCGTTTATAATCAAGTTAACTCAAATTTGACAAAATCTTAAACAATTCTACTGTTGACGTCATTGGAATTTAAACAATAGAAAAATAAAAAATAGCGTAAAATTAAACAAAAAGAGTTGCTAAATATGTTTAGTTTAGTATAACTTGTATTCAAGAGTTCTACTAATTCTACTAGTGTAGCGACATTGAAACGTCTCTCTATTTATTAGAGCCAAGCATAAGATATTTAAGCAAACATTTATGCAACTTGAATACTCGGATTGAGCAACATTTAAGCAACTTGAGCTCTCGGAAAATGCAACATTAAAGCAACGTGTCCTCGGATTGAGCAACATTTAAGCAACTTGAGTACTTAAAATGGGTAAAAATTTAAACAACTTGAGTAATCGGTTTGACAACATTTAAGCTACTAGAGTATTCGGCTTGACAACATTTAAGTAACTTGAGTACTCGGGTTGAGCAACATTTACGCAATTTGAGTACTCGATTGAGCAACATTTAAACAACTTGAGTACTTAGAATGGGTAAAAATTTAAGCAACTTGAGTACTCGGCTTGACAACCTTTAAAAAACTTGAGTCCTCGGGTGCTTAATGTTTTTGTTTTTGCGCAAACATTAACCAATCAAGTAATGGTCAAAATCCTTAGTTTTACCTATTTTTTAAGTGTAATTACTGCTGGCCAGGGATAGAGAGCGGATAGCAATTCTGCTCGAATCTCCAGCACCTTGCAATACCCCAGCATTGGCATGATTTGAAGAGTTACAATTCAGTCCTCAACTTTCCATCCTATCCATTCTCGATTCTAATGTTTGGCATGATTCCAAATGCGCCTACTATTATGGGTACAACTCTAATTTCCATGTTCTACAGTTTTCTCTCTTCCTGGCATTTTTTCAACTTGCCGATTTACTTTATTTTTATTGCGTGGCACAGCTGTATAGATGATCTGGTAAATCCTTTTTTACAACTGTTTACATAATATGACATCTGATTTTTTTTATTGGATGCAGTGATTCGTCTGCACCTCAATGTATCAGAGTATCTTATTCTTCTTTTTCTAAATTTTTTTTTTTTAATTTTCTGTTATAATTATTATCCTTACTATTATTACATGTTTGGGCACCTCTACGTGGTGTAATGGTTAGAAAGCTTGTCTTGCTAGATCAATTACGACTGAGTGGTGAGTTCGATCCTCACTAGGTGCTCCATACTTTCGGCCTTGGGCTACATCTAAGCGACGCTTAGAAAATCGCTTTTAGCACCGCGAGGTGGTGTAATGGTTAGCAAGCTTGTCTCGCTAGAAATTTTACGACTGAGTAGTGAGTTTGATCCTCACTGGCTGCTCCATTCTTTCGGCCTTGTGCCACATCTGAGCTACGCTTGGAAAATCACTACTATTATTATATGCTTCACGCATTTGTATTTTCACATTTTCAATCTGAATAAAAGCAAGCCCTTTCAAATTTCCAATTCCTTTCTCAGTATCCCCGCATGCACTTGCAAATCCATGATCGAGACATTTTTAACGTTTCCTCAAATTTCTAATTAACATAATCTCGCTTCTCATGTTTGTAGCACAATACCAAATGCGCCTTCTTTTTCCATAATTTTCTCAACTGAAGGTCTTATTATTTTCTCAATTTTTCACTTTCTTTTTGTCCCAACCTAAAATTTGACAGGCTCTCTTTGCCTTTTTGAATGACTACCCTGGCATGAATACACTTCTTCCTATGGGTACACAAATATATTTTTCGTATATGGAAAGCCGGTGTAACAAAGACGAGAAAACCGACAAGACTGTGGAACAAATCATTTTTTTATTCATTTCACCTCAATCAAGACAATAAAGCCCCTAAGACACAAGTGGTTACTGAGTGTGAAAGAATATGAGAAAAAGAAAATATTATTAAAAAGAGAGAACAATAAAAGAACAAAAATTACGAAGAAGGAAGATAACGATTGACATTGCATTTAAATTTTTGAAGATCAAAGTTTACTGCAAAGCAAGAAGCCGGAAGAGAGTTCCGCAAGCGAGAAGTGCGTGAAAAGAAACTGTTAGAGTAGAAGTTACGGTTACGTCTAGTCATTTAAACTGTAAAATGATGAAACCTAGCTGCCAATCCACGCTTACATTCGTAAGGTTTCGTAACCGCGAAAATACCTTACGGTAGTGAGAAAATGACTGAAGCCGAGATACCATGTCAAGACCGATAAAATTGCAAATTCTTTGGATTTTATCAAGAGTCTCTAAATGCATAGCAGAAGCACCAGACCAGATGTGACAGCAATATTCAATGTACGGATTAATGGTAGATTTATAAATGTTTAAGATGGATTCTGATAAAAAAAATATATGACACAGTAAACCAACTTTTCTTGCATCAGACCTAGTAGTTGATTCAATATAATCTTTCCACATCATGCCACTGGAAAACATTAGCCCGAAAAGGATCAAGGAGTCACTCCCTTGGAGGTCAGCATCAGCCATGGAAGGCAAAAAAAAGTTCTCTAAGATTATTAGAAGAGATCGGTTTCGTTTTGAAAACGTTAAAATTAACGTCATTTCTTGCCTCAGTTAACAACAGAGTGTAGGTCAGTTTTTTTTTGTTTGTTTTTTTTTTATCAGCTGCGATTTGAGCTTACCAAGCCGATAAGACTTACCATTATGACAGAAGTAAACAGTCATCAGCATAGATACCAAGTTGAAAACTGGTATCGTCGGGAATGTCGTTGATGAAAATTTGGAACAACGTAGGTGCAAGGATAGAGCCCAGGGAAACACCCGCATTAATGCAAAAAGATCTAAAAGAGTGACTTTTATTTCGCGATTTGATAAAGAGGATTGAAACGAAAATTTAATCAGAAATACCATAACCTTTCAACTTGTGAAGAAGACCAGCATGTCAAACTCTTTCAAACGCCTTCTAGATATTTAAAGTAACAGATCAAGATTCGCTATTCTTATCTAAAGCTAAACAGACCCTTTCAGCAATAACGGTTAACGCATCAACAGTTAACCTTGGGAAGCTAAAGCCAGATTGCTTGTCTGAAAAAAAGACCCAGCGAGGTGAGATGCCCAAATATTTGGGAGTTGATTAGAAATGCAGTGTGTGTGTGTGTGTGTGTGTGTGTGTGTGTGTGGAGAGAGAGAGAAATAAAACCAAAAAATAATACCGTTCAAAAATTAAAAATAAGAAAATCCGTTTTACAGTCTTTCAGATCACAATCCTATACTTGCTCTTCGGGAAGAGGAATGAAAAACCCCTTTTTATTTCCACGTCACTAGTGTATGGGTATAGGTGACTAAGGATTTTGCCTTTACTCCAAACACTGCAGGATTATCCGTCACAAAGTATCGTATATATATTCTTTTTATTTTCTACAACAGCCATTTATTTCTGCTGATACCATTGATTACAAAGTCGAACACACGTTGTTTGCACAATTCCCAGTGTATAACTCTTCCTATTCTGTCGTACCGTATTTCATATTCCTTTAGAGTAAGTTTGTTATATTTATTTATGATGCGGTTTTTCCTCCACAGGGGTGGCATATACTGCTTTGCAGAGTGTGCCTATTTTTCTTTGATGTAGTTTGTTTTTATTCATTTATTCTGCACTGCCACGAAAGGGATTCTGTTTCCCTTTTTAGGTATCCTCTTATTGTTCGTTTGAAATATCTTCTGTCTGCTTTTAAATACCCTATAGAGGATTTTCTTTCTCAGCTTTTCTTTCCTTCTTGAGTTCTTCACTATACCTGCGTTTGTAGTCATTTTAACTTTTGGGGCACTGTTTCGGGAGGTTTTCATTATATTTTTCGCGCCTTGACTTTGTATTGTTTTAAATACTATAGATTCTATTCCCGATACTGCCGAGTCTTCTATTGTATTCTTTTCTTTTTATTTACAGTCTTCGTGAATTTCTCTTCGTCCTCTTCTTGGCGGCTCCAATGACATTCTTGGTGAACGGTTTCTTCCTTGAATTTTATTGGATGAAGTTGCTGGCTCTTCTTGTAATCTTTTCAACACATTAAAAACAGTTTTTCTGCAAGCATTCAACTATTTCATCATCTCAGAATTCTTCATACCAGTCATTTTCAAAGTGAAAATTTATTGCTTTTTCTTTGAGTCAGTATATTTAATTAAGCTGTAAGCAATAAAACAAAAGAAAGTAAGGAAGCCGTATTCAAAATTTGAATTGAACTGTTATCTAATATCAATGCTTCTATAAAGCAGTGAATGATGTACAATCTCCTCACAGATGAAGAAGAGTTGGATGGTTGATTTTGTTTAGCGGTATATCAAACTCTATGTGTTATTTAATGCCGAAATCCAAATATTTTGAATACAACTGGATGCCTTCAACTACAGATAAAATGTATTGTTGGTCATTTTGCTTTAAAAATGTATTGTTGGTAATTTTTACTATAAATAGGTATTATCGGTAATTTTTTTATATAAAAAGGAATTGCTGGTATTTTTACTATAACAATGTATTTTTATACTTTCATAATGTTGTTTTTATTTGGTCATAGCTGTGGCCCTTGCAGGTGCTACCATCCCGGATCAAGGTGGACCTGGGAACAACAGCAATTAAGAGGTGGTTCTACACGCCTCAAAAACTCCAATCTCTCGATCAGAGGCTTGCTGCTGGATGTAGTTTATCGTCATACCCAGGACTAATAAAGAGACTTGAAACAACAGAAATATCATGGAGTGAGCAACAATGAAGTTCTAAAGACAGTAGAAACAAAAGGACCATTTATGCTTAAAATCAGGAAGCAACAGTTGAAATTTCTTGGGCACATAATGAAGAAAGAGGGTTTGGAAAATTTGATACTCACAAGGCTGACCTAAAGAGGGACAAAAGAAATCAAAGCATAACCTACCTGGCGAGTTTCAATGAATGGATGGCGGAGCGTGGGTTAGGAGATAAAGGCAAAATTTATTAAAAGCGACACAGACAGGAAATTGTGAAGAGCCATGATCGCCAACGTCCTGAAGGGATACGTCGCATAGAAGAACATTTTAATTTATGTCTAAATAATTGGTACATTTTTATGTTTAAATAATAGATAAATAATTATACGGCACCCGCTAAATAAATTGTAATTTTTGTCTATATTTTTTTGATGAAATTATTTACATTATTTACATTGTTCGAACTGTTGCCCTCATCTTTATTGCCATGTTTACGACGTTTCGGCCGTCGTAAATTCTTCAAGTTTCCAATTAAACCCTTTATTTCGTCCTCAAGGACACATGGCCAGTGTTAGTTGGATCCAGTGACTGGATCCAAAGAGTTGGGAATTCAATACCTGGCTACGGCAGTGGTGAACAAAACATTTGGAGAGTTGAGGTAAAAGGGAGGTAAATCAGACATCCGGAAGAGGCATGGCATGTGGAACTAGAACAAACTACCCTCGTGGATGAAATAAAGGGTTCAGTTTGAAATTCCAATCACCTGAAGAAGGCCGGAATGTACAATGGCCGAAACGTCGTGAACATGGCAATAAAGATGAGGACAACAGTCCGAATGATGTAAAGAATTGTAATTTCTTGTTTTCTACATTTTTAATATTCAGGGGATTTTTTCTAAATTTTTTCAGCCAATCTAGTTGCATTTCTTTTAATGTTTCGGGATAATTTTTTTTTTCTTTTTCGTCCCCAGCCCCTCAACCTCCGGCGTCTTCCTCTTTGGGTTGAGGTGACCACTCGGTCCGAACCGAACTTAGGGGTAACTGGCCGTGCGCTCCCTGAGTACCCGTAGATTATTTCGACCGGTCAACTGGTCAAGTCCTGCTCGCTGCCTACGCTATGTTAGTTTTTAGATCCAGTAAGCGGGGTGTTGTCCATACGTTCACGGTCGACTGGGGGTGTGGACACGGCTGTGAGAGTTGGCGGTAGGAAGTTTAGAATGTGGCAAAATAAAACAAGAAATAATATCTGCAGAAGCCAGACAACAATGGGGGAAATATTGACGTCTTTTATATAAGAAGATAACATCAGAACAGAGGTTACAGGGAGAATAAAAACATTTAACATAAATGAGAAAAGAAAAAGAAAAAGACACAATGCATCCAGCGAATTCCCAACAGAGAGAGGGTTTGTGTGTAATAAACGCGTATTGAATTGCCTGGGGTAGGTTTATGACTAGTAGTCCAGTCTCATACAGACTTCTCAGAACAGGGGACAGTCTTCCTTCTCTAATTCTCCCGCAAATTTCTCGTGACTCTCTCGACGACGGTCTCGTTCTCCGAGTCTCTCAACCGTCTTTTTGTAGCACCGCGACCCGTAATGGTCGCCTGCGGGTGTTTACGCACGTGACGACGATGTGCCGACCGATCGCGGTCTCTCTCGTCTCTCTCTCCCGTCTGGCCTCTTCCGTCTCGCTCGACCGTCTGCTTCTTCCGTCTCGCTCGACCGTCTGCCTCCTCTTCAGCATAACTACGCTGGTTTATATAGATAAATCTGTTTGATTATGAATCGACCCTTGGCCCGGCACACGATTATCATGAGTGCCAAAAACTATCCCTTGACATGTAAACCGATTCTCCAATTATTTACCACGTGTTCTTCTCGCTTCCCCAAAAGTATACTTTAAGATATCTAAACATTGATTCAACCTTTTAATCAAAACAAATACTGTTGAACAAAACCAAATATCTCATAGCCCGACTAAGCTCTATTTCTATTTTTAACCGATAAATTTTATTTAGATCATTTTTTCATTCTATTTTCTAATGACCCAGATTTAAAACATCGCCTCCTGCCTGAGATCATGTTTCTCGTCGGTAAACACACATCTTAACCGAAATTGTACTTTGATATATAAGCACCATTTCCACTTCCAGTCAATAAAAGTTATATTTGCGTGTGTGCATTCAAGTGAGTGTATATGTGTATATCTCTCTCTCTTACACCAGCCTCCTTTAGCCCTGGAAATCTTTCTTTCGTTGTTTTTAAACATGCGGTTTTGTATAATCTTGCGTTATTATTACGCTTAATGCTGAAAAGTTCTCGCCTCGGCCCATTTACTCAAATCTAACCAAATGAACAAAATTTGGGGGGTCCTTCTTGGTCGGGCCGAGAACTTTTCAGTACCTCCTTTATTATTATAATGTATTCATTGAGTTTGAATACGAAGCGTATCTGTTCGTTTTCACAAGAGATCTCGTAAAAACTTTTCTCAATGAACCAGCATTCTCCTCATTATTTTCCTGATTTTAGTAAATGCTCTCGTTTAATAATAAAAATTAAAACTCTAATTACATTGTAGAAAACTGTCTGAGGACTCAGAAAAGTTAGACAATGTTTCCTTAATACCAGCTGAATAGGTTTTAGCGCTAAAATACCGTAACCATCAACTGAAGTAGACATATAGTACTTTATTATAACGATAAGTAGTCTACCAAAGCGGTGGCTAGGAACAGATTTTACAAACATAAAAATACAAGTGCTTTAGAAGCCTTTCAGATTTTTAATTCAGGAAGAGAAAGGGAGATGATAGAAGAAAAGGAAAAAACATGATGTCACAGAATTCTTTAGGGTTGCTTATCTTATGTTCATGTACTGTACAGGCTTCCGTAATTCTCTCTTTACTTTCAACCAAAAATCACTTTAATTCACTCCCCCAACGTACTTTGTAAGAGATTACTTCCTGTGCGACGAGACAATTCAAGTTCATAAAAACCTTCAGGTGGGACCATTCAAAGAAAACCAAGATTCACTATTGATTTTCACACTGTTCACTACTTTTTTAAAGAAATTCAATGCACAGACTAATTTCGCCTTAATAAAGTTATACGCACTTTTTATATAGTTAATATTCAATGCACAGACAAAGCGTAACAAAGTTCTATCTAACCTTCCTGGTAGAGGCTTATACCTTGTTTCCTGTTTAGGATAGGGTTTCTGGTTCCTTCTCAAGTCTCTTTCATTTTTCTTGCGTCTTAGTTGTATTATCACCTTACTTGGGGTGAATTGATTAAAAAAAAAAATTCATATAGTTAATATTGCTAATGACCCCTGGCAAACATTTAATTAATTTTACAAAAATCACTCGTTTTCTTCAGATAGAGTGGGTGCAGACAGAGAAAGTGTTGACATAAGAATCAAGGCGATTCTTTTGTCTACATTGCATGGTGATTGCCAATTAATTTCACACCTCAAGCTATCTTCAGATAATTTCTCACAACTTCTTTTGCGGTGTCTATGTATATAGCCGACTGTGGGAGTAAGAGATGCGAAGGAAGGAGGAAAATGGCCTTTACCACTTCTTTTGTTTACTTTAGGGTATTTAGAATCATGTCCTTTGCTTTGCTTACTTTTTATTTTATGTATTTATATATTATATATTATATCTCTATCTATAAAAGGCAAGATGTGTGTGTGTGTGTGTGTGTGTGTGTGTGTGTGTGTGTGTGTGTGTGTGTGTGTGTGTGTGTGTGTGTGTGTGTGTGTGTGTGTGTGTGTGTAACGAATGCACGACCGCAATTTTCGACGGATTTGCACCAAAATGTACATGCACATGCTCCAAGTTAGCGGGAAGCCCAAGACCGACTTTGCATTTCCCAACTCCCATCGATAGTGGAAATAATCGAATTTTTTCATGCTTCTATGGCAGTTTTCATGTATTTTGCGGCCATTTTCTACTGGCCAGAGTGAGAGCCTATAGTTGGCTGTCACGAATAGACAGGAAGATTCTATTGGCCAGCGTAAGAGCCAACAGCTGACTGACACGATTGACAAGATTCAAATTAATAAAAGAGCTCCGGAAAACATACTGGTCCTAAAGAGAATATTCAAAGAAGAATGAAGTAAAATAACAACGGGAACATGCAAATCATTGATTAAAAGCTACAGAAAGAGACTGATTGCTGTTGAATTGACTAAGGGATATGGTACAAAGTATTAAATAGATATTATGATGTTGTACGAATACTTTTTTCACCTCCAAATTTTTTAATTTCATATAATTTCATTAATATAACAAATTTTTCTGATTTTTTTTATGCCTATTGCAGCATTATGCCATGGCATACAAATAGTGTATGGATTATAAAATGCTTTTATAAAATGTATGTTAAATAAAAAGTTCATGGTGTACGAATATTTCTTTCCCCCTACTATCTATCTATATATATATATATATATATATATATATATTCAATTGAAAATTTAAAGTAGAATAAGTTATTCAATTATTTTCACACATGTCTGCATTTCATCTTAAATTAAAATAAGAAATGCCATGTATAAATACTGTGTCATTTTCGAACTTAACAAAGTCTGTGAAACTAGATATATTTATCTTGGCATTAAAAATATTTGTTGGATTAAATAATTTAGTTTGTTGAAGACTGAAGGAATAAAAATGTTTGCCTTGCAAAATTATTCAATTCGTCTACAAAAAAAGAAAGTAAAAGAAGAAAGCAAATATAGTATAAATCCAAAGGTGTTTTACAAACATTTTTTTCTTTTTTTCATACATCAGTTCATTCTTATGAAGACAGTTTTCGTACGACGGGGAATAATCTTAATTTATATCTGATTTTTACAAGTTTTTCTTCACAAACACTACATCTGATTTATTGCACAAAGTTGCATTTCTCATGTTTGTGATGAGGACAGTCAAAAAGGTTAAAACCAAGACTTTTCTAAAATGAAACCAACGAGGAACACTTTACTAGTGTCACTGAATGTTTACAAGTTGCACATATGTCAAACGAAGCAGCATATGCTAAGTCAATCACTGGTAGAATCACTGATAATACTATGTATTCTTGTTTTGTACTGATACAGGCGAAACGATATTGCTCTTTGTTTATTCTGTTGGTAAATCAACCTACAACTATCTATTCTAGGCGTATGGATCGTACTCTTCTCTTTGCCATCGCTCTCTCTCTATTAATCTCTCCCACACACACCCACTCTCTCTCTCTCTCTTCCCCGCAATCTCTTTCTCTCTCTCTCTCCCTCTTCCCTTCTATCTATCACTTTCTGTGACTCTCACATATATATATATATATATATATATATATATATATACCCTTTATCGCTTTCTTTTTTGGCTTATGGCCATATCATATTGAAAAAGATACTTCTCGTACGATCACCGAATTTTACCAACGTCGAGCTTGGTCAGTGCCGAGATAGGAATGCCAGGTGCAATAAGCGCGGACGCGCGGGTGGTGTAATGGACAACGGTTCGGAATTTGAACTCGAAGACTCGAGTTCCAATTCTAGTCGGGTTGGTTATATTCACTTTGGCGCAAATACCCTTCTCGCCCCACTTATGGGTTAGTTATTAGGATTTGTATCTGTAAAACTTTATTATCTCACCTAAAGATAAAGAAAAGACTCAAGGCGACGGAGATGTGGTTCTACAGAAGGATGCTAAGGATATCATGGTCCGAGCGTGTGAGCAACGATGAAGTCTTAGAGAGAATGCAAACAAGGAGGAGGCTTATATTTAACATCAGGAAGAGGCAGCTGAAGTTTCTGGGACACATAATGAGGATGGAGGGCCTGGAGAATCTGATATTCACGGGTCGAATAGAAGGAAAGAGAGACAAAGGAAAGCAACACATGACATATCTAGCGGGCTTAAGTAAGTGGATGACAGAATGTGGTCTGGAGGAGGTGACAGGGGGGAACGAACTTGTTGAGAGCTTCAAGGGATAGAGGGAGGTGGGAAGCCATGATCGCCTACGTCCTGAAAGGACATGGCGCATAAAAAGAAGAAGTTTTGAATAACTTTATTCTAATTCTTATTTTTACTTCTAACCCCCTCCTATTCATCTCTACGCTTTTTTTCTTCTGCTTTCGTCCTTTTTTTTTTTGTAGTTCTATGCTTTCTCGCAATATTTTATTCTCTCTTTCTTTCTTTCTTTATTTTTTTCTCTCTCTGGCTAACTTCCACCACTTACAATTTTTTTAGTACAAAGGAATCAGTTTAGTCTCATTATAAACAGCTACGATCCAAGTTTTGACACCTTGCCCGGCGAAGATAGGTACTTCAACTAGAAAGAAATAGACATATAATTTCTTCTTATTCTTCTTTCTTTTTATTCATTATCTATTTCCATTTTCTTTCTATATTTTCTTATTTGATTTGTCGCCTTTGTTTCTCTGTTTTATTCTTATTTTTACTTCTAACTCCCCCCCCATTCATTTCTACGCTTTTTTTTTTCTTCTGCTTTCATCCTTTTTTGTAGTTGCTTTCTCACAATATTTTATTCTCTCTTTCTTTCCTTTTTTTTCTCTCTGGTTAACTTCTACCACTTTTCTAATTATACCTCCTACTCTCTCTCTCTCTCTCTCTCTCTCTCTTTCTCTATCGAGTTATATTCTTGTCTTATCTGTTTAGTGGATGCGTGTGTGCGTGCGTTCTGGTGTTCTTTGTTTCTTCCTTTTGCAGTCTGTTGATACTGCAGAAATGAATAAGACCCCTCTTCTTCCTCTCTCTCTCTCACTCTCTCTCTCATTATAACCTTCTTTCTTTCTTTCTTTTATGGCGGACTTCTGACTCCATTCCAACACATTCTTATCTGTCTCACCCAACTTCTATTTCCGAGTGTATCTATGCATCTACCGATTTAACTTCAGCATAAAAAAGCAACTCTTACCCTTCAATACTTTCTTCCTTACCGCCTGCTATCGACACGTCTATCGACTGCTACTTCACATGCTCTAACATGAGCTATCTTTCACATATAAATAAACGTTTTCATTCTTTCTCGTACTCTCTGAAAACAAAAAGTGCTCTTGGGTGCATAAAAATTCGGGCATCCAGTTAAGTTCTCGGCAACATTTCTCTTTAGTTGCAGATCATTTTGACTTTATGAATCGTTTGTCGAAAAATAATTACGGGTGGATAGAAAGCATAAATTCAAGAAATAAGAGAAACGCATTCAAACCTACCTGTTATTTAATTTAATTTAATATGTAATATTTGTTATTTATGAGTAAGTTCTGAAAACTTCTCGGCTTAACCCATTTCTCAAAACCTGAATCTTACATAAGGATTTAGAAGGTATGGCTGATAATATTTTAGCACACTCTAATTGTTGTTGTTGTTGTTGTTTATTATCTTCTTACAACTGATAACAATGTTTAATCCAAAACATCATCAGCAAAAACTCGACAAAAAAGGAAACTCTTGTAAATATGTTTTCCAACGGCTATTCAATGAGTTATTCATGTTTCAGTGCTTGTTTTAATGTTGAACAAGTTGCTGCCTTCAGTGGTATTCGTTTGCAAAGTGCTGCCTTTGTTTATTGAATTTATGCTTTCCATTCATCCGTAGTTATTCTTTGGCGATGGTTTCACCAAGTCAAAATGATATGCAACTTCCGGTGACTGAAATCGAATGATTGCAAGTTTCCTCTTGTTCAGTTGCAGTCCGAGTTCAGTTAAACATAAAACATCAAATTCCGTGCCAGGTAATACGTTTCAACTACAAAAAATATCAATAGAATGTAACTCTCTGAAACCAATGGGAGAACTAAGCAAATATTAGCCTTTTCAGAAAGCAATTACCTTTAGAAGAAAGGATATAAAACCAAATATAACGTAATCACGTTCATTTTCAACAACTTCAGTGAAACGGGGAGGCAAATTTGCAATTCCTCGTTTGAATAAATCTGAGTTTTTCCCCGAAAAAAAGTGATTGAAAATAACAACTTTTGCTTTGTTTTTTAATATTCTGCCACTTAGGAAATGTTCTAGTGATAGAAACAATGAAAATCTGAGAATTTAGTTTGGTTTGTTTAGTCTCTTTAACGGCATATCAACTCTATGGGTCATTTAATGCTGAAAATTAATTATCTTGGAAACTTTTGTAATTTCTTCTTTTTTTTTTTACTATTAAAACCTATTGCTTGAAATTATATTACTATTAAAATCTAGTGATGGAAATCTCGTTCTTTTACTATTAAAATCTAGTGCTGGAAAAAAAATTTACTATTAAAATCTAGTGCTGGAATTTTATTACTATTAAAATTTACTGCTGGAAATTTTTATTTTTTTACCATTAAAATCTAGTGCTGGAATTTTTTTATTATTAAAATCTATTTCTGGAAATATTTTTTTCTACTATTAAAATCTATTGGTGCTATTTTTTCTATAAAATGTATTTTTATGCTTTCATAGTGATTGGATCCCAGTTTGGAGTTTCACTATTTGCCCATAACTGGAACATCCTAAAATATGCTACCACCACGGGTAAGGGTGAACCTGGGAACAACAGCAATTAAGAAGTGGTTCCAGGCTCCTCAAAAAACCCAATCTCCCGATCAGAGGCCTTGCTGCTAAATGTTGTTTATTATCATACCCAGGACGAAAAATCTGAAAGTGTTTAATCCAGTGAGTGTTTCCTTGCATTGTCATACTGGAGAATAATACCTTTTCTGTTTAACATAGCAGGATACTTTCCACATGATGCTTCGTTTACCCGATCAGGTTTCTGACAATAAACACTTGTCCTTCTATGTTCCAGGAGCTCGTAATGAATGACACCTTTTATATTCCATCAGATACAAAACAATGTATTCTTTGGATGGAATCCTACTTTTAGTTTTGGTACTGGTTTTCCATTGTGTAATAACCAGTGCCTTTCTCGTTTTCTCTTGACATGCCAAACCCATTTTTCAGCACCTGTAACAATGCGAAGCAAAAATGAAAGGTTGGCATTCCTGGTTGAAAGACCGCTGCTGCGGGTGGAACGTTGTGTTTAGTTTTTAAACGAAAACTCCTGAGGAACAACAAATTCATATTTTCAAGTTTTCCCAACTCGCTTGGGATGTTCATAGATAGTTGAATTTAAGTTTTTTTTTTTTTTTTTAGGGGAGGGGGTTGCGCCAAATCTCTGTTGCTTTAACGTTGATCCAATTCAGCAGTCTTCTATAAAATTTCTTCATTCAAAGTGGGTCGTCTTCCAAGGCGAAAATTGTCGTATATGTCACAATCTCTTTTTAACTACATCTGATTGTCCAACCCTTCGGAGCGTCTTTACGCACGACACAAATGATTTAGAATGCCTCTGCAGAACTACTAATCTTTCAGAACTCAAGCAGTAAGCAAAGGCGAATATGTTGTACTTTAAAGTTATCATCCTCAATGGATTTAAACTTTGAAATACGCTATAAACGAGATAAACAATGCATAATGTTGTTTTCCCATACCCCGCTCTACAGATTTATATCTCAATGTCCTTGTATTTACTTAGTTTCTCAAGGGTTTTCAAATATGTGGTTTTGTCAGTTTGCGTCGCAACATCTATCAGGAAACATTTATTTTCAACATGATTTTTCATAATTATATCTGGTCGATTTGCCTATATTTCCCCATCAGTCTGAAAGCCGAAATTCCAGAGGAATGTAAACTCATCCTTCTGTACTACAGGTGATGAGTTATGTTCCCATTTTGCGTGGGAGATTTAATGCGCGACATGTTGTCCAAGGTATGCCAGTATGCCGCACATTCAACCTCCCCAACAATTAGAGAATCAGTGCCAGTATATTATTATGTTATAATTCTGCGTATCCCTTAGCTTCTTAGTCAGTTAGCACGGATGTGACGCCCTGTCAATACGTCATTTCGTTTTGATCGCGAGGAAAGGCAGAAAAGACATATGAGAGACGCTGTTTTGTTTCAGTAAGAAAAATAAAGAAAGGAGAGAAAGAGAGAGACGATGTAAGAGGTGATAACACTCTCATATGTTTAACGTTTCCTTCAGTGAAATGGAAAAATTTGTCAATTTTAAATCTTTTCATTTGTATCCTCTTTCTTATTTGAATAATGCCCTGTATTCATAATTATGATTTTTATTCCAATATTTTGTTAAGCTGTTAAGCTCAAATATTTAACGCTGCAAAAGAGGAAATTCCACAGGTATTTTATAGTTGTAGAACTTGTAAAGAGCTTATTCAATCATTAACTTAAGAATTATGATTATGAATCCACCTCTTCTCCCCCAGCTATGTGTTAATTAGTAAGACTTGTATCAGTAAATTATTATTACCGAGAAAAAAATTATAATCTAAAAATATTTTCTGTCCTTAAATAATCTGAATATGATTGATAATCCATAAAATACAAATGAATCTATTGGTCGAAACAGATCTGGCCACTCAAGGCCAAAACATTCGTCAGAGGTGTAACAACTGGGACACTATCCTCACATGCGCCACCTACTGGTCGTCATACGCTTTTTTATTGCTATTCTGAATGGTCGTTACTTTTGACATTGGTCCATGTTATTCCTGCTTGAATTATCGGGGATAACGTAGAGCTACTTTGATCCTGAAGACGTCTTCCGTTGAGTAGTTGAAACATAGGTAATTTCGAGCTTGGTTAGGGTTAGGATAGATTTTCGGTGTTGGAATTAGAACAAAAAGATTGAAATATATTTTGCTAAAAAAACGGCAAACTATTCATCTTTTCTACAAACTATGTTTTTCCTCCCCAGTATTTGATTGGCCTCGTCAAGTGTTCAGAATTCTGGAAGTTTTGTTAATGGTGCTCTGGAAGAAAAAAGAACTGGTTCCAATCTGTGTTCGTTCTAATATGGTCACGTGATTGGGGAAACGACAGCTATGTCTGCCAGCTCGCAAAACTAACATGAAAAGATCTTTCTCCTAATCCAAATCACAAACTCGGGTCTTTCACTCTAAATCTTATCACCAATAACTCAAAATAGCTACATTTTTTCATGCATTTTGCTGTCCTAATTTGATAAGATGAATCAGCGAAATCAAATTATTAATCTTATCCTGACAAGCTTTTGTTTATTGCTACTATGAAAAGAATATGGTCACTTGACTTAGTTTTTCTTCTAGGCCTAGTTTTTCGGTTTAAGAATTACTTCTCGAAAATCTTTTACTCTAGAAAAAGATTTCCTTAAAATCAACGTGATTTGGGGCACTTAGCAGTTTAAGAAAATAACTTTTAATCAGGAATTCCTGTTTTCCTAGAATCAATCTACTGTTGAGTTCATCTTGGGCAGTGGGTAGCCTACAGGTGAAATTTCCTCAACTTAAAATTGGGTTCACTCTCTTGAGAGTCTGGCATGCAAATTCACTTATCAATGTTAATTAACTTTTTATTTCTTTATTCTTCATTGAACAATGTTATATAAGAGAAGAGAAACACTTTTCACCCCATCAAACCAGATTCACTTTCCAAGCCCATAACCGCTACACCACTCGCACCTCCACCCTAACCTTTAGGATAAAGAAAAAAGATTTTTTTAGTATCCATTTTAAGGCGTATCTCGGATATAGTAGAGTAGAAATTTTGCCATTGAAGTAACTGAAAACTTATTTAGTGATATCTGTTGGTTAATTCTCTCCATATGATCGTGCAGAGCTTCCGAACCTGTATATTTTTCTGACAAGATTTCTCGAATATTCAGGCCAGTAGATGTTGTTGAAAAAATACAGTTTAATTAAAATAAATAAAAAAAACAGAGCATTTACTCGAATATGCGTAACTATCAAAAATAGCATTTAAACAAAATAAATTAAATACTCACATATATATCGGACTATTGTCCTCATCTTTGTCGCCATATTTATCACTAGGTTTCGGCCGTTTCCGACCTTCTTCAGGTGATTGGAATGTCGAATTGAACCCTTTATTTCGCTCACTAGGGTAGACTGTTCTAGTTCCACGTGCCATATCTAATGGAGGTCAGTTTTCAGTTATCTCCTGTTAATCCCCTCACCAAGTTCTCCACCACCTTAACCAGGTATTTGAACTCACACTCTTTGGATCTAACTAACGCCTTTATCCACTGTGCCATGTGTCCTTGAGAACATCTGTGCATGCATTTCTGGATATTATAAATGTCTTCAGCAACCATTTTTTACCAGTTCTCAAATTGCAATTTTGCTGTTATCATTTCATGTTTTTACCAGAACTCATATTGCAATATTTTGTTGTTATTATCGCTTTTCTCTGGCACTCCTTATTAGACATGGCACATGTAACTAGAACAGTCTACCCCAGTGAGCGAAATAAAGGGTTCAGTTCGACATTCCAACCACCCGAAGAAGGCCGGAGCGTATAACAGCCGAAACGTTGTAATGAATATGGCGACAAAGACGAGGACAATAGTCGGAATAATGTAAATAGTGTACATAATACCTCATCTCAGAAATATAGACAGATACTAAAAATAAATTGTTCAAAGATCTGTAGTTAAGAATGGATATTGAGGCCAAATTGAATGTGGTGGAGTTCTTGGATGTAAAAATTTAATCAGAGCCGCGAGACAAGCGATTACCGTCAAGCTTTCCCGGGGTTCTGCTCACTTATGATGAATGGTGATAGTACCCGGGTTCTGCTCACGATGAATGGTGATAGTACCCGGGTTCTGCTCACGATGAATGGTGATAGTACCCGGGTTCTGCTCACGATGAATGGTGATAGTACCCGGGTTCTGCTCACGATGAATGGTGATAGTACCCGGGTTCTGCTCACGATGAATGGTGATAGTACCCGTCTCGTTACAGTGGCTGATACACAGGCTGTAGTAAGTTCCTTCTTCAATGAATGCCTCTCGAGTATGATCAAATGATCGTCTAGAAAACGTGTGCGTAACCCTTAACTAAATAAACATACGCCCCTACAACTAAATTACTCGGTCAGTGTAAAGGTTACTTAGAGATATTAAAGAGTTTATTCCTGCGAACTGAATAGGCTCTTACCCTAAACAATATTTGGCAATCTTTAATTTTCATGCCCCCCCCCTTCCAAAAAAATGGTGTGCCAAATAACAGTTTCCCTTGACACTGCTATTATTTTCTACTACCTTCACTCCCTCGGTAATGTTTATTTACAAGATTATAAAATATATGAACCAGATATGTGATATTTATTATTTACCTTTTATAAAAAATTATTATTTACCATCTTATAAAGAAATAAATCTGAATAAGAAATCTTTTAAATTCAAAAAAAATTTTAAATTACAAAATTACCAAAATATGTAAACTGTACATGTGGAAGTAGAAAATACTGTAGATACACAAATCGGAACAAGAAATAGTTAATTATATTTACTTTTAATCCAATGCAAAGTGTGCCAATAAATATTTTCTTAGCATTTTGATAACACTTTTGATCTGGCATTTAATAATTTATGTGGCGCTGGGTATGTTGTAATTCCCCGTTTCTCCTTTACGCAAGACCTACAAAATTTATAACTGGTCGCCTTTTTTAATATTTGTGCTCATTTTGTATGCTTTGTGTGGTTCTACTATTAAATCAGTTGTAATTAAAGAAAAACGAGAATTATTTTTTACCTGTCCCCATAAATAGATTACATTGTAAAATAGAAATTTCAGAATTTCGATATTGATCTATTACATTCAATCTCTTCTATTTAGATTGAAGTTGTGCAATTTTGTGTGTAATATTTAAAATCTACATTTGCTTGTTCTCATTCGACTGAAGACACACTATATTGAATTATTATGAATCAATTCACCAGTGAAAAGTAAGAGTTAACTGGGTCAGCAGACGCAATCACGTGATTTTGTAGTTTTGGGCAGGTAAATTATGTCGTGAAACCATGAAAAAATAGAGAAAGTGGAAAAAGGGGGGACGGTAGGAGTAACTTTAAAATTGAAAATACCTGAATAAGTAGTTTGTAAGAAAAAACGTCTCACCTGTGGCCTTGAGTTTTTCCCGTGTGTTTTCTGCTTCTTCAAATAATATAAGTAGGTTTTGTCTATTTTTCGTAGTTCGATAGCTCGTCTTGCATTTAAAAAAGATTAAATTTCATTTAAGTTCTAAATATTCAAGCATTCAAGCGATAAAAATGACAACAGATTTTTTTTTACACTAATATATATTTATCTAACGATGTCTACTTTAGTTCAAGGTCCTATCAGGTTGTGCTAAATTGTTCTTTGTTAAAGAAGAAAGGGCTCTACAGGCTAATGGGAGAAAATGGATCTAAGATTGAAGGTGAAAAGGGGATACAGAAGTCAAAAGGGAAATAAATATACATGGTTTGGTATGATCCATTTAAACGGCGGGAAAAAAGCAAACACAACAAACGGTTAAAAAACAAGAAAAAAGTTTTTACTCTAGTTTTCTGCTTATTATATACAAAAACTATCAAATATTTTAATTATTTTAACATTATAAAAATAAAGAAAAAAGAAACATTGTTCACTGTTCGAAGAGATGTAAATAGATTAATGAAAACTTTCAGGATCAAGTGCCACTTAGCCGGAATTTATGGAGTTCCACTCGTAGGCTTACATAGGCAAAGTCACAGTTAGAATCGTCATTTCGAGCTACCCGTTGATGGGTACGCTCTATCTCTGATATTGAGCACTTTATCCCATTGGTGGAGATGTAGAGAGGCAGAGTCATTTGCGAGCCGCGCGTCGTGATGTAGAGATGATCAGAGGGGTGGTAGAAGAGAGTTTGTGTTCTTACTGTCCGAAAGAATGATTTGAGCTGTCGTGGGAGGAGACAGATATAGCTGCGTATATATCCCAAGTGTTAACTACCTAATTTCACATCGTACTAAGTGAATCCGTGAATAAATAACCGAATATAGTACTGACAATATTCGTGTTTTCATTTCTAACTGTGGCGTTATTTTCGCTTCAACCTCTCTTGTGAACATACACTGGACCTTTCCCAGTTTTGTGCACACGACAAATAAACAAGAATACGTAAATTTCTATGGAAATAAAAAAATAAAAATGAACTCGGAAATATTTTAAAAGCAATAACAATAATAAATATAAATTTCTCAATTGGAATAGCAAAAGACGCCTTTCAAAACCTAAAGAAAGTATTAAGAAACAGGAAAATGTATTTAGAAACACAAAAATGAGTGCTGAACTGTTATGTAATACCAATCCTCCTATATAACAGTGAATGCTGGACAATTTCCTAGAAATGAAGAGACTTGAGGCAACAGAGATGTGGTTTAACAGAACGTAGCTGAGTATACTAAACACCGAGCATTTGAACAATGAAGAAGTTTTAAGGAAAATAAGAACAAAAATAACTAGTAATCTTTTTGCTATGTTCCATTTCGGAAATAAAAAGCTACTGTAATTTTATCTACAACAAATTGTAATTATTATTATAACCAAACGGTGCCATTAACAAGAATAACAAACCACTTCCCCAACACAAAGAAAAATTGGACTTTGCTTCTACAGAAGGATGCTGAGAATACCAGGGACGGAGCGTTGAGCGTGTAAGTAACGAGGAAGTCGAAACAAAAAACGTCACTTAGAATAAAAAAGAGACAGCTGAAATTCCTGGGACACGCAATGAGGAAAGCGGACATGAAGAATTCGACACTCACAGGCAGGCAAAGGAAAAATTGAAACAGAGAGTAACGTACTTAACGAGCGTGTATAAATGCATGGCAAAACATAGAATGGGGGAGATAGTAAAAAAAAAAAAATAGTCATTGCTAAAAGCTACAAAGAATAGGAAGTTGTGGATAGTCCACGTCCAGAAGGGACATAGCACATAAAATAAGAAGATGCATTTGAACTAAAAAAAAAATGCCCAAAGTTTTTCGAAATCTTATAAGAATTCGAATTTAATTTCGGATCAATATGATCCATAAATTTGTAGGACACGTAAGACAAACAAAATGAATAGTGGATATTTTATACTTAAAAACAAATAAAAAATTTACAAGTTGAAGTAGCATAGCAGCGTTTGTAATTTGTCGTAATCAAAATTAATATAGTAAACTAACTGTCGTAAAATTTAAAACTGCAAGTTTTTTCTTCAAAGATATTTTTAAGTTAATTTTTTGCGAATATGTTTTTCTACCATATACGGTTTTTCTTATTTGAAGTTTTCATAGAAATGTACTTGTCTCTGATATTAAAAAAAAGTACCTATATTTTAGTAAATGTCATTACTCATAATTTACAGAAAAAGGAAGTACACGCGTATCTTTCAGAAGATAGTATGTAGTTTCAGTTGTTGGTAAGTCTTTTGAACGCCAGACAATTTCACTTATACCTTTGCTAATTGACGAGTTGCTTAGCGTAGACTTGTATAGACAAACTGTTTTGTGGGGACTGACTAAGACCTGTTGCAAAGTATCGCATTTACCTGTTTTTACGAGATACAACGTCAGTTGTTTTACTCAAACCAACAGCGATTTGATGAAAATTCTCTTCACAGTGTTTTATTCTAAATCCTTTATTTGAAAGACTTTTATTAAAAACTACTGTTATATATATATATATATATATATATATATATATATATATATTATATATATATATAAAATTTTCAAAAATATGATTCCATCGCTACGTAAAATTTCTCATGTTTCTAAAAGCTGTCTCATCCTCAAGCAAATTTTGGAAATTGCCTCTGAGTGGTGACTTCAGTATTCACTTTTATATTTACATACGCTCTATCTCTGATATTGAGCACTTTATCCCATAAATATAGCGCACCTTAAAACTATATTTCTTCATATATATATATAAGAAATAATGTCGGCTAAAAATCATTTCAAAAAATTACTGTTGTTTACGTTTCTAGTACAAAACTGAAGCTAGCAGATATAGATGTGTAGAAGTCACAACGAGAAACGTGCTTTCCTTAAATAGGTAATTCAGACCTTACTCTGTCAGGCTGGTCGCCGCAACCGAACTGGTAAATGCACACTTTGGTGGATTCCTTAATGGAAAAACGAGATGCAAGTTCGAGTACTGTAGGAGGCAGAATTTTTCTTTCGGCTGGTTTCCACCGTTTAATAAAATAAAAACCAGAGATAGCAACTAAAACAGGTACACTCACTAAAATAATGTTTATAAGAAGAAATGTATATGTGTGTGTATGTGTGTGTGCGTATGTGCATTGACATGCTCTCTGTGTGGCTATATGAAATTAAAATTTACACGACAGCCATTATTATTATCATCATTATTATTATTACGGTATCCGCACCTCCCTACACACTTAAAAGACAAAAAAAAAGATTCCTGACACCTTAGTGAAATAAAAAGTTTTCCCGCTTCAGTTTTTTTATAATATTCGAGCGTCTTCCATTTCATGCTAATTTAACTACAAAAAATATATATATTTTTAAAAATTAGTAAAAAGAAATTAGATAAAAATCCAAAAAGGTATTTTCATCTGAATTTAACTCTAGTGGTAAACGAATACTATAAGCTTACATTTGTTTTTGTTTTTTATTATTATTATTATTTCTCAGACTATCTTTTTCTGGCTAATTCTATCTGGTACAGTAGCCCAGGCAAACTGCTGGATACGAGAAACTTCATAAACTATTTTTAGAACATGCTATACTTTCCAGAGTGAAGCGTTTAAGCTGAGATATTAAGGTTAAGGTGTTCTTCTGTTGTTTAACTATTGCTATCTATTTGTAGAGAAATCAAAAGGCTTAGTTCTACGTGATTTATATTTTCAAAATTTTACGGACACTCTTATGGTGAAATAAATTCTATCATAGTTTTATGATTTTTTTAAACAAAAGCAATATTACAATCTTGGCCTAAATAATTTTAACGCAAGAATTAAATTATCGCCATAAAAACATGCTTTCTCTAATATAACTTCCAATTTCAGATGTTATGTTTAAAAAAAAATCTTAGAAAGGGGAAATAAGCAACTTTTTACAAAATAATAAAATGACAGATTTTGATTTTAATCCACAAAAACGTTTATCACTTTATAATTAAGTAAATCTATATAAAAATCTGATTTCTGTCTGTATGTATGTTTGTTACCGTGAAGCAAGAAAAACAGCACATCGTAGCATAATATTTGTTAGAGCAAAACCATTAGATTGCTCGAGACTTGAATAATAAAGCAATTTCCAGTGAAAACGATTAGCACTTTACGAGTAATCTTTAATTAAGTATGATTTTATGAGAATAAAAAAATATGTTCAAAGGAAGTAACTCCTGTGTTGCTAATTACAGATTTAAAAATATAAAAATGCTTGCCGATATTTTAAAATAACCAATAATAATAAGTTTAGTGATAACCAACATTTTCAAATAATTAGCGTATATGTTCTATAAGTAGACACCGTGCAGAGACCGCTGGTATCGCATTTAAACGAGTAGATGTAGATTACCAGATAAAAGGAGGTATTAGTCATCTGCAGAAATTTTAATGAAGATTATTAGCAGATAAATATTATCAAGATACTAGATTCTGACCGTAAAATAAAATTACGAATACACTTGAATTTTTTATTATATTTTTAGATATATTAAATGAACGATATGTTTTCGAGAAATGTTAAACAAAAAAAATAATGACATTCAAAAATTTTTTAAATGTTTTATTTGTTCTTCCTTTTTTTCTTTTTATTTTGATTTCATTAATCTTTTACGATTCAAATAAGACTACTTTAAGGTTATGCCAAAGCAATTTTATTCATATTGCTGAAATGAAAATGTAATTTTATTCTTAATTAAATGTAATAAACTTAACACATGTAATAAAATCTAAAAAAAAACAATATAAACATTTAAAAAAAAATAACTAAAGAATTCAAAAAAGTAAAATAAACAAAATTAATTAAATAATTAATTAATTTATAATAAATAAAGTAAAATATAAATAAAAAAAATAATTAAAATAAATGTAATAAAATTCAAAGGATGATAAATCATTATTCGTTGTTTTAAATAAGCTTAACGCGCCTATACTATTCTAAAAAAGAAACAAATAAGTTTAACGCATCAATATTATTCTAAAAAGAAGCAACATGAGAAAATATTTAAAAAGAAACAAAGTGAATCAGAAATAATCACATTCTTTTTCTTCTATGTGCCACATCCATTAGGAATATGGACTCTCATGGCCCTTCTTATTCCTTGTGACACTTAGCAGTTGTTCTTCCTTTGCTAAGACTCCCATCCCTGTTCAGCCATCCATACATACAAACTTATCAGGTAGGTAGCTCGCAGCTTTCCCATATTTCTTCTGCCTTCAGTATGCCCTCCGAACGTTCAGTTTTTATTAAAAAGAAACTTCTGTACTTGGTTGATCTTGAAACCTCCAATTCGTAGCTCACATCCTGGCCTGCTCCTCTTGTTGACAACTATACTTCAGACAATGGCGATTACGTTTAGCATGAAACAAACTGACGCCTTTGGGTGTTGACTCAAATGTCCACTTTTATATTTACATACGCTCTATCCCTGATATTGAGCATTTTAGCCTATAAATGTAGCATACCTTAAACTATATTTTATCATATATATATATATATATATATATATATATATATTGTCATCTACAGACAGATTGTTTCGATGTATCACAGCTCTTCAGTGTAGCTAGACGTCCGATTGCTTCAAGCCGGGATAGAAACCCGATCGATTTGGCATATATATATATATCAAGTCATCCCATAAGTTTTGTCCGAATTTTGAATAAAGAAAACAAGTGACCAAATGTTACATTTAATTACAGATTCAATCAACAATGTATTTTCCCTCATTATCTATGACTTCCTTCCATCTATTAACAAGCTTACTAATTCCATTACTGTAAAATTCTTTTGGCTTTGATTCGAAGAACTCACAAATGTCAGTTATAACCTCTTCCTGTGTTACAAAAGCTGTTTCTTCCAAATGATTCTGTAAGCTACAAAACAAATGGTAGTCTGAAGGAGCAAGATCGGGAGAATAAGGTGGATGAGGAATTTTCTCCCAACCAAGTTCTTCGATCTTTTGTGACGTGATTCTTGCTGTGTCGGGTCGCGCATTGTCCTGATGAAACATCACCTCTTTTCGATTCACTAGAGCAGGTCTTTTTTCCTCAAAGCTTGATTCAAACGCTCTAATTGCTGACAGCATATTTGAGCATTAATTGTTGCATTAGGTGGTAAGAATTCAAAGTGGATTATTCCTTGGCGATCCCACCAGATTGAAAGAAGAGCCTTTTGTCCATGAAGTTCCCTTCTCGGCTGTGGCTTGGGTCCTTCCCCTTTACCAAGCCACTGTCTACGACGCTTAACATTTCGATAAAAGATCCATTTTTCGTCGCCAGTCAGAAGTCTATCCAAAAAAGGTGAAACATGTTGGCGAGAATGGAGAGAAGAGCAGATGTCAACTCGGGATTTGAGGTTGTTTTCAGACAATTCATGAGGCACCCATTTTCCAAGTTTAGGAACTTTTCCAAGTTTAGGAACTTTTCCAAGTTGTTGAAGATGACGATGAACAGTTATATGGTTTGAACTGTGAACCACTGCCAATACCTCAACTGATAAAGCAGGATTTTCTTCAAGGGCTGCTTCAAGAAGCTTTTCATCAAACTCAACTGGACGCCCGGTTCGATCTTCATCTTCAAGGGTGAAATCTCCACCTCTGAATTTTGCAAACCATCTTCTGCAAGTTCTTTCATTCACACATTCCTCTCCATAAACTGAGTGAATGTTTCTAGCCGCTTCGGCTGTTGAGTTTCCTTTCTTGAATTCATAAAGCATTATGTGCCTTAAATGATTCTTGGGTACTTCCATGTTAGCAGGGTTTTAATCAAACAAAATTTAATTTTATTGTTTGATCAGGTTAAATGCATCTAAACATAAAAATAATGTTCAGCTCCATTAGACATTATAAAATACTCTTTAAATTTCGTTCATTTTAACAAAAAGTTAAAATTTGGACAGAACTTATGGGATGACCTGATATATATATATATGTATGTGTGTGTGTGTGTGTGTGTTTACATATATATATATATATATATATATATATATATATAAATTTAGTGTATTGGGACAGGAAATCGTTATTTAAACATATATTATTAAATATAACAGACAATGAATGTCTATTATGTCTGATCATGAGACCATCTAATGTTCGAACGTTTGCATTTAATTTCTGATGAAAATAAAGACAAAAATGGTATGACGTCATCATCTTGAATATAAGATCTGCATCTGTTATTCCGCGACCGTTATTGTTGCATAGCAACCTTCTATGTCAAAATAACAAAATATCATCTTTAACGGTGGATATCTTTGTTTCATATCTGCATAACTACTCTGAGTTTAGGACCAACTTAATAAAAAATATCCAAATGTTGGACAATTTTTGTCTTCATTTTCACCAGAAATTAAAGCAAACATTAAAACATTAAAACGGTTTATGATCAGACATAATAGACATTTATTGTCTGTTATATTTAATAAGATATGTTTAAATAAATATAAATGTATATATAAAAATATATATATATATATATATATATATATATATATATATATATATATATATATATATAATTTCATATGTGCAGTACTTATTGGAAAGTGCTCAATATCGTTGATATAGCTAACATATTCAGTTGTATGGATATGAGTTTGTGACGCTGGGTTTCACGCTTTTGCTATCATCAGACAAACTGGTTTATTATTTCAAAATTGGATCTATGTTTGTGTTTGATTATGTTTGTCATTAATTTAAATAGTATAGGACTCTATAGAGACGATGGTCGCATGATAGTAAATAATTCTACTGGAAGTAAAGTGGATAAACTTAGAAAATGAATTCATAGAGTATTTAAATCTTTACATCTTAACGTTAAAATTAACTCTAATATCAAACAGGTTGATTTCCAAGATGTAACTTTAAATTTAGTCCTTAATAATTTTCAAATTTATATGAAAAACAATGCTAAGCCTATTTATAACTGCCCGAACTCTATTCACCCACCGTCTATTATTCAACATATCCCATCATCTGTTGAACGTCGTATTAACCAACACTCATCTAATAAAGAGTTGTTTGATAAACATAAAACTGTCTATAATAAAGTTCTTAGTGATAGTAGCTACAGATCTTCTGAAATTAAGTTTGTAGAAAATTATAGCCATTCTAGGAAGAATAATAGAAACAGGGAGATCATCTGGTACAGATTTCCATTCAATAAATTAGTTCGTACCAAGTTGGGACACAAGTTTTTAAACTTAATTGATAAACATTTTCCCAAAAGTAATCCATTAAGTCAAATTTTTAATCGAAATACCCTAAAAATTTATAAATGTATATATAAAAACGTATATATATAAAAGTATATATATATATATATATATGTGTGTGTGTGTGTGTGTGTGTGTGTCTAAAAACGTGATAATTTGAGTATCAAAAAGTATATATCTGTATATAAAAATCTCTAATGGCAAGCATCCATACTTGGCTAGATTTCCTTCCTAAGGAAAGAATGTTGTTGCATAAAATCCTCGCTAGAAAGTGGAAAAGAATTTGCTTTAAATCAATTCTAAAAATTCCACGTTTAGCTGATAAATAAGCTTAAATTGTAATCCTAGATGTTGCAACTGCTATCAAAAAATTTATGCTGTTGGGTGTAAAAGGTTCAGGATAATTCATTCCTACTGTAAAACTTACCAGGATGTTACCTTTTAAAAGAAGAATGATTTTGGATCAGTACAAAATCAAAACTTTTATAAGCGACTTAGAGAGTTAACCTTTGATGTACTGAAAACTATAAAATATTAAATATGTTTAAACATTATTAAAATAAAAACGAAAGAAAAACCCGATACCCATTACGGAATTAAAATACCATTTTGAAACTTTCGTATATGTGTCATTTTTATCTTTGAAAAATAGTTAATACAATTTGAATTAGTTAATTGTTTTATTAATAACTTTTATTGGTTTTATTTTTTTATTTTTCTACATCGTCGGCCGTCCATTGAATGTGACTTTTCGCAAAATTCAGCTGCTTGAATCGATTCCTCTCCGAAATGATTGGCTTTTTTGTAGCAGTGTGCCCATAAAATCCAAATTCTCTTACATGGTTTTGGACAGTTTGCGGCGTAAAGCTATCACCAGTTTTACCAGATAATTGTCTGCAAATGTCCACGGGCGTCAGCATTCGGTTAGCTTGAGAAAGCCTATGAATTAATCTATCCAATTGCATTGTTGTTTTTCTTGGGGCTGCCGATCTTTGCCCATCCTTATATCGTCCAGTATCCTGAACACAAGCCATTTTGCTGCACTTTAATTGCTTGCGTAGGAAACGTTTTGTTGATGAAGTAACACTATTTTTGTTTTAGTCACTGGGCTAAGAGTACGGCGCCTTCCCGTAACGAATTAATTGTATAACAATGCTCAGTTATTACACTATATAATGAATTAATGACCAGCGATGGGACCACCCATTTAGTAAATAATTTGCATAATACCCATGCGGTCTTAAACTTATTTTGCCAGCAAATTTGGATAATTTAAATTAATCCACCATTAAAAGTTTTCAAGTTGTAGAAAAATATACAATTTTTACATCATTCGAAAGAAAAATAAATTTTGCATAAAGCGTACACAATAAAACTAATTTATACTGTTTTATTAGAAACAGAGTCTGAAATGGATAAAACTTTAACGGTCTTAAACCTATTTTCGCCAGTGTATGTGGAAGATAACGATTAACCATAGACTTTTGTAGCGATCGGGAAAGCATCCTCTTGGGAGTTAGCTCCACAAAAAGTGGTTTGTGGAAAGAAGCTGCTCGAGTGGAACTTCCATCTCACCAATGCGAAAGGAATGAGGGTGTTTTGCTACAATGTGCATAGCATGGCGGATCTTAGCCGTGAAGGTTAGTACTGGTGGAACTAAGGAGTGTAGTTTGTCAGAATACTTTCTTTGGAAATAGCGATAGAGTAGTGAGACTTTTGCTAAATTTCATCTGTGAGAGAGAAGTTGTAGGATGTAAAATAATCTAACATCAACAAGGACGCTTTTGGACCCTATCGAGACCAGTATATGGCAACAGTACTCTATGTCCATTTTAGACCTGATCTGGTAGTTGTAAAGGTAGATGTTAGCACGATGTGTCAGATACTTACTGAAACAGAACAGAGAACCGGCCATTTTATCTGCATCTTTAGCGATTTCTCGTGTGTTCCATTTGAGGTGAGGTGTGAGTTTAAGGCCCAATAGTTTCTTAAGTTGAGATAATAATGATCTTAAATGAGCATCCTCTACCAAGACATAGAATTCAAGACAAACCTTTCCAGAACGGAAACTGTGATCTGGAATTGGAATGAAGGCAGTGATGATACCTTCTCTGAATCCATCATAAAATCTTGAGGTTTGGGTTGATTTTAAGTCGCAATACTTTCTCAAGTCACGGGGCCTCCCTAAGGGAACATTCATTCATCGTGACTGGTGATAGTTCAGAGTCCAATCGGGGATAATAGCACGTAACTAGTTTGGTTTTTCAGGCATTGAATGTAACTAGTTAGTTTTCCCCCACTGAACTGCTAGAGCTCGGTCAGAGGAGAGATCAGCTACCAAACTCTGGTCGTCTACAGTTTTGGAGGTTCACCCCTTATACCGTTTTATCATCAGCATAGTTATTCACAAATGATTGGAGTATACTCATAAGCAGATCATTTATGTAAATTGAAAAAAAAAGGGTTGGTCCGAGTAGCGTTGACTGCTATGAGATCGAAGGACTGGCTGTTAACATCTACCTCCAGGGACCAACCCATTAGAAAACACTATTATTCTTGTATAAGGAGAAAGGTCAATAAAATGTACTTTACTCACTGAAATATCAAAATGCATTAAAAAACTAAAACTGAGGTCAAGGGTAAGAACATTTTCGAAACGGATTTGTCACAAAGGAATGCCGGTTTTTCTTAACAGCTAATATTAAATAATCCCCGATCTTTTGATGACGGATGTTGAAGCTATAAAAAAAAAATCAGTTCGATCGCAACATACGCTGACACAGAAATTATATTGACTTCTTATTCATCAATCATCGAATTGCAACAGTTTGTTTATTATCCAATTTAGGCTTAACGGAGAGATGTTTGGAAGGCTAAGGTCACAATGATCTCAGACAACTGATTGGAAAACAAAACTGAACTCGGTGTTTCAGGATCGGCTTTGCTTTCCGCTTTCTGTTAGCCATAATAGCTAAATTGTTTTTCCCCATGAAAAAAAAAATCCGGATTAAAGGTTTGGTCTTGACGTCAAGAATAATCGGGTGATGGACATTCTGTCAAATTAGCGAGTAAAATGTATATGATTATTTTTCTCCTTTAAAAACAAATATTTTCCACTCTTTAAATAAAGTAATTGTACTTAAAAAAAGTACTAGGGTTTTTACGCACACACACACACACACATATATATATGAATAAAGACAAAAGGAAAACTTATCGTAGCCTGACGGACTTTATCAAGGCAAATGTGAGGATTTTATTATGCAATAATATTTATAAAAAAAAGTAATAATGTTGTTAGTTTTTAAAAAAAAATTTAATAGACGCTCATAAATATTCATCAGGTTAACTGAAAAGTCTATGTAAATTATGGGGCATGCTTAAGTGACGTAATTTAATGTTTAATGAATGTATGATTTTGCTGAATAAATGATTTTAGTGAATAAATGATTTTGCTGAATTTTTTTATACAATTCTTAATATACAACGCTTGGAATTCGAAGAGAGAAGACGTGTTTTTCAAACCTCTGCTGATTTCAACGGATTTTTAAGAATGTAAAAATGTCGGATTAAGCAATAAGTAATGTAAATACGAATTTGAATAGTAAATGGAATAATCATTATTGAATTAATAGTTGGAAACTGTAAACATTATTGTAAAGGATTTGTAATTCAAGACAATATTTTTTCGAAGATTTGATTTCAAAGGAAAAAATGAAATTAATGTCAAACGGAGATTACAAGAATTAACAGAAAAAAGATTTACATTAATTTTAGGAAAAAGGAGAGAAGAAAAATGTCTCTTCCTTCCTTTTTGGTTGAATGTGTTCGTTGCTTTTCTTGTGGCAGTATTGATAAGCGTCTTTTCATTTATCTTGCGTAGGATTGACTAGAAATGCTTCAGCGTCTCTGGTTGTTTGGAGTTGTTCACATTGTCTGTCTCTCTCGGCTCTACAAGATAGTGTGATCCATCAACATAATGAACCGACCCAAAGAGATGCCAGTGAAGTTTTGAGGGCAACCTCACTCCTTAGGAAATTCCGGAAGGTGCCTTTAAAAATCCCTAAATCTGTCAGAATCCCGGCAGCTGATAGTTTGGCTACTAATATAGACCAGGCACTTAACTTGAACAGCTCGCTTGACTGGGATCACCTTTTCTCTTTCGCAACACTTGTGCTCGGCATTCCTTACAATAAGGAGCTACATCATCTGTCTCATCTATGATGAAAAATAACATTTCTTTATTCAATTCGTCTAAAATAAATGCCACCGAATTTTCTAATCTTTCTAATCCTAATAGATTTCATCCTTCATCTACAGTCGACGATTCTAAGAGACTCCGTGCCCTCGTCAATACTAAGTTGATCGAGGGTGATGTCTCAGCTGCAGTTATAGTATTGGCCTCATCCGATATTATACTAGCTACTACACCAGAAGTTCTCACAGCTCTCCGTCGGAAACATCCTGAGCCACCATCAGATGTCAGATTTGTTCAGATGGAAAACAATGATTCAAATATTGAAATCTCAAAGAAAGCAATGGTTGCCGCTCTGAAGTCTTTCTCGGGAAGCAGCAGTGGAGGTGTGGACGACCTTCGACCTGGTCACATCAAGGACTTAATTTCTGCCCACACTGCCGAAGCTGGTGAACATTTGAAAACATCCATAACAGCTCTTATTAATACCCATATCCGAGCGGAAATACACCAACATGCTCACGACTTAATATTTTCATCCAACTTAAGGGCTTTGAAAAAAAAAAAAAAAAAAAAGACGGAGGTATCTGCCCTATCGCTGTTGGTAACATTTTTCGTCGTCTTGCGGCAAAAATTGCTTGTAGAGTTGTTGTGAAGGAGATAGGACATGAATTGCGACCTGTCCAGCTCAAGGTAGGCATACAGAGCGGATGTGAAGCCGCGGTTCATGCCACAAGATCATTTTTCGAGAATACATCATCTGCTTCGCCCAGTATCTTATTAAAATTGGATATGAAAAACGCTTTCAATAGCATCAGAAGAGATCATACCCTGGAAGTTTGCCATCAACGGACTCCTTCCATATTTAAACTGGCTCATCTTTCGTATAGTCATCCAACTATGTTGATCGCTTCCGATAATATTATCTCTTCTGCTACTGGAATCCAGCAAGGTGATCCACTTGGTCCGCTACTATTTGCGATGGCTATTGACGGGGTAGCTCGTTCCATCGCTTCTCCTTTCAATATATGGTATCTTGACGATGCAACGTTGGGAGGATCCATCGAGGCCGTAGCTGCTGACCTCCGACGAGTTATTCCTGCTTTATCTCTGCTTGGACTTGAGATTAACTCATCCAAGTCAGAGATAATAAAATGAATTATACTGCCGATGATTTCGAGTGCTATCCGGGATATTAGACTCATCCTCGAGGATATAAAAATAACACCTAAGGAGGAATTACACATTCTTGGTTCTCCAGTCTTTCCAATGGCCATTTGAGAGTGTTTGGATACTAAGCATGTCATTCTAACAAGAATGACTGAGAAATTGCAATTAATTGATGCACGTCCAGCCCTCTTCTTCTTGAAGAACGGTCTTTCGCTACTGAGTTTCCTCTACACTCTCCGAAGTGCCCTTGCTACCTCGAACAGGATTTCTTAAATGAAATAGATATTACAATTAAGAGATGTGCGGAGCTAATTTACAACGTTAATTTCGATGACACAGGCTGGAGGCAAGCAAAGTTCCCTTTGAGTTTCGGAGGCCTGGGCCTTCGATCGGCAGTAGATTTGGCCCTTCCAGCATATCTTTCTTCACTTTCGTCCAGTCGCGAATTAATTGATGAGATACTCGGTGGATCGTCTCAGTGTTTCTCGGGTAGTTCTTTCGAACAAGCATGCAGCGTCTGGGTCCAAGAATTACTTTCTATCCCACTAGACATAAAATAAAATGCGAGGCCAATTTTACTCATTTGAGGCTCTCTCTGGATCAGCATCGCCCGCCTGTCTATTATCTGCTTCACAACCGAATAGTGACGCCTGACTCAACGTAGTGCCCTCTTCATCTACCGGTACCCTTCTAGATGAGTGCACTCAGGTCGGAGTCGCGATCCGTCTTGGACTCAAGTTATGTGAGCGTCACAGATGTAGACGTGGAGCTTCCATCGATGAGTTTGGTTTGCATCCTTTCTCCTGTCGTCGTAGTGCCGGCCGCTTTCCACGGCATGCAGCAATAAACAACATCATCAGAAGAGGATTGGATGCAGCTGGGTTCCCTACCCAAATCGAACCCGTAGGCCTCGACCATAGTGATGGAAAGCGGCCGGATGGCATTACGATTTTCCCTTTTAAAATGGGGAAGTCGTTGATTTGGGATGCGACATGTGCGGATACATTTTCGGTCGGTAATTTGATCAGTTCCGCGGTTGAGCCAGGATCCGTCGCCCGGGACGCAGAGATAAAAAAAATAGTAAAATGTTCTTCTCTTGCTTATATTTTTTTTTTTTTTTTTTACTCCTGTGGCAGTGGAGACTTCAGGGGTTATTGGCCCTCGTTCGATGGCGTTCCTTCGGAGGATTGGCGCGATTGCGTCTCGATTAAGGGACGAGCCTCGCGAAACGGAGTGGTTCTTGCAGCGTGTCTCACTGGCCATGGTTCGAGGTAATGCTTTCTCCATAATTGCAGCTGGCAGAGGATAGAAAAAAAATTGTTTATAGTTACTTTGTTCAAACTTTTTTTTCAATAAATAAATTTTCATCTAAGAGAGATAATTCTAATTTTCTCAACTGTTTGCTTTAAGTAAAATAAAAACTCTGAAATATTAAGATTATTTTAGTATGTGATATATATATATATATATATATATATATAATTAATGTGAGTAAAATGTGTCATTTAGCTGATTGATGTTACCTTCAGCATCCCGACTCCAGAGTTTCGTCCACTCGTCAGTGGGTATCAACAATTTATTGTTTATATTTTTTCATTTTTTTTTTTAAATACACATTTAGCACTGGTTTACATTTCATTCTGTATTCTCTGTGTTTGTGTGTGCGCTTGTCTGCGCGGTAGCGTGCGCCCATCTGCACGGATTTGCGTCATGATCATTTTGCCCTTTTGTTCGTTTTTTTCTATCTGTAGCATACTTAGTCTTGTTTAGATCTGGCTCTAGACAAGTGGCCTAGTTTTATTCATTTTATTTAGGTTTTTTTTATTTTATTTTATTTTTTTCTTTGCTAGAGAAGTTGTATTTCGTTTATTTACGTTTTTATATAAATAACAGCTATGAATGATTAGGCAGTAAATATATATACATGTTTATATAATGCTTAAATGGTAAATACTTATATATATACATGCTAGCACATACATATGCACACACACACATACAAATATACACACATACATACATAGACATATTTATATATGTTCACTGGGCCATTTCGGTTTTAATTGGGTTTGGTGATATCATGTATAATTTGTAGGAGGTTATAATTATAATTAAATTTATTATTGCTAGAATTTATGTGCATATGTCTCTAATTGAACGCCTGTGTATACGTACATGTGCTCTAATCGGGTGCGTATACAGATATACGTATGCGTACATATGTACACACGGACGCGCGTACGCGAGTACATGTACACTTAAGTCAGTGCTTTGTTAGTAAAAAAACTAGTGCATATATGGTGAAGTTCATTTAGTTTTTTAAATATCATTTTTATATATATATATATATATATATATATATATATATATATATATATATATATATATATTATTACACACTCCCACACACCTATGCACACACCGCACCCACGCACGTATATGTAATTGTAAACTAGTGTATGTAATTAAAATGAGTGTATGCATATAATGTTATCGTTTATTTAATGTTTCATTTTTATTTAATGGTTAGTTGCACCAGGTCCCTGTATTTGGCCCTTCAAAAATGTGATTGGTTCTGCACAAAGCCCTCACCACTAATCAAATAATATGTGATGGTGTCTGGCTGAGGGTTTATTGAAAGTGAGCTGCTTGACCCGCATACGTCGAAATATATATATATATATATATATATATATATATATATATAAACGGTTAAATTCATAATCTCCTGTTATTTAACGTATATATGTGTGTGTGTGTGTATGTTTGCGTGCGTGTGTGTTTGCGTGTGTGGGTGTGTGTTAAATAACAGTAGGTTATGAATTTAACCGTTTTCCTTTAATTTTTTTAACTTTTTTATAGTCATGTATTTTGCCTTGGGATAGGAATAATATTTTCAGAAATAGACATATTTGAAAAAATCTAAGGTGTATATTTATTTATTGATAAGATTCGATAGTGGTACTCTCCAAGTAAGTTATTTCTCTTGTAATAAGTATGGCGTCCTTTAGATCAAAGCTGTGGTTGAATTTATTTCGATGTATGCATTTGATAAATTGTTGCATATAAGATCCTTTTTATGTTCTTACATACGTTTTTTTTTTTTTCTAATTCTGCAATATGCAATATTCTGCAATTTTCCCTAATGTATTGTGAGAATTTATTTTATATAAACCTGCTTCAGAATTATTATTGTGATGTCTTCATTCATATTGTCTTTTATTGTAGTTATATTTAAACATTTTACACTCACTCACACACACACGTGTATAAGAGTCAATGAATTTATTTTGTATTCGATATTTTTATTAATTCAAACGTTATTTTTTAGCGGATGTCTATGTTTGAAATAGATGCCCCGTTTTTTTTTAACAGACCATTAGACTTAATAAACACTGTTGAAAATATTAAAAAGAATGGAGCGTCTATTTCCAAGATGGGTATCCACTAAAATAACGTTTGAATTAATAAAGAAAATATATACGTTATTGAAGTGAGAGGTCGATAAAATAGCAAGATTCAAGGCGACAGAAGATAACGATCGATGTTGCATTAAAATTTTTGAAGATCGTAGTTGAGAGGAAAGCAAGAAATTATGGAGAGAGTTCCATAAGCGAGAAGTGTGAGAGAATAAACTATTAGCATAGAATTTACGGTTTCATCTAACAATTTAAACAATGAAATTATGAGACTTAGCTGCCAGTTTATTACCGCGTTTAGATTCGTGAAGACGAAACACCAAATGACGAAAGCTCATCAGAACATTTACCACAAAAATATTTATAAAAAATGCACAAGGAAGTAACGTTACAGCGGTTGGAAAGTTGCTGAAGCCGAGATACCATGTTAGGACCGGTAACGTCGCAGATTCTTCTTTGGATTTTGTCAAGATATATAGCAGAAGCACCAGACCAGATGTGGCAGTAATATTCAATGCACGGACGAATGGTAGGCATATATATGCGCAAGATAGATTCTGGTGAGAAAATTGTCTAAAACGTAGTATCAAATTTTCAATTCAACTGAGAGCCGATTAGTAGCTATTTAAGAAGTCTGACTGGTCATACAAATAGAAAGGATTTGGCTTTACATGATCGCAGGCAGATACTGGGATATGAATAAAAAGAAAAACTAAAAGCCACCGACTACTACTACTACTACAACGACGACGAAAAGAAAGAAGCTGAAAGAGAAGAAAAAGAAAATATCAGTAGAAAAAGAAACAAAAGCAGAAAAGAGAAAATTCTAAAATTTAGAAATATAGACGATTATCTTTCTGTAGATGTTTTTGAAAGTTTATCACAAAATTAGAGGTATTAATCATGATTTTGAACTTTTTATGAAAACACGCTAATTATTTCAGTTTCTAAAAATTAATTATTGTCTAAAAGAAACCCAACGACGCCTGTAAATTTGTCATCCTTCTTAACTCGTTTCTATACTCGAATGACTCGAAGTAAGTAAATCCGGCATTGCTGATAAAGTTACCCTGACCGTTGGTCTCGAAAACGACCTCCGATTTGTGGTTGACTGGAGCAGGAAATATCTTGTGAATATCAATGCATCCAAAACGAAACTGCTGTCATTTACTCACCATAGAGAAACGTCCCTGCCTCCGATGTTCAACTCCACGAGAGAGCCTCAATTTGGGTTTCACGTTTTCCACTGACCTGAGGTGGAACAACTTCATTGAATCAATTGCTGCATCTACCACAAGGAAGTTGGTTCTTTGCGTCGCGCCAGAAGTGTCCATCCTTCACATCTACAAATCTAGCATTTGTCCATGCATGAAATATTGTTGTCATATATGGTCTGGTGCCCCCGCTGCCCATCTCGAGTTTCTCGACAAAATCCAAAGACGGATAGCAATGTAATCGGTCCTGACTTGGGGTCTCAACTCCAGTCAATTTCTCACCGACGTAATCTGGCTTCCCTCTGTCTTTATAATTTTATGGCGTCTGCTCTGACGAGCTATTTTCATTGGTGCCTCGACTGAATGAATTTAAACGTACTACTAGGTTGGCTTCTCGGCCCCACCCTTTTACTATCGAAACAGTTAAATGTAACAGCTTCTTCTACTCCAACATCTCCTCCTCTCACACTTCCCGACAGTGCAACTTCTTTCCTCTTTCTTGCTTCCCTGATAACTATGATCTTCAAAAATGTAGGTGTAATGTCAATCGACATCGTCTGTTGCCTTGATACTCGTTCTTCTTTTTATCCTCCTCCGTTCTTCTTTTTATCATTTACTCCCCCCCCTATACGCAGCCTTTACTCTTAATTATACTCTCTGTGACTCCTTGCGTACTAGTGGCACTCCCGTCTTGCTTGGAGTGAATTGCTTTAAAAAAAATTAAACATTTTATTGATGATAATTATTATTGTTTTTATGGGGACTAACAGTGTTGAAATTAGAACTTGTTATCTTGCCTAATTGTGTAGCACACAAATGAATTTTTTTTTTTTTTTTTTTTTTTTTGCAAGCGTGTTTTGTAAATTTTGTATTCTGTGCTATTATTATTTTGCATTGTCATTGAACATATTGCCATGAAAATTTCCTTCAAATTCCACACCGGAGTTTTGTCGTTGTTGTCTTTCGTTTGCACCATTCATAATACTCGGGATAAGACATTGAACATACTCTCTTCTCCTCCTCTCCCTCAAAGATCATTTTAATAGAGACAGATGGAGAGAAAGAAAGAGAGACAGTGTGTGTGTGTGTGTGTGTGTGTGTGTGTGCGCGCGCACACACACACAGAAATCAACACAGCAAGGTGGCTGTCAATTTTACGTTTCAAGAGATCGTTAAATCATGCAGAGTTGATTCCTATGTCCGCACTGTATATATAAACAAATGCTATATCCTATATAAACACCCCTCCCGCGGACATTGAGTGTATGTATGTATGTATGTATATATATTTATATATTTTGTATATGTATGTGTATATTTACCACTAATATATATATATATATATATATATATATATATATATATATATATATATATATATACAGTAGCGTCCAAAACTAAGGGACAAAATTTTAAACCCTAATATTTGTTAGAAATAATAACTGTGAAAAGCTGAAATTTTCACAACTGGTAGTCGTTATCATCCATAATAACATACTAAAATTTGAATCATTTGCAAAGGATAGAAAAAGAATTATAACAATTATTTATTTATTTTCAAATTTGGAACGTCCAAAAGTAAGGGACAAAATTGAGAAAAACAATGTAAACGGCAAAAAAACAATAAAAATACATGTACAATCAATATTTAGTAAATGAGCCCTTGCTCTCAATGACAGCTGCACATCTTCGACTACAAGAACGAATCAGTTCTTGACAATCCTCGATACTAATTTTAGACCATTCTTCTTGAAGCTTCACCCACAAATCCTCCGTGTTAGTGGGATTTCTTTCCATAACTTTCACTCCTAAGGCCTTCCAAAGATTTTCTATTGGATTTAAGTCAGGACTTTGCGGTGGCCAATCCATAATTTCCAAATCTTGTTCGCTAAGGTATTTCATTACCACCTTTGCCTTGTGACATGAGGCATTAACTTGCATAAAGGTAGCCCTATCGAAACCTGAATTCTGTATGATCGGCACAACATGATCTTGAACAATGTTTTTATAGATCTGCGCGTTTACACGAGTTTGTAACCGGACAAGAGGCGTTGTACCTTGGCTAGAAAACATCCCAAATACCATGACGCTTCCGCCCCCAAACTTGACAGTTTTCTTAGTACACTTTGCACTTAATCTTTCACCAATACGTCTCTTTACATTGTTTTTTCCTTCATTTCCAAATAAACTAAACTTGCTTTCATCACTGAAAAATACTTTTGCCCAATTTTCATATGTCCAAATTACATACCTGTTTGCAAACTCTAATCTCTTCTTATTCTTCGAACTAACAAGTGGTTTCTTCCCTGGGGTTCGATTAAACAGCCGTATTTCTTGCAGTCGTCTAGAAACAGTCTGTCTTGACACATTAACACATGAGGTACTATTCATAACCCTTTTAATTTCTGTGCAAGACTTAAAACGGTCCTTTAATGACATACGCTGCATTATTCGATCTTCTCTTGCCGAAGTTTTGCGGGGTCTGCCGGTTTTAAAAGCACTAACTATTTTGCCAGTATCATTGTAGGATTTAACAACCCTGCCTACAACACTCTTGGAACGTTTCACTTTCTCTGAAATCTCTCTAATGGTGTGCTTTTCCTTGTGTAGCTTCACAATAGCTTGTCTCACAGAGTAATCAAGTTTTTGGCGTTTCGCCATGGTGCCGGCTGATGAAACGTTTACAAATGACTAAGTAAGACTTATTCTTTAGAGGAAATCAAAAAATTTGAATATAGCATAATGTTTACATTGTTTTTCTCAATTTAGTCCCTTACTTTTGGACGATCCTATTTTGAAAATAAATAAATAATTGTTATAATTCTTTTTCTATCCTTTGCAAATGATTCAAATTTTAGTATGTTATTATGGATGATAACGACTACCAGTTGTCAAAATTTCAGCTTTTCACAGTTATTATTTCTAACAAATATTAGGTTTTAAAATTTTCCCCGCTACTATATATATTTATATATATATATATATATATATATATATATATATATATATATATATATATCAAGATTTGCTATTTGTAATAACTGTTAATTACTGAGAATGGTGCATTTATTAATCGGATTGAAAGAACATCAGTTATAACGTTCTCATGCGTCGAACATATTCCGTATATCCATGTTGAGTATCCTTTATCCGAAATTCCATAATCCGAATTTTTTTTCCGGTACTGCCATAACTTGCCACAAATGGAAATCTTCAGAAAGCAACATGGCTATCGTAGCATGATTATTGCGATTCAGCGTTACAAACAAAATGTTAATTTTTTTCTGTTTTCTTTACCTTTAACTGTAATCAGAATCCATGTTTTCTTTTATGCAAATACTGTACCTGTATGTATTGTAACATTTTTATCAAAACACCACAAAGTTGGTAGGGACTGATACCTTTTCGAATTTTCCTTCTCACACTGATGTCTTCGATGATGTACTCCAGTTTTTCACACCTGATATAGATGTAGTGTTTTGGATAAAGGATTCTCAACCTATATATAAAAGAAAATATACTATTATTACTCATATCATTAAATAAATGCCAATACATGTTTTTCACAATATTTCTGTGAATGTGGGCATCGTTATATGAGAACGTGTTTATTTTACGAAATAAAATATAATAAAATACACAATATCTGAAAAATCAAAAATGTATTATTAACAGATATCAATTTTACCTCGTAAGAGAAACTATCCCAATAACTCATAGCTAAATATTTTTGTCATTTTTTTATCTATCTATCTATATATAAAATTTTGTGGCTTCCGTATCCGTCCGTGCGTCACACCCTCTAAAATAGCCATACATTGCCCGATCGAAAAGTTTTTTGGGGAAAAGTACAAACAAATAAGAGAATACAAAGTACAGTTGGTTTTACTAGAATGCTTAGCCTAGTACAATAAATTTTTATTCATTTTTTGGGAAAGTTAAAAGTTTTATCATCCATTTAACATACAAAATACACAATATAAAAAAAAATTAATGATTAAAATAACAATAACTTATTTAATAAAAATGCAATATTTTTTCTTATCAGTTTTTATATTTCTTCGATTGGTTTGAGAAATTGAACGAAACGTAAAGTTTGTATATCTCGACAAAAATGTTAGCGATAACTTCAACATTCCGAAATATTGTGATGATTTCAACACAGGTCAGCGTGTTACCAAAATTCTTAGTAAATAGAAATTCAAATTAACGTTAAATAATGAAGTTTCACAAATTATTAATTTTTATATACTGCATTTCATTTCCATATTTTCAATCTCAATTTTTCAGACATCATTTTTGTCTTTTAATGAAATCAGTATCTTGAATGCACGTCACTACAATAATATTCCTGCTTTAGCTCTTTCCTATCATTTTTGTAGTCACTTAATTCGCTTGAATATTGAGGACAAAATTTTGAACCTCAAAATACAGGTAAAATACTGCTTTCCGTGTTTCCACAAGTTTTCTATATGTGTAACTGACTTGAAAGTGTATATGATTTTGAATGCGTGTTATCTATAACAAGGGAAACAACTTTAGATACTTTTTATGTTCTTCTATTCAATAAACACCTTTTTCTGAGTCTGGTTCGTAACGGTGAATATTATTTGTTCGAAAACATACTTCATCAAAATTATTAAATCGAACCATCACTTCGTTAAAACGTTCACTTCATCGAAAAATCCAAATGTAGGAAGGGAGAGAACTGGGAGAACAAGGGAGAGAACTGTTATATCTGAACGTTGCTTTTCTTAAATGATGTATTGTTTAAAATTATACTTGTTAATTTGATTGTTGCTTATTTATGATAATAAATAATTAACAAATCAGTTGGTTTATTCAAGAGGATTATTTAATGTTGAAATTAGGTAAAGGCAAATTGATTGCTTGTTTTTTTTTTCGGACAACGAAAATAAAAATAAATATAAAGCGATTAAAGTATAAATTAAATAAATAAAATGAGTAATACGCAGTAATAAGAGTTTTTTTCTCAAATATTTTATTTATTTACGCATGCATTTTGTATACGACATTTATTCAAATGGGTTTGTCTTTAGTCATTTTGTATTCATTTTTAAATATTCATAGAATAAAACTAAAATATTAACCAACATTATTATGCGAATGATGACATCATTGATGAATTTATAGGGAAAAAGTTATTCTGTAAGAATTAAATTCTATATATATTTTTCAACCAATAAATTCCTATCATAAGGTTTATTAGATAAACAATAATTACTCGGGCAAATATGGCCAAATAATAACTCCCTTCACCATTCCCACAAAATCGAGAAAAAGATTTTCGTAGGCCAATGTGGAATTATTTTCTAACCAATGAAAACCTTGCATTCGTTAGCTTATAAGGAAATATTCGGCATTAATTGATAGAAACCAGCAGTGCTGTCGTTTGAAATTTATAAAATCTTTCTATGAAAACAATTTTTCAGGAAAATAGCTTTCTAATGTTCAGTAACTACCATTGTTATTTCCAGTACTAATGGGAGTCCTTCCTAACCTTTTGTTTGAAGTAGTGTGGACCCTCCACATCTTAATTATGTCATTATTTTCTCTTCGAATTACATGTTCTACCCATTTTAGCTGTTGCGGTTGTTGGAAGTCAGTGATGTGATGATGTGGTTTCTCTTATCTGGTCCAATTTTTTCTTTGTGTTTCTGTAGCGCCAGTCCACAAGGTCCGAAGAAGGATACATGTTTCATTCGCTCATAGCCATTTTTAACCACTGATCTGAGAAAGCGGCTGCATACAGCTGACAGTTTAGACTACTTTGGCCCCAGACATGACATCCATATGTATTGATCTGACAAGGGTATTTAAGAACAACCCTCTACCTCGAGTGGTACTTACTTTGAAAAAAAAAAAAAAAAGAGGATTTAAATACCTATGTCGTCAGCATACCTACATCTCATCATCAGTATATTGGCCTCGACAGGGAAAGCAGGACCGCTATTTTATATTGCTCACTTTGTCTATTATTTCCTGAAATATTAAAAAGAATGTATATAACAGTTTAATAAAAAAAAAAAAAGGTCAGACTCTAAGCATCAAAGGTTCGTTATGTAGTCACGTTCTGATATACACTTTGAACCGGCTATGACCAGCTTGAACCAGAAATGACCAGCTAAGACCAGCTCTAACTAGATTAGACCTGCTCTGATCAGCGTGGACCAGCTATGACTAGCTTAGACCAGCTATGACCAGTTTAGACAAGCTATGGCCAGCTAAGACCAGCGGCCCGAGTAAAAGCAACTCAGGTCCCCGTGTTAAAAACCAACCTTGTGTCACAACCTGACTCAGTGGGGAGTCAAGTAAATACACTACTCTCGAGTAGTTTGTAACATGTTTATTTAACATTTCTCAGTTGCGTCTCTGGGTGCACACAGGAGCGGTTCCGTCAAAGGACAGAGTCGCAACTGAGGAAAATTATACTGAGAGGTGCCCAGCCCTGGGGAACAGCTGCCCGAGGCCGCGCCCTCTCATTGCATCAGAGAGATGGATCGGTGCTTACACCGAGGCCAGCGCAACCGACGGTTGCAGAGGCTGAGCAAGTTTTGTTTCTAACCTGGGTGTACGCGCTCGGGTTCCCCACATTAAACCGGCCTTGTGTCACTAGGCAACTTTGTGGGAGGGGGAGGAGTCAAGTAAATACCAAATTACTATAAAGTAGAGTTGGGTCTTTTTAATCTCAGAATTCGTAGGAGAATTGAGCTCTAATTCCGCATTTATTCCCATAGATTCCATAATATAGGTTTTACTTAATTACCTATGATGATTCTCAAACACTTCAAATGTTGAATATATAACTAATTCTAATTTCTATTTTCCCATCTTTATACAATATTAATTTTATCTTATAAATTGCCCCCTGTTCTGTCACCCATGAAATAAAAATAATTGTTTGTACGGAAAATAAGGATCTACGTGCATCAAATCGTCTTTAAATTAAGCTAGCTTTAAAATTTTGCGCTAGCTGCAATATTAGATACAAAAGGAAAATAAAAGTTACCCCCTTGAACTATAAAAGCAATTATATTGGTTATTATAATATATTAATATATATTTTAACCTCGCATAATCTTCAACCCTGAGTCTGAGCTCAACGAAAATCGTTCCCTGCGCCTAACTTTTCTAGGGCTTTTGAATCAGCTATGAATCATTGAAATCGGACCAGTGGGATCGGTGGAGTTGCTTGGACAAACACAAACACACATACACTGTAATTTATATATAAGATGGAGGTAAGATGAATTCAGCTGAAACGCCTGTTGGTTTCTCTACTGAGGATCCTAAAATTTATTTCACTGTAAACATCATTTCGCATTACTTCGTCTCTGCCAAATCACATAGCGTCAAATGTTAGTGATTTAATTTTGGAAACATCAAATCAACAAATCCTTATGATAATTTAATGGGTAAAATAATTTTACAGACATCATTATCCGAAAAGCGAAAACGATGACAACTACGGTGAAACTAGATGATAGAAAATCTACCTTACATTAACAAAAATTATTTCCTTCAGATCACCAAGATGACAGTCTCATTCGACACATATTTGCACAAAGTCTTCCAGATTATCTGCTGCAAATTTTGGTAACTCTAGAGCAATATGCATCTCTGGACAAAGATGGCTGATGCGTTTATGGACATTCCTCCGAGTTCTAGGCATATTTCAGCAACTACTTTTCGAACTGCGGGAAATTTGCTAGGCTCTAAATTGAATAAAAGTTGATTGAGCAAATGAAATTTTTAACAAAGTAAGTACAGAGATAGTCGCTTAAGGACAAGCCCCGTTTTATTCGTTCATTTTGTTGTCGTTCAAGGACGCCTGACTCCCTCTGCTCTTACTAGAGTACCTTCGGTACGCAGACCTAAATTTGTGAATATTTTTTTTTAATATACTGAAATACCAAAGGAAAACTAGGCCAGAAGCAAGTCTTTGGCGATGCCAGTAGCTGACATTAAATATTTTAATCGTTTCTTTTATATAAACGATAGAACGACTGGGATATTTTCTTTATAAGAGAGTAGGGCACAGATTTCTTTGTTTCTTTGTATGGATCTGATGAAGTTACACTTCAAATCAGGGCCGGCGCTAGTGTCTGACAACACCCTCCCACCCCGAAACTTTGATGCGATCCCCCTCTACCCCCCACCGGTACTACATGTCGATTTCAAAGTTTCCCAACCTGAGGGCCACAAACCCTCGAAGGAAAACTGGTGGTGGGTGGGAATGGCAACGTTTTTTGTTTTTTTTAATTACCAAAAATCTAATTTAAATGAAAATTTCAGTACATATTCATTATTTATTTTTATAATGAATAGTTTTTTGGTGTTTTTTTTTTTTAAAGAAAATATGAGAAAATGTTATTCCTTTTGTAATAAACACCAATATTTTCGTGACTAAATTTTACTCGAAAAAAATGTTTTTATTCGCAGATTTTTATAGTTCCTTAAAGATTAATCTCCGCTGAAAAAAAGGTTTTACAAAAAATTCAATGCAACACAATGAGGATTGTCTTAAAAATTTGTTTTAAAAACAGTATTTCAGTTTTCGGAGGAATTTTTCATGTTTTGTAATATTTAAACGTTTTCATTTTTTTAGCGATCATTTTTTGGTTTTATCTTCCTAGAAATGTAAAAAATAGGAACTAGAAATTTTATTTTAATTACTAGTCGTGGACTTCTGGTTAGCATTACTATTAGTAAAAAAAAAAATCAATGATCCTCCTTAGTTGATCTCGGAATAAAAAATGATTTTACCGAGATATATTATCCTCTTAATTGATTTAAAAGAACAGTTCAGAAAGAAAATGAAAGGTTCGATGTAGTAATCACCAACTCTGTATATTATTATAGTTGATGATTGACAATATGACAAAAAGTAAAAAGTACAAAAAGCAAAAAACGCTGCTGAATCGAGCTATTTTGGGGTTCCAACCTCGTCGAGGGTAGTATGCACCGCACCAGCCATAAAACAGTGCTGAAAAAAATGATAGAGGTCACAGCGCCAAACCCAATCGGCCCCCAACCCCAATCGGGGGTTTCAGGGGTAAGACCCGCCGGCCCTGCTTCAAATGGTCAACAATTCAACTATTTGTACTTATGCTTCTGCATTCATTCAGTTTAATATTAAACTTCTTTTTTACTCATTTCACCCCAAGCAAGGTAATAAAGCCACTAAGACACAAGGGGGTTACTGAGTGTAGAAGAATAAAAAAAAGAAAAATATTATAAAGGAGCGAGAATAATAACAGAAGAGGAATCTACAAGACAGTAGATAACGATTGACATTGCATTTGAATTTTAGAAAGAATTATGTATGGAGATGTTTTTTTTTTTTGTTTTTTGTCTTTTTTTTTTTTGGTGGGGGGTGAATTTGGAATTTTCTGATAGCATTAATAGATATTTGGGTATAGTACGAAATAATTTTAATGTTCCAGCAAAGAAGCATTATATTACGCATCCCATTACAATACATGAATCTCCTATTTTTGATCGTTTTCAGTGACTAACCATCTGACAAATTGAAAATAGTCACCCCCGACCTTATCTGTTTTAATATTTTCATTTTTTTTCATTGGTATCTTTACGTTTTTCCCGCATATATATATATATATATATATATATATATATATATATATATATATATATATATATATATATATATATAAGAAATGGACAAAGTCCGACAATTTATTTATTAAAGACATTTTTATGTTTAACGTTCTTTTTTTTATAGATACAAGTATTTAAGTAAATGCTCTGTTTATAATAAACAGTATTAAATAACATTTACCGGCCTGAATGTACGAGAATTTTCATAGAAAAAGAACGTTAAACATAAAATGTCTTTAATATATATATATATATATATATATATATATATATATATATATATATATATATATATATTAAGACATTTTTATGTTTATACATTCTTTTTATAGATACAAATATTTAAGTAAATGCTCTGTTTATAATAAACAGTATTAAACATTTACCGGCCTGAATGTCCGAGAAATATATATAATTTATATTCAGTTTACACAGCTGGAATATTAACAGTTAGAAATAAGAATCGATGTTCTTGACATCGGTCATAATTGAATAAAACTGAATTCAGTTTATTTCCTTTATTTCGTGTATATGTCGTTGGAAAAGGAATGAATTCATCTTCCTCCAGCTATCGGTTAAATACCGGAACAGACCGGGCTTTCTTGCTATGTGTAACGACCAGTGTAGAAGGAAAACCAGCCTGAACAGGGATGGACGACATCAAGTTATATTGCCCAAGATTCACCACTGCTGCTTTAGCTGCAGTACATGTGGTGCTTTACGGCCATAAGGAGTTACGGAACTTCTGATTTAACCACATTCTTACAATCGCCGAGCAATATGCTTGATCTTTATTCGAGGCTCTATAAATGTCGTATTTTGCCAGAATCGATCATTCTTTCAAATATTGTTCAATTTTCCTTCATCAAATATTTATCGAACACCAAGGCTTCATCATATATAAGCTGAAAACGCAACAAAAATATATTTCAATTCAGCTAATACTTTGGTTAATGTACATCATAGCATACACGTGGCAAACAACTTGTCATTTTGATTAAAATGTTTTTGTTTCTATCTTCAGATTTGTGTTCTTATTGGCAACATTTCCTTTGCTTGCCAAAATATTAAACTCTGCAGGAAATATGTTTATATTTTCTTTGTCAAAACAACTGTAATAAAATTCAATTTCTGGCCCTTGAGGAATTCAAAAAACCTTTGTACAGACATGTCGACGTTTGGAGGATTATAAATGGGACTCCGGAGATCACCTCCACTGGTCAGATGCTTGAATGAAATAAATATTTTGATTATATATAGTTTAAAATGTTATATTCATAGGGGGAAAAGTAAGATTGACCGTTTATAAACACGTGTGTACACAGGAATTAACAGCGCATGATGACTGACAGTTTCATGACACAATGTCATCTTATGGCAGTGATTTAATATATTTAAATGAAATTATCTGCTGCCAAAGACATTTTGCTTGCTTGTTAGAATTAAAAGCAAGAACATTACGTAAAAAATATCAAATTTTTGTCAAGTTTGGAGGTTCTGAATGGAAGATTTCTGGAAAATATTTTTTTAATAGAATTAAATTATTAATTTTTTCTTTTTTTTTTTTTTGCTATCCTTTTAGAACTTTCTTTAGAAAACATAAAAGAGATTGAAAAGTCAACTTCCGTTACTGTTGGGGAGAGTTGCCAAACTTGTAATTTAGATCCTATCTACTCAAAATACTTAAGGATCCCGGAAATTTTAAAGAATAAAATTACGTAAAATTCAAGTCTTTATTGTCAAAACAAACCATGCCACTTCCACGTAATCGAATCACGCTTATTTCCTCCATGTTCCAAATGTAAGAAGGACGTGCCACTGAAACAACTTTTATTCCCCCAAGAACTGCCATCCTGTGCAATATACTCCCACGTAGGTGCTTACTTGAACACTTGAATCTTGACCTCCTTAAGGTCAAGAGTCAATCGTTATATATCCTTTTTATCCTCATAATCTCCACTTCTTGCCACCTAACATTTCAACTGTAGCACTCTATCTTTAGTGGCTCTTGAATCTTGTACCAAGTGAAATTTAATATAGTAACAAATACTTATGAGCAATACCCAATTCAAAGTACAATCCATAATTATTTCAACAAATAGAAATGTTCATGTATGGATTTATTTGAAGCGTGAAAACAAAGGATATGTAACAATTTACAGATGAAGAAGGACGTGTACCTATATTTCATAGACTAAGCAAAGGCCTTTGACAAAGTGCGCCACAAGGTTCTGATGGAACTGCTCAGCAACTTTGATATATTCGGGAAAGATATCAGGCTATTCAAGAACCTATACTGGCAGCAAACAGTATGCATACGCATATGGAACGAGTTCAGTGAATATATAAAAATAGAAAGGGGCGTAAGGCAAGGATGCGTCTTCTCACCCGACCTTTTCAACCTAGACAGCGAGGTAATCCTGAGAGAATTGGAAACCCTACCCGGATTTAGCATTAGTGGCCACAATATTAACAACATACGCAGATGACACAGTACTGATAGCAGACACGGAAAAGAAATTACAAAATCTCCTACTGAAGGTAGCAACGGAGAGTGAGAAGAAGGGACTAAGCATAAACAACAAGAAGACAAAATGCATGGTCATCAGTAAAAGGATAAGACCGAAATGTGATTTGCAAGTCGGGAACACTAAAATCAAGCAAACGCGGAAGTTTAAATATCTGGGAAGCGTTTTGACAGAGGACGGTAAGTGCGACACTGAGATCCGTAGACGTATTTGGATGGCCAAAAGCTGGGCAGAGTATTGCGAGACAGGAGGATATCTTTGGTAACAAAGAAAAGAATACGTGGCATCTGTCCTTCTTTACGGCCGCGAATGTTGGACGATTCCCTCAAAGATGAAGAAGAGACTCGAAGCGACAGAGATGTAGTTCTACAAAAGGATGCTAAAGATATCATGGACCAAGAGTGTGAGCAACGATGAAGTCTTAGAGAGGTTGCAAACAAGGAAGAGGCTTATACTTAACATCAGAAAGAGGCAGCTGAATTTTCTGGGACATATAATGAGAAAGGAGGGCCTGGAGAATCTGATACTCATGGGTTGAATAGATAGAAAGAGAGACAAGAGAATAAAGCGCGAGACATACCTTGCGGGCTTAAGCAAATGGATGACAGAACGTGGTCTGAGAGGGGGGGGGCAAAGGGAAGGAACTTGTTGAGAGCTGCAACGGATAGAGGGAGGTGGAGAGCCATGATCGCCTACGTCCTGAAATGACTTGGTATATAAAAAGAAAGAAATGTAACAATTTATCGCGCTCATCATATTACGATAAAAATAAATGAACAAAGCGAAACGTCAGAGGAAATTTTCTTTATACATGAGTTTAATGCTTACATTAGTTATCGTTTACCTTTATATATTCTCTCTCTCTCTATATATATATATTCTATATATATATATATATATATATATATATAGTTTCAAGATAATACCTCTCTATATATATATAGTTTCAAGATATTATCAGAAAAGTTAATTTTCTAATACAAACTCGGACATGTTGCCCTGGTGTATCTTTGTGTGTCATTTTATCCCTTAGTAACTTTAGATTTATCCAAGCTCACACCTGTTCATGTGGATATGTTCGTAGCGTAAGGGTTAACGGTACGGAAAGTGAGGTTGTTGCATTGAGTTCAAATTCTACCAGAAGCCACTGCGTTTGATTTCGCACAAATACACTTTGAGTGGTATGAATCTATCTCTACTCCCGGTCCAGCTATCGGGTTAATAGCAACCAGTTCAGAGGAACAACTCTAAAATTAAAATGAGTTGAGAGTGAAACTAGCAACTCCACATCGTGATAAACCTACTTAAAAACAGAATCCACAGCAGGAACACCTAGCGCCGTAAGACTGTGGTCCTGTACTCAACAGTGGAGTCTACAGGGTTAACATACATCACACCTGTTCAGTAATCTTGACGTTGGTATGCCCAGTCCATGAGGCCCAACAATCTTTGTTATTTTTTATTCTTTTTTCCCAAATGAATTCTGTACGGATGATCATTTTAATGAAAGCTACGCCCAGTTATTCGGAGACTGTTTGGTGATATTTGTTTAATATGTTTCAGATTATACTTTCTACTATTCATTATGCCATTTATCAAATGTATATCTCCAACACATTCACCAGAGAATGTTGATTGATTGGTTTGTTTTTTTACGGCTTATCAACACTTTGAAGAATTAAAAATTTCGTTAGAAACAAAGAAAAAGTGTTAGAATGCTATGTGATATCCACCCTCTTTTATGGTAATGAATGCTGCAAATTCTTCTTTGGATTTTGTCAAGAATCTTTAGATATGTAGCAGAAGCATCAAACCAGATGTGGCAGCAATATTCAAAGTATGGATGAATAGCAGACATATATTCTGCCGATAAAATTGTCTAACACGACACGGGGAACCGTCGCTCCTAGCAACAGACCTAGCAATTGATTCAATATAATCTTTCCGTTTCATCTCAGTGGAAAACATGAGACCTAAAAGACGCAATCAGTTAACTTCCTGAAGGTTAGCACCAGCTATGCTGATGGAAAGCAAAAATGGTTCCCTAAGATGATTAAAAGAAGTGTTTCGTTTTGGAAGCATTAAAATTAACAGATTTAAGGTTATCTGCGATACATAGGATAGGAAGTTGTGAAGAGTCAAGGTTGATTTAACTATATAACTTTATTGGAGTAATAACTTTATTAGAATACAGTAAAATGAATAAATGATTCTGTTCATAATTCCCTGGAGGTTAACCGGTATGACAGACACCTGAAGAAGCCTGGAGGGCGCAACATCCGAAACGTTGTAATTATAATAACAAAAAGTAGGACATTAGTCTCTTTGCAAATAATGTAAATAACGAGAAATTTTAATCCCAGAAATTTATTGGAGTGTATTTATAAAATGCATAGATCATATGAAAATGTCGAAAAGAATTGTAAAGTAATGAAATGAAACTACATACATATGCAAACACGTGTACATGTGCATGTGTGTGTTTGAAAAGGAGAGAAAAGAAATGCAAAGATTAAAAAAAAAGAAAGAATAAGAAGTAAGAGATAATATTTGGGTGTTGCAAAAATTAATGCAAAATTCCATTCAATTGTCAATGTTTAAGCAACGTGTCAACAAAAAGCATCACCGTTCCACTAAAAGATGACTGTCAACTAAGCTGTCAACTTGTTTTAAAGAAGTTGTCATAACAATCCTTGCAAAACAAAAAGGAGACACGTTAATTTTTTTTATTATTTTTTAGACTTGAACTCATTCTACAGATCTGCATCAGAAGTGAACGTATCGTCTGCTGGCTACCACCTCGAAATTGCCGTTTCAAAGCGTAAGTTCAATGTTGGCCGGCTAATTTTTTTCAACTTTCTAGATTTTTTGATTTTCTGAAATTATTCTTAGAACATCTTTTAATGTACATATGTTAATTATTTAATTACAACGTTTAATATAACTATGTAGTAATTGCATCTAGAAGCTTTAAAGAACCATGATGAAAAGAATTATTGTAAGTAGCAAAGTTTCTGCATTTTTTTCATCTATCGCAGCGGCGGACTACTATGAAAATAATGCAGCTTAAACCTGAAAGCCCCTAATCCCAGAGGGCAAACAGAAGCGATTTTTTTAATGAGGAAATTTTTCAACAAATTTTTTTTAGTGTTTGTTATTAAAATAAGGCGAAAAAAATCATAAGCCACTGGGTTAAAGTAGCCAATGTTGACCTTAGAATATGTTCTAATACCCTTCATATTACTTTAAAATTACCCTTTTCAAAATTTTTCCTAGCAGCGCCCGAGCATCCAGTTGTATGTGCTCGTCACAATTTATTCATAGCCTACATTTTTAGGGTATTTCGACATGGCGTAATTGTTAGCAAGTATGTCTCGCTAGCTAAATTACGACTGAAAGTGAGTTCTATCCTCACTGGGTGCCCCATACTTTCGACCTTGTACCACGTCTACGTTACGCCTAGAAAATCGCCATAGCCTACATTTTGGTAGTTTGATTTTCGAATCTATTGTTACCGGTTACGAAAGTGGGGGTCCCATATCATCTCAAGCTTCAGAGCCCCCAAAATGTATGTCAGCCGCTGATCTATCGTCATCCGTAGCTTAGTCATAGTTCCTAAAGCTTCTAGATACAATTTCAGGACGACAGTTTTAAATGGAATATTTGCTTTCTGTATATAAGCCTTAGTAAATTTACTCATATAGCTAAATATCTAGTCTACCAATTTACTGTTAATTTTATAACAAATCTATCACTTTGCTAAAAAAAACTTTAAAAACGAAACTTTGGTACTACTGTAGTATACAGTCAACCAGAGTATTTAAGGTCTACTATATTGTTGCAGTTATGTGCCATGCGTGATACACGCTTAGGCGATCATGTATCTTTCGATACATGACTTACGAGGCAGATTCTTTCCCACAGTAGGTTGCCATTTCTTTCTGCCGTAGCTGGTAGGAGAAGAAGAGGATTCATACCTTTCCCAAGGGTAAGTGAATGTAATGGAGGAGGCACGGTGGAGTAATGGATAGCGGAGAGCCGAGTTCGAATTCCAGTCGAATCCATTACATACGAGAAAGGTATGAATCCTGCTCTTCTCACCCTCGCCGGCTATGAGTAAATAGCAGGACAGACCGGGTTCTATAGCCTTGGAGGACAACTGGTCTACCGCAGAAAGAAATGGCAACCTACTGCGGGAAAAAATCTGCCTCGTCAGTCATGTATCGAAAGATACATGATCGCTTAAGCGTGTATGACGCTTGGCACGTAACTGACTGACTGATATTGTTGCATGTTGTCTACCTAAGCATTTGATGCGGGAGTCTTCAGGCGAGGCATTGGTACCAAGTAAAGCATTCAAATGAGATTGAAGTGAAAAAAGTAATATAAGGACCCATAAATAATTAGATGCCTGTCAAAGAATTTTTTTTTCTTTTTTGCTAGAAAATGCTAAGAAAAAAACGAAGCCAATTTGTTTTAATACCTTCTTTACAAAACGTAGGAACTGTTTACAAGCCTTAATATTTTAAATGCCTTTTACTGATTTAAACTTTAATAGGCGTAAATATGTAGGAAAGTTTTAATTTGTACTAAATTTTAATTCTTTAATATCAATTTTAAAAGATAAAATGCACACTGCATTTAGAAACATTGTGGTGGACTGCATACAACCTATCGACGCAAAAGATTTCGGCCTGGGCTGTTGCGCCGATTTCATACGGGGAAGGCATAAATCCATCTATTCCCTGTCTAGCTATCAGTAATATAATAGGGTGGACTTGTCTTTCTCGCCTAAAACAACACAGAAGTGAAAATCATGAAGACGACGACGAGAAATCACTCCACTAGCTTTCCCAAGAAAAATCTTGGCAATTCACAATTTACAGATACCGTATATACTCGAGTATAGTACGACTTTTATTATCAGTTTTTTTTACGCTAAAAATAGGGGGTCACACTATACACAGACAATTCTTTTGAAGAGGTTAAAAATCATACATTTTCGATGATCGGTTGTACGATACACTGGTATATTTTTTTCTGGAGGGGTTAAGATGCATGCAAAATCACTCAGGGGTCGCACTATACATGATGTCGGTTTATACACGAGTATATACGGTATTAAAGGAAAATCAATTGTGGAGAGCTATGATCGCCTACATCCTGAGGGAATATAGCTTTAAAAAAATACCGTATTTAAAAAGTGTTTATTTTCCTTATAGAAAATCTTCATATACGTGTCATGATCATTTTCAGTCAACACAAAATATCCGACTAAATTTGTAAAAAAAAAATATTTTAAAATTTTACAAATAGGATATTTTACTGGGATATTTTCTAAAAAAAAAACAAGTGATTTTTTTAAAATCTATTTGTAATTTATTTCCATGATTTTATTGAAACTGTCACGATCATAAAATTATCGAAACAGAAATTTCCATGTATTTTAGCACAACGTTTCTGTGGATATATTCTTTGACCTGAATAAATCTAATATATATTTCTCTAACTAAAGCACAGAACACAGTTTTAAGTCCTCATATGTGCAGTATTAAGGTCAAAACATACGAACTGGAAAAGTTTCTGTTCTAATCAAGAAAACACGCTTTTTGTTACTCTTTGTTCTGAGAATGGTTAAGAAGTTCTTAGAGCTATTGCCAAAGTTTCAAATGCCATAACATGACACCAGCCTAGTTTTTTAAATACCTCTTTGAAATGGGTCTTCTATTATCACCCATCCTCATATTAACCCACCTCATAAAGGACCCTAGCACCTACTCTTGTAATTCTGTTAGACTGCGGTATGCTTTTTAGCGGTATTATTGTTCACCAATACAAGGCCCAAGAGCCCCTCAAGCTAGAGGGTTATTGAATGCGGTTGTTGTGTGAGGAGGAAATAAGAAGTTCATAGTATAAGGAAATGTAGGATAGATAATGGTTGATACTAGTTAAGCAACGTTGAACCTGGTTAGTACATAGATTGGTGACCTCTTGGGAATAACAGATGCTGTAAGTTTGGATGCGCGGGTAGTATAATGGATAACGGCCCAGAAATGGGAATCTGGTTCGAGTACGATTGGGAAAGGTATGAATCTACCTCTACCCCCGGTTATGGGTTAGTTATTAGGAATTGTATCAGTAAATTGTTATTATTACCAGATAATTCTTACGATCTAAAAATATTTTCTGGCTTTAGATAATCTGCAAAAGATTGATGGGCCATAAATAACAAATCAATTATAGACTTGAAAACGTTAAGGTCGAAGTGATTGGGAAAGGCATTCTTTCGACAGTGTTCTACAAAGTCACAATACTGTGGAAGAGCTGTCTAAGTGGATCTTATTCCTTACCAATGGAATACGAAGAAAATAAGGATGGGTCGACCCTGTGCACGTGGCATGACGTGTCCTAGCTGTGAAGGTCTAAATTGGTGGGAATAAGGAATATAGCTCGTGTGAACAGTTGCCATAGAAATAATGATAGAGTAACGAGAAGCTGGCAATGTTTTGTCTGTGGGAAAGACATTACAGGGGTGAAAATAATTTCTCATCCACAAGGCGGTTATAAAAGCTTTTGAACGTGAAGTTTGGGTAGCTCCAGCCTAAATATGGTATCAGTACTCAATTTGGCTCTCGTAAAGATGCAGCTGCAGGAGTCAGATACTTTTTGGAGCGGTACAAAGAACTGGCCTTTTTTCCAGCATCTTTAACGATGGGCGGTATATACGAGTTCTACTTTAGGTCAAAGATGAGCTTGAGTTTAGTTGAGGAGATGAAAATTATATAAAGTACTGAACAGCTTCTAAAGATTATGAAACAGATGAAGAATATATCGCCCGGCATTTTATTAAAAACAACAAATTTATAAACAAGGGCCTAAGAATAATATAAATAGGGAAAAAATAATTACTATAACATATTATGCTATATTTTGCAAGGTAGTTTTAATTCAATTTTTCAATATTTCAAGTGTTTTAACAGAAAAAAAGTTATTTGCATTTTTATATAAATATATATTATATATTTGTTATGGGCATAGATATATGGACATAAAAACAAAAAACACAAAACCAGCTATGATGATATTTTGATGCCGTTTCTACTTCTTTGCTTAACAATATTAATTATATCTCATTCTCCCTTTAAACACACACACACACACACATATATCTATATCTAGAGAGAGAGAGAGAGAGAGACCTCAACAAGGTATTATAGATTGAGTCAGTGTGGATATAGAAATCAACATCAGCTCGGATTGGGGAATCGGAGAGCCGAGTTTGAATTCCAGTCGAATCCATTACTTTCACTTGCGCGCCAGAAAGGAATGAATCCTCTTCTTCTCCCCCGCTGCCAGCTATGGGTATATAGCAGGTCAGACTGGGTACTATAGCCTTAGCAACTGGTCTAGGAGAAGGATAACACTGGATTCAAAACCTGCGTAGTGCACCAGGTCTCTGTATTCACCACTATAATCAAATCATATGTGCAGGTGTCACCTAGCCGATGTTATCTTCAGCATCCCTACTCCAGAGTTTCGTAGACGAACCCATACGCCCACTCGTCAGTGGGTATCAGCAATTGGCAGCTTATACTTCTCGACTCTTCTTTTTTTAAATGCACTTAGCATTGGTGCAAGTCTTTTTCATACTATGTGTGCGCGCGCCTGTATGTGAGTGTGTGTAACTGTTAACTGAGTCCTATGTCTAACTATATTATATATATATATATATATATATATATATATATATATATATAGAGAGAGAGAGAGAGAGAGAGAGATGAGCCTATGTCTAACTATATTATATATATATATATATATATATATTTGAGAGAGAGAGAGAGAGAGAGATAAGCCTATGTCTAATGCATTATTATATATATATATATATATATATATATATATATATATATGTGTGTGTATACACACATGCACCATCGTTATCATAACAACAGCTCTCATATTTTTGATCAAATGTTTTTTTTCTTTTTCCATTTAGAAAGAGCTTCTCTTTCCGACCAAGAACAGTTCATCACCTCTTCATTTTTACAAGTCACTGAGAATTAATTTTCGTTTTTACCCGTTGAAAGATGAAGATGAAGTTTACGCTGACATTTCTGTTAATCTTCCTTTTTATAATCAATGGTATATATGCTAAGTATTTTTTATATTTCTTTCTATATCATTTCTCTTTATAATGATCTATATTCATTTCTATATTTCTTTTTATATCATTTCATAATCTGTCCTATATTTATTACGTATTTCAATATTAATTCCTATATTAATTTTTCATTGTGTGCGTGTACGCTTACAAGCCTATGCCTGACTAAATACTCATTCAATAACTGTAACATAACTGTAAAATCTGCAAATTTAACCCCACCTAGTACCTCTGCATAACGGTTACTGGGTAGACCCCTCTTACGTTGCGTTACAATTTTATTAGCTGACCAACTGTAAGGTTTCAGACGTTTTACGCATCCAAATCACATCCATTATAACCGTAACACTTTCGGAACTATTAATAAAGAAAATACAATGAAAATATAATGCAATAAAATGCTATTCAATCTAATAACATCTAATAATTTCTTGTAGGTAGAAACGATAGAATATTTAGTTAATATCTATTAATTAAAGTATCAGAACCACGATATGGGCTTTGAGAATTCATTTTATAAGAATCACAAGGCTCCGATTGAAACTTGGACTCACATTTTCCACTGACATGAAGTGGGGTGATTATATTGAATCAATTGCTAAGTCAACTGCTAAGAAAGTTGCTTCATTAGTTCTGTGACGCGCCAGACTATTCTTCACGTGACAATCCCTCTTGTATATTTATAAATCTACCATTGGTCCGTGCATTGAATATTGCTGCCATATCTGGTCTGGTGCACCTTCTATATATCCTGAGATTCCTGCCAAAATTCAAGGAAGTGTCCGTAATGTTATCAATCTTGACCTGGCATCTCAACTCCAGTCATTTTCCCACCGACGTGACGTAGCTTCACTATCTTTTCTATAAATATTTTCATGACAAGTGTTCTGACAAAATTCTTAGTGACTCGATTGCATGAATTTAAGCATTTTACTAGATTGGCAAATAGGTCTCACCGTTTTACTGTTAAACTAGCTAGATGGTAGTTTCTTTTCTCGCACTCCTCACATGTGAAACGCCCTTCCGATTTCTTACTTCCCTGTCACATACTCTTCAAAACTGTAAATGCAACGTCAATCGCCATTTTCTGTCTTCCAGAATCCTGTTTCTTTATTGTTCTTTTCCTCACTTCTCCTCACTAAAATCTTCTCATTCTCCATCACTCCCTATGTCCTTGTGACATTTTCGCTTTGTTTGCGGTGAAATAATTACAAAATAAATTTAAAAAAAAAATAGAATTTTTAGAATCAAATGAAATTTTCTGAGCCACAATCGCCCTGTCGGCTGGGGCTTCAGAATACGCCGATTGAACCTCAGAAGGTGGGGGTAAGACCCCAAAGCCACCACCCGCCACCCACCCCCGCATACACACACACAAATGAGGCGTCCTGGGTAAGACGATAAACTACATCCAGGCAGGAAGGCCTCTGTTCAGGAGGTTTTAATGAGTATGGAACCACAATTGCTGGTGTTTCCAGATCCACCCTGACACGGAGTGGTAGCACCTGTTAGGGTCCCAGCTATGGGCAAATAGTTAACACCCCTAAACTGTGGTCAAAACACTATGAACGAGTAAAAATAGGTTTTATTCGTAGCGATACATTTTTAGGAAAAAAATTATTACCAGTAAAAAAATTTTGTCGGCATTAAATAATCCATTGAGATTGATATGCCGTAAAACAAAACAACTCTGAGCTACAAAAATCTTAACGATGAACATTAAAAAATATGTGATACAAATTTTGATTGAATATTTTGAAACTGCGTTCGGACCTAAAAAAAAATTGTTGGAGTGCTGAAAGTCTTTCACTTAAATATAGTCAAAAGCTTTCCTAGATTCAGTCAAAAGCTTGCCTTATAAACAATTTGTGTCACTTTTATGAAATATTTCAAAACCTAAGCAGCGGAGTGATTTACATTTTTGATAAATTTTTGGGGGTAACAGTTTTCTATTTAACTAGTAAGGGTTTTAGTTTATATGAAACTGAATCACCACAAAAATTATTAAGTATAAAGAAAATTCAGAAAAGAACAAATAATAAACATGAAATTTGATAACCTTAAAAATGTCAAATAACAGTAAATGAAACTAGAAATACTTCAATTCTCCTTACAAATATTCGCTTCATATTTATCTCGGAGTCTTCGATAACGGAAGTGTCTGTTAGTCGCCACACATCTCGTATGTAAATAACATATTCATCAACTTCGACGATTTTTAAAAAAAATCCTTGAAGCTATGGATTTTAATTTTTAAAAGGCGTTATGTAACGGTGTTTAGCCTTAACCCACCCCCTCTATATTTCCGTAACTCACCGTCACCAAAATGAGGTCGACTTGCATGCTTTTTAAATGACCCCATATATCTGTTTGACCTTTTATTTTGAAATGAAGTACATTTCATGTGGCACAAGGCCGCAAGGATAGTAGGGAAAAAGCTGGACGTCACTGACTGTCCTACACCTAGCTAATCTGATTCACGATCTATTAATTCTTACAAGTAACTTAATCACCCATCCATCTTCACCGAATCCGATATTTACTAAAATACCACACATTCACAGGGATCCTACTAAAACCCCATAATATAGAAATTTGGATTAAAACAATTTTTTTAATATTTTTTCTATTTTTTTTTTCCACAAAAATATATAAAACTATTTCATGAAATGATGGTGGCTGATAAACCCAAATATAAAATAAAATAATACAAAACATTCAAACTAAAACAAAATTATGTTAGTAGGACTCCTCCAGCGCACAGAAAAATAAGAGTGGCTGCTGCATTCTGCCGACAAGCAGAATCAAGAAGTTCTCTCGCTAAAAACGATGGAGGGACAAAATAAATCGCAGAGTGGAAAAAAATCAAAAGCTGGTTCAAAAAGATAATAAAAAAAGAGGTTAGAAATAAACTGGGAAGATTGGGAATCTTGACAAAGGCCATAACAAAAGAAAACGTGAGCAAGACGGAAACAGCAATTACTCACATTGACTAGGTGAATAAAAAGAGTCTAGCCTAACCAGGGAAGGCATCCGTCAGGAATCTGCCCCGCTGTGTCTATAGGGGACTAAAAAAAAGAAATCAAGGCTGGCCCAATTCCCGCAAACCAGGCTTGCGACTTTTACTCACCTTTCGCTGAAATCTACCGATACCAAACGCTTTCTATCTGTTCAGATCTTCATCCTGAACTGAAGCCCAAAGAATCCAGTCATATCCTGATAAAAGTAAAATAAACCTGTTTGACTAGTTCTTCTATTGCGACTAGATAAAGTTCGGATCGTGACGACCAGCGTTACCCTTGTATCAAATTTTATATGTTTAGTACAAATAAATATTGACTCGTTTTCTATTCGGTTTCACCGAATAATTACGAAAAGGTTCGAATGAGAAGCGAACTTGATAGTTCTGTTGCTCGCTAAGGAATGCTTGTTATCAATAACGCTTATGAAAGTAATTATATATTTTGTACCGGATCGCAGACACTCGTCATCACATTTGATCGAAAGCAAAGGAATAATTATTTCAACTTTCAGGGATTCATAGGTGGGGTTAAATTTGCAGATTTTACAGTTACATATTTATTGAATGAGTATTTAATCAGACATAGACTTGTAAACGTACACAGACACTACAGTTTAACATAAACACTAGTTTAATACATTTTTAAAATTGGAAAACTCTCAGGACAGTTTCCTATTACAAACTTTACCTTGATAATTTTTCGCTTGGGTTCGTGCATTAATATGATCTATTAACCTATTGCGAGTTCTCGTTTTGTGACAAGCCTGGCTTTGTGCAATAATTTTTTTTAATGCGCTGAGCGTACAGGATCAACATGACCAAGACTCTTCACGAGTTCTTTTTCTTTGTTATCTGTAAATCACTATGCTTTCTTTAGAATGATAGTTGAGTGGTTTTCCGTTGCCTTCTCCTAGACTGGTTGTTACCCAAATATAGAAAACCGTATCTACTCTACTGTTTAAACCTAGCTGCAGATAAAAAAAATATAACTCATAACTGGCGGGAAAATGGATGGATTTATACCCTGCATTATTGCGAAAGTGAATTTAAATATCTCGTTTTACAGTCGAAATGACTAGATATAACCGTAAGTTCTATGCTAACAGTTTCTTCTATCGCACTTCTTGCTTATGGAACTTTCTTCCGGCTTCTTGTTTCCAAATTGTTATAGCATACTTACGGACGATAATGGGTATGCCTCCATTCACATAAATACAGTAGTAAATACTGTATGTTGGTCTGCAGTTGAAGATTCGTTTCCAACTGTGCTGGTCAAGCACACTGCCTCCGGCATAGAGGATCCCTAGACGAGGATATGTCGAAGGGAAATAGTTACCTGACCCCATTTTATACGGTGTCTACGACGAAATTTTGGCTCGGATACCACACATTAAATTCGGTCTTGTGCCACATCTGACCATGTGAGGCGGTTGGTAGATATCATGCAGTTGGAGATTCATTGTGGACTCACTTCTAGCAGTTGACTACTACTTTTACGCGCCGCTGACGAATCTTATATGTGTTGTTCCTGTCCTAAGTATTATCGTTCATTACCAACCTTTGTGTGATTATTCATTACCAACTTTTGAGTGATTATTCCCTTCCCTAGGTTACAACACTAGTCAACTTTGATTTTCAAATATTTAAATGCAATGTCAATCGTTATTTTTTGTCCTCTTAAATTCTGTTCTTTTATTGTTTTCGCTCATTAATAATGTTTTTAATTATTTTACACTAAGTAACCCCCTGCATGTTAGTGGCTTTGTTACCTTGCTTGAGGTGAAATGATTAAAAGAAAAAATTAAATCAATCTAATATTTAATGAACTATGTTAAATGTAGACAATGTCAAAATCGTTCTGATGTATTACATATTCTATACTATTATGTTAGTGATTACTATTCTATACTATTATATTAGTGATTACTAACTTGATATTTCTATTATTTTTCCACAGTTTCGAGCATAAAGTCCAAATCTAAGAAGGATAAATCGAAAGAGAAAACAGACAACAACATGAAAGGGGCCGACTTACTTGATATGGCGATACAGTTCGCGAAGCAGCTTAATTTGAATATAGATTTGAAGAGCATTGGAACAATGCTCAAAAATTTTAACATTTCTTTATCTGGTATAACAGATAAATTACCGAAGAAGGATTTATAAAACTTAGTTAAATTAAAATTAGACTTCAAGTCAAAATCATTTGTTGATTGCATTCGAGGGGAAAATTAAACGAAAAATAAAATGTTATATTTAAATATAATTTAAATCAAGACGTATTCTCAGTTAAATTATTGACCAATATATTTATGCTAACGTACATTCATAATTTTACATATATATATTTATATATTTTTTTCATATATATATATATATATATTATTGAATATATATATATATATATATATATTATTGAATATATATATATATATATATATTGTGAATATATATATATATATATATTCAATATATATATATATATATATATATATATATATATATATTATATATATATATATATATATATATTGAAATATATATATATATATATATATATTATTGAATATATATATATATATATATATATATATATATATATATATTATTGAATATACATATATATATATATATATATATATATTATTGAATATACATATATATATATATATATATATATATATTATTGAATATACATATATATATATATATATATATATATATATATTATTGAATATACATAATATCCAACATTGATAGTACGACTCGGAGTTTTATGCTGTCCTGCAATCTTCAAGACTATAAACTAAACATTACCACCAATACAAACGCTAAAGTGATCAATTTCTTAGACGTTACATTTGACCTGAGTAAGGGCATATATAAACCATACACCAAGGAGTCATACAACCAGAGGTACGTCGACAGAAGATCCAACGACCATAAAAGGATACTTGACAATTTACACAAATCGGTACCATATAGATTATTGACCAACTCTAGTAACAAAGAAATATTCGATAATAATAAAGTTAGATATAACAAAGCGCTAGAATGTAGCAACCATAATGTGAGATTGGAATATGTAGTAGGAAATAACAACAAAGATAAAATATAATCTAAAACAACGCAAACGTAACATAAAATGGTTCAACCCACCATACCACAGTAATGTCAAAATTAATGTAGGTAGAATTTTCCTGAATTTAATTAACAAACACTTTGGTCATTCTCCAACACTAAAAAAGATTTTCAACAAAAATAACATAAAGGTAAGCTTTATCTATACAAAAACATGGATAATTATATATCCCAACATAATAATTTATAATATTTATATGTACGCACAAGTATATGTGCGTATATGTATATTTTTATCATACCCATGCCTATATATATATATATATATATATATATATATATATATATATATATATAGGCATGGGTATATATATATATATATATATATATATATATATATATATATATATAGATAGATAGATAGATATTTATTTATATATACGGTCTATGAATTAATAAATGTTCAAGTAACTTATCACTTGACCGACTGCAGAATTTCGTATAACACCGTTTATTAGGATCCGATAACTCTATCATTTTTATTCCACAAAACAAACGCTAATTATAACCTACACATTTCAAATTCGAAATTCGCACAATGCTGGACTTACCTATAAACTAAATAAATTCTTGGCGGGGTTCATATTTTTTTTAATATATTTTTATTTTATCATTATCATTCAGCACACTGTATAGAAACGTTAATAATAAAATAGAAAAGCCAACACTCATTTAAACATCAACTATGAACTCGGCCACAATGTGCTCGGAAAATAAATTAAAAAAAAAAAAACATTCCATCACTCCTGCAGATACATAAACAAAAAAATTTACACATTCAGTTAAAAATAAAAAATAAAATAAAAATGGAGAGTGCTGTGGGGTCTTGAGCAATTTTTGCACGGTTTTGCCGTTAAACCCAATTATTTTCTACTCTACAAACTGTTTCTCACAGACGAAACGTTGCAAACCATTCGCTGCTCTATCGCTGGAAAGTGTTCAAACGAACTACATTCTTTAGTTCTAAACTTCACAACTAAGACCCGGCATGCCATGCACATTGTAGCAAGACACCGCCATTCCCTTCGTATTCAACTAGTGAGATGCAAGTTCCACTCGAGCAGTTTCTTCCCACGAACTTCTGCTTTGCGGAACCGACTCTCCGATCATTACAATCTTAACCTGTACAAATCTATGGTTAAGCGTTATCTTCCTCACCTGTCAACATAAACTGTGCCTCTTACTCTTTAACCCTCTCCTTCGAGTGGCTCTCGGGTCTTGTTCAGGGTGAACATCATTGTAAAAAAATGTAATGAATGTAGATGTTTGGCTTTGCGGAAAAACATATTTACTACATTTTATCCATCCTGTTTACTTTTAATCTTTGTTCGCTACAAATGTGAAGACAATAATCATTGTCTTCACATTTGTATATTTCGTTTTGAAATATTCATTCAAATTAAAATTAATAAATATACATGAAACAAAGCAGAAAGTTCGGCATGTTTGTTATCAAAATGCCAAAAGATTTCATAACCTGTGACTAAATTTTCGTTTACGGCCAAAAATCGAACAATTTGCTCCAATCCAACCTTTAATAGGCAGTCATCTGAGAATTTTAGCAGAAATGATTAAAATATCCGAAAATGTCCAAAGGCTCTCGTTGCACAAAAATAGGTAAAATAATACTTACTAGTTTCACGGTTTCCTCTATTTTAAATTTCTGATAAATCTTAATTCTTCAGTTAATGATTGAGTAATCTTATGGCAAGTTCTACGGCAATAAAATATCCGTAGAAATTCCCCTATCAGATTGTTAAATATTTGAACCTAACAACTTTAATGAAATATTGTAATAACAATCCTAAATATGAATGCGGGTCGTTATTTTAAGAAGAGGATACAAATGAAAAGTTTTGAAATTGGCAACTTTTTCCATTTCACTGAAACAGACATTAAACACTTCTATCTTCTTTTCTTTCATTTTCTCAATGAAACCAAGCAGCATCTTTGATATGTATTTTGTTTTTTCAAGCAATCAACATGGAATCTATTATTGATAAGGTATAAGCAGGAGACGTTAAACAATTCTGTTTTTCTTTCTTTCTTTTATTCCCTAAAATCATGTAGCGTCTCTGATATGTCTTTTGTCTTTCCATGCGAGGTAATGACAGAGCGTAACTAACGAAGGGAGAATCAAGGACAATTATTATATGATTTTATTTCATAAAAATAGGTTTTGCTCAGTTATCGGTTAATAATCTAAGGGAGATAACTACAATACGAAATCGTGCAAGGGAGGTAAAAAGAAATATAATTAGAAAACATTTTCAAAAACTTTTAATATCTTTATTATTTCATCCAGAATGTTAAGAGAAACGCTTACAAAAATATTCGACCACAAAAAAAGTTAAACATTATTAACAGCAATAAACTAGATAAAAACAGACACATAATGCTACCTACTAACTCCATAACATCCACTATCAAAAATAATTTATCCAATCTAAACAACATAAATTACAACCACATCCAAAAATAATATGCATAATTAGAACCAAAAATACCCTTAGCAATAATAATTTTGATGCAAGTATATATAAAATAAATAGTCAGAACTGCTCTTCACAATGCATTAGGGAAACATGCAGGAATTTAAAAAAAAACGTATCTATGAACACAAAATGAACCTTATACAAAACAAGTTATCAAATGTATTAGTTATACATAAATAAATTCAATTACAACTTTGATCTAAAGAATGCCACACTTATTGAAAGAGAAAGTAACTTATTTAGAGAGAAAATTTTCGAGAGTGCGACTATCGAATTTTATCAAAATATAAATCTGCGGCTTGGATTTTTTTTCAAATATCTCCATTCCTCAAAGAATTACTATTTTCCCAAGCCAACAAACATGATTATAAAAATCTTATTTTAAAAATTAAAAGGAAACGCTTAAATTCGTAACCTCATGTAATCTAAAATATATAACATATGAATTCATCTCAAACTAAAATAATTTAATTACTAATTGCATTAAAAAAAATTAAATTTCAAGATCAGAACTTACTTTCGTTTGTTAGACGTTGAATTGCGTCACTTCGCGTTCTCCATAGCTTGCCTGTCATTTTCACCAACCTGATGAATATTTATGAGTGTTCTTAAATTTAAAAATTTGGAAAAACCAATAACATTTTTGCTCTTGTATATAAATAATTTTTACAAAATAAAAAACTTGCATTTCCCTTAATAATGCCCCTCAGAACACGAAAGTTTTTGTCTGTATTCATTATATATATATATATAGATATAGATATAACATCAATCAGCTAAGTGACAAATGTTATAATTGTATTAATCATATATATATATATATATATATATATATATTACTACTTTAAATATCGTTATCATATATATATATATATATATATATATATATATATATATATATATATATATATATATATGGGATAACGATATTTAAATTTTATATATCAAGAAAAGTTTTGGAGGAAAGATCTATGACGAAGTGTGAAAAAGGTTTTGTGTGACGCGTTTCGTCTCTAATGACTTCAAATGAAGTCTTACATCGAGATTCAGCTTTTACAAGGCCCGAGGGTTACGTTTGGAAGCCATTTGTGTGTATAGGAGTGGAAGATAGCGATTAACCCTTGCTTTGAACAGGTTAAGATTGTAGTGATCCGGGAAACATCCTGCTGGGAGTCGGTTTCACAGAACAGTGGTCCGCAGGAAGAAGATGCTCAAGTGGAATTTACTTCTCACCGATGGAATTCGGAGGGAATGTGGGTGGTTTGATACTATGTAAGTGGCATGGCGTGTTCTTGCGGGACCAGCAAATATAGTTCGGCCGAGCACTTTCCGTGTAAGTAGCGACTGAGCAGCGAGATGCTTTCCACATCCCGCCTGTGGGAGAGGGGTTTGAAAATGGAGAATTATTCATCACCCACAAGGGCTCGGGGACGCTTTTGAACTCTAGCACCCGCCCATATATGACAACAGTAGTCCGTTTTGGGCCTGATCTTGTAGATGATCCCAGGAGGAGTCCTTAGTGAACCTATACAGGGAACCGACCATTTTACCTGCATCCTTAGCAATGGATTGTATGTACGAGTTTCACTTAAGATCGGGTGTGAGTTTGAGGCCCAGCAGTCTTTCAATTTTATTCTGTATTCTCTGTGTTTGTGAGGGCGCTTGTCCGCGCACACACGTGCGCCCGTCTGCACGGATGTGCGTCGTGATCATTTTGCCCTTCGTTTTTGTTTTGTTTTTTTTTTTTTTTTTCTTTATCTGTAATACACTTAGTCTGGTTTAGTTCCGGCTCTAGACATATGACCTATTTTTATTTATTTATTTATGAGCATTTTATATATATATATATATATATATATATATATATATATATATATATATATATATATTCTATGTTTATTTTTATTTTTTTTACAATAATTGGTGTTAATGCTTAGTCAATAAATATTTTTTTACAGACATGCATACATAAACATTTATATATGTTTACTGGGCTATTATTTCGTTTTTTAATTGTGTTTGGTGATATCATAAGAAATTAATTGTAGATTTATAATTAAATTTATTTATTATTGTTAGAATTTCTCTATATCTCAGTAATTATACGCCTGTGTATATGCACACGTACAGATCTATTCGCGGGCGTATATAGACATACATATGCATACATATGTGCACACAGACGCACGTACGCGGGTACATGTATTCTTAAGTCTGACAAAGTAAACATTTATTTATATGCCTACATTTACCCATTATTTCAGATTTCTTGTTTAAGTTTTGAGTTTTTAAAACTAAGTATTGCTAATTTTTACGTTTTTACTGTATATATATTATTTTTAATTTTTTTTTTTTTTTTTACATTTAATACTGTATGGGGCTGCTCTTTTTATAATTTTTCATTTGATTTTGTTGGGGGTATATGTAGTTGTGTTTTTGGATAGCAATCCCTCTTTAATACTTGTTTCTTTGAACAAACGTTTTCTTTTCTGGATTTAACCCTTTCAGCCCTGACCACCGCTTTACCAGTGGTAGAGAAAAATGACGTAATACCCAGTCACCGGTTAAACGGTGGGTAAACACTTGTAACTATTTTTTATATCTACCGGGAAACATTACATACCAATTATTTGCGAATTTTAACTGAGGAGCTCAGGTAGAAGGGTTAAAATTGTTCAGGTACGCAGAACTCAGAGGGTTAATTGGTGTAAAAGATATCCAAAAGTTTGTAGATTTGTCTTTACTTCAAAAAAATAAAGTAGAATTATATTTTATTATATTTTTTTATATTCACCATTATTTTCAAAGACCTGTTGTCACTTATCAGGCAGCTCTTCAATATCTTTCTGCAAGTGAAAAGGTTGTAGCAGCCCGGTAGCATGCAGTGCTGGCCTACGAAAAGGTGGCCTTGTGCCAGACACTACTCACGACTACCGAATTCACTAGCAAAGTAAAAATAATAAATGTATGATCTTTAGCGAGGAAAAAGGGTCATTCAACACATGCATAAAAATAGTAAAATATAGATAGCCATGAGGAAACGACGAAAACGTATCTGGTGGAAAACAAACCATAAAATTTTATTTTAATAACAAATATTTTGTCTCAAACAGTGGAGACTATCAGAAAGGTAAAGGAAATTCTTAGCCAGTAGGCAAATTGTATAATGTAGTGACGAGTAGTCAGTAATAGTATGTTAATGTTCCGCGCCAAAACGAAAATCAAAATGGCTAAAGCGGGAAAAGTTTCTTCACAAGGAAAGTTCTGGAACAAAGTCTTCTTATACAAAAGGTACATGCATACACAACAAGGAAAATACTCACTGCGAGGTTTTATAATGTGTGTGTAATGTTATCTTTTTTTTAAAACTGGTTCGTAAAGGTTAGAGTTCAAAAGGTGTATGTGAAGTTCATCAATCGGCCGTGTCGAAAAACTCTACGTTCCCAGGTAGTGAACGGAGGAAAGTTCGAACAAGTTGTTCGCAGAAGGACGAGGAATTAGTCTTTTTAAAAGTGTGATGACGACTCTACATTCTCCGGTAGAAAATGGAGGAAGGTTCAAACAAGTTGTTCGAAGAAAGTTGCAATCACATGAAAAGATTCGGCATAATGAGCCAAGGAGTCACTAGGAAGTTTTTGGTTAGTTAAGATATTCCGGCCCGCGTATGGGTAAGGGGCGCGAAATAAATGACTCGACCTTCTTGTTCTGGAACCAGGCAGCGACTGAATTGAAAAACCACGTTCGTCAGTGACGTCAGAGAATGCGCGGGAAAACTTCATATTCCGTTCTAGCTGGAATCAGCAGCAGCCAGCAATCTCCTCACGTCGACAACAGACGGCTGGTTTACTACTATGTCTAGCCGAATGTGAAGGAAGGGGTGCAATACGCGTACGCACGTAAAAATAGGTGGAATCCCTGCGCGAGTCCACAAGGTTTTGACGAACTATTGAATCCGGTTATCAGTTAAGATCAGTTAGATCCAGTGACAGGACCCAAAGAGTGTGAGTTCAATACCCGGTTAAGGCAGTGGAGAACTTTCAGAGGGAAATTAGCAGGAATTAACTCATAACTGACATCCATCAAACATGGCACGTGGAACTAGAACAGTCTACCCCAGTGAGCGAAATAAAGGGTTCAGTTCGAAATTCCAACCACCTGAAGAAGGCCGGAACATACAACGGCCGAAACGTTGTGATAAATATGGCGACACAGAATTGGACAATAGTCTGAATAATGTAAATAATGTAAGATAGATAGATAGATAGATAGATAGATAGATAGATAGATAGATAGATAGATAGATAGATAGATAGATAGATAGAATGTAAAATTAGCTGAATTTTTATTGACAATTTGCTAAACTTTTATTGAAAATTTACCTATATATTGTTTGATCTGTATGATCAATGGGGAAAGATTAGATTAATGCATTGGCAATAAAGATATTAGGTTGAAAATAAAGGCCCTTTTTTCATTAAACTATGGACATTGATTTAAATTCCTACATGTAGAGCCTGTCTTGTGGCTGAAACAGTTATGTACCGCCAATATAAAGTTTTAACTCCCTGTCAATTCTAAATTCTTGTTATAAGGCACAATCAAGACTCAAACCACGGTGTAAAATTTTAAAGGACAAACATTTATTACAGTATACAGAAAGAGAAGAAAAAATCGCATATAAGACTCTTGCACAAAAATTTCCTCTTGTGCGCCTTATAAATAATTAAGGCAGGATAACATTTTCAGATATATTGCAAAAATAGATTACCATCGAAAATGGAAAAAGGATTACAATTTAGAAAAAAAAAACAAAGACTTAATTTTGAAAATGTCTGAAAGAGAAAACATTCAAGAAGACAGTAAAAACAAAGGTGCAACCACCTTCTAGAAAAAACGAAAAAAATACTTTTACTTGTCCTACGAGTGTCTCTGAGACATATAACATCTTGGAAATGTCTTTTTTTATATATATTCCCTCTGTTCGTGCTTCACTGAAGCTTTGAGAAAAATTAATTTTAAATCTTTTTTCGTTCATTGTTGTCCAACCGAAGAAGAATTTTCACTTGTGAACTTTAAAAATTCATTAGGTTCTCTGCAGCTGGTTTGTAGCTCTGTGCCTTCTCGCCTGAATGTGTAGGTGTTTTCTTCTTGATGTCAAATGCGTTCTCCTTATATGCTCACCGGAGTTTTATTTATTAAAAAACAAAAGGCTCACAGAAGGCCCCATCCAAGTTTTTACAAGGGCTTGAGACCATGTTTCTCATTGGCCAAAAATACGAAAAAATACTTTCCATAAATTCGAAATGAATCCGTAACAATTTTGTCGATTTTTAGCGGCTGAACCTAAAAGTACATACATGTGTAACAAAATTTTACAAGAACCGTCTGGCTTTCTTAAAAATACACTTCTCTCAAAAGAATGTGTACAAAAAACTAGACAAATGAATATTTATTATTACACCAAAGACTAACAGTAATTAAAAAAATATTTTTTATACCTACTGGTGAGCACATTTGGTATTTAAGTGCAAATCAAGATTTTGAATAAGTTTTAAGGAGTTATGAGTAATGAGGAGTTTTAATCTTTTATGTGAAGAGTGTTTGTTTCTCCCCTTAAAAGATTAGTGTAATATAATCTTCCTACCCTGTACTTTTCCTCCCCCACATTTGGCTTTAGGCTGTACTAAGCTAAGCTTAGCAAATATCAATACTGTGTGTGTTCGAGAGGGGTTATTTAATGTCAAATTCTAAATATTTTCAAACGCAATTGTATGCCTTCAACTACAGATAAAATATATTGTTGGTCATTTTGCTATAAAATTGTATTGTTGGTAATTTTGCTATATTGTAATGTTGGTAATTTTACGAGAAATATTGTTGATAAATTTACTATAAAATGTATTTTTTATATTACCTTAGTGTTTTTTGTTTTTGTTTGGTGGTTCACTATTTACCCATAGATGGGTCCCTAACAAGTGCTTATATCACCCTTTTGTCATGATGGACCTGGGAAGAACAACAATTAATCTCTAAAGATTGAAAGCTCTAATCTCCCGATCAGAGGACTTGCTGCCGAATGTAGTTTATCGTCATATCCAGGACACGTACGTGCGTGTGTGTGTGTGTGTGTGTGTATGTGTGTGTGAGAGAGAGAGAGAGAGAGAAAGAGAGAGAGAGAGAATCTAAGCTTTGAAAAAGAGTTTTCATTTTTTAGATTAAAAAGAGAATGGCGGCTAGCTAATTTGCTAACCGCCATTCTTTGACATGCGATCCTTTAAAAAAATGTTTTTTTTTCAGTCTGCTTTCTGAGTTTGATACTCTCTTAGATGCCCTGGGCTGTAATGAAAACAATTTTAAAGTTCTAAAAAGTATATTTGAGATTCATACATAAATATTTTTATTAAAACTTATAAATATATAATTTACATATCACTCTATGATCGATTTGTCAGAAAGGTGACTTCTTACTGTTATCGGCCTTTGGAGACATTTAAAAAGTGGGGAAAGAAAACTATTTTTGTGGGTTTAGTTAAAATACATTGGGAGATCAAGCGACAACAAGGTGTACCGTAAGAAAAATGGCGAGAGATACTCCGTGAGATATAAAAGTAAAACCAAGACAATTTTATTAGAATAAAATGAAAGCAAATTTTACTAAAATAAATATTAGGAACGCACAAATTTGGCGGTTTATGCGCCTATAAAAGGGGGTTAATAAATTCCTTGACAAGTAACTTATTTTTTCTAAAGTAATGTTCAATAAGTGGTAGTTGTGGGGAAATGATCAAGTGTACAATCAATATCAATCAAATAACATGAGATATCACAAGAAAAATGCCAGCGTATAGAAAACAATGCAAATTACAGTAAAAGGGTTTCAGTGAGGTCGAACACAATTAAAAGGGTATATTTACCTTGAAGGTATGTGAATATTCTTAAATAGTTCTTGTGATTTGATTTGAGTTGTCAATGTTCGTGACAAAATCCGTTCATGCCTTCAGATTTCAGAGTCTTCAACGTAGAGCGTTGTTTTTAGAACAGAACTTGCTCCCTGTTGTGGAAACGACTATTTTGTTACCATAGTCGGAGTGAAAATGAGACTTAATTCTGCCGTGAAAACGACAATTTGGTTGTTAAGATTTCGTTGAGGAATGGATTCCTTTGAGTCTACTCTCAGTCAGGTTTTCAGATGTTTTGGAAAACGTCGCGGCGTCACCCACACCTCAGCGTGGCGTCTTCCTTATTCTCCTGATGGTCGTATTGCAGGGCTTTTAATAGCCAAAGGTCGACTGATTTGCCCGAAAAATTTTGTTGGTGAACACAAGGATTTAAGATTTCAAACGCATCGTGTCCAAGGGTTTTTGCGCATACTGGCCTTGATCACACCAGATAATGCGCTCTCTCCTATAAACGGTGTAGGCTCTATGGGTGTTGAAACAACACAAATGTGCCTGAGCAGGTGTCTGCAGTGGGGATTGTCTAGCCGCCTTAGTATACGAGTGACCATTATAAAATTTATAGACTATCATCAATTCATTAGCTAATTTAAATTAATTAAGTAAAATTGATTATTAAATAAAATTTATGACATTTAAAAAGTTTATAAATATTTGATTTTGATTAGTAAAATGTCGTGGATTTTCATAATTATACCATTGTCCCGCGTTCAAAGCCGCTTCAAGTGATTACTTTCTTATGAAAGAAACAACAAAAACTAAAAAAAAAAAAAGCGAAGTGAAAATGTCATGTGGTATTATCGATTAAAGGGAGGTAACTCACATGTTGCTATTGCGTGCAGCTGTCGGCGGCTGTGAATAGTGAACTTGCAGCTAAAGAAGGAGGAGGAGTAGGAGGTAAAGAGCTCGAAGGAGTAGGAGGAATGATCAGAAATAGACGACAAGGATATCGAACTCCTGCGTAAGCCACCGGCTAGCAGAGACGGATAAAAAAAGAAAAATACATTTTTGTTTGCTTGGTTAGTAAACAACAGCCACGTTCTTTATTAAGGTTTGTTTTAAAAATCTACACCTGAGAAATATGTAGTGCACGTAATCAGTGCATTATTTTGCAATTGGGTTCCTACCTTGATTCTGAGGCCACAACCCGACCATGTGGCCTGGTTCCTTACGTGATAACATCAAATTATGGAGCTTGAACGTCTAGAGGAGAAGTACGAACTTCTCCGAAATGAGGTAAGTAGATCTATTCAATCTGTAATCAATCAAAACAGAAAAAATGCATTGCAACATGATAATAAAAAATGTTTAATTGAGTTGAGTGTTTAAGAAACAGAACACCACAGCCACTAGTTGTGATTATAGTTGATTTGTTTAGTACTTTTTAGTAATAACATTATTATTTCATTTTATTATTATTATTATTATTGCCGAGTTTATGAAGTACCGGACAATTGAGCAACAAGAAGAATCTCGAATTTCTATGTGATTAGCATTTTTATTTTTTAGACTGAAGAAATTGTTTTATGAACGAAAGAATGAATAAAGTAAACTAGTCTGTACACTACACACGATCGATAAGTAATGGTGTGAAAGTAAAAATCAATCCGATATCAATAGTGGTTCGTTAAATTATTTGTCGTGTCTTTAAACTTACGCATTTTTATTTGATTTCTAACCGATTTAAAACGTTCTTCATCGTCCACAGAATCAAAATGAAAACAGGTTTTCACTCAAAATTAAAAAAACACTGGCTTTTCTGCTTCTCTTAATGTACTGGCCGCAAAAGATCTTCCTAGGTAAATTGAAATATATTCGTGAATTAAATTAATTTCTGCTTTTTATTGCCAGAAAAAAAATGGTTTAGGTATTTTGGATGATATTTTCATTTTTATTTCTGATTTCGAATCCAAACATGGGCTCAGAATATGAGGTTAGTTCAAAAGATTAATGAAAAATGTAAGGGAGGTAAATTAATGTTTGGTATACAGGCATCATTTGAAATGCTAAACTTAACAATCCCTCAATTTTCTCTAGTTAGTTGTTAAACTTTTAATTTTTTTTTTTCTTTAAATAATTTTTTTTTTTTTTTTACTGAACTTGCAAAACTAGGCTACTTATTTTATTAACACTAACAGTGACTAATTTCAAATTATGAAGTTTAGAGAGATTCTTTTCTTTAGTTTTTATTTTCTCTCTTCTCTAGCATTTGGAGTGGAGGAAAGGAAGGAATCAATTTCAAATATTGTTTTGTTTTTTCGTTGTTTTTTTTGTTTTGTTTTTTTCCTAATGATTTCATTTAAAAATCCCATATCGTTTAAATGGTAAGACTAAGAGAGGGGAAAATATCTTTTTCATTCATTACAAAAAGCCAGAAAAACAATTTGTTAACGCAAGAAGAACATTCCACCACACCACAAATGAATTCAACGAATTATCAGTGTTCAGGTCTTGTTTTCTAGTTTTCACATATATCAGCTGTTTAGTTACTCTTTCTTTTGACAACCCTTTTTTGCGAAAAAGAAATCTGGTTTGAAAATACTTGGCTGACAACTATTGATTATGTTATTAATCGATTAAATAAATTAGAAATAATGATTCATTTTTTAGAAGGAAATGTAAATCTCTTTCCTTCTCAGCCTAGGCCCTAAAAGTAAACTTTCACGTTTGGCTTTTAAAAACGAACATATGTCGTTTTGTTTTCTTTTTCCCCAGTCTGAGCTGTGATTAAATATTGTAAATGTATGTTCTCAGTTAATTTACTTATGGAAGGAGTGAAGAGAACAATGTTTCTTTTTCCTTAAGAAAATAATGTGAACAAAATACACACCTTGAAACTTGCTTGAATTGAAATTTGAAACCTATTTTCTCTGGTTTACAACTTGACACATAGTCGTACACTCATTCAAGCATGATTCATTAGAATTTTTCATAAGTCGACGATCGACACGGATTTTTAAATAAAGAAAAAACATAAAATCTATTTAATTTATTGCTTTTTTTTCTTCTTTTTTTATTTAGCTTTAACAACTACTAAAACGTGGAACAATTTTTATTTGTTTCATCATCTGGTAAAAAAATAAATACGCACTTTGTGTTCCGTATGCGTTCTAGTTTATTTATTTTGCAGAATAAATGCGTTATAATTTTGATTAACTATAAAGAAAATCCTATGATTTAATTATTAAAAAGAGAAGATTGAGAAATTTTCCTTAAAAAATGAAAAAAAAAATAACAGGTTTCTTGCTCTCTTCCTTCAGTCAGTTACTTTACTTGTTTCACATTAAAAACTGTTTTGTCAATAAAACGAACCAATAAATTATATTTTTAAACAAAAAATCTTTATCTGTAAAGTGTAAACCTACCTGTCTGTCATAGCAACAATTTCAGCTGATAAATGCTAGAAATGTGAAACCAATTTTAATAGGTGCCTGATGTACGCTTTTAAAACTAGGTACCATTTTAAATGGGTTTTTAAAAAAATTAAAATAATTAAAAAGAATTAAAATGAAATTTAGTCTGTTCTTAACATTTTTATATCTGTTACTTAGGCAAAAAAAAATTTCTGTTTCATTAAATTGCAAGATCACTCATTAACTGAGCAATGTTTTCCTTTTCCAACTATGTTTTAGTGACTGTGTTATTACTCAGGTGTATTTGATAGTCTATTAAATACACTTCTTGTTCATACCTACGACTCCTGTAGTTGATAAATAAGTGCAATACTTATTAAAATTAGACAATTACAATTTCAAACTACATTGTTTCTTGTAAGTTAGCTTATGTGTCAGTTTGAAAAATGTAAAGTTTTGCCATTCAATTATGATAAACTTCATAACTTTCAACAAAATGAGAGTAAAACTGCTGCAACCAACACTTAGTCACAAACTACTTTATTTCCTCTGACCATGACATTGTGAAATATAAAAGCTAAAATAAACAAAGGTGAATAAAGAAAGAAATATCTTTTTTTCAGTGATTATTGTCCTTTGTGAAGTTCTTGAAAAGTAAAGATAAATTGTTCTTTTCATACACGTCATAACATTTATTATTAAAATTAAAATATGTCAATCAATTTATGTCCTGATTTTCAAAGGTCCTGCTAGTTGTTAATTATTCTCTATTAAATTATAGGATTACCCTACTTGTATACCAAGGAACTTCTGCTAATGACCACTAGACGGTGTTACCAAAAACAAAGGAGTGTTGTAATGTCAAAATAGCTGAGAATTAAGAAGGTTGTAGTTTGAGAGAATATCAAAGGAACAGAAGCCTAAGTAGGGAGGTTTATTAAATACTCATAAATCAACTACTTCTCAAATCTCACTCTAATGTGGCTACTTGCCATATTTATAAGTAGAGTGGTAGAGAAGAGAAGGAAGTATACTGAGTACTACTCTACAACACGCAGTCTCTTGGGTCAGTCTGTTGGTTATCCATATCAATATACACCTGAGGAAAGCTAGAGAAGACAACAGCCACAAAATTGATAACAACAACAAAGATAAAGACAATAGTTCACATATAAATAGTGCAAATAAAGTCTCTCTGCTTTCCCTTTTAGCCACAAGATTACTTTGAGATAAGCTATGTCTCATTTCCCCTCTGCAAAGGGGACTTTTAACCACTAGCAAACTTAACATTATTGTACACAATAAAGAAATTACACAGAATTCAGTTCTTTAAACTTATTTGACTGCGTAATTATACCAAGTCAACAAAGAACACTTCTCTATATAAGTCTCTTGAAATCTTTTAATAGAACTTTATACACAGATATGTACAAAAAAGGACATATTTGTATAGACACCTTCATTTACCTCCTTTTATATTCTTTTTGTCTATTTCATCAAGGCAATAAAAATGTTGTCACTAAATGTTTGTACATTCATTCTTATACTATCTTGCTTGAAACTCCCTTACTCTATCACTATTAATCACTACAAAAGGTATACTAAATCTGCTTGTTATAAAAGAAAATACAATGTGGGCCTTATACTATGCATAATACCATACAACTTGTTTTTTTAGTAACCAATGAAAAAATAAAAAGACTTTTTAGATTAAGGCTAATGTACTACATCAGTGTAACTAAAATTGGGTATTTAACTTTAAATAAAAGAATTTTTATAATATCTAATAATATAAGAAAATATTTCAGTGATTTGTTTTTCTTTTTTTGTTTTTTTTTATCCCCATATATATCTATGCTGCCCTGAACTTCATTTCTTCCAAAGAAATGAATAAAGTTCCAGAGATCTATCAAGATTATACACACACACACACATATATGTATCTATATGTATATGATAAAAATTGGAAAATATAGTTTTAAGTTATACTATATTTATGAAAGTGATCAATATTAGGGATAGAGCATATGTAAATATAAAAGTGGACACCCAGTGGCAACAGTCTGTTTCATGCTTAAACACAATTTTCAGGCCACATATATATATGTGTGTGTGTGTGCATGCAATCAACAGCAGTACCAGATTGTGCATACCAATGTTAGTAAGTCTAGCCTTAAGTATATATTAAACTTATTCAAAGATAGAGGAATGAATTTGGATATTTCCAACTATACAAAGGTATTCTGTATTTAATCAACAATGGAGGAATACAAGTCTCCAATCTATGAAATAACACACAACTCAGTGTCGGACAGTTGTTCTTTGGATACGTTCAGTACACTCTTACTGTTGAAATTAGACAAGCTTACAAAATTTTTACATATAATCTGCTATCCCTGTTGATTTTTTTCTAAGTTTAAATGGCAATGTGAACAGTTTCTTGTTGTAAAATCTCACCTGTATTTTTATTCAGATTATTTTTTGTCTTCTATCACATGTGCATTTAAAAGCGTACTACACAAAAAGATGTCAAAAGGAAATATAAAATAAATTTATACCTCCCTATTTCACTTGTAATCTCTAAAATGCCGATTACCATTTGATGTTAACCTAAACTTAATCAATAAGAACAAAATATATTTTCATTTCATTTTGACCTGAGGTAACACAAAATAACATTCACTTGTAATCAACTGTTGACCTACGAGGTCATTCTAAAAAGTAACAGGACTGGATGTGTTGTGTGAACTCTGGCCAAAAGGGAGATAAGCAGATTATGACATGATACCTTGGGAGTATATAAATGTAATCTTAGTTTTCTGCAACCATTGCATTCTTTTTCAAATGCTTTTGTGGCAGAACAAATCATGACTGCTTCACAACAATGCACCTGCTCACAAACACCCTGAGCATCCGGCAGTTCCTAGCAGAGAAGAACATCACTGTACTGAAACAACCTCCCTATTCACATGATCTCCCTCCATGTAACTTTATTCTTTTCCCAAGCTCAAGTGGATCATCATGGACGCCAGTTTTGAAGACATGTAGACCATCAAGAGGGCTGTAACAATAGAGCTGAGGGGGGCATCCAAGAAGAATCCTTCCAGAAGTGCAATGAGGCATGACAGAGAAGGATTGAAAAGTGCATTAGACTCAAGAGTGAATACTTTGAAGGGGAAACCATGTAGTTTGTTGTTTGGAATTGAAATAAATGGTTTGTGACACCCATCCTGTTACTTTTCAGACATCATATTTCAAATTCATTTTTTTGTATATTTTCTAATTCAATACTTGAAAATACTTTGACTACTATTGAACAGTCACTCCCCCCTCCCACGAGGGTATCAAGTGGCACAAGGCCGGTTTAATGTTGGATCTCCAAGCCCGTGGGCTCGGCCAAAAATATGCCCTTTGAACCCGTATGAACGGGTTCAGGGTCGGTTTACCTCCCCGAAAAAGACTCCACCCTTCGACATAGCCTCATTCGGGTTCCTCCCCGCCTGAAGGCAGAGAGTTCAACTGACTACTATTGAACATCTACAGAAATCTAAACAAGGTTAACTGTTTTCATATAAGTCTGGAATCTTTTTATACTTATATGATGAATCTCATATAAATTCTGTCTATAAATTCATTTGATGGATCTTTAACTTTTTGTATTACTCAAATTAATAAAGCTATGAATTTAGAAATCATTCACAATATATAGTAAGTACTTGATTCTAGTAGACCTACCAGTAATGTATGTGATTAAAGCTTCTTAAATAACTACTATATTATATACAAAATTTCTTGGAGGTGACTTAGTCAAGTGTTCATCACTTTTATACTGGTAATGGAGGAGGAGCTTAAACATCTTTCACAAAACCTGAAATGTTTCCCATTAAAAGTCATTTATTCCTTGTATAGGATGTTATACGTATTTATTTATTATTAATATCTTTTGAAGTAGAGCTATTACCCTGTCAAACCAAGCAATGCTTGTCTCTAATTTCTTTATAAGAAGGATGCTCTGAAAGTAATGTTTCCTATATATCTAATATATATATATATATATATACATATAACAAAAGATGCCTGTGTGTCTGTCTGTCTGATACCTTTTCACCCGAGATTCATCCAACTGATTTTGACCAAACTTGGCATATAGATTGTACAATGTAAGAGATAGGTTCTTAGCATAAAAATCAATAATTTTAAAAAAATCAATAATTGATAAAGCCGATCAAAAATCGATAAATTCAACTTTTTCCTCTAATTTTGTTCAAACTCGGTATGTAGGTTACTTACATCAAGAAGGGCTCAACAATACCTCATTTTTATTTCTACACCACTGCATTTAGTGAAAAACTGCGAAAAACAAAAACTCTATTTCAACACAAATTTTAAACTAAAAACTCCCTCAATTTTCAAGCATTCTAATACAAACTTCACTCAATTGCAGCCAATAAGTTGATTGTTTAACAGTCATTTAACTTCACAATTGAGTCCACCCATATAGTGAAAACCTGTGTAAATAGCGAGAAATGGCAATTTTTTACTGGTTTCATTCTTATTTTTCATTGATATTTCAACCAATTTTCATCAAACTTAACAATTGCTTTATAAATGTATCATCTTTTACATCCCTGGTATCATACAAGTGAATTTCAAAAACTCCAAAATAATTGTGGTCTGAAGTGGGTTTTCCTGTTGCCTGTTTTACCCTTTCATGTCCTCGTCTAACTTTGATTGAATAAATACAGACTACTTCTGTCATATCAGTAACTGCATTAATTTAAAATGTTTTTTTTTAATGAAAGTACTTTAAAGTAATTGAAGAAGATAGACTGTTGCATCTAAACATGATGCTGTTTTTGCTCCATTCTAATGGAACGCTTTTTCTGATCAACCAGCTGGGTATGGCTGCTAGTTTCAAGTAAACATACAACAGATACAGGGAGCACAATAACACCGTTGGATAGAGCAAGGTTTTAGCTACAAAATACTATTTTCCAAATAATCAATATCATTGTCTATGCATTTTCAAGGTGCTTAATCTTCATTTCATGAGTTGGCTACCTGAAATGCATTATCCACTTCCTGTGTTCACATCCAGTTTGATCTCTGTAAACATCTAGCAAACAATAATGAATGTCATTGGGTGCAATCTTTTACACAACAAGGAATTCAATGACATACTTCTGGTTTGTATGCACTTTCATGTCATCTTACCTGGTTGCTATGTATAAAAAGGAAAAAAAAATGTATGCATTATTGGTATGAAGGTTCACCCTCTACTACTGTACCAACATCCACTTCTGACCTAATAGGAGGCATTAGTTTTAGAACGATCCTCCTACATCAATAATGGAAGTGAGCTATATAGAAGAAAGATTTATTCTCCCGTTTACGTTTCCCCCATTATGAGCATTATTATATCCATGATATAATAACACTGCAGTTCACGGACAGAATGGAATGGCTGAAAGAAAAAAGAATGGCAAGCATGCTTTGTTCTCAGAGAGACTCTTATATCACTAAGACATACACAAAACTATACATACAGATATAGACATGCCCCACATGGAGAATAATATATCACATATATCTACACAGCAAGCAGAGTAAGGAGAAACAAAAGGGATGGGTCTTGCATATGATATAGAGATACTTCAGTGCTTCTGGAGAAGTCATGTTTAGGACTCCATATTCAAATGTGATGAATTCATCTATGTCCCAGGGAAGGACATATTCCCAAAGGGAAACGGCGCAAAGTACTTTTAAGCTGCTAGGGGAGACAGATTTAACCTCAGCCCAGACCTGTTGGCCCAGGCTAAAAAGGCAACCACTCTGTTTGGCTGCTGTAAACAACCCGAATGACTGGCAACCCTTGTCACTGTTTGAAGTGATGTCACTAAATGGTTGTCATGAGACCCATGTGACTTATCTCCACCTAAGGGAGATAATCACCTTCTGTATCCTTACATGTCAGTTAACCCTTAGCACTCTGCATTATTAATATTACTTCCCTTTCTACTACATTCTTTTTCAAATATCCTTATTTCTAATTTCACTCAAAGTTGTTTTCTGTTGCTATAGCAGTATATGACAACAAAACTATTAAATTCAAATACACTATTGTTCAGGGATCCGTCACCTTCAATGGCAGGATAAACTTTTTGTACAACAAATGAAGTCACATACAGAGTGATATAGGTTAAACTATATCATAAATATGTTTTATCAAAACATAATACTTTTTCAAATAGGAATTTCTATTTTAACATTAATTTTATATTTAAAAATTATTACCTGTTATCCATGGGCATCAAAATACTGTGTGAAGTCCTGAGATTATAAGTTTTCCTTAGCAAAAAGTTTTTAAAGCTCTTCTTTATCTTAGGCTATGCTCCTAAAGCAAATCTAAATAATGATATCCACCTATATGGTATATTTGCTGTCCATTGTGCTGTATAGGAAATACATATTTGGAATGCAAAGAAAAGCACTTTAAAATAAGGAGATTTGCTATCATTTACTCTACTCTCATTCTACCAAGAATTTTAGGAGAAAATTCTGGTCTTCTTATTTACAGTAATCATTTTACTAGAGGGATAACTATTTTGCTATGGATGGCTGAAAGTGCTTATGTCTCCTGTCAATACAGAAATATGTATTATAGTTCCTCTTACTTTCCATAAAATGAAAAATCAATAATTGGAAATCTAAAAACATGTTTGTTTATTTGTTCATACCCACAGTCAAGAGTTGTCGTGTTTTGTTAAACAGATTTCTTGTTCCACAATTATCACGCGAACTACAACAGCTGTGACCAAACTGTTAAAATAACTCACCTCTGTTTTCAAGTACATTTCAGAAATGCAAATTTTAAATTCTCGAGAAGTTGAAATACTCTATGATTTAAATTCCAGTTAAAAACAAAGTTGTTTTTAATATTTTTTATACCCTGAACTATTCCTTATTGTTATGTGTACCCTTTGTTGGATTCCAATTTGACCTTAATTTACTCAAGGTTCACCTTTTGGATTTTTATACTGTTTGAAAAAAAAAAAGTTTGTCAAAGTAGAATGCACACCACACTTGGAGATATAATAAGAAGTACCTTAGAGGTATGTATACATTTGAAATATTTGATGGTTAGTTTTATGACACAGGTCTAAGTACACTGGAGAATAAATGAAGATTTACATGTATTCTATAAAAGAGATACTACGGCCATAATGTTAGTACGGTTTGCAGAATGATTTTACACAGTAATCTACAACCAAATTTGCATTGTACTAATTCCCTTAGAAAAAACCTGTTTTAAATCCTCCACCTATATAAAAACTTTTTCTTACATTAACTCAGAGAAAAAATTAAATAAAGAAATTAGTAAATAATTTTTATATTGTTAAAAATAACACTATGATTAAAATATTAATCAAACTCTTATAAAATAAGGCACATGTGAATAAGTTTTCTCTTTCTTTTAAATTCAAGAAAATGTTTATATATTCCTGTAATAATGTCAAATATTTTATTGTAGTCTACTTTACCCATTTTGCCAAAAATGACAGTGTATTGATATTTTATTAAGTCCTTACAGTTATTAAGGTTTTAATTATCACTTGACTGTCACACATTTTAACTTTTCTAAAATAAATATCTTTTAATAAAAAATATAAAGTGATTATATTTTCAAGTACATAAACTCCCATCTATGTATGTAAATGAATACATATAACACCTGTACTCAAAATCAGAAAACTAAATTTTGTTAAAACATGTCTTCCTCTTAAGTAAATATATTCGTTGTTAACAAAAAGGAAAACATTTTTTATTTCTAAGATGTAACTTTATTTTCGTTAATACTTAATAGTTGAGTTTATCACCTAAAAAAAGCATAAAATATATTTATGGTGACTTGTTCGGATGTGATTCTGACAGACCATTTTATATTGAAAATATATAAGTTTAATGTAGACTTATCAGTAAGACTTGGTATATAGACTTTAATTTTTTTTATCCAAAATATAAACAAAGTAATTTCTAAAGAATTAATGGATTTTACTTATAATCTGACATTAAGGTGATGCCTGTAACTTGTTATAGGCATCATCTTGAATCAGTCCACAGTTTCACAGTATAATTTAAGAGTTCTTAAATGCATATATAGGAAGCAATTAAAATACATACATACATACACACACACACACACACACACACACACACACACATATATATATATATATATATATATATATATATATATATATATGAGAGAGAGACCAACAAAAATGTTTGTTTTAAAATTTTTAATGTATTCTTTTTTCTTTGGTTCAGACCATTTTTCTGGTTTCTAGGATGAGTTTCAATATAAACTACTCAATGGTTTCTGAACACTTTCATTTTGGGTCTATCAAAATATTCTTTGTAGGTTGATAAGTGTGTTGATAGGTATGCATCAGGCACATGCCATTAGTAATTACTCAGGGTAGGCAGCTTGTGACCTTTTATATAGTAAATCTACAAAAAATAAAATATTTTGCATGTTATGCATAATAATTAGAATAACCTTCATAATTTTGTTGGATTTGGTGTATATTGTGCCACAGATGGAAAATGTCACTGTTGATCTATTTTATTCTGGGTAGACACAACCTTGACAGCATGTCCCTGGTATGCATTAAGTTCACTATATTATCATGTACTCTGTCTTGCCCTTTATCAAATAATAGCTTAATTTCATAACCTATAAATACCTTATCAGGCTATAAAAAATTATTTGAAAGCACTCAGAAGCCATTGGACAGTTTGTTCAAACTCTCCCTGGAAAACAGAAAAAAGATCCAAACATGCATAAATTGGAAACTGCTTCCCAAATACAGCACATACACACACAAGTGCTGAAAAGTTCTTGGCTCAGTCAAGAAGTCCTTCCAAAGAAATCTGATGTATGGTCATTTGATCAGATTTTGAGAAGTGGGTTAAGGCTAAGAACTTTTCAGCACCCTCTTACATAATGTACATCATTATAATTAGATATTATGCTATCATCCTGTAGATTCCCAGTTGAGTATATAGCCACAGCCTCACCATGTTAGGTGTAGCTGTGGTAGTTTCCATAGGAAGTAGGTTTTTGGGATGGAGTAACCACTCTATCCCATAAAAACCTACTGTGTCCCATGCCCAACTGATTTTAAATTTATACTTGTCCTTCTAGACTGTTTGCCATACTATTAGAGAAAATAGATTCATACCTTTCCTAGAGTATTTGCGTGAAAATGAATGCAACAGTCTCAGATGGTATTTGAATTCAGCATGCCAATTCTATTTCCTATGCTGATAAGTGCTACACACATCCTAACTAAATGACTACAAGATTAAAAGCGAAAATATATTAACATTCTCATGGTGATTTGCTTTTATTAATATTGTTCAAAATTGATGTTTTTAAAAAGAAAAGACAACACCACAAAAAAAAAGAATAACAAAAGATTCTCTTCATAGAGATAAACAATGTTTACTTTTTTTCTTTTTTTTTTCTGTTTTTATCTTATTTTGCCTCTTTGTTTCTTTCCATTTTTCTTGCTAATTGGTTATGGTTAATGAGCATCATTTCCTTTATTATGCCAACCCTTCATTTAGCAACTCTTTGATGAATGCAAGCTTTGATCTACAAACACCTACACATTGAATTGTAATTATTATTTGAGGCTAAGCAAACCAAATAAAAAAGCAGCTTTATTTGATAACATTTAGCCCAGTGCATTCCACCACCAGCATTATCATCATTAGTCTTTCTCTTTATTCATTAAAATGCTAATTTGTCTTACCAAGAAGTTACTGGCACTACTAATTAGCTTTGGTGTACTTGTTTTATAATCTGTGTGAAAACAAGTTAATGTCTTAAAGCCAACAGTTAGGTGTATTAAAAAACTTTGTTCATTACCCTCTAAAGATTGACAAGTATAGAATGTATATCATTAAAAAAAAATTACAAAATAAGGTATACCTGTCTTTCATTCATTCATTCATTCATTCACATGATATATTTAAGTTAAAGATCAAATATGGATTGGAATCCGACAGAATAATAAAGTAAAGAACAAATAGGAAACATATATTGATGTTTCACTTTTATTAAAGCTTCATCAGAGATTGAGAGAAAACAGACAAAAAGACAGAAAAAGATGTGTGTGTGCATGTATATATTGATGTAATAGGAAAGAACAGATTGATGATACAAAGTTCTTTAGTGTTTTTGTTTTTATTTTTAAAAAATGGTGCTTGATACAGAAGTAGAGGTTAAAATTATAATTATTTTTAAAAAATGATTCCATCACAACACAAAAATTACTATGTTTCAAAACTGGTCCACTAGTGTTAAAGTTTAATTACAATATTAAACCTTAACTTTAGATTACCATTTCATTCTCAAGTGATGTTTGAAATAACTCACTAGAAGAAATGTTTTACTCATTTATAGTTTGAAAATGGAGGTGTAATCTGGGGTTTGTTTTTTATTATCAAGGATTCTCTGCTTTGATGAAAGTGGGAATGTTTATTATATGTCAAGTTTTTAGAGTCATGTAAGGTTGGGTTGTTGGATTTTTGTCTGGTTACAATGGCCATTTCTATCAGGCTCTGTTGTTTTTATTATTATCTGCTAAAACTCACACAAATTGATGTTCTAGTTACAGTCTTTTTGGTGTTTGTTTATTTGTTTTTTTGTTGATGATTTCTTAAAGGGGTGCTAAGATTAGATTTTATATGGTTAAACCTGTTTTAATTATTTAATATTTTATATGGTCTTGTGTAATTATTTATATATATATATATATATATATATATATATATATTTTATAAGAATTTTTTTTTTCCTATCCATTTTTAAAATATCCATTTTTTAAATACTAATTTTTTATATATATATATATATATATATATATACACACACAATTAAAAAAACAAAACCTGTTAAAATCACATTAAAGTTGTGCCTCTTCAGATGATGGTAAAGTACAACTTTAGTGCTGAAACAATGTGTAGCAATTTTAAATGTTTTTGTTTTAATCTCATATAATAAATAATATTAAGCTCTACCCTGTATTGAGCCCTTTTATAAAAAAAAATAAATGCTACAGTGGAATTATATTCCATTTGTTCTTATCCCATATATATATATATATATATATATATATATATATATATATATATATGGGAAAGGTTATAGTTGTTCCAACGAGAGAAAAAATGTATATTTTAAAAAAGAGAAAACACAAACATTTTTGGTTATAATGTGGATTTGTTTTAGTATGTATATTATATTTTATACTTCATATTTCTGCTACGCATGTTTCCAGTCTTGTGACCTTCTTCAGACAAATAAAAGGAATAAATTTTTCTTAGGTTCTTTTAATGTCTCATTGTTCATTTTCTGTAGTTGTTAGTGAGCCATGACAGTTGAGATAATTCAACTCGCTAAAGACTTCGATTCCATCAATCATATTAGGAAGAATACGGAAGTCCAAACTGCAGGACAAGACAAACTTATCAGTATCGGACAAACTGTAATCAGATAAATTAATATGTTTATATGTTGTAACAGAAATGGCAAACTTTCTTTTAATCAGAAAATTAGATATGCTAAATTCTTAGCATTGGTTATGCTACTAAAAAAAGTGTCACATTTGGATAGATATCTCGAAAAATGGAATTTATCAAGAAAAGATAGTGTAGACCAGACAATGCCCCAGAGTGATTAATACTGGATTCTTACAGAATTGACTAAGTCGGAGTAATACAAGATTTTATTTCTAAGTAATGCTCTTTCGACATAGACCAAATTACAATACTTAATCGTAGAGATGTGCCTAGAAATGTACCCAGGAATAATGTGATTCTGGGAACAGGACTTCAAGAATTTAACAACTATATATATATTGCACATTGAGAGCTGGTGTTAATAAAACAGTGCTTGATGTAAAATAACAGAGTCAGGCTTACTCAGCACCTGACGATTGTGTTGTGCATGAAACTCATCGTTGCGCTACCAGTGAGGAAAAAATGTATATTTCTTTTTTAATGGAAGTAAAAGACAAAAGGAAAACTTGTTTATCAATGTGTTTCATCACCTGAGAAACTTTATCAAGGTAAATGTAGAGATTTTATTTTGTAATTTTTATTGTATACACAGAAGTAAAGTGGAGGAATAATATCATAGTTTTCAGGGGATGAAACACATTGGTAAAGAAAAGTTTTGTCTTTTACTTATATTGTCTTTACAGATATATTTTATTTATATCTGAATCTTGTGTGTGTGTGTGTGTATGTATGTATGTATGTATGTATGCATATATATATATATATATATATATATATATATATACACACACACACTGATGTATCAAAATTTTATAAGAATGACAGCTACTGTCACATAACTTTTCATGTCAGTTAAACATAATAAGGTAAACTAGCCTCAAGTAATTCCTTTTGATGTACTGAATATCACAGTTATGAGCACAAAGGAACATATGAGTGACTTCAATAAAGTTTAAGTTGCTGTGTTCAGAAGTTTAAGTCAAAGGATTTTTCAAAATAGCATAATTTGTAAGATACTCCTGTTCAGTTGTGGTTACTACTTATTGGCAGGAGGAAAAGAAAATCTCTAATTACTGAAAAACCAATTGCTGGATATTATTTATCAATATGAAAAGTAAACAGAGACTTTCCTTCCAAGTATGAGCCAACAGAGTGGATATTGTGGCACAAATTACTGAGCTTTAATGAAACTGAAGAGAAGATTACATTGATTCTTGTTGCATATAGGTTTGTGTCACCCATGTTAACAAACATCCATTGCTCAAAGTATGTTTCAACAAACACATATCATGGAAGAAGGGTGCCTGAATCAAAGAGTATTACTTTCACCCAAATAAGGTGAGTGGTAAGGCATATTATTGTCCTAGAGAATGTACCAGAAGGCACTGTAGGAAAACAACAGTTTGTATGTGATTTAGGCAACATTCTGCTGAGAAACACTGAATTGTGTTTTTTCATATAGGGGTACTTTTTCATGTGCTAATTGCCTCAGTATCAATGAAGGCCAGGTATATCTCTTTATGGCAACAGTCTTCTACAAGGTGCTGTAGAAATACCTCCCATATTTAAATGGTTGACAAAAAACTAAGGTAACTGGTATTAAAAAAAAAAATAGTTCACTGTTGTTTAAACAAAGGCCTACAGTTTTTATTCATTTGGTTTTAAAAATGACATTCTTGAAATGGTGACTTCTATACATCACCAGACTCTTAAGTGGCAATTGACAGGAAAGGTTATCTCCACTTTCAATAATAGTTTTTATTCATTTGGTTTTAAAAATGACATTCTTGAAATGGTGACTTCTATACATCACCAGACTCTTAAGTGGCAATTGACTGGAAAGGTTATCTCCACTTTCAATAATAGTTTTTATTCATTTGGTTTTAAAAATGACACCCCTCAAACAGACATAGAATTCACCAGACATTGTTGTATATTATTTCCATCACTCTAAGAGTAATTTCTGGCAGTATTTCTGACACTTTTTGGAAAATAACCTCCTTTAATTCTTCAGTGGTTGTTGGTTGATGTTTGTAGACCTCAGCTTTCAAGTAACTCCAAAGAAAATAATTGCAGGGAGCAAGCATTATTGCATAAGGCAATCAAATGTCCTGGAAAACATGTTTCTCAAAGCTTGCATTGATCTTCTTGCTGTGTGGGCAGTGACTACATCTTGTTGAAACCACACATCCAGACTCCCAAAGATTCTGAGTTTTGGTTCCAGAAAGGTCTGTAGCCTTTTCACATACTGGTAAAATGTTACTGTAAGCAAGTGGTCTCCCACCTCAAAAAAGAAAGAACCACATACATCAAATTTTGCAACTGCACACCACACAGTCACTTGTTCACTGCCTAGGGTTATTTTCCACCAAGTAGCAAAAATTCTACTTATTGACACATGTGAGAAGAACAGGATTTGTAGGAACATTTTGAAGGATATCATCACAGCATGCCACGAAATTTTCCCAGATATGTTAATGCCGTTCCTGAGCACCCATAAATTTGTATGAATGGAACTTCAGATCATTGTGTAAAATTCTTCTGACTGCTCAATCAATCCCAAAAGAGAAGCATGTTTACAGGCTGAGTGTGTAAGAAATTGCACAACACTCTCTCTCACAGCCTGAACATTTTCTGGAGTATCAGTACTTCTAGGTCTTCCAGGTGGCTTTCTTTTAAGCATTAAACTTGTGGCCCTGGCATTTTCAACCCATAGCAGTATCAGTTCTCTATCTAGAACCACATCATTCTGACATAACATGAAATGAGCATGAAAAGATCTCTGTGTTGCAATTACAGATTCACTGGTCTTAAAGAAAAAAAAAAGCATTTCAAAAGGGATTGCTATTAACAATCTGACACCAGATGATCATGGACTCCCTGCTTGAATCCTCATATAATTACATTGGTTACTAAATGTTATCTTCTATAAAAAAATTTAGGAAAACAGAAAAACTTACTTGTTTGTTTTTTTGTTTTTTTGTTTTTTTTTATTTCGTCCTAGGTATAACGATAAACTACATCAGGCAGCAAGGTCTCTGATCAGAAAATTGGAGGTTTTGAAGAGTGTGGAACCACCTTTGTCATCCCAGGTCCACCCTGTTAGGGTCCCACCTATGGGCAAATAATGAAATCCCCAAACAAAAACCAACAGTACATTTTTATAATAAAATGACCAACAATACATTTTTCTAGTAAAATTATCTATTATATTTTATCATCTACAAAATATCTAAAAATCATACCTTCACTTTGAAAGTATAAAATTACATACAAAATATCTGCAGTTGAAAACATAAAATTAAATAAAAATATTTATATTTCAGCATTAAATAAACCTTAGGGGTTGATACTACCAAACAAAATCAACCAGCACGAAAGAACTCTTTCATGACATTAGTTCATATAATATCCTCCAATTTCATAAATCAAACTTCAACAAAACTACAACATAAAATGCACCGCCTCTAGTAAATATGTCCACATAAACATGTATATGTACAGAAGCTGAGTATCATCTACCATGCATTCAATTGTGAAAGCAGAATAACGTATATCAAATTTTTATTACTTCAAATCTCCCAAGAAAATTAAGTTTCAGCATTAAAGGACCCATGAAGTTGTTGATATGCACTTAAACAAATCAATCATTCAATCAATCATGTTTTTTTTTATTAATCTCACTTTCAGCATCAAGCATGTCGGAGAAAACTTGACAGTAAATGTGAGGCTCTTCTCATACTGAGCCGAGAAATGGACCAATGTCGAAGCGAACGAGATCAATTCAAGTTGATGGCTGAACAGTTGCAGGAACGCTACCAGACTCTTAAGCGGCAATTGGCTGGAAAGGTTATCTCCACTTTAAATAATATTCTATTTATTCTACTCTTTTCTTTGAAAAATCTCTTTAAAAAATTACTTGAATAAAGATGTACCGATAACTTGGAGTGGCAGAATATTTTAATTCTTTATAACCTGTTCTTATTGTTACTTCACAGCAATACTTGCGAAAAAGAATTAAACCTAGAAATACTCATGAATATATATTTAAACCCATTGTTGTGGTTTTCCCCTCTGATTCCTTAATTGTCCAATGGTTTTTTTCAGCAAGAACCTATTTAAACAGCAACTGTGGCATTTTCTGCTTTTTATTTTAATATGAATTTTTGTCTAACTTGTGGAAGGTTGAGGGGGTGTAAGTTGACCTTGTAAAAATATCCAACTCGTCCACAGAAAAAGGAAAGAAAAAGAAAACATATAAAGTGTAAATACAAAATTTTTATATTCCAGAAATTGTTTAGGTGTTTTAAAAAAATAGTTTCTTCTTATGAAGACAGTTTTCATGCAACAGGAAATAGACTAGACATAAGAAGATTTCTTAATTACTCCTTTTACTACTTCAGCTTGAACTTTTACTCAGAATGACTACTTAATACTTTTGTATATAGACATAGTATTAAACACAAGAATATATTGTTTAACAGAAAAATGCATGTCTCTATTTGAATGTATCTTACTTGAAGGTTATAAAATTTCTAAGCAGGACCAATGTAAATTATATGGATTTACTAATAAATCTTTTAGCCCATGACTATTCCCAGTTAGTTATAAAAAAAAAAAAAAATAGTCTCTTAAAAATACTGAAATATCCTCAACAGATCATTAGGTCATGAAACATGATTTAAACCCTCACTACAAAAAACTACCTAAGTTAACCTTCTCCCCCAATCTCTCTCTGTGTCACGCTCACTTTTTGTCACTCTATGTCCTTCTCTCTTTTTGTTTCCCTCTCAGATGCTCAACACACCTGGGTTTAATAAGATTTTTTATCATTATCTATTTTTATTATATTACAAAATGATTATAATTATTAAAGATTTTCATTTCAAAAGGTCATTTGCAATTCTGGGATGAAATTGTGCTCAACAGATTGAGAGGTCACAAAACGTGATTTAAGCCTTCACTACAAACAGCTTTTATCTAAGATGATCACCTCCCAGTCCCTCTCTGTCATACTCTCTTTTTGTCTCTCTGTCCATCTCTCTTTTTGTCTCTCTGTCCATCTCTCTTTTTGTCTCTCTGTCCATCTCTCTTTTTGTCTCTCTGTCCATCTCTCTTTTGTCTCTCTGTCCATCTCTCTTTTTGTCTCTCTCTCACACACCAAGCATATTAATATATAGATGCTTAAAAGCCAAAACTTTGCAAATTAATAATTTGATGTGTTTTAAATGCCATGTAATTTTTATCTTTCTCCATAAATTATAAGTTAACTAAATTTTATTTTAAATTGGTATCCACTCAGTTTGGATATTGTATCTTATTAATAATTTTCAATAAAAAGTTTTTATTTTATCTGAAATTGATTAATAGAATATATTCAAATAATGTATCCACTGTAATTTTAATCAAATTTGTTCATGTTACCAAATCTTAATTTATATAGATATTTAAAGATTTTTCTTTGTTTTTACAAACATTTTAGATGAAATAAAAATGAATGAATTCCCTTGTTTTTTCTTTTGTCTTAATGTTGGTTTTTATCAAAACACTTTAGGTTTGTCTACTCTTCAGTTATGAATCAGAAATAAATGACATTACCTCTGGCAAGACTTGAACTAACATCCTAGATCCTGGAAATACATCTTACATAGACATTGCCTTAATAGATTTACCCACGTCAAGATCAGTTGGATTATGGCCATATCATGTTGAAATCCTGGTTTTTGTATGAGAAAAACATTTTGCTGTGAAAATTTTAATTTGTTATTGAACTAAAGATAAGACACTATAATTTTCCATATTTAACAGAAAAACATTATCACCTACAAAGAAATTATAATTTTAGACATATAGAAATAAATAACTTTAATTCATTTTATTTTTGTGCTGAAATATATTAAGACTTCAATAAGTGCTTAAGTAGAGTCACGAAAAGCGATGTATATGGTTCCTGCTTCATAATTACTTATTTTCATTTCTGTTTCACAGTCATAGTAGCAGTGGTTTGTTTGCTTGACCAACATACAATTTTGTTAAAGGTAAACCACTTGGTGTCCATAGTAATTATAATAATTGATATAGTATTATTATACTGTCAGTTTATGCAAGTCTGTTTACACAATAAAATTAGTATTAACTAAACTTGGTAAAACTTTCAGCATATTTATTCAGCTCAAAGGTTGTTCATAATATTGTAAATATTTATTTATAATAGTATAGTTATTGATATTTAATTATATACGTTGAGGGTTGTTCATTATATTGTAAATAGCAGTCCTGGGTATGATGACAAACTACATCCAGCAGTAAGATATAGAGGTTTTGTGGAGTGTAGAACCACCTCTTAATTGCAGTTGTTCCCAGGTTCACTCTGCTTTGGAGTGGTAGCACCTGTTAGGATCCTAACCATGGGTAAATAGTGATTCCCCCCTCCACCAAACAAAAACAAAGCACCAGGAAAATATAAAAGTACATTTTTATAGTAAAATACTAGTAATACATTTTTATATAAAAAATTACCAACAATACATTTTATCTATGGTTAAAGGCATACAATTACATTCAAAATATTTAGATTTTGATATTAAATGACCTATAGAGGTTGTTATGCCACTAAACAAAATCAACCAACCAAATATTGTAAATAATTATTTATAATAGTATCCTTATTAATATCTAATACAGACATGTAAAGATTGCCAAGTGTCATAAGAAACGTATAAATGCAAAAAAATAGAAATATTGTAAAAGTTATTGGAAATTGAAAAAGTTGAATAGAGATCAGAAGAAAAACATTGTCAAGAAAAAAAGTAGTAGCCTTAAGAATATCATGAAAAGAAATTTTTTAAAAATTAAAAGGGTAATTAAGGAGGAAATTAGATTATGCTAGACAGTTTTTCTCACCAGAATCAATCTTACATATTTTCAAGTCTACCATTTGTCCTTACTTTGGATATTGGTGCCACATCTAGTCTAGTGCTCTTGCTATATATTTAGAGATTCTTGATAAAATCCAAAGAATTATCTGTTATTGGTCCAGACCTGGCATCTCAGCCTCAGTCCCTTTCCTGTCATGTAGATTTCCTCTCTTTTTTATAAATACTTTCATGATAATTGTTCTGATGAAATTTCCTCTATGGTACCTAGACTTTATGAATTTAAGTGCAGTACCAGATTGTCAGCAAGGTCTCATCATTTTACAGTCAAAATGGCGGCTTTCTGTAACCATAAGTTCTATGCTGATAGTTTCTTCTATTGTATTTCCTGCTTGTGGAACTCTCTTCTGGTTTCTTGCTTCCCGGTTAATTTTGATCTTCAAAAATTTAAATGCAATGTCAATTATTATCTTCTGTCTTCTTAATACTTGTTCTTTTATTGTCTTCTTTCCTTAATAGTAGTTTTTCTTATTCTCTAACACCCAGCAACCCATTCCATCCTTGTTGCTTTATTGCCTTGCTTGGGGTGAAATGATTTTTAAAAAAAAAAAAAGATTGCCAGCTAGCAATAAACGTTTAGAGCAAGTTGTAATAAATCCCACCACTCCCAGATAAGAGCAAAGAGTGAAAAAAAGGGGTCAACATTAGTAGAGTTTGATATAACCTATGTTTGAACAATGGCTTGATGTGTTTTGTTTTTAACACCCCGTGACCCAGGTGATGACAACAACACTTAGCAGACGACATTGTTTTTTTTTTTCACCGCATATCTTTCGTATTTCCCATCGCTGAGCCATTTAGCCGTTCCTTTTATTCAATGATGTTCATGCCAAATGAAAGAGAAAGAGATGAAGTTTGAATGATATTATTTTGAAGTGAAAATAAATATTTTTTCATAAAAAAAAACTGATTTTTCTCAGAAAATTGGGCATAATTTCTTAATGCTAACCACTGAGTGACATCTTCCACAGCCAAATCAAAGATCAATTACCAATGAATAATTCCATGTGCAAACAATAGCTGTCTGGATCCTATAACATCGCCTGAAAAGGTCCAGAAGTCTACTGATTGATCAAAAACTTGTTGCACATAATTGTGTTTTTCACAGTCAGTTTCCATTATTTCATCTTGATGTTGTCATTTTCGGACAGCCAAGTCATCAAGGATTCAGGAAAACAGTTTGGCATAGGTTTGCTTTAAGAACTTTACATTCTATGAGATTTTTCGTCGAATATTTTGTTTATGCGCCATGTTGGATTTTCCTGTATGACAAAAACAAGGCTTTTAAACAGCCATGTTAGAAGACAACAGGAAGGAGTTGGTCAATTTTGGGAGGCTTTTACTATAGGCAATAAAAGTATAGTCCCTTCAAATTTGATGTTTATATCAAGATAAATGCATAAAATTATTCTAACCTTGGTCAAGATGGTTTTTGAGTAGTAAGGTCATAATTAAGAAACTTTAAATAAAATTATGCAAAACAATGCTACTTCAAATTCTGCAAACATAACTATTGCCCACCTTGACAAAGCTTTTCAAAGACATCAGATTAATGGAACGCCACCTGGCTCTCCAAATATTAATCCAGTAGAAAACTTAAAAGAATCTCTATCTATAAAAGGCAGGATGTGTGTGTGTGTGTGTGTGTGTGTGTGTGTGTGTGTGTAATGAATTCACGGCTGCAATTTTCGACGGATTTGCACCAAAATTTACATGCACATGCTCCAAGTTAGCAGGAAGGCCAAGACCAACTTTGCATTTCCCAACTCCCATCGATAGTGGAAATAATCAATTTTTTCATGCATCTATGCCAGTTTTCATGTAGTTTGTGGCTATTTTCTACTGGCCAGAGTGAGAGCCTATAGCTGGCTGCCACGAATAGGCAAGAAGATTCTATTGGCCAGTGTGAGAGCCAACAGCTGACTGACACAAATGTTAACTAACATGCAAAAAAAATCTATAGCTGCATTCGTCACAAGTGGGGAAAAATTTAAATCTGCATGGCATTTTACTCCAATTGGCTCATTCGCTTGCTTAAACTCAATGTTGATTCTGATTCTGCAGAACTGGGTTGAGTGTGAAAATGTATTTGTTGTTAACATTCTTTTTTTTCATTCGGTTTTTCCAGTTACGAGTCCTTTTTTAAAGCTGATCGTTTTGTGTTCATTTTGTTTAGTTCTTTTTTTAGAACAGATTTAATGTTTAGTATAGAGCTTAGAAAAAAATTTGCAGTGTGAGATAGGCAAGAAGTAAGGCATGTAGCAACATCAGCACGGCAAAGGACACTCCTTTAAAGGCAAGGAAGGGCAAAAATATTTTAAATCAAGTGATAGCGATTGCTGTATGAGTCGTACGATTTTTGAATCAAGCACAAGCAACGCCGGGCCATGCTGCTAGTTGTATATAAGAATGGAAAACAATATTTAAACAAAGATGCCTTTATATATATATATATAATATATATATATATTTTCACTCAATACAAGGCCTGAGAACTACTCAAAGTAGAGGGTTACTGAATGAGATTGTTGTATGAATGTAAGAGGGGGAGGTAATAAGTGCAGTTTATGAGGATATGTAGGAGAGATAATGATTAATCCTGAACTTGAAGAGGTTAAGATTATCATGGATTGTCAGGAAAGCATCCTCTTGAGAGGCAGTTCCATAAAGTTGTTGTTCTTGGGAAGAAGCTGTCTAAATGGAACTTCCTTCTTACTAATGGAACACAAAAGGAATTGGGATGATTCATTCCAGTGTACATGGCATGGCGCATTTTGGCTGTGAAGGTAAGAACCGTTGGAATCAAGAAATGTAGCTCATCAGAATATTTGCCATGGAAATTGTGATAAGAGTAGTGAGAAACTGGGAAGCAGTAAAAACTGTTATAAATAATGTTAAAGTTAAAACAGTAAAAATTTTGTTAATCAACAAAATCAATGGTTGAAAGACTAATGAAGGTTATAGAATGTCAAGGAGCCCATAATATGTAAGATAATTTATTTGTGTATATGGGATACTGAGTTAATCAAACCTGTTTCTATGGTTTAAGTCTTGGATTTATTTCTATATGAAAAAAATTATAAATTTGGATTTATTTATAAATAAAAATTTATGCTGCTATTTCTATAATAAAAATTGACATTTTGAAAATAAGTTTTCAATAAGGATAGATATATGCTAATACTCACTTGATATATTTATTATATAAATATATCCTGAAAATTTTACCAGTATTATTTTATTGTGAAAACATTGACTTGCATTATAAAAGCTGACAGTACATTCTCAAAGTAACAGTAAATTATTTTTGAAAATTTCTTTGAACTTTTCACAAAAAGTTATTTCAAATTGTAATTTATCTTTTATCTCCATATTCCAGCTTAAACACTTTCCTAAAACAAAAGAATATTTTTATCCCCAAATTTTAAATTGAGCTATCAAAACTGAATTAGGGTATGCTCATGTAAAAAAAAAAAAAAAAAAGTTTCTTAAAATTACTCCTTCCACAGAAACAAAACTTTGATATTTTTAGAGGTTACATATTTATATGAGAGCATAAATAGTATTTTTCTTATCTAAAATGCATAATTATTATTAGACTGAATTTTGTGACTCTAATGGACAGGCATTTGTTTGTATGGAATAGTCTTCCTGTGTTTGTGTTTTCTACTTGTTAGAACTTATAGCAGAAATAAACTTATTCCAAAACATCAAGATTGACTAATCTTTGATTATTGGTGAGTTCTCAAAAGTTCCAAGTTCTTTTCATGCTGCAAGTGTTGCTTTGAGGTAACGGTAATTCAAAAGATGTTGAATGCTTGTTCCAAAATTAGAAACTTGACATCACTTCACCTAATTGAAATTTCATTTCAAAATCAAAGGTAAGCATAAAAATTTGCTCCATATTAATGACATGATTGAAAAAATGCTGATAAAACATTTTCATTTTTTTTTTTTTCTGAAAATAACACACCTTCAAGGCAAGTTCAGAAATCCTTAGACTATAACAATAATTCTATGTAAGAAAGTTAAAGAGAACTAATTGGTGGACTGTTCTTATGCTCTTTCTTTCTTTCTATAGGATTTGGGGGGTTCTTTTGGCTCTGGTGGTGGGCATCATGAGGAGGGACATGGACAGGTAAGTTGACTTCTTTTTTTTTTTGTCTTTTTCTCAAAACATTAATTCTATTCTTTGTTCTCTGTTTTTTGCTACATCAAAATTCTTTCTGTCTGAATATCAGGGATGAGGGGTTATCATTATTTATACTCACTAACAACAAGGACATTAATCCGAATGTAAATAATCAAGCAACTTCTTTTGTAGCCTTTTGACTATTTTTATTTTGAAATTGTTTTTTTATTTTTCTACTTAAAATATTTTGTTTGTTTCCCCTGATCAGCATTTATTTGATATCACATTATAAAAATACACCTTTACAACAACCTCACTTTGCAACCCTCTGCCTTGAGTTTCTCTTTGGCCTTGTATTTGGTTAACAATACTTTAAAAAAAAAAAAACATATCAATGATCTCTGTAAAATCAAAATAATTATACAAATCAAAGTGTAAAAACACAGAAAAAACTTACTTACTTTTAACAGTTTCACTGCCATGGATGTACTTGCACAGTTTTATAAAACTTACATTGCCTGCTGTCTACATATATACACAGTTTCATGATACCATGAAATGCCAGTCCCTACTGTTTGTGTTATAAGCTAATTAGTGCATAGTGCTATTTCCAAACTAATGTAGACATACAGGGTGCGATTGATAAATTGTCATCTAAATTATATAAAAATGAAAATAACATAGACATCTCATTTTAATATATATTTACTAAAATTACACAAAAATACCTTGAAATACTAAAGAGTATATGTATTAAATAAAATCGCCATTGGCTTCATCCACACTATTTTAGAATCTCCTGCAACTCTTTTAGACAGTTTCCTTGTTTAATTTGATGAATGCTCCCATAATGCTTGCCTTCAGTTCATCTTTGGTGTTACAAGGAGTTTTGTTGATCTCTCGCTCAACTGCATCCCACACATAATAATCAAAGGAGGTTGCAGTCTGGGAAGTTAGGTGACCAGATGTAAGGGGTGATGTGGTTGCAGAAATTGTTTGATAGCCATGACTGGGTTCTCCTGCTTGTGTGGCATGGTGCAGAGTCCTGCTACCAGACATAGTCTACTAGCAGCCACTCTCTTGACCCAGAACCACACTACCATGTCAAAGCACTTGATGTAGAACCCTGTGTTAAGTTTGAGACCCTTACTAACAAATTCAGGAATTTTTTCTTATCAGAACGATCACTTAGTTTTCCAAGCTGCCATATCTTCCAAATCACCATTTAGACTCATCCGACTCTTTCCAGGTACTCTGCACTGTCCTTAGAAATATTTGTATTAGAGCTTCCAGCACAGATACCAAACAACTTTTTTTGTATGACACATTTTTATTATATTGTGTGTTGAGGTCATCATTTAGCTTAGTTTGTACTGCAGAGTATCTGATCGAAACAAAAAGAGCAGCACCCATGGGATATTGCTATCTGTGTCTTTATAGTTATTTATTTTTAGTAGATGACAATTTTGTATTTTTTCCAAAATGGACCAGTACAGCTACACAGCAGTACTATAATAATTATTATTATAACAATTAGTGCCATATTCATTATAACTGTTAATTATTAATTAAGAATTCTTTCATAGCTTAAGTTTTAAATAATCATGTGCAAAAGTATTACATTAGTTATCTGTCCCACACCCAACAAAATAAAGTGTAGACAATACTTAGGGTGATAGAATTGGCTTGATATAAAAAGTTTATTAAGTAAAAAAAAAAAAAATTTTTTTTTGTTTGTTTACAATGCTGTTCACCCTGTAAAAGGCTGAGAGCCAATCGAGAAAGTTACAGAGTAAGAAGCATAGTTTATGCATATATGTGGGGAAGATAATGGTTAATCCTAGACTTGAACAGGTTAAGATTATAGTAATCGGGAAAGCATCCTCTTAGGAGTCAGTTCTGCAAAGCAGTGGTTCATGAAAAGAAGCTACTCAAATTGAATCTACACGTCACCAAGTAATATTAAGGTGTGGGTCACATGGTGAGTCTTGGCCATGAAGGTTAAGACTGGTAGAACTAAGGAATGTAGTTCATCTGAGTACTTTTCATGGAAAGAATGATAGAGCAGGGAGAGGCTTGCAATGTTTCTTCTGTGAGAAACGGATTATATGATGGAAAATAATTTGTCACCCACAATATTTACCATTTTGTTTCTTTATCTTCTTCCATCTTTCAAACACCTTCATAATTCCAGAACTTTTCCTTTTTGTCAGCAAAGAACTACTCTAGGTGATTTTTGCAGTCTCCCACAGAAGTTTTTGTTAAGAAACTTCTTTTCACACTTAAATAAGCATGAATCCAAATGATCTAAATGATTTATTGTATTCTATGTTGTAAAATATCCACCTTTTATTGCATGTCAAAATTTGTTTAGAAAATAAAAAATTTAAATGTAACCCAGCAGGTTATTTTTATTTTTCCTTGATTTATGTGGAAGTCACACATGAAAGCAGCTAACATAGCCAAGCTAGTGAAAATGAGTTTCAGCATTTGATTTAGACCAATTGACCATGGTTAAGTGTAATTGGCAAAAATGTCAAACAAATGGAATTGACAAAGTTTCTAATAATCAATAACAAAAGAAAAAAAAGAACGGAGCAAAATAATACTAAGCAAACAATATATACATATATGCAAGACAAAACTAGGCAAAGCAACAGTAACAAGGCAAATAGTTCAGAAAGTAAGAATGGTATTAATACACAAAAGGGATGCAGACACATGATTGTAGCATTCTGACTTTAAGACAAATATGATATTCAAAATTATTGGTTTCAAGTCCTGTGTGGAATAAATGCTGAAAACATTCCCTCACCAAATTTATAGATAAATTGTACAGGTGCATGCTGTAATTTCTTCTTACCAATAAGATAGACCAGACCACTTCTCGGTTTCATCCACCATATTTTTTATTCTTATTTGTCTTAAAGTCAGAAGGCTCTCTACTGCATCATAAAGTATTAATTCAAATAATGACTTCAGCCTCAGTTGATTTAGCTGGCTATCGTGCGTTGTTTTGCAAGAAATCTCAACCATGAACCTTCACAAACCACTTTTGACGTATTCAGTCACACTACCTTCTCCATAAACTGCCAAAATCTTTTTCTTTCTATTTTTTTGCATTCCAGTTATATTAAAATCTTTCTTAAATTTAAAAAAAAGTTAATATACCAAAAATGTGGTCTTTCTTTCATTTTCGATGTCACAATCAATAAACAAAAAATATACCAGTTTTGTTAGTATACATTTTTTTAAATTAATATTAACAGCTGTTGCAATACAAGCAAAAGCAATCATTTTGAATGAAGTTAGTTAAAACTAAACACTCATAGTATATAATAACAAGAAAAGAACAAATATTTTGGCCAACCCAATAAATTCCAATGTTAAACTTTACATAATCTAGTGTCCAAGCTAGCCTCAGCAAATATTTTTGAGAGTGGGTTAAGTTGACAGTGGTTGTTGGAAATGGGGTCATGTTTCACCTGAAAAAAAAAAGGCTATCAATGTGCTTGCAATAACTTTAGGAACTTGCAAACTTGTAAAGCAGAATTTTTCAAAAACTGAGAACAGCTTTTTTGTTCATTGAAGGTGCTTAATGAGCAGATAAAACTGTTCATTTCTTAAATCTTTTTTTTTATTCTATGGGTTTTTAGGTATTCTGAGTATATTGAATGAACACCTGGTCTAAAATTAGGTATAAGGAACTCTTATCTTTTAAGGGAAAATTCAATTTTAAAATTACAGTTGATTAATCTAATATTGAACTGCTCATCTAGATATATTTCCTCATTTTTTTTTTTTTTTTTAAATCCTATTAACACTTCTGCTGCTGTAGATATATTTAAACATCTTTACAAAACCTACTTTCATGATGTCTTGAAAACGTTTATATGTACATTGATAGAAATGAAGCTAACACTCCCAACACAATAAAAAATATATCATATAATGGGTTTTTATTGCGTTGGAGTTTCATTTAGCTTCATTTTTACTGTAGAGTATCCAGTCAAAACCATAATGGTAGCACTCAAGAGAAATTAATGTCAGCATCATAATGTTATTTGCACTATATGGTAATTTCCTATTTTTCTTAAACACAGCAATGAAAGGGTTAATAATTAATCTTATACTTTGACAACTTTAGAATAATTGTATTATTTACTACAAGAAATATCAACATGATATTTTTTCTTTCTAATTCTTTTTTTTTTTATCTTTGAATAGTTTACAAGGCTATTTTTTTTTTTTTTTTTCATTTTTGATTTGTTTTCTATTAATAGTTATGGAATAAAAGTCTGAGAATTGATAAAAAAAAAGCAACAGAAAGCTGAAAAGCTAGTAAAAATTTAATAACAATGACTATGCTTTGTATACTGTTTATGCTTAATAATACTAGCATAAATGATAAACAGTGTGATGATGTGAGAGTAATTGGAGAAACGAGGAATATAACTATATAGTTTTACCTCATGGTAAAACCCTTATAGGCAAAAACAATAACGGTTTTGCTGTCACAAAAAAATTAAACTCTCAAAAATAGGGATGCACATTAAAATCTTGCCCAAAGCATTAATCTTTATTTCTAATTCACATTAACAGTCATAGTTATAGTGGTGTAGGACTTAGGGGTTAAAATAAACAGTTGATTTACCCATTCGAAGAATAAGGGATGATAATGATGACTAAACACACAGGTAATTATAATAAATTTATTTATGAATTTACATGCTTGGAATTGTGTCAGTAGCTTGTTTCAGGAAAATAAAACAAATTTTTAAATTGCATAATGTATTGTCATGAAGAGAAAATGTTCATACCACAGATTAAATGATCTGACACAAAATAATATTCAAAAATGTTTTAAACAATGGTAAGAGAGTTTGTTGCTCACTGAAGAGATGGTTTGTATACTTTCAAAAGTAGACAAAGTGAGATAGTTTAAAATACTCGGCTTTCTTGGATTGTTGAGAGAAAATTCTTTGAAGCGCTGCATACTTGGTTAGGAGCCGATAATATAATTGTTGAGTAATTTTACACTGGCAATAATTTCAACTCCTGTCACAAGGAACTGAAACAAAACTTTTCACATAACTTCTCTGATTAATTTAATTTTTTTCCTTGTTTTATATCAAAAGGAATTTCACAGACTCCCAAATTTATTTCCTTCTTCTGGCTAATTTCTGTGAAAGCAAGGTTTTCATTAGTCCAAAAACAATTTACATATGAGCTCACAAATTGCATCCCTTCTTTCATTGGTCTAAAGAAAATTTCACATAGGCTTGCAAATTCCTTTCCCGCTTCTTCCTCAGCTCACCTGAATTTGAAGGAAGTGAGTGAAGGGAGTTATTATTATTTTACACTCATTACAATAGACCAATTAACTTAAAAAAAAAAAAAAAAAAAAGCAACATGAAAGTTAAACTAGGGAAACGTTAATAATTTAACATGTTTACTCTTATAATAGTCATAGAAAAGTAACATGTAAATTTTTTACATTGTTTTCCTACAAATAGCTTTTCAACAAATCCTCTCAGTTGCATTTTTTTCTTGCTGTAAATATTTATTTTATTTACATACTAGCAGTTCCTACTGATTAACTCATAACTACCAATATCTATACATTTTGAAAAGTGTTAAAAAAATAAACAGTACACCTAAATCTACATATATAAGTGAAAAATTTTTTCTTTTCTTTTTTTTTCTAGAATATTCGCAAGCTTCTCTGTGACTCAAGGGACCAAAGCAAATCTTTGCAGTTCGAGGTAGAAGACATGAAACAGAAACTTGCCGATGCCCAAGGAGACATCAAGGTAAAACTTGCTCTTTCTGACATTTTCACATGTCACCCCAAGCAAGGTGAGTATGCCACTAGTAAGCAGTGGGGTGGGGGGTTACAGGGAGTGAAAGTGAGAGGAAGACTATAGTGATGATTGAGGAAAGGAGAAAGATGAATGGGATTCAAGATGATAGAAGATGGCAATTGACATTGCATTTAAATTTTTGAAGATTGTACTTATCAGGGAAGCAAAGAAACAGAAGGGAGTTCCACAGGTGGAAAGTGTGAAAAAAGAAACTGTTGGAGTAGAAGTAACAGTTGCATTAAGCTATTTCAATAGTAAACCGGTGGGACCTAAATGCCAGTCTAGTAGCATGCTTAAATTCATGTAGTTGAGGCACTAGGGGAAAAAAAAGCTCGTCAGAGCCATTACCATGAAAATATTTGTAGAAAAGACAGAGGGAAGCCACATCACTTCACTGAAGTCAAGATGACAAGTCAGATCCTTCTTTGAATTTTGTCAAGAACCTCGAGATGAATATCAGGGGCACCAGACCAGATATATCCTGGGTATATCCAGTAGCAAGGCCTCTGATCAGAAGGTTCTGAGGAGCATAGAACCACCTCTTAATTGCTGGTGTTCCCAAGTCCACCCTGACGTGGGGTAGTAGTAGCACCTGTTAGGGTCCCAGATATGGACAAATAGTTAACCCCCCAAACAGGGGTCAAAACACTATGAAAGTATAAAAATAGATACCAACAATACATTTTTGAAAAAAAATATTACCAGCAATACATTTGACAAAAGCCCTCTTTACAAAAGTACATCAATGAAAACTAATCTATCAAATGATTTCTTATTGAATTTCTTACAAATACATATTCTATTCATATGAACCTATCCTAAAAATGTTGTCGGCATTAAAAGGGTTGATATGCCGTAAAACAAAATAAACCAAACCAGATATAGCAGCAGTATTCATTAAATATGCAAAATGGACTCTTACAAGAAAGATTTTCTGGCATGACGCAGTGACCCAACTTTCTTTGCAGTAGATGCAGCTATTGATTCGATGTAGTCACTCCACTTCAAGTCAGTAAAAGATGAGTTATTTTCATTAAACTATTCAATTGAGAAGAGTGAAAATATCAATCAAATTTGATAATATAAGTTTTTAATGCTTAATCATTCCTCTTGGTGAATCTTTCTTTTTTTATTTATTTATGTTTCAGCTGCTGAGAGAGCAGATTGCCCGTCAGAGGGTTGGAACAACTGATGAAGGCATCAACACACGTCACTTTCCTGCCTATGAACGGGAAGATCTTGTACAACAGCTAGAAGCTCAAAAAGAAAAAGTTAGTAGGCACATGAGTTTTAACTAAGAAATTTTGGCAAAGAAATAAGAATATAAAGTAATGATTAATAACAGCTAGATTTTATTTCATTTTTCTTTTCTTTTTTTCCTTTTTTCTCTTTTTTTTTTTTTTTTTTTTTCTTTTTAAATGTTTGCATGTCAGAAATGTAACCAGTTCCCATACGATCACCAAAGTTAAGCAACTTCGAGCTTGGTCAGTACCTAGATGAGTTGACCACTTGAGAATACCAGGTGCTGTGTAAGCATGTGCAAATACCCATTAATTCTTCTCTCCAGCTATGGGTTAATTAGTAAGACTTGTATCACTAAATCATTATTATCTCCCCCAAAAAATTCTTACACTCTAAAAATATTTTCTGACTTTAAATAACCTGCAAAAGGTGTATAAGCCCTAAAAATGGTAAGGTAACAGTCCCACCCCACCTAACAAAATGGAACATTGCTTCAAATCACATCCCAGTTCAAAACTAGTACTAATGGTTCATCGTAGTGGCAGGGGTGGAGAAAACCACTTGGAGCTATGGATCCAGCCCATCAGCAGAGTGTTGTGCAAACTGAGATGGTTTTGTAATAGTGTGAAATGGGTTTTGTTGAAATTTGTAAGGTTCCTCCAGCCACACTAAAAAAAAGTCGGGGAAAACCCTGAAATGTACCTGCAATAATTTCATCTGCATATCTGTCATTATCCAGTGAAGGAAAGAGGTTCACATTATTAGGTGACTCTCTCTAATTTGGGGAGCACTTTGTTTATTATAAATGTATTTCCTTTGTTTTTTTCTGTTGATTCACAAATTCAAGAGTCTCTTTCCTTGTTTCACAATGGTGAATGGCAAAGAAGAGACACGCTCTTGTTAATGCACATAAGGATTATTGCAAGACGTTAATATCTTTCAAAACAACTGTAAACATACCAAGGACTAACTAAAAGATCCTTTGGAAGCAAAATTATATATATATATATATATATATATATATATATATATATATATATATATAAAGGTCTTGGTATGATGATAAATCTGGCAGCAAGACCTCTGATTGGAAGATTGGAGATTTTGAGGTGTGTGAAACCACCTCTTAATTGCTGTTGTTCCCAGGTGCACCCTGACCCAGGGTAGTAGCACCTGTTAGTGTCCCAGCTATGGGTAAATAGTGTGGTTCAGCAGATGATCCCTTTATGAGGACAATGTCGAAGCACAATGCCTGAGTGTATGAACGGCGGAGTCCTCAGTTGCCATTAAAGTCTGAGTTGGGGTGACAACCAGGACAGGCAATCCTGTAAAAAAAAAAAATTGTTCCACTAGTATTATGGCAAGCTCATCAACAGATCGTAGCATTCCAGCAGTGCTATCAAATGCACCCACGACTTTCAGGTTAAAGGAAAATGAATGCCTGAGGGGCCCAAGTTGTTATGGAGAGAACTGACAGAACATTATTGCAGAGAGTGGAAGTTTACCCTCATGACAGATGCATTTGGAGATCTATAGTGAGAAATTCCATGCAGGATGCTAGCCAGTTACCTTGAAGGAGGCCCACTAATGTGGATGGTGTTCCTGCACCTGCATGATAAACAAAAACAAGAAGAATATATATATATATATATATATATATATATATATAATTGCACAAAAGTGCTGGTGGTAATAAAATAACAGAGTTAAATAATCTAAGTTTCATGTATGCAGCAAGCTTGTAAAATAAAAATATTAATAACCTACTGTTAAAACAGTGGTATAGTCCATCTATATTTCTATTTTATTAATCTGACAAATTTGTATTACGTTAAACGTTATTTTTAGTGGTTACTTGTATTTGAGTATGTGCTCTGATCATTTTTTAATTAATATATTTTATTTCACCTACTGAGCTGAATGTTTGAGAAATCTTATTAAAAAATAATTTCCACTCTTCAATATATATATATATATACACACACACACACAGTGTTAATCTTAAAGTTGTAATAAATTTAATGTGAATTCTTTCTTCAGTATTTACAGTTGGAACGAGACCTTCAGCAAGTGTTGGATGAGAAGGAAGAGCAAGAAACAGAACGAGATGCCTACAAGACAAAATATGAAAGACTCAACACCGAATTAAATTTCATCCTCAAAGGAGATGAGAATAGAATTCTTGATATTGATGCTCTTGTCATGGAAAACAAGTTAGTCTGTTTGCAGATATTTACCACTTTGTTTTTTTATGTACCTTTTTATAGTTTGAAATCTAGAACAAAAAAAAAAAAAAACAATATATAACTGGATGACTCTACTACCAGTTCTCATTTAGTTTTATTGATATAAAATTAACAGAAGCCAAAAAGTCTGCAATATGTCTTTACAATTTACAAACTAATTTTTATTTTTGTCTGAATTTCTAGAAGTTATAGAACTTATTTCCAGAGTTATCATTTCTGGAAGTTATTTCCAGAGTTATCATTTCTGGAAGTTATTTCCAGAGTTATCATTTCTAGAAGTTATTTCCAGAGTAATCATTATTTACATTCAAACTCATGCCCTCATCTTTGTTGCTATTATCACAATGTTTCAGTCATTGTGCTCTCTGGCCTTTTTCAATAGCTTAAAAAAAAGCATTGATTCATGAATTTGGTAACAGTAATTGTGAGTTCAATCCTTGGACCAGACAGACTCAGTGGAAACAGGTTAAGTAATAACTGAGCAGTACTAAATAATAAGAGATATCCTTCGACATAGACAGTGGAATAAAATCGATCTACCCTCATTGATTGAATAAAGAAATGTTACCCAGATCAACAGACACCTAAAGAAGACCTGAGGGCACAACAGCCAAAACATTGTGATAATAGCAATAAATTTGAGGACAGTAATCTAAATGTAAATAATAATATTAATATTTAAAAAAAAAAAAAAAATTAAAAACAGAAATCTTACTATTTATAGTTTTAATTGGTCTCTATGAGAATTGACAATTGAGATACCAATTTTATACTGGACAGGTAAAATCTTTAGTATAAAGTGAAAAGAAATTGCTTTAGCTGGAATGCAAGCACAATTCAGCAAATCAATTTTCCATGTCACTGTCATGCCATACCATGCCTCCATGTTTTTAACATAGTGGTTTATCATTTGACAAGTTTATTTACACTTGTTAAAAAAAAACATCACCATTATTTTTTCTTTAATTTTCAATAACTTTATGGAAAAAGTTTCTTGGAAAAAAATTTTTTTTTTTTCTGCATTCTTCTCTATGTGGGGGCTGAAAAAATATCTGTTTTTCAACATTTTGGCATTGAGACATTTTACTGTTATTGAGTGACATAGGCTGAAACTTCCCCTGCTAATAGAATCAATAATGAATCAATGGGTAATAAGATAACATGACAGTTAAAGTGTTTTGATGACTATAAGTAAATTGACTATATTAAGCACATCATATGTGGGCCTACCAAGAGAGTAGGAATCAGGGACAATTGCCCTGATACACCCAAAAGCCCATATAAAACAAATATATCAGATGACATTAGAATATTCTTGATCACTGCCATTTAGATCTGTATTGAGGTATCTCAATGAATAAGACTGGTTCCATCACTTTGTGCAAAAATCCAATTAATAATTTTACCTCTCCAAGAAAAAACACATACTTTTCTCCTCTTCTGCTCATGTGGAGGTAGAAAAGAAGGTACAAACATATTGATATATAAATATTTAAGCATTTATAATTTTTTTTAAAAATCAAGGTGCTTACATGCAAAGTTTGCAAGAGAGAAGCTAAAAATTTCTTGTTATAACCCATTTTCAAAATATAATAATTTGATTTTTGGTTGTGGGAGAAAATGATATATGAATTTTTTATATAATGGAACAATGTTAGGAACATTAATGACAAAGTGGACAAAATTTTTTTGTGTGACCCATTTCATCCTTTAAGACTAAAGTTTCTGTAGATTTAACTACACATGGATACAAAGGAGAGGGACATTGAAATTTTAAACTTTATTATTTTTTTTTTTTATTTATTTCGGTATATATATGTTACTGGCTGCTGAAAGTGAAAGAAAATGAGACTTTAGAAGGAAATGAAACCCATTCCTAAACCGGAAACAATGGATAAACATCTACTCCTATTCAAAAGACCAGGGAGGAGTGAATGTTATGTAACTGTTTATGCTTAAAGAGCTGATTTTTGATTTGGTGTTCACATGTTTCATTTGATGAGTGTCTTCTTTTTCCTGATTTCTTGTAGATTTTTACAAGACAGACTTAAGCAAATGGAAGAGGAAAAGTCTTTGGCAATGGCCACAGCATCCAAATATAAAGTAAGTTTAAAATTTTCTCAAATTAACCTCTTCTATCACATCTGATATTGTCATATGTAGCTCCAGTCGACTAGTTTAAACGCACTAATTATCTGTCATTTTTATTATGTAACAAGCATGCAAAGACAAAATGAATAAATGAAAGAATGAACCTTCACCTTTTAAGGCTGGAAGTACCCAAATGTGTCAGCAAATTTCACATGCTTGCAGTCAGGAAGCATCTAAATGCTGCCACAATCAGGTAACACTGTATTTCAATATACAGTATTAACACTTGTAACATGATTAACAAAACGTGCTGAAAATCAACAACTTTTACAAAACCATGTTATAACCAGTAATACTAAGGAGACTTATTTACTTTAATACAAATCAACTTGTAATACTTGATTTTTAATGTTTTTTTAGATATATTGGTTTAATTGTACTAACATTACATAGTCAGATTTTTCAACAATTCAGTCAAGACTTCAGGGATTTAACAACTGAAATCTCTTAAGAACAGATTCAATTAATACTGAGTAGAGTAAAAGAAATAATTTAATACAACATCACATATATTAAATATCTTACTATTTCAATGAGATTTTCTCCTAATATTCTGTTATATTATTGGTGAGATGATTTTAGTTTGGGAGTTTGTGTTGGGTATTAATTTCAACTCTTTGCTATAAGTTTTTTTGATGGACTTGAGACTTGGCAATTGGGCCAGCCATTGCAATCTTATTTTCTTGAATACACACACTGTTTTTCAGCTATTATCATACTAAAAATCCTATGACTACCAATCCATATGATTTAGGGCATATTGTGGAAAACACTTATTTTTAAATATGACTTAGTGCCTACAGAAAGTAGTGAAGGAAAGCAAGAAGAGGTAAAAGAGGTTCTACATGCAGAAATACAATAGCAAAATAAACGTATAAAAGTTGGATACCTTTAAACAAATGCTCAAATAATAATACATTAATGAAGACCATACCAGTGATGCTATCATTGAGATAAGATTCAGGAGGATGAGAAGAACCATGTGCTCTGAGTCTGTAGATTATGCTACCGGTTCCAGTAATAGGAAGTGGTCAAAACGGTGACAGTCTAAAGAATTACCTAGATTAAAAAGGGAACAAACAAAAGCTAAATAAAACAATGGAAGTGCTGTATGATGGTAACATAACAATCAGGAATCTTTGATGTAAAAGGCGTTAATCGATTGTGACTTCAGTATCTACTGGTTTCACCCTGAGAGATAGCAAAATATGCCTTGTAACTGGTCTCACATTTGAATGTCAAAAGAGCTAAGTGTCTTATAGACTTCACCTAGAAGGTGAGTTAAAAGCTACCAAGTGCAGAATCAGGCCTTAAAGGAAGTCTGTGGCTGAGCCAACATAAAACATGAAGTCAATCCAGATGAACTTAGGATATACAAACACAAGACAAATGGATAACAAGAAGTTATATAAATACTCTACCGACAGGAAAAAAGTTAGTCCCTCACATCAATGTTTGAAGTCTCCAGAACCACACACTCACACCAACATTAGTTTGATGGAGTCCAGAATTGAATAAAAGTAATTTCATGCATGAAAGATTTAAACTTGTATTCTTATTTGACGTAGCTAAAATAAGGTAACAGTATTTTAAAATTACCATGTTTGTATCCCTAATTTAAGTGATGCCATGTTATATAATGTTTATGTAGTAGTTTTTGAAACTTGCAAAACTGCACATTATTCACAAATGGATAAGGTTTTTCATCTAAATATTAAGGAAAAACACTTTGCATGCAAAGCTGTACAACAAAGGCAAGGGTAAGCACCATAGAGTCTTTGCTTAAAACTGGATATCCCACTAAAATTGTTAACAGAAGAAAAGTAAAACTTCTTAAAATATATTTTTGCTAATCTATCCGTCACTCTCAAAAAAACTGTAGTCTTCAAGGACTTAAGTTTGAAGAAATCATTAAAAAAATACAATTACTTAAAAACAATCAAGCAAGTTTGGCACACATCAGTAACTCGGAAAACATATGTTAGAAAATATTGCAGCTGGAAGTAGAATTATTTGGCTAAAGTTCAAAATTTTATGTGGAGGGAAATTAGAAGAGCTTTATTTGATGCAGTTTAATAACACGTATTTTCTGAAAAAAAAAATAAAGATTTATCTCCCTTGAATTGCTAAAATCATGACACATCTTACCACGGAAGTTTTTTGTTTTTTTAAATTTACCAAAGTGTGCAACTGTCATAACATACATTTCAGTATTGAAAGTGTTGACGGCCTAAATGAACCCGTACATTTTTACTTTACGAATGTGTATGCAAACACAAAAGCAACAAGAGAAACAACAAGAATGAACACAAAACGGTTTTATAACAACAAGATTTATATTTGTATTTGTATAATGATGTACAAGCGTAGGGGTTACTTCTTTTGAATGGATTTAAAGTTTGTACTAATGGAATACTTTTTTATCTGATCTCATAAAAGGTTGAATGAACTTGCTGTTCAAATGTTCACTGTGAGAGAGTTGAAAGAATTTTGTAAAGCTGAGAATATGTTGAGTAAACTTTTAGCTTTAGAAGAGTTGAAGGAGTGAATGTTCCATAATGTTTGTAATTAAGTTTCCATTGCTTGTAATGTTTGTAATTAAGTTTAGAAAGTTTCATATGTATGTATGTATGTATGTGTGTGTGTGTGTGTGTTTTCATAGCATCTACCCAAAGAAGCAGGAAAACTTGGTCATGCGCTGGAAAAAGACTTGTACATGGGTAGATTGTAATGCCCACTTGTGTGTTTATTGACCAATTAGAAGTTGAGGTTCTCTGAAAATATGTATGAAGCTGAATAAGTTCTGTGATCTGCTTTTTTCACAAAAATTGACATTGATAAAAAAAAATGGTAGCAGGATGCTAAAAAAGAAAAGAAAAATTATAAAATATGAAAATAATTGTTTTTTTCCATTTTGAAGCACTCAAAAAATTGATTCCACTTTTTGTTTATCTTTCATATTTATTAAAATAACAGGCAACCCATATGCCAGGATTTTTCTATACAAATATCACTTTGGGAAAAGATAAAATTTTTTTTTAATGAAAAACTTAATTCTAATTGTTCATCAAATACAAAAATAAGCTTAACAAGTACTTAGGTTTTACGAGAAAAGATTTTTTTTTGTATATTTTTTCTTTTTTAAATCAATCTTTTTTATTCTTAAATTGAAAAGTAATTTAATTTTCACTAAGAGAATCCATAATACATTTCATACTTTCAGAGTATCTTAGAAAAGAAAAAGAACAAAGGAAGCTTCAAACTTGGCCAAAATCGAAATGATAGTTTGGTAATCTCTCAGAAACAAGGTTTGTACTTTAAGACTTACACCTTTCTTTCTTTTATGCTAAATTATGAATTATCAACATGACTGGATATTTGAATAAACGTTGCAAGACTAGCAGTTTATGCTACTATGTTTCTATATGAATCTAATTTGTTTAGAAAGAATAAAAAAAAGACTAAATTCAGTAGGAAATTATTGTAAATGTAAAAAAAACTTGATTCATTACGCTTCCTGATATTTGAATAGAACAAAAAATGGTTTCTTCATAACAAACTTGCAAACTCACCACAGAATTATTATATAAGCCATAACATTTTGACTGTCAACCCAAAATCAGTATAGAGTTATGGGGAACCACTATTTCTTTTTATAATTTTAAAAATATTTTGTAAATGTATGTTAGGTATCAATGACAGTTTTTTAGTACTAATACTTTTTTAGAAAAATGTCCACCAATTTTTTTTCCTAACCACAGAAGCCATGTCACTAACAACTGATGATAGCTACCTTTTTGTATGCATAATATTCTTTTTTTGGATTTTCCAAATTATATTTATATAATATACATTATTTTCTAACAATTAGATGCTTCATGGCAAATAAAAAAAAAAAACATTATGTGCTATAAATGTGATTTATATTTATTTTATAATTTGAGTCATGCCACCATATATTGGTGACAAAATTAATTCTGCAAATGTTACTACTACTGTAAACGCAAACTGTCACAGATACTAATCAAAAACAAGGATCACTTCGCACCTAAGACATATAGGCAGCTATCGCAGCATTACACCAAGCTACCTCACATATACAATCTCCCTAAGATTCACAAAGACAATATTCTGCTCAGGCCAATTGTTAGTTGCCAAGGCTCTGTGTACCACCCTCTGAGTCACTTCCTTGTAGATATAATTGACCCATTGATCGGAAAGTCTCCTTCATATGTCCGAAACTCCACCCACTTCGTGGAAATAATCAAAGATACTCCCATCCTAACCAACCAGATGATGAGCTTGGACATGATGAGTTTGTTCACCAAGGTACCCACAGAGGAGGCACTATTAGTAGTCAGAGACAGATTGGCTTAGAAAATGGACCAGTATTCCAATAGATAATCTGATGGAGATGTTAACTTTCTGTACACAAACAACACACTTCTGAATGGGATCACACATATATCGACAGGATGAGGGCTTAGCAATGGGCTCACCATTATCACCAGCAATGGCGAATATATACATGGAATACTTTGAGGAAATGGCATTAGAATCTATATCTCTAAAGCCAACTATATGATTAAGGTACGTAGATGACACCTTCATACTCTGGCCACACCAGGAAGATGTCCAGGTTCTACTGGACCATGTGAACTCAATAAGAACTTCAATACAATTCACAATGGAGAAAGAGAGTAACAACACACTCCTATTCCTGGATGTTCTAATATCTTGAACAGAGCATGGGTTCAAGACATCCGTATACTGTAAATTGACATTCACCGGACAATACCTAAATTTCAACTCCCACCATCCATACAGTGTAAAGAAAGGGATCGTCCACTGCTTACAACACCAAGCAGAAGTCATAAGTGCTATCCAGAGACATTAGATAAAAAATTGGTCAGTATAAATAGTACCCTACAATGTAACAACTACCCTGGGTACATGGCAGCAGCTCCAAAAAACTAGGATAGGCAGGTACAAGAGGAGGACAACACTCAAAAAACAGTCTGCCTGCCTTATGTGACGGTGTTATTGAAGAAAATAAAAAGGATCTGCGGTCCATATAACATCAGGACAACCTTAAAAAGCAGACAACACTTTGCAGATATCTCTTTAAGTAAGACCCCCCCCCATAGAGGAGAAAATGACTAAAGACTGTGTGTACACCATCCCGAAAGAAATATAAAGGGGTGACAAGCCGCCTCCTTAAGGTAAGGCTTCAAGAACACCAGAAAGCTGTAATACAAAGAGAAGTGAAAAAATCAGGCGTGGCTGACCACATATGGAGAGAGAAGGGAGATCACTGCCCTCTGTGGGATCATGTTGAGATCATAGACAAGGAACACCATTGGAAAATTCATAAACTTAAGGAATCAGCACATATGCTAGGCCACAAAAATCTCTTGAGCTGACCAAGCATAGAAATGAATACAATATGGGAACCAGTAATAAGGAGTGCCAGAGAAAAGCAATAATAACAACAAAAATTGCAATATGAGCACTGGTAAAAATGGTTGCTGAAGACATTAGGTTTATAATACCCAGAAATTCATACACAGATGTTTTCAAGGACACATGGCACCTAATCATAAAATGGTTAAAGGCATTGGTTAGATCTAGTGACAGGACCCAAAGAGTGTGAGTTCAATACCCACTTAAGGCAGTGGAGAACTTTCAGAGGGAAATTAACAGGAGATAACTGATAACTGACATCCATTAAACATGGACCTAGAACAGTCTACCCCAGTGAGCGAAATAAAGGGTTAAGTTCGACATTCCAACCACCTGAAGAAGGCCGGAGCGAATAACAGCCAAAACATTGTAATAAATATGGCAACAAAGATGAGGACAATAGTCCAAATAATGTAAATAATACCTCACATTGAAACACCATTTCCTGTACAGTCACTGAAGTTAAGCAATGTCAAGCATAGTCAGTGCCTAGATGGGTGACCACTTACTGTTAGCATAGATGTATGGGTGGTGTAATGGATAATAGCTTGGAATTGTTAATCAGAGTGCTGAGTTCCAATTCCAGTGGCGTTTGTCATATTCACTTACAAACAAATAGCATTGGGAAAGATATGAATCAACCTCTTCTACCCCATCTATGGATTTGTATCACTAAAACCACTATACCCCCCACCCCCAAAAAAATTGTGTACAAAATATTTAGATTTCAGTATTAAATAAAACATAAAGGTTGATATACCGAATGTCGATTTTTTTTTTTTTTTTTTTTTTTTTTTTTTTACACGACCTTGTTTTAAGAGAATGTTGTTATAAGTTTCAACTAATAGTAATGCTGTTTGGTCAATGAATGCCAAATATTTACTTGTAAGGAAACTGGTAATCTCACCATTGCCATTGTGATTACTTAGTACTTGAATATTACATTCAGAATCAATATTAGTTTAGATTAGATCAATTGATATCAAACAGTTGTAACTGTTTTTTTATTTCATCACATCATATTTTGAAACCAATGGTTTAATTTTGCATAAAAGATTACTCTTTGAAAAGAATTTCAACAGAATTTTCTTACAAAAAGGCTGCTGATAAAAAAAAAATACTATGAAGTAGCATAAAACAAAGTACAACATAAAAACAAAAACTCAATGAATAACTATTATTGATAACTTGAATCAGAACAAATCTCAGTGTTTTGAATGTGTTATTTAAAAAATTCAGACAAATTTTAAAAAAAAAAAGCCTTCCATTATATAAAAAAAATATTCTGAATCTGTTTTATATCAAATCTTTTTTAATGTCATTAAATGTTGTCAAATTTGGGAAGCTTCAGTAATTTTTTTTTTTTTTTTAGTTTGGATTATGCAGTTTCAATATATAGTAGCATCCCAAATTAAGGGATAAAAGTTAAAACTTTGATAGCTCAAAAAATATGTTGATTTTTTTTCTGAAATTTTCACTAAATGTAGACAAATGGCAGTTCATGTTGAAGCTGTGGTCCCCATATTCCATAATTGGAGTGTACAGGACTTGAGTAAAAACTTTCTAGCATAGATAATAATAAAACAAAAATATGAAACTCTCATACTGGTCATACATCCAGCACATTCTGACATCACTTATTGAGACAGTGCAATTTGTACATATATTGACCAACACATCACATGATTACTACATTAGATAAATGCTAATAGGTAATACTAAAATACTCTACAGTACTCATTGTAGCGTAAAACCTTTTAAAAAAAGAAAAAATTATAAATACTTTGATAGTTCAATCTATACGTATTTAAAAGTAACAGCCTATGTTGAACTCTATCTTTCACAATAGGTTGAGGGCATTTTAAAAAGTGTTTAAAATTCTTCTAAATTAATCCTTATCCTTTAATGCTGTCAACTTTTGTGACTCCTAACAATTTTTTTTTTTTTTTTTTAACATGTTGACTGCTAGAGGTCAATTACAAAATCTGACTTCAAACACCAACTTTATAAAGCCAAATTAGGCAATAAAATTTTTTATGAGTTGATTTATAACTTCAACTGAAGTCTTAATATTGTTTTCACACTAAAATTATCACTTCAAATAAAATTATAAAAGGATTTGACTGTAGTTGGGATCATTGAGTCAATGCAAACAATCTTTTCCTTAGCTACATAGTATGTGTTTTACCACGGCCACATACAATTAAAATTATAACATGTCTGGAAAATATTAGGATAAAATTAATAAAAACTTTTCTTTATTGTAACTAAAAACATTAGTTATTTCAGATTATGAAGAAATGATAGTGAAAATACTCAAATGTAAAGATTATAAAATTTGGGCAGTTACCTCATAAATTTGAGCCAGATTTATGACAGCTTATATGCAAATATATATGCTTATATGGAAAAATATAATGAACATTTAAAAAGACAGACCTTTTCAGCTAATTTCAATAAAACATGGTTGCATGAATTTTTGTTGCTTAACTATACATGTTTGTCTCGGTGTTGTGGGTAACTGATTAGCAAAAGGGAAAAAATGTTATGTGCTTCGCGCTTTGTTTAAATTTCAAATTTTATTTGGGATTTAAAGTTAAGCATTTCTACATTTTCAGAATTTCTCTTGATGTATAATTAAACCCAATAATTTTTTTTTAATTCCCTTCCCTTACATATATGTAATTTTTACAAGAAGTCCTTTTGAAAGATGAAATGTAATATAGGATTTTTTGCCCATTTTGTCATTCAGTTACCCACCATTAATTTTATATATATATATATATATATGTTTTATACAATAATTCAGCATACACATGATTGCAGTTTCATGCAACCTATTGCATGCAGTCATTAAACAATATAGGCATTTATACACCCTTGGCTAACCCAATATGTTACAATAAGGGTAACTGGTGGATACAAATAATGTACTCCCCAACTAAAATTACTGAAGTGGAGAAATACCCATATGACTGAGAATAGAAATGCCAAAAAATCATTTGAGAACAAAAAAATTATCCACAAAACAGGAGATGCTTTTTTTTTTTTTTTTATCATTTCACCCCAAGCAAGGTGATAATATTACTAAAACACAAGGGTTTATTGGGAGTGATAGAGAATAAACATTTTAGAGGGATCCAGAGACCCAAACCTAATCAGAAAACCAAGGATAAACCTCTACTCCTGTTCAAAAGATTGGGAAGTAGTGTGAACCATGTGATAGAAAAACCTATTTTTCTTTGTGTGTTAAAAATTTATAAAAAAAATCTCCTGCTTATTATAACATTGCCATGTAGTATAGTGTTATTAATCTAGGCTTGTATATATATTCTGCTTGCAGTTACTCAACTTCTGGAAGACAAAAAGTATAAGGTGCCTAGTGCTCAAGCAATGGCTGATTTGCGGGGATTGGCATCAGCTCTTTTGGAAACAATTAATGATAAGAACCTTGCACTCTCACACCAGCGAAAGACTAACAAGTAAGAACATCACATAATGTTTTTGATTGATGAACTTAAACTGTCAGCATCTTCTAAATGTTTCTAGAGTTTTTCAATATTTACTTATATTGCAATTATTTTAATATCTGCATCTACATTCATCACATTTTTTTTCTTTTCTATTGAAATTGAACTACTTGTATTATGAACTGTTTCATGTCAAATTTAAATTCTCTTATTCTACATATCAAAAGGTATAACATAAAAAATGTCTTTTTGAATTAGGTTAGTTGGTTTGTTTCTCTTTTGAATGCAACAATTATGTTTGTCGTTCATTTGCAGAATTCTTGGAAACAGAGTTGCTGAATTAGAAAAGAAATTAAGAACATTAGAAGTCTCTGGCTTGTGGAATTGTGGAACAGGTGAATCCTCCATTTTTTTTTTATTTTTATCACTCAATTGGAACAACAAAAATGAAATTTTTTCATATTAATTTGGTCAGGCTTTCAGTTCTCAATATGTAAATAATGTCTCTTGGATTGTTCAAATTCTACATTTAGTTCATCCATTGAAATCCAAAGAAAGAACAAAAATGATAGCTCCATTTAAATTCTCTTAGTTTAATGTAAAGTTTAATTTGTATTTCATAGTGCTTCTTTATAATATTTATTATTTTCATTTTCATTTAATATTCTTCATTCAATTTGCACACAGAAACTTAATTTTCTACTTTATTTTTTTTCTGTATCCTGTAAACATTATTTTTTGCAAAAATATGTTTACCTTAAAAAGATACTAGTAATCATATTTAACAAAAATAACAAATGGCAGAAAATAGAATATGGAGATTGTATAGCCCCAATTTTCCAAGTAGAGAGGACAGCTTTTTAAATACTCATATTCTCATAAACACATAATCGTCTCATTCACAAAGAGTGCTACAATTCAATGAATGCTAGCTTTTAGTTTAATTACAAAAATGCTTCAACTCTAATATTTGCTTTTGTGATTATATAAGTTATATGAATAAACACAAGAAAAGTTATATTTTTAAAGAAAATTGATTCATGTGCTCTTTACCTTTTTATTAATTTCAAATTTTGGTTATTTTTAATTAAAAAAAAAAGTGTAATGAACCCTGAAAAATTTTAATTTGACCATTGCTCAAAAACAAATATTTATTATTTTCATTTTGGTGTTCATAAATTTGCCAACCCCAGTATTTGAATTGTTTATTCTTTCTTTGGCAATGTCTTCATATTTGTAAGATTAAATATAAAAATATCTCTAAAAATAATGAAAATTTAAATACTGTTATTCAAGCTGAAATATAATATTCATTTGTAATTTCTCCAAGTGAAGCCACATGAAATATTTTTGGCAAACTTGGACCTTTATGCCAGCAAAATAAAGGAAGTCCAAAAGGATAGTTTTTTCCATTGACACTACCATTATTTTAATTAACTTCCATCTTCAATGTTTGTTGTTTTAAAAAGCGATGATTAGATTTGTAATAAAACCTAAACACATGATGAAAGTGAATTTATTCATTTTTTGTTCTTGAGAATTTATAACAAAAATAATAGACACTATTTATTGATTAGATTGTTTTGCAAGAATTATTTAATATTTAATAAAAACTAATACAATTGTATTATTTTTCAATTACAAATTTATAAAGAAATAAATATGAAAACAAGTTTCTATTCATAAATTTATAAACATTTATTAAAACTATAAAGAAATGCTCATTATTTACCATTTTATAAAGTTCAGATCAATTGGCAATTAGGTGATGTTTTGCCAACCATTCTAATAAAAAAATAAATACTATTGTCAATTCTTAAGAACAAAGTATAGTATCTCAATAAACATATTATCAGCAGCAGCCCTGAAAGTATAAAAACAAGCAAACTCCTAAGTCACTTTCTTTTCCTATTTTTAGTCCTTTCAAAGTGTGTGTGCCTTCAACTTTTTATACCAAAGTTAAAAGGGCTGTAGACACTTTACACACAAACACACCTACACAGACAAGTCGCACTCAAATACATTAACAATTTTCATTGTGTATTCCATTTTTAGGTAAAGAAATTCTTAAAATTTCCTTTTGTTATTTTTGTTAAATAAATGTTATTTTGTATTGCAAATCAGTCAGTCTCTGTAATTTTGTGTATGTATCTTTTCACCACCATTAATTCATGTAAAAATATACATTAATTATAAAAGTAACCAATAAACTAAAAAAGAAAATGTATAAACTGACTTTCATGTGTTTAGGTTTTATTAAAATTCTAATCATCGCTTTATAAAACAATAAACATTGCCAAGGAATCAAGGTAGTTGAAATAATAGTGGTTCCAATTGAAAAAATGTCCTTTTGAGACTTCATTTTTTTTTTTTGTGGGCATGAAGATCTAAGTTTGCCATGCTTTTATATCCATACACGGTGATAAGAATGGAACTGATTTTGGGACTTAATTACAAAAAGGTTGCACAACATTTGAATATTTAATTCTTGAGAATGCTTTAACAAGTCCTGTCAATAATTATCACAGGCTTCATGCTGTGCTATAAGCCATATATTGCATATTAAAAAGAATTCTTTGATTTTCAATAATGAATTAGTGAAAAACAATTCTTATTTAAATAGAAAATAACTTCATTTAACTTTTACTATAGACAGTTTATTATACCAAAGTAATTTCTTCACAAATACAAATTCATTATAAAGTTTTTAATAAAGGCTTTTTTCTTTAAAAACTTTCAAAAATATATCTGTGTTTACCTTTCTTTCATTTGCACTCTTATATACTTTAGTTTATATACAGTCTGTATTTACAATGTTTTTTAATCTATCTGACATTTAGTTTTAAATGACTTGCTTCGACCTGATACTGATGCAAACACTGACAGTAAGTATTGTGAATGAGGATGTTCTTATTTTTGTTTGTTTTGGTTTACTCCAAACAGGGGAAACCTGTGGGGAAGATATTTTTTCAACATTGTGCAAAGTTTGTAAAGAAATCATCAATTTTGGACTAAATATGTGTCAACAAGATTAGCATATAATTTCTTATTCACCAATTTTAAAAAAACAAATAAAAGATAAATTTTTAAAAATGTTTTTCCCTTTTATGTCTATTTGAAATTATTAATAATTTTTAATTGATAAAAAGTCAGTTGCCTTTTATTACAAAATTTTACATCCATCCATTAGAGATTTGTAAATTAAAATCATATACCATCTTAAAAACAAAAATAATATTTTAATCATTATGAGGTATAAACATTTTCACTGAATCAGTACAAATGTGTGCTGAAAAGTTCTTGGCCCTGATCCCAAAATCAGTATTCTAACATTTGGCGATTGAAATACTGATTTGGGGGCAGTAGATCAGGCTGAGAAATTTTCAGCAATCTCACATATATGTGCAATTTAAATAGGTGCATGAATGAATCGATAGCCTTGACCAACCACACTGTTGGGTGCTCCTTCACTTCACTGGCTCGGCAGGCAGGTCATTAGGCTAATTCCAGCTATAACAGCTTTGAGTTGTCCTTCTCTTAGACTGGTTGCCAACTAAAAGTAGAGAGCTCAGTCTATCCTGCTATTTAACCCATAGCTGAGGAGAGAGATGATTTATACCTTTCCCAAAGGGATCTGTGTAAAAGTAAACAAAATGACCTCAATTGCTTCAAAAATTCTTGTGATCATCAAAAGTTGAAAACAATAAATATTGTTCAGATAACAAACTTGACACAATTTGTACATGTTCTTCTGGAATGCCAAAGACACTGCAAAACCTCTGATCTGTTTCTCTTTCATTCAAAGAGGCATGGACTAATGTTGAGAATTTACTTTAACAAAATATTCATTTTAAAGAAAAATAAAATAAAAGAAAGGAAGTCAATTTTTTTTTCTATGCATTTTTATTCTTCACATGAAAAGCAGATTTATCTGCAGTTAAAAAATAAAATTAAAATAAAATTTTCTTTCTCCAGATAAGATTTTAAAAAATTAATTTTCTGAATCTTTCTAGTTAGAATTTATAAAAAAAACATACATGATGAAATTAATTCTAACATAATCATTCACTCAACATCAAACTTTAAAAATTTCCTTGTCCTTATTAAAAGGCTTTAAAGCAGTTGACCAAAAGTCAGATTACAATATATAAATAATTAATGTAACAAATATTTTATGCTTATAAAAATATTGAAACAAAAGTATATCTTTATTTCATTTTATATTCTTCTTTTATTGTATTGTATCTAGTTTTTAAATCCATCTAACACATAAAATAACTTTAGTGAGGATTCATAAAAAGTATTTATGGATATCAGTTCTGATGTTACTCTCTCCCAACCCAACTCTATTCAGCTTTGGATATGTTTGATACAATGGGTGAAGGTAAAAAATCTTAAAGATTTTTTTTTTTTAAATTACAACTATATTTTGTGCTTAATATTTCTGTTTTGGTTAAATTTGTATTCCAAATTCATTATTTCAAGGCATTTACCTCTCTCTCTCTCTCACTCTCTCTCTTCTAAAGCTTAGCTATCTTTATTTGCATGGCCTTAAAATGGTTGCAGAAGTTGGTCATAAAATGCCTCAGTTTATTTTATAATATTGATGCTTATTTTTTTTCTTATGTTCTAATCAAAGCAATGTAGTGAGATGATTTTGATTTCTATTTTATTTCTAAAAGAAAGATAACTGACGGTGGGGGAGAATAAAGGTTTATCCATTTTATATCAGATTTCTTCCTTGAAATAAGAGGCTATACAGGATGATAATCTATAAAAGAAAATAATAGAATGTATGTTAAGTCCAAGCAAGAGATAAATATTCTTGTTACACAACAATTCCATCAAATGATTACTATGAAAAAGAAACAGTTAAATAAAACATGTTTTTGGTAATTTATGTTGACGATCTTAATCACATAATTATACATTTCCAAGTTTTGAATCTATCATCAGGTGTATATTGATCTGGGTAACCTACAGGGAATTCCCACAGGGTAATATCTTAGTGGATTAAAGTGTTAGTTTGTGAATTTGGTGACACAGTTTAATCCCTGGATCGGGTAGTGTGTACTTGTACTCCATGGAAACAGGGCAAGCAATAACTGACAAGATATTCTTAGACATGGACAATGGAACAAGAACAGTCCATCCTCCAAAGATTAAATAAAGGGTTCAGGTCATAATTCTTTACCCAAATTAACATGCACCTGATGAAAGCTGGCCAAAACAGGGGCAATAGTTCACTTGTAAATATTGTAAACTATGAAGTGAATGTCTGCAAAACATTTTTATAATTCATCACTACTACTACTACAATGGACAAAAAATCAGTTCTTTTTTTTTCTTTTTTTTTTCTTTTTTTTGCATGTGTGGGAGGAGTAAAGAAAGAAAGGATGAAAATAGCTAAAGAAAAATTCTTATTTGATATCAGCACTGGACTAAGAAACAAGAAAATTGTTAATTTTTCAGATATTTCAATGTTTATTCACATCATCTTTAGTAGAAAATATCAAAATATAAAACACTTTTGCTTTATCAGTGTCATTATTGTCATCCCCATCATTCTTATGACCAGATATGTTCATAGGTTGCTGTGCAACTGAATACGTGACCAGCTCCCTCTACATATCTGGGTTTAAAGGCAGGGAGGTATTCATTCCTGCATTGCAAGTAGACCTAGTGAAATCCATCCCTCTTCAGGTCAAACCACAGCCAATATCCTCCAAGTTGAAGGCTCACCTTGGTCTCAGATATGTAGCCATTGATTCTCCTCCTTGCCTGTTGACTCCATCTGTATATAAAATACTTATTCATTCCAAACAACGCAATAGTGCCACTAAAATGCCAGGGGTTAGTGACAGTGAAAGAGAATAAGAAGACTTTAGTGAAGAGAATGGTCATTAAAAGAACAGGATTCAGGAAGACAGAAAATGGGGATTGATGTTGTATTTTACCTTTTTGAAGATTGTAAGTGGCATGGAAGCATCTGCACAAAGAATGGTTTGCTCTGTGCAGATGTAAACAAATGACAGCAATTTGTATAAAATGTCTTGAATTTCAAAGTCTCAAAATAATTGTCAATTTGAAGTGAAAGTGAATCATAAGGCTGATTTGATTGATGAAGATAAATGCTTTAGAGCTTTTGGAAAGTAAAAACAATTCTAGAAATTGCAAAAATGATCAGCAAATTCATTGAACATCCTGAACAACTGAGGCAGGTTGTCTACACTCTATGAGTGAAACAGATGAAGCAAAGACCATGTGGCTACTGGTGAAAACTGCCCTCACAGGTTGAGGTATCTATAAAGATGAGGTGTTGAGATATTTTAGAGTGAGATTATAGGTAGTAAAGTGGTGGACCGCTGGCATGTTCCAAATTGGTTTAACAGCTGATAGGAAGGGATACATGGATTTTTATGCAGGACATTTGTTAAAGAAAACTAATAAAGATCTGAATAAAATGGATTTCGATGACCTGTCTGATTTGTTCACAGGACATTAACCCAAATCAAAACTCCTGGGACATTCTGAAAAATTGCCATCTGCCAATGTAATGGTTTACATTGGCAGATGGCAATTTTTCAGAATGTTGATCATTGGGAAGCTGTACAGGCTGACAGATGAACAACTTTTAAAACTGGTTTCAAAACATTGGAAATACATTTTGCGTTAATATCTCTATCTATAAAAGGCAGGATGTGTGTGTGTGTGTGTGTGTAACGAATGCACGACTGCAATTTTCAGTGGATTTGCACCAAAATTTACATGCACATGCTCCAAGTTAGCAGGAAGCCCAAGACTGACTTTGCATTTCCCAACTCCTATTGATGGTAGAAATAATCGATTTTTTCATGCTTCTACGGCAGTTTTCATATAGTTTGCGAACATTTTCTACTGGCCAGAGTGAGAGCCTATAGCTGGCTGCCACGAATAGGCAGGAAGATTCTATTGGCCAGCATGAGAGCCAACAGCTGACTGACACAAATGTTAACTAGCATGCTAGCATGCAAAAAGAAATTGATAGCTGCATTCATCACAAGTGGAAAAAATTTAAACCTGCATGGCACTTTACTCCAATTGGCTCATTTGCTTGCTTAAACTCAACGTTGATTCTGATTCTACAGAACTGGGTTGGGTGTGAAAAAGTATTTGCTGTTAACATTCTTTTTTTCATTCAGTTTTTCCAGTTACGAGTCCTCTTTTAAAGCTGATCGTTTTTATGTTCATTTTGTTTAGTTCTTTTTTTTAGTAACAGATTTAATGTTTAGTATAGAGCTTAGAAAAAATTAGCAGTGTGAGATAGGCAAGAAGTAAGGCATGTAGCAACATCAGCACAGCAAAGTGCACTCCTTTAAAAAGGCAAGGAAAGGGCAAAAAATATTTTAAGTCAAGTGATAGCAATTGCTGTATGAGTCATATGATTTTTGAATCAAGCACGGGCAACGCCGGGCCATGCTGCTAGTTATTGGTATAAAATCTAATTTTCTTCATATTTTACAGTCTGCACCCAGCAGTAGTCATCAATCTCATGTATCATATTCTGCCCCTCCCCTTACTGCTTGGACACTTATATAGTCTCTAAGCCTTTGCTATGCTAATTACAGTCATTTACATAACACTGCAGTTATCTTTTTAATATTGTCATAATTATAATGAAACTGTTTTCAATTATTTTGTTCAAGATATTATCTTTGTAAACTTTGTGAAAGTTCTGTAATTATAATTTTTAAATACAGCATTGTTTCTTGAAGATTCAGTAACCTGGCAAATGTGAAACTTTTTTAAAAATTCATAAAATTGTTGCCATGTCATAACAGTAACATGTAGTCAACTATAATTTATACATTGTATATGAAATATTGTGCACATTTATAGTTTGTGTGAGTCACTTTATTAGGTTTCTAAAAAAATGAGACAAAATGAAAAGTGGCTAATAACGAGACTGTGTGTGGGTGTGTGGGTGTGGCATCAAGATCAACCAAAGAAATGGTACAAAGATGCAATCAAAACTAATGTTCACTAGTGCAAGATCAACCAAAAGGAACTAGAGATTAGAGTGTTGCTAACCTATCATGTTAATCCATTGTCCACCAAGCCACTGCAAACTTTGAAGATGCACAGTTCATTGCACAAAGAGAACAGCACCACCACACAACTTTGACATTGTGTCACAGCCACTAACCTCCAATTGCCATTTTTCCTGTCCCTGTTAGTTGATATAAGCAAATATTATATACACATGGAAGGGAACACTTATTTGATATTTAACAACACAAACTTTCCCTATTATTATATTCCTGTTATTTAAGGGGCAGAGAGGAGGGGCACTTATTACTTCTTGTTGGAAGGCACTTATTCAAGGAAATATGATAGGTCTTATTCAAGGAAATATGATAGGCCTCTGTGTATGGATAAACCTGTGAATGTATGCACATCATTATCAGACTGGGTGTGGTAATAGGGTTACTGTGCATCTGAACACCTGACCAGCTCTCTCAAGCACATACCAGTGTCACAGAGATTCAGATATTGGCATGCAATGGAGAAATATCCAAATTGAATACAGACAAACTTCTCATCAACAGACTAATAGGCGGGGTGGGATCTGTTAAAGACGATTGTCCGTAGTTGAGAAGAGATTATTTTTGAGTTATAAAACCACTATAATAACTATCAGTAGGTATGATTATAATGTAAATACTATAAACATGTATATATAGCATAAATAACTCGCCATTGCCGCCAAGCAGTCACTTTGAGAACTAATATGATTCGTTCCACTAAGCTCACAAATTTTGAAATACATCACTGATGATTTGAAAGTTTTTTTTTTTTGTTTTTTTTGCCTGCAGATTTTTTTATTTTGCCTTCAGATTTTATTGGTTGCATTCAAAGTCCATTGATGGGGAGGGGTCCATAGATGATAGGTTTGTCTGTATATCTGACCTTATTTAAAAAATAAATAAATGTGTTCAAAACAAAACTGAAGACTTTGCTCATTCTGAAAAACATATCTATCTTATGTCGTCTGCCTGTTCTACAGGTCCCCATCCGGTACTGGCTAAAATTCGAACTGAGTATGAAGAGGTTAAATCTCTACTTCCTGATGTCTCTTCCCCTCGGAGTGAACAAGGAAGTGACAGCACAACATGTGATAAGGATGCCAGTGGAGACACAGGGACACTGAGCACTCCAGCATCCACTCTGGAAAATAGTCCTGCTCACATTGATAAAGAATCTCTCGACCCTTACAAAAATGTGTCTTTAGCTGACTTGGACTTGTTGCCTACAAAAGAAGTTTTAAACCTTCAGCCATTGGGAGATGGTGACCAGTTGAACACTAAGTTGTTGGAATCACAACTTTTTGGTAAGTTTATCTTTTCTTTTTGTTTCTTTAATTTTATTTATCTTTAGACTCCTAATGTGAATAAAGTTTTCATCTGCCTGGCAAGTACTTCATTTTGTGTTATTGCAATCATAATTTATGGTAAAAATTTTCAGATCAAGAATTATACCTTTCCATTCAAAGTAGTATACTCAGCTTGGTTGTTATTTGAAATTAAGTGCTGACAACCTGCTCAGTAGACCTAGTATAAAAATGAACACCATCTGGGAGACTGATTAAGAGAGGAAGGACATTCAAAAATTCCACTACTTGAATACATATGTAAGGTTTAAGGCTCTAAACATATACGTCTAGGACATAAGATACATGCCCTCATCAATTAAGGTGTTGGTTAAAACATGCCTCATTTCCTAGCAGTTGTGAGTTCAATCCCTAGGTCAGATACTGTAGAAAAATCATATACTCTGGTTCAATGGAAGAAATAGGCAAAGGACACAAAGGTGAATAAACTAGAGTGTATTAAATGATATAAGATACCCCCCTAAGCATGGAAAATGGAATTAGAACACTTGAATAAAGGGTTTGGTACAAAATACATCTGAAAAAGGCCAGAGGTTACAACAGCCGAAATATTGTCAGTAAAACAACTAAAATGAGTATACTTATTATAGTCATCTAGCATTGAAGAATTTAATTTCTTTTTTTTTATTAACCCGGATGTTACTAACTGATTGGCTATTTCAACCACTTATTGTATTAATATTTTGTTAAGAGTAACTAAATGAAGGTTTGGGTCATTGAAATTGAAACATTCTATCTAAATTGGTTATTTAAAAACAATAGCAATAAATAGAAATGCAGTAAAAAGCTGAATGAGTTTATAGATCTAGATACATCAATCACCAAAAATCTCAATCCCAAATTAAGCTTCTTTGTCTTCTGTGTTTCTCAATGTACAATTGCAACCAGCATGTGTTGTATTTTACATCTATCTGATTACATTAATAAAAACATTAATCTGAAAGACAAAAGGTGTAACAGAATTTTTTTTTCCTTTTGTCACTAAATTTGTTTTGTAAATCACTGTGGAATCCTCACTAGCTTTCTTCATTGATATTTGAATGTTATATATATATATATATATATATAATTTTGTTAGCTATTTCTTCTATTCTCCACCATGATGTTTTTGGCTGCATTGCAAAATGCTTTTTATATTTTTTTATAATATAAACCATACATATACATTGGTTTAATTTTATAGATATCCATAAATAGATATAAACCAATTCCTGGTCTGCAGGTTCCTCAAGAAAATAAATATCATCATGCTTGATTATTTATTTATACAAAGGATAACATTTTGCTGAGATCACTGTATAGGGCTTTCTTCTCTCTTTTCTTTTTTTTTTTAAAAAAGCTGACTTATATGCATGCATATAGTCTAAGTCAATTTTTTATGAAATACTTTTTAGAAATTTGCTTTACAGGTGGTTTCTATTATAAATAAACTTTATCTTCATAATATAGAAATCCTGACTCTTTTACTAAGATACCATTGGAATTGATTTAGCAAATTGTTTAATATGGAAGAATCAAAGAAGGAATGTCATAATGAAAGTGTGTGGAAAGTTTATCCCTCCAACTACAAGTTGGTGTTTGTCTCTCCATGTAAAGATCAAACATTATCTATTTCTATGATGTCCAGCTATCATCACATTTCAAACTGACTTTAATCTTTCAAAAAATAATGACCCTATTTAGGCCTTATGTCACAAGTGATTAGCGCTAATAATCAATCAATATGCAGAATATCAAAATATAGAATTTTAAAAACTCTCCTTCTTGAGAAGTTATCCTTAATCTGTTTAGAGGTTTACATTACAAGGAATTTGATAATACTAATTTTAAAAATGTTTCTTTAATATACAAACAGATGTAGGAAATTTAAAATTTACTCTAAACATGCTCATACCCAAGACTATATGGTTAAACTCAATATATCAGGATTTTTACTGCATAATATTTTTTCTTTAATCCTCAAATTTTTAAGATTATTATTATATATGGAGGAAGGACCTCAACAAATTTAGATCCAACACTGTCTTTTCTTTTAATATGTCTTATAGTGTGAAGTGAACCTTTTTTTTATTTTTTGGTTGTTAATGTTTTTTTGATTTTGCATGGTTTCAAAATCTCATTAAGTATACTTGATATGTTGTTATTGTTCAAACATATATATATATATACATATATAGCGCATGTGTAATGTATTAATGTGTATTGAATGTATCCAAAGTAATTGTGTTTCTTCTTCCACCTTTTAGGACTCTAATCAAATTCATTAAAGGTAAACATCAACACCATTCCACTTGTTTTATTATTCTGAATGCTCAGGCTGTATTCTAATCATGCTGCTTTAAACTACTAGCCTTCCGTTTACTCTTAATTCATCTGATCATTTGCATAGTAGCAGATTCCTCTCTCCAATGACTGCGAAATGCTGCAAACTCACTACAACTGAATGTTAAACACAATTGAGTGATTGATCTCTGACGGAATAGTATTTCTGAATGTCAAGTATATTAAATACTAAGAGATAACTTGTAAGTAAAAAAAAAATTACAAAAAGGTAAAAGTATGTTACTTAAAATAGTGTAGAATGAAAGGGAAAAACAACTGACTTTAAATTTCACCTGCCTTATTTTCCTGTCACAAGAACAAGAGCTTATCTGAGAGAAACAGATCTCTCCACTAGACTAGAAGTTTACAAAAAAAGAGAAGAAAAAAAACAAAAATGAAGCCAAAGAAAAGAAATGCATTTTTCTATCCACAACAGGCCTTGCCCAACCTAAATTGTTAGAATTCAGGCCATATTAAGTACTTCCAGATGACATTTCTGTTTTGTTTAACAACTATTCTTGTTATGCTTGATAACTTTGTTACCTTAAAATAGAATGTCAAAAATGACGACAGGATTTGACAGATTAACACATGAATTAAACATTATGAAATTACATAATCTAATTACTGTAAAACAAATACTTATATTATTCTAAAATCATTTTTCAACTGTTTTTTTTATCTCACAACATATTTGTACCTACAGTTAAACTTCTGCAGCACATTTTAAATTATGATCACAAGCATTGTCTTCAAATTGTCTTCAAATCTTTTTTCTTAATTAAAAACTTGTCCATTCTAATTGAACACTATGTAATAAAAAAAATCCATTCAGTATGAGTTAGATGTCCTCACTACTTCAGACACAATTGAAGACAAGCACAAGGTGGAATTCCCAAAATCAACACAAATATATCTGTGTTCATTAGCAAGTCCTTGTCAAATTGTGTTATCTATGGATGTGTCACACGACCTCATTTCGCATGCCTCCCACCCGCTTTATATATTATGTATACGTTTATTTATTATAACAATGATATACTCATATAATCTACTTAAAAGATTTTAATTTTGTTATGTACACTTACTGTTCTTTGGACTTCTTTCCAAAATAACTTTTAAAAAATTTTGTCACACACCAATGATTCTCTCATGGCTCACCGGTGTGCCATGAGACAGCAACTGAAACTAACCAGTCTAAAACCTAGCAAAATCTGCTGTCCTTTTTTTTTTTAACCTGAAATGTACTTTCTTAAGCATCTCACATCTTTCTATGCTTTTCTTGCAAACTTCTGTAAAAAACTCATAATGTTCTTTCTAACTATGAAGTAAAAGTAATAACAACACAAACTGTGAATGAGCAAGTGAAAGGATGTCTGAATTGAGTATTGGAATTTTCTCTGGGTAAAGTATAAAATGTGAATTGTGGGTTCATTATAGAAGGTGCAACAAGTTCAAGCCTTACTCACCACTACACCTCTGCTCTATTTTCCATCATTAAAATTTGGTAGAGTTTTTAGCTTGCAAGCTAACACACCTTTTGTTTACTCCTCCCTACCCACTTACCCAATGCATCTCATTCATTTTTACATAGGCTTTTATATACTAATCTTCTGTATGCAGAAGTATTTACTCAACTTAAGCTTTGAAATGTTTTTATATCTTTTTATAACTCCATTTGCTTCTTTTTTTTTTTTAATATATAATTTTATATAAATTGCTATTCTTTATTCAGCCCATAATTACACTGTTTATGTCAACATTATGACTATTTTTCTTTTCATTTTTTATCTTTTTAACAAGTTTTTCTTGCCTATAACTTTTGAGAAGAGTCATTAACATTCAAAGCTTTCTTCAAACACTTGAACTTCTTTTATTGTTTATGGTGTTACCACAATATTTCAACCAATTCATTGTACAGTTTTCTTCCAGTGTATAATCTATAAAAAATTGAAAGGTTAATAAAATACTATATCAAGTGGTTGGATTGATTTATTCCAACAATACTAAATACAGATGACACCATTTACCATCCCCCACGTAATTCAGGTGGTTCTAATTTATATGCAGTATGTTCCTCAACCTGCTAAACAAAGAAAACTATGCTATACTGAAATTTGTAACCTGATATATGCTGCCTCTTTGAATTTTTCCACTCTATCAATTGTTTGGTCCTTATTGCAAATAGATAATTTGAACCCTTCTCTCTTTAGATACAGTCTACCATGGAAAATTTTTCTACCACTCATTTGGATATGGCTTTCTTATGTTCCTTAAGTCTGACTTTGAGGGGGTGGCTGGTTTCTCCTTCCTGTATTTACATGCAATGTTATAAATGAATACAGTCATTTATCAAACTCTTCTCTTATAAAGAAATAATTTTTGTAAAAGGGTTGCAATGAGTGGTTTTACTATTGAAAACCACCAATGTTATTCTTTCTACAAATAACCATTAGCTTCTTTTGGAATCAACTCCCAAGAGGATGCTTCACTGATCACTACAGCCTTAACCTGTTCCTGTTATCTTCTATGCATATTACGCATAAGCTGTGCCTCTTACTCTGTAACCCTCTACCTCAAGTGGCCCTTGGGCCTTGTACAGACTGAACATCATTGTTAAAAAAAAATCTTTTGGATATATTCAGCCATATCTCTTACGTGTTATCTCTATCTATAAAAGGCAGGATGTGTGTGTGTGTGTGTGTAACGAATGCACGACCGCAATTTTCAGCAGATTTGCACCAAAATTCACATGCACATGCTCCAAGTTAGCGGGAAGGCCAAGACCAACTTTGCATTTCCCAACTCCCATCGATAGTGGAAATAATCGATTTTTTTCATGCTTCTACGGCAGTTTTCATGTAGTTTGCGGCCATTTTCTACTGGACAGAGTGAGAGCCTATAGCTGGCTGCCACGAATAGGCAGGAAAATTCTATTGGCCAGCATGAGAGCCAACAGCTGACTGACACAAATGTTAACTAGCATGCTAGCATGCAAAAAAAATCGATAGCTGTATTCATCACAATTGGGAAAAATTTAAATCTGCATGGCACTTTTACTCCAATTGGCTCATTTGTTTGCTTAAACTCAACGTTGATTCTGATTCCATAGAACTGGGTTGGGTGTGAAAAAAGTATTTGTTGTTAACATTCTTTTTTCATTCAGTTTTTCCAGTTACGAGTTCTTTTTTAAAGCTGATCGTTTTGTGTTCATTTTGTTTAGTTCTTTTTTCGTAACAGATTTAATGTTTAGTACAGTGCTTAGAAAAAGTTTGCAGTGTGAAATAGGCAAGAAGTAAGGCATGTAGCAACGTCAGCACGGCAAAGGGCACTCCTTTAAAGGCAAGGAAGAGCAAAAATATTTTAAGTCAAGTGATAGCAATTGCTGTATGAGTCGTACGATTTTTGAATCAAACATGGGCAACGCTGAGCCATGCTGCTAGTGCTTACTATAGCTACATGGTTGGTAATGCTGCAGATCCTCCTCTTATTTTCTCTGTTAGAAATAACAAATAGTTATTTTGAAGAGTTCTCTTTATGTCCTTTAATTTTCATTTAAGCACTACGAAATCACTGCTGATCACTTTTTCCTGCTCTTGAAGGCAATTAACTAGTTTTTTCTTAAAACATCAAAAAAATAGTATGTCTTTATAGTATTCTTTCTCCATCATAATTTTATAAGCTAATTGAGTTCAGTAATACATCAAGAACCTAATAAATTTTTCCCACAGATGAAATGTTGCTAGCCTCCTGCTACTATATTGTTATTTTCATGGCAGATGTGCAGATGAGCTACATTCCTTAGTACCAACAGTTCAAACATTCACTGCTAGGACCCGCCATGCCACGTGGTCGACTCATCCTCATTCCCTCTGTATTACATTAGTAAGAAGGAAGTTCCAATCAGATAGCTTCTTCTCTTATTACTTTGTGGTAGGATGCTTCCTATATCACTATGATCTTAACCTCTTCAAGTCTATGGTCAACCTTTATCTATCTTACATGTTCTTATACAGTCTCGTCAGATCATGACATACATATGGATGATACGTATAGCACCCAAACCCATTCAGAAATATCTAAAATGACACCTGTATACAACCATTTTCTAAGATCAATGGTTAAAAAAGGCTTTGAGCGAGAGAAACCTGAGGATCTCAGCAAAGATCATCCTTCTTTGAACATTGTGGACTACTGCTACAGATTCACAAAGAACTGTACTAAATAACAGTAACCACATCACTTGAAGACTACCAATGGCAGTAACAACTAAAGTAGACAGTACAACTCTAAGGGAAAATAAGGATGTAATCAGAAATGTTGACATTCCATATTACTTCAAATAAAAGGTTAGGAAGGAAACCTCCATCAATAATGAAAAAAACAATAACAGCTTCTGGACTTATTTTCCTGAAAAACTGTTTTAAGAGAAAGTTGGTTTTTTTTTTTTAAATATCAACCGAAAACAGTACTGGCTGCTTGGTCAATGAATGGCAAGTGTTTCCTTGTTACAATTGCTATAATAAGCATTTCTTGTTTCCAGCTTTTGCAATTGTACATCAGTTTCATTCAGTAACCCATTACTTTTAGTGGCTCTTGAGCCTTGTCTTTGGTGAAAAATAGTATTAAAAAAGGAACTGCATATTACAAAAACAAAAAACAATCTTACCTTATCTATAGAGGAAATTGTCTCTGATCTTAAAAAGCCACAAGGATCACTTCTAAAACATACAGACAGTTGTTACAACACCATAGTAAACCAACCTTTATGTATAGCCTTCCTGAGATAAACAAAGTTGATATTCCATTAAGACTCTCTTGTGGATTCTCTTGGTTCAACTTGTCACTCTATGATCTACAGCTTGATATTCTGAAAACAATTTTGGTTAAAAACGTAATTATTTATGAGGAATTTGGCACATTTTTTTTGGAGCTAATTGCAGAAGAACCCATTTTGTCATCACTAATGATGAGCTTTGATAAGCTTAACCTTTTCAACAAGATGCCAATGGAGGAAACCTTGTTCATCCTCCAGGGTGAACAATGATCTCTGATTTAAGGCCTATACCAACATGATTAACAAGTGAATGGAAAATTTAAAGTTTTCCTTATGGACAACTCATTTTCAGTTTGGACCTGGTAGATACCAACAGAAAGACATAGCTGTATGATTTCTACTTTTTCCTATGATGTCATAACATCAACAATAGAAAGAAAGAATTCATTTGTTTGAACAAAGTCTGAAAAGCACTTCCACCCTTATGTCACACTTAAATAAAATGTATTTTATTTTTATTTATTAACTGTCACTGATAACCAAATGTTAGCACTGATCTTTTAAGCATAAGCTTTGTTTCTAACTGCATTTTTGAAAATTACAAAGATGGAGAAAATACAATAAAAATGATTCCATTACTTCTGTTTTTGAAATAAAAATTCTGCTGAATACAATGTTTTGACTAGTCCTGGGTATGACGATAAACTACATCCAGCAGCAAGGCTTCTGATTGGGAGATTGGAGATTTTGAAGAGCATAGAACTATCTCCTTATAGGTGATGTTCTCAGGTCCGCTCTGACCTACTGTGGTAGCACCTGTTAGGGTCACAGCTATGGGAAAGTAGTGAACCCCAAAACACTATAAAAGTATAAAAATACATTTTTATACTAAAAGTACCAGCAATACATTTTTATATAAATAAAAAAATTACGAACAATAAATATTTATCTATATTTCTGAGATGAGGTATTATGTACACTATTTACATTATTCAGACTATTGTCCTCATCTTTGTTACCATATTTATCACAACATTTCAGCTGTTGTACGCACCGGCCTTCTTCAGATGGTTGGAATGTAGAACCAGAGGGTACCTCAATTTCAATTCCCACCATCCATACAGCGTAAAGAAAGGGATCGTCCGCTGCTTACAACACCGAGCAAAAGTCATAAGTGGCAACCCAGAGACATTAGATAAAGAACTGATCAGTATAAGTAGTACCCAATACTGTAACAACTACCCTGAGTACATGGCAGCAGCCCTAATGAACTGGGATAGGTGGTTACAAGAGGAGGACGACAACACTCAGAAAACTATCTGCCTGCCTTAAGTGAAGGTGTTATTGAAGAAAATAAAAAAGATCTGCGGTCCATATAACATCAGAACAATCTTCAAAACAGACAACACTTTGCAGATATCTCTCTTGAATAAGACCCCCCCCCCATAGAGGAGAACATGACAAAAGACTGTGTGTATGCTATCCCTTGCAGCTACGGAAAGAAATATAAAGGGGAGACAGGCCGCTCCTTTAAGGTAAGGCTTCAAGAAACCAGAAATCTGTAACACAAGGGAAAGTGGAAAATCAGGCATGGCTGACCACATATGGAGAGAAAAGGGAGATCACCACCCTCTGTGGGATCAGGTTGAAATTATAGACAAAGAACATCATTGGAAAATTCGTAAACTTAAGGAATCAGCACATATGCTAGGCCACAAAAATCTCCTGAGCCGACCAAGCATAGAAATGAATACAATGTGGGAACCAGTAGTAAGGAGTGCCAGAGAAAAGCAATAATAACAACGTAAATTGCAATATGAGCTCTAGTAAAAATATAAAATGATAACAGCAAAAATTGCAATATGAGCACTGGTAAAAAATGTGCTGAAGACATTAGGTTTATAATACCCAGAAATTCATACCCAGATGTCCTCAAGGACACATGGCACAGTGGATAAAGGCATTAGTTAGATCCAGTGAGTTCAATACCTGATTAAGGCAGTGAAGAACTTGGAAAGTGGAATTAAAAGGAGATAAATCATAACTGACATCCATTAGACATGGCATGTGGAACTAGAACAGTCTACCTCAGTGACTGAAATAAAGGGTTCAGTTTGACATTCCAACCACCTGAAGAAGGCCAGAGCATACAACAGGCAAAACATTGTGATAAATATGGCAACAAAGAGGACAATAGTACAAATAATGCAAATAATAGATATTTATAGTAAAATTACATTTTACCTGTAATTGAAGGGATATAATTGCATTCAAAATATTTAGATTTCACCATTAAATAACTCATAGAGGTTGATATGCCACAAAACAAAATCAACCAGTCAACATGAAAGAACTTTTTCATGACTTTAATTCATATAATATCCTACAATTTCTTAAAGAATTAAAACTGTATTCCAAAATATAACTTCAACATAAAACACACATATCACCGCCTCTAATAATCATGACCACACAAACCTGTATGTGCATAAAAGCTGAGTATTATCTACCATGTACTCAGTTGTGAAAGTAGAATAACACCTATCATAATTTTATTACTTCAAAGCCCCCAAGAAAATTAAATTTTGGCATTAAATGACCTATAAGAAGTTGATATGTTGTTAAACAAACAAATCAATCAACAAGGTCTTGACAGCTCAAATTATGCATTTATTTATAATTCTTCAATTAGACTCTTTTATTCTGTCTGAATTTCTGGAATGACAAGTCATCATTATTTACACTATTTATATCTAGACTATTGTTCTCATCTTTGTTATTGTTATCACAGCATTTCAGTCTTTGTGCCTTCTAGCCTTTTTCAGGTGTATATTGATCCAGTTAACCTACAGGGAATTCTGAACTGAACCCTTTATTTAATCTATGGTGGTAGACTGTTCTCATTCCACTAATCATGTCTAGGTATATCATCTAGTTTTTATTTTTACTGATGAAGGCCAGAGGGCACAATAGCCGAAACATTGTGATAACAACCACAAAGAGATAAGGACAATACACTGAATACAAATAGTGTAAGTAATTAGTCATTAATAAACTTACTTTATTTACTTGTGTCTACATGACACTTGTTTGTTCCTAAATTAAACTTTTGATGGATATACCATATAAACAAGATATAGCGTCATAACATACTCATAATCAATTGCTGTTTCTCATATAATATATATATATATATATATATATATATGTATATATATATGTGTGTGTGTGTATTTAGACAGCATATCTTTGTTCAAACATGTTTCATTGAATAATAATAGACATAGTGTGTCTACTTATTTTTATACTGATCCTTTCCAATTGTTTAATCAGTTTCTTGATGTTGAAATAAAATTCATCAAAGAAGGCACTGTAGTTTTTTAACCAAAGTACTTTCGACCTTTTCTAAGATTATCTTCAGGGTTAAATTATAAAGACAAACTTATTATAATCATGATAAAATCTGCATTGTGATGGTGGTTTTTAAAAAGATGCACGAACAAGCTCTGTTATAGTTATTTTAGAATTTTAAAATTTATCCATTCATGAAACTGATTAGACAACTGCAAAGGATCAGTATAAAAATAAACAGACACAATATGTGCATATTACTCAATGATATATACATGCTCCTGAAAAAAAAAATATTTTGGTTGAGCTCTCTGGGAGAAAAGTGAATTTGTAAACGGTGACTACTGCTGCTGATGCAAGACTCTTTATTAAGATGAATCAAGTTCTCCAGGTCACTGGTGTTTTTATCTAAAAATAAATACATCTAAATTCACCTTCATCCCTGCCATGCACCAATGGCTTACTGGTAGAATCTCTGACTGACACCAAATCAGTTGGGTTTCAATCCCGACTTTAGGAAATCGGATGTCTAGCCACACTGAGCTGTGAAACAGCAAAACAGTCTGATATATATATATATATATATATATATATATATATATATATACACTCTCTCTCTCTCTCATACATGCGTGTATATATATATATATATATATATATATATATATATACACACACTCTCTCTCTACATCATATATATATATATATATATATATATATATATATATATATATATATATATATATATACACACATGTATGAGAGAGAGATAGGCTATTAATTGCAGCTATTTACCATGTATTTGGAAACTAAACCCATGCAAGCTGTTCCAAGTTAACTATCATTGAAAATCTATTTAATTTCATCCACATTCTTTGATAAGCTGTAGGAAGTACTTTTGTCTTATATTTATGAACCCAAAACTCCATATCTCATCTATGTAAATTTCAATGAAAAACAAGTTTCCATCAATTTTTAACTTCCAGTTTGGAACGGGTATGCCCAGATAATATATTCCATTAATACTTTTACATTATGGCACTGTAAGGCATATAATGCTAAGCAAAGTATTAAGAAACAGGAAAATTTCATTAGAAACAAAGAAAAGAGTACTGAACTCTTATGTAATATTACTCCTCCTATATGGTAGTGAATGCTGAACAATCTCATGACAGATGAAGAAGAGCTTTGAGGTAACAGAAATGTGATCTTACAGAAGGACACTGAAACTACCATGGACTGAATGTGTGAGCAAAGTTTTAGAGAAAATGGTAACAATAAGGACCTAACATCCAACAGAGACAGTTGAAATTTCTAGGGCACATAATGAGAAAAGATTCCCCAGTCTTTTGAACAGGAGTAGAGGTTTATCCCTTGTTTCCTGTTTGGGACTCGGTTTCCAGTTCCTCCTAAAGTCTTTCCCTCAATTTTTCATTTCCAGTAGATCCCCTTGCATCTTGGTAACATTACCAAACTTTGCTTGAGGTGGTGCCTCTTACTCTAACCCTCTACCTTAAGTGGCTCTTGGTCCTTATACAGGGTGAACATCATTGTAAGAGGGCTTAGAAAATTTGACATATTGAAGACAAGAGGTACAGTAAAACAGCCTACCTAACGAGCTTGTGTAAATGGTTGGCAGAACAGGGATTAGGAGAGATAGCAAAAAGACTATATTTGCTAAGAGCTACAAAGGACAGGAAATTGTGGAGAGCCATGATTGCCAACGTCCTGAAGGGACATGGCACACAGATGAAGAAAACATATTCTTTACAGTATGTGTAGTAACACCTAAACAGAAAAATTGCATATTTTGTGTATGTAGCTAAAGTTTTAATAATATCCGAGTATACATGTTTTTTCCAAATTTTAATTTCTCTAAAGAGGCCCTCATTTTTGCCTAATTTAAATCATGAAAAAAGCTGATTCTCTGTTACGTCATGACTGTGGGTGATTTCTGCATGCGCATATGTAATACATATATGTATGTCAGTGTTGTGCATGGGTAAGTTATATATGCTTGCGCCATTTATTGTTCATACATGCACACACATATACACACAATTTGACCGAGTTTGAAATATAACATTAGAATAAAATATTTCCTTCCTACTCAGCCTGGACAACCCCTACCATGGGCTAAGCAATAAAATCATTAAGTTAGACAAAAAAAAACTTAATTTTTAAACCTTAAAAAAAATCAAATAACTATGTGATTTCATTGAAATTTTTGAAAATTATTTGTTAATAAATAGAATATTTTTTAAGTTTCTTTTTTTAAAAATATTGTAAAAAAAATATAAATGTACACACAAAAATACACACATACACACATTTTGACTGAAATCAAAATTGACATCAAAGTTGCAAGAGCTAATTTCCCTTCATGTCTGGCAACAACCCCTGGATAACAGGAAAAGAGTATAAGCTGGCCCTTTGAAGTAATTTTTAGATTTGAGATTTGATCATCTTGCCATCAACAAACAGGGTACTGAACTAGTTTTAAAAAGAATAACTATGCCAAAATGAATGTTAATTCTAACAAAAATACTCAAGACTTATCACATGTCTGACCCATCACAGTTCATAGTTGATTAAGATACATTCGTAGACTTTTTTATTTTTATTTTTTAAACTTGAAAAATTTCACTAGTTTAAACTGATAAAAAAATTTTCTTTTTTGATTCTTGTTTATTCATAACATTTTATTATTTCAGCTTTTTTATGAATCAATCACATCAAATATTATTGTTTGTAAGTCTCTACTTAATAATAAAAAACTTTATCCACAGCCGAGAGTGACAGTACCAGATTCAAATGAAATTTTAAATTCTTTTACAATAAGTCCCTTATTTGGCCAGTTTTGAACCATTTTTCTCAAACATCAAAAAATGTTTCTGAATTATTGTTGATTCTTCTTCTATATGTCACGTCCCTTCAGACATGGCACATGGGTGATCATGGCTCCTCACAATTTTCTGTTCTTTATAAGCTCTTAATAAATTTTGTCTTTTTTCTCTCTCCTCATCCCTCCTATTCTACCAACCATTTACACAAACTCATTAAATAGCTTATGCATTGTCCCTCTTGCCTTTAATATGTCATGTTAGTCTCAAGTTTTTTTAACTCTTCTTTCCTCATTATATGCCTTAGAAATTTCAGTTCTCTTTCTGATGCTAAGTATAAGCGTCCTTTTTGTTTCCATTTTCTCTAAATCTTTGTCACTGCTCACTTGTTCAGTATGGTAACCTCAGCATCCTTCTATAGAAACATATTTCTGTTACCGCAAGCCTCTTCATCACTGATAAGATTGTCCAGTTTTCACTGCCATATAAGAGGACTGATATTACATATCAGTTTAGTACTCTTTTCATTGCTAATGAAATTTTCATGTTTCCTAATACTTTTCTTAGCTTTTGGAAGGTATCTTTCACTATTCCAATGCGCTGTCAGATTTCCATGTTGCATTTTATGTCCTCTGTTAAAACACAGGGCTGCATCTTTTGAAGATTAAGGCCATAGGCTGTGATTGTTTAAAAAAATGAATAAATTTATTCGCTTAAATTGTGAAATATCATCCTAGCCATCTAAAATATTTCATAATGTTTTTACTCTGGCATATATTTGTTTTCAAAAGCAAACTGGTAAAATTTTTTAAAATCTGTGGATTGCCTCTAGTTCTTAATAAGGGCTTACAGTCACATCATATTGAAACACGAGTTCCCATATGATCACCAAATTTAAGCAACATTGAGCATGGATGGGTGACTGCTTGGGAATACCAATTGCTGTAAGCTAGGATGTGTGGGTGGTGTAATGGATAATGGCTTGGAATTAATTGACGTTCCAATTCCAGTTGGTTTTGTTATATTCAAGTATGCACAAATACCCATGGGAAAGGTATGATTCCATCTGTTCTCCCGCTGACTATGAGTTAATTAGTATCACTAAACCATTATTATCTCCAAAAAGACTTCTTATAATTGAAAGATATTTTCTGGCTTTAAATAGCCTGAAAAGACTTGATAGAACAAATCAATCATAGCTCTTACTATGAAAAGTATAATTTCAATGCCTGCTCTCTTAACAAACAGGCAGTTAAATTTAAGACCCACTAAAATCTCTTGAATACTCAGAAAATAATGTAACTGGATCACAGTATGTGGAGATGTTCTTTCTGACATAATCACCTTATGTTCTAATCTTAGTTCCGGTCAAAATATCCTCCAATGAGATTATGGCCAAGTGAGTGGTCGCATGCATGAAAAGGGTTATTACGTTATTATTTTTTTTTTTCCAAAACTACTAAATTTCCAATAACAGTTTTATTAATAGCATCTACATTTTGTCTTGTTCGATTTAGCACCTCATTTTCTATATTACATGAGGTGATAAATAATGCTTCTAAGGTACTTGAAGGAGGTTTAGATTATTAAGCTCTTTCTTGGTTTCCTACCTTGAATGTCAGGATTGATTCTTTATCATTTAGAAAATCAGAAAGACAACTCAAAACTTCCATTTCGTTTGCACTGCTGCACATCCTGCCAACTGCATAAAATTAATTATTAATGTCAGTGTTTCACTGGAGTCACAGGTGGGCTACAACCAGATATGCCATATTGTCTGCATATTGTTGGTCCTATGATGTTAATGTGTTTACTTTGAATCTCTAGAAATTGAATAAGATACCATCTGATCATTAGATGGTGGCATCACTACTCAGTTCATAGTAAGCATTACTACTGATGTCAGATGATACATATCAGATCTTAAGAGAAATCATTCACAGGTAATCTTGCAGAATATTGCTACTGATGTTATATGACAGAGATTAGGTCTTCATTGTGTAATATAACTACTAGAAACTTTTATCTGAAATTTTAAGATCAGTTATGGTTTTACTCCATTCATTTTCCTCATTTTTGCTTCATTTTCTGCAAAGTTTATTATCCAATCTATTTGAATTCTCAGAAAACTATTGAATAAGATCTACTCTTAGTAACATTTAACATCTCAAAATGTGCATAAAGTGAATACAGAAATTCAAAGTTTCAAATTTATTTGTCTCTTTTGCAGGCAGACAAGAAATTGTCTTGGAAGAAGATACGGACAATGGTAAAGACAACAGTTGTGATGATGTGTTGCAAGAGGGTGAAATTGCAAGTTCTGCCGAGGAGAATGTCACTGACCCGACAGAGCTGAAACTCTGGCAACTCTTCGAAGCTGCCACTGTAAAAGTGACACAGAAGCAAAGTGTGCGCTCACCAGTGCATCAGAAAAATGCAAACAGCAAGCCCGCCTCGCCATCTCACAAATTGTACCTCAAAGAAAATCTAACTTCCACAGATATTTCATCAGATTTGTGTTTGCACAATGATCATAAGGGGGTGTCGAGTATTCAACCAGATTTATTGGAGACACATAAGACCAATGAGGGTCAGGACAAGCACATTTTTGCCTCTGGAGATCCAGCAGGTCTCTTTCAGGATTCAAATACTGTTAATGTTCAAGTATAGCAAAAAAAAAAAAAAAAAAAAAATACACATAATGCCTCTATCACTTTCTTTAATGCCAGCATACGTGACATTATTGAGTGGTTTAACCATTTCAGATATACAAAAGTAAACAGTTCTTTATGTTTAAAGAAATAAGATTCTATTATTTACATTTTTTTTTTTAAAGAAATTCTGATTTAAGATGGTGAAGTTTGAAACTCAAACTTCTATCAATGCTCTCACTCTAATACAATACTTAAATTTATTTCAATGAAATTCCAACCTTAATTAGAATGTGATCTGAAGCTCTGCTTAGGGATACTGATGAAATTAGTTTTGAAGGTCTTTTAAAATCATTTGTATATAGAACGTATTGGGTTTCACGTTTCTCTGTGATGGACTACATTCTGTTCTTCAGATAACATTATTTCTATTGAATTTAAATATGAAAAGCTCATCGTAAGAAAAGCTCTGTAAGAAAAACATTGGTTGCACCCTTTAAAACCATCTTAATACTGACCAACCCATTATCAGATTCACCTAATAAATTTTAAGCTCAATTAAAACAGAGTTTTAGGTTTCCTACATCTTATTCATCACCAATAATAAATGAATATTTAAAAAATAATTGTTTATTGATAGTAGATGGTTTAGAATTTCTCCAAATTTATGTGCTGTAAGCCATTTTTAACTACTTATTCTAATTTATGCTTTTAAATATGAATACAATGTGTTGATTAATAGATGATGAAAAGAAAGAAAGAAAAAAAAAACAGTCCTTACTTGGAACTTGAGTTTAGAGTGCAAGATTATATGGAATAGGCAAAGAATCTGAATCTCACTCTCTCTTCCCCTTGACCTCAAATAAGTTCAACTTGATTGCCTGATAAAGATCAGAAATTTACCAATCAAAATAACCACTTTTAACTTTGAAATATGCGTACATCCCTAAAGATCAATTTCTTAAAATATCCCAAATTAATTAAATGGAATTAATTTCCACTTGTTTTTACTAAAAAGCTAAAAGTCCTCACTCCCCTTGCAAGTTTCACTGAATTTGCAAATGATGGAAATCTTTTTAAAAAGAAAAGCAAAAAAAAAAAAGTACAAAACATAATTACTGGAACATTCCTTACAAATAATCATTACAAAATAAGATTTTCTGCCAAGCAAACCAATTTTTTTTTAAAATATTTTGTTTTCTTTTTATTTTAATGAATTTTTGTCTTGATATTAATTTCCATTGAATGTGTTAATTGAATGTGTTGACATCTGAAAAGTTGTTGCATATTTCTGATGTTCATTTTTATTAATGTATTTGAACAGATATAAATTCACTTTATAACAACTTGACTTTTTACTTAAAAAGAAAAAAATGTGGCATATATGCAAACCAACCTCAGATTTTTAAAAAATATATAACGCTCTGTATTCTTAGTGAAAGGAAAGCATAATTTGAAAATAAAACTAAAATTTTTAGAATATAGAGCAATTTTAATTTAATATAAACATCTGCAAAGATAGAGTTTATTTAATTTAAGTATTTTCATGTAACTATTTACACTGTTGTCCTCATCTTTATTGCTATATTCACAACGTTTCAGATGTTGTATGCTCTGGCCTTCTTCAGGTGATATACATTGGAATTTCGAACCAAACCCTTTATTTAGTTCACAGGATAGATTGTTCTAATTCCACGTACCATGCAATCTACTCCCATGAACTAAATAAAGGTTTCAGTTTGAAATTCCAACATATATCACACACAGAAGACCAGAGTGTACAACAGACATTGTAAATATGGCTATAAAGATGAAGACAACAGTCCGAACAATGTAAATTATTTTTTGTAATGAAAGTTTTTACAGTCTGCTTTTTTTTTTCTTTTTTTTTTAAACTAAACTATAAAAGATTTTGGGAAGGTAATTATTTAAAATATAGGCTCATAAAAAATTATACCTTTAAATGTTAATACCAGTATTTTATGATACAAAAATTATAACAAAGGATATTTTTTTTATTTTCATAATGTTGTCAATCGTTTAACCTTTTAACCTCCAACCCCATGATGACCTCCCCCCGCCATAAATATCAGCTCTCAAATTTCACTGTGATCAAAGTTACACTGCATGACTTCCTGCATTATTTACGATGATGTCATCATATATTATGCCAGAGTATACAGGGAGCAGGTCAAACATTGAAATCCAATATTTACTGGGGGCTGGTTTGGATGAGTTGAATGTTAGTTAATCAGTGAAAGTGCTTTAATATGGGGAATAATTAAAAGTAATCTACAGTTTGTGTATTTTTTCAAACAAGCATATATTGAGGAAGCAACAAATCCTTCAATATCATTTGTCTGCAGCAGTTACTTGCATCTGTGTAAATTGTTGTCAGTTAATTGTAAGAAAATGAAAACAAAAAGAAATCTTGAAAATAAAAGGTGTTTGTGAAAAAGTTGCTTAAATTGAATTTTATTGAAATATGTAGATATAGTCTTAAGCTTGTTTTACACACTTTTTCTTTTTCAAAGTAACAAGTTTTTAATTGGTATGTAAAAAGTGACTCTGATAATTTTGTCACAAATTAATTATTGGTAAATAATGATAGATAAGTAGAGCAATTAAAATAATCTCTTAATGATGATTTGCCAAAACACAAAACTTAATTTTATTTAAGGCAATTAATGAAAACTGAGTCAGGAATGCATACTTGTGAATAATCAATATTTTATTCGTTTTTTTTTTTATTTTGTTATGAAGAATCTGATTTTGTTGATATTTCAATGTTTATTCATATCATCCTTATCCATCATCATTATCATCATCATAAAATTATAAGATTCTGAGCATGATAAAGATAAACTTTAAAATATGACCAAAATCAACTAAATATTCTCATTTCTTAAATCTTGAAGATTTACAAGCAGGATTTTCAGTTATTTCTGCTCATTATAAAGTTAACTATTATCATTTTCTTTCTATGTGCTGTGTCCTTTCAGGATGTAGGCGATCATGGCTCTCCACCTCCTTCTATCCCTTGCAGCTCTCAACAAGTTCCTTCCCTCTGCCACCTTCCCCCAGACCACATTCTCTCATTGACTTGCTTAAGCCCACTAGATATGTCATGCATTGTTTTCCCTTGTCTCTCTTTCCCTCTATTTGACCCATGAGTATCAGATTCTCCAGGCCCTCCTTCCTCATTATGTGTCACAGGAATGTCAGCTGCCTCTTCCTGATGTTAAGTATAAATCTCCTCCTTGTTTGCATCCTATCTAAGACCTCATCATTGCTCACACACTCTGTCCATGATAAATGTCAAGTTGTCATGAAGTAACTTTTTTGTCTTTACCATACTAATGGTTTCAAGTTCCAATTCTGTTTTTATTTTTATTAAATATAAATAGTAGTATCTAATTCTGTGATCTTTTTACACTTTTTTTATTTTTTTTATTTTTTTTTTTTTTTTTTTACTGTTTATAATTTATATATTTTAGCTTGCATTTGGATTTCATTTCTATTTGGTTTGACAAGTGTATTTTCACATGCATTTTCTAAACAATAAAAGTGCCAGCTAAAAGAATTTAAAAAAAAATAATAATGCAAAGGAAAAAAAATGTTCACATACATTCCAGCTTTCTTTTTCTCCAAATTTAAAACTGGGACAAAAGAATTTATGTGCTACTTAACTCAAAAGTCACATGTCGTTACTTCTTGGACATGTTATGCAAGAAATGTCCACCAAGACAGCTACTCTGCAAATATCAACTTTTTTTCACTGATTGAATATTATTATTATTTCTGTTAAGAAAAAAAAAAATGAAAGTAATTATTAATTCATCTTAATTGTTTATTCTGTTCATTAAGTGTTTCATGTTTGTTGTTTCCTTGGCCTCAAAATTTGAGGGAACAAAAAATCTATTATCTACTAAAAAAACTGTTGTTGATTTATAAAAATGCAAATAAAAATATTTGTGTTAAAATAATGAACAAAATTTTAATTTTATCTGCATTCTTTCTTTTATTAATTTGTCTTTTCTTATTTTATAATACAATTTGAAATTGTGTGGGTCATGCTGTGGGTTTCTACAGAGAAAATGCTGATGGAGGGCGTGATGTGGGTTGTTAAAGAAAAATTGCCTAGAGGGAGCATGTGAGAAATTGTCAGGGTGGGAAGGAGCATGCTGTTTTTTTATTATTATTATTATTTAAGAGAAATTGCCTGGGGGGAGCATGCTGTGGGTGGGGACATGTTTTTATGTTTTTTTTGTTTTTTTTTTAAATCTTTTGCATCAAACAAAGTTTAAATTGAATGCAAAAGAATTTTTTTTCTTTTTTCTTTTAGTTAAATTTCGATTTTTTTATTTTTTTTTCAAAATATACTATTCAGTCACTACATTTGTTTCCCTTTTTTATGAAGAAGTGAAAAAGCTGGTGAACCAGAATTTTCTCATGATTGGAATGTCAGTGGGTTAGGAGAGATTTACTATATATACTCATGTATAAACCTACTTTATGTATAGTGTGAACCCGCAAATATTTTGTGAAAAACCTGATTTTACATAGAGCTTGTGTATAATCCATTCCAAGTGGCTGAGAAATACTAGTAGGCCTACCGTAGCCAAATATTGTAGTACTAGGGATCATCCTGGACATTTTATAGCAAATAAATGGTCTTCATTCATTTTTATACAACACTACCCAAAAAACAGTGAGAAAAACTACTTACTGTAAAATATCTGATACAAAGATTTAGATACCATACTATTGTTTTCATTCATGCCTGACTACGGTTATGCTCACTGATAATAGATGAATTTTAACCTTTCCAGAAAAATTTACCTGTGTATAGTGCAATCAGTCACTGAAAATACATGATTTTTAACCCCTTCAAAATATGTATATTGTGACATCTTCTGTGTACAGTGTGACTTCTTATTTTTAACATAAAAAACTGATGATAAAAATTCACACTATGCTTGAGTATATATGGTACACTAAGAGAATAGTTGTAGCTGACACATGGCACACAAGTTGATATTAGATCAGTATGAACTGGGTTACTATTGAGAAGTGGTACCCGCCCCCATGATCCTCGGCTAAAAACATCACCAATGATGTTTACCAAAGCATCTAACAGATACATTTCACAAAATTAATTGAAAAAGAGAAAATCTAAAAGTGGCTTTCAGGATTCCTTCCTTAAACAGACAATTTTGGAAAAAATTTCTCAGATTCAAGTATAGCTGGAAAATTGACCCAAATTTTTTACTACTCTGAGCATTCAAATCCTCTTTTAGCTGAAGATGTTTTTGATTATTATTATTATTATTGCATAGCATTAATACAAATGACATTGTTTCCTTGAATATAGATAAAAACAAAAATATTGTAGATAGGAGAGTTTTGACCAAATAATTCTCATTATGAATGTCATTATAAAAAAGAAAAGATTTATTGGCTTTTTATAATTGCGCTGTAGTTAAAAACAAATTAGATGTTCCTATGTGGATGAAAACTTACAGCCACATCACATTGAAACACTGGTTCCTGTATGATCACTGAAGTTAAGCAACATTGAGCCTGGTCAGCACTTAGATGGATGACTGCTTGGAAATACCAGGTGCTGCAAGCTTGGATGTGCAGGTGGTGTAACGGATACTAGTTTGGAATTGTTAATCAGAGAGCTGTGTTCCAATTCCAGTTGAGTTTGTTATATTTGCTTACCCTTGGGAAAGGTATGAATCCACCTGTTCTCCCCCCAGCTACGGGTTAATTAGTAGGACTTGTATCAGTAAATCATTATTATCTCTAAAGAAAATCTTACAATCTAAGACTGTTTTCTGGCTTTAAATAACCTGGAAAAGGTTGATAAGCCAGGAAAAACAATCAGTGAATTGCATTGAGCATTTTCCTTGTTTCATAATATTGTTGAGATAGTGTGGCTGGTCTGCACTACTTAATACTGTTTATTGAACTTATACAGGGTGTCCCATAATTATAGGACACATTTTAAATGCAAATATCTTGGATTATAAAAATGACATAGAGTGCCAAATATATTTATTACATAACTGATATACAAGATTTCAACATATCTAAGATTTGAATATTACATCCCTGATATGGTCACCACCATGAAGACAACATGTATGATCTCACTCTCTCATTTCAAATATTTGTTTTAGTTCCACAGCTGTGTGAGAAAGTCCCATGCTGCTATAGAGAGATCGAGGCCATTACAGTTGATATGGTAAGCCGCATGTTTGAAATGAGAGAGCAAAGTCATACATGTTCTCTTTATGGTGATAACCATATCAGAGATGTAATATTCAAATCTTAGATAATATGTTGAACTCTTGTATATCATTTACATATTAAATATATTTGGTATTCTGTCATTTTTATAATCCAAGATACTTGCATTTAAAATGTGTTGAATCATTATGGGACCCTCTGTTTATAGATATGTTTAGACAGCAAGAATTCATTTAGACATGTTAGATTCAACCAACAAATTTCAATTTACTATTTATTGTATTTTTCTAATTCCATAATACAATTTATATTTTTTTCTATAGTTCACTAAATACAAGGCTCAAGAGCCGCTCAGGATAGTGTTACTGAATGAGTTTATTGTAAGGGCTTACAAGGAGGGTGCAAGTGGTGCATATTATGAGGCTATATAATGACACGAAGAGGTTAATATTGTATTGCTTGGGACAAGAAATCTCTGAAGAGTCTGTTCATCAATGCAACAGTCCTGGGTGAAAAACCATTCCTCCTCCTCACCAATGGAATATGTAGAAAATGAGGATGAGTTGACTCAGTGTATGTAACATGGCAGGGCCTAGCTGTAAAGGTCTGAACTGGTGGAACCAAGAAATGTAGTTCACCTGAGGAATATGCCATGAAAATAACAATGGCGAGAGGTTAGCAATGTCTGTGGGGAAAAGGTGTTGGAGGCGGAGAAAATAATTCCTCGACCAGAGTGCCGCTCAAAGGCTTTTGAACTTTGGAAAGTGAGGGTTGGTCAACCACAGCTGACAGCAATGCTACATTTTTGGTCTGACCTATCTTTTATAAAGATAGAGCATAGCAACAGACAGGTACTTTCTGGAGCAGGACAAAGAACTTACAATTTTGCCAGTATATTTAGCAATGGACCGTATGTACAAGTTTACTTGAGGTCTGGTGTGAGCTTGAGTCCCAATAGACATTCAAGGCAAGGAGCCTCGTTACGAATACAACCGTTCACCATGACTGGTGAAGATGCAAGGTCTGTCCGGTAATGATGAAAAAAGAACTAAATTAGCAGGAAAATCGCCAAATTTGAGCACATTTGTTTATAAAAGAGCCTCCCATTAAAAATATTGTTCAGATTGTATAAAGATTGTGCAAGATTGCATAATTGAATATGCAATAATTTACCCATTTACTCATATATGACATATTCCAATTTTCTCTTGATGATTTAAAAAAAATTGAAAATTTCAAAATGCTTTTGTGTATGAATTGCATACACAAAAATTGTTCTTAATTTGCCATATTTTTATCTTTATCTCTTTAACGTCTTTCATTTTTGTAAAATTCTGTTGTTCAAAAGAGCCCAAGATTCTCAGTTCATCGACAACAACAAGTTTTTCTTGGTGGTTCGAACATCTGATTTGTTTCTTAACTATGTCATTTCTCAAGTAAAACAAACGTCAGTAAATCATAATCTGTATTTTCTATTTGACTCAGGCGCAAATTCCATTCACCAGGAACTAGTCATCTTGACTATGGTTGTAAAGAGTAGGCATTGCTTACCCTATAAAATTTCAGTACAGAATTTTAAAAAATATGTCTATTTATTAACTTTAAAACGTATTATTTTATTTCTTTAGGGGGGACTTAGTGAATTTATACCTATTGTAATAAACACTTGAAACTTGTAAGCAAAAATTCATCTTTGAAAATCTATACTCATGATAATGAAAAATCCAATTTACAGTAATCTCTTTCCACAATAAAATATGTTACTTTCAGACGAAATATAGAACGTAAATTAAGGGAAATACTAAAGTCAAGCAGTACGCACAGCGGCCAGCATTCAATAACAGTTGCTGCTGATTCAGTGAAAGAGGCTCAATACGCAGAGTGTTTATCGATATTTTTGGCTGCAATATTTTTTCACAACAAATTACACAGCACTTATTTCGATTAACCGCATGTCTTAGAACGGTTACTTCACTACTTGTGTAAATGTAAAAACAATCTTAGTTGACAATAAAAAGTGACAGATGGCTATAAAAATGCACTTGATTATTTATGGTTGATTTGTTTAAATAATGCACTATTGCTTGCATCACGTGGCAATAATTGTAAGTAAAATGATACACTAAAATAAGCAACCAAGTAATCGTTTTAAGTTCTCTGAATAGAACCTATACTGACAGCAAACAGCATGCATGCGCATTAAGAATGAGTTCAGCGAATATACAAAAATAGAAAGGGGCATAAGGCAAGGATGTGTCTTCTCACCGGACATTCAACCTATACAGCTAGGCAATACCGGGATTTAGCATTGGCGGCCATAATCTTAACGACATAAGATACGCAGACGTCACAGTACTGATAACAAACACGGAAAAGAAACTACAAAACCTCCTACAGAAGATAGCGTGGGAAAGCGAGAAGAGACTAAGCATAAACTACAAGAAAACAAAATGCATGGTAAAAGGGTGAGCCTGAAATGCGATTTGCAGGTCGGGGACACTAAAATCAAGCATGCGCGGAAGTTTAAATATCTGGGAAGTGTTTTGAGGGAGGACAGCTGGTGCGAAGCTGAGATCCGCAGACGGATTGGGATGGCCAATGATGCATCCCAAAAGCTGGACAGAATGCTGCGAGAGAGGAGGATTTCTTTGGTGAGAAAGAAAAGAGTACTGAGCTGCTACGTGACATCTGTCTTCCTATACAGCAGCGAATGTTGGATGGTCTCCTCAAAGATGAAGAAGAGACTCGAGACAGCGGAGATGTGGTTCTACAGAAGGATACTAAGGATATCATGGAGCGAACGTGTGAGCAACGATGAGGTCTTGGAGAAGATGCAAACAAGGAGGAAGCTTATACGTAACATAAGAAAAATGCAGATGAAATTTCTGGGACACGTAATGAGAAAGGAGGGCCTGTAGAATCTGATACAGGACGAATAGAGGGAAAAGGGACAAGGGAAAGCAACGCATGACATACCTGAGGAAGTTGGCAGAAGCACGAAGATTATTGAAAGCTACAAGGGATAGGGGGAGTGGAGAGCCATGATCGCCTACGTCCTGAAAGGATACAGCACATAAAAGGAAAAGAAGAATATTGATGCCTTTTTTTTTCTTATTTTTTTTTCACTTTTTTTTCTGTTTCATTTTGTTTCAGCTGAATCCATGACTGTAATCATAGTTCCTGAATGCTGGCATTAGCCAATTAATATGCCATGCGTGATAGATGCTTAGACGATCATGTATCTTTCGATACATGACTGACGAGGCAGATTTTTCCCGCAGTAGGTTGCCATTTCTTTCTGCGGTAAACCAGTTGCCATCGAAGATAACCCGGTCTGTCCTTCTATTTATTCATAGCTTGGGGGGGGGAGGGGTGATGAAGAGGATTCATACCTTTCCCAAGGGTATTAGCACGTAAGTGAATCTAATGGAATTCGACATTAACATAAATAAATTAATAATGAACATTATTATTATAATTCAATGGAATAAACTTTCAAATCTCTTAAATTTTGTTATTGAAAAATGAAATTGAAATTTATGCTTGGAGGTTAATTGTAAAATCAGTCATCCAAAAAAAATTATCAGTTGAAATTTCGGAGGTAATGAGGCGCTTTTAATTTAATCCTTTGCTAATGTTACTATTTCTTATTTATACGATAAAATAATAAAGATCATTTTCATTTATGATCACGACAGTGTTATTTACTTAACCTGGAATATTTTTCAAGACCCACCACTGATAGAAACATATTGCAAAATATCATTACCCTGACAGCAGACACGGAAAAGAAACTACAAAACCTCCTACAGAAGGTAGCGAGAATAAAGGGCTAAGCATAAACTACAAAAAGACAGAATTCATGGTCATCAGTAAAAAGAATGAGCCCGAAATGCGATTTGCGGGTCGGGGTCACTAAAATCAAGTATGCACATCTTTTATGAGCAATCATGACTCTGTACAAATTTCTATCATTCATAGCTCTTAGCAATGTTTGTCACCTTGCTATCCGACCCCACTTCCGCCAATCTGTGTTCTGTCATCCATTTGCATAAACTCGTTGGGTAAATTACTCGGTATTTCCCTCTGAACCTCTTGCCACATCTGATATGGTGCTCCTGCTTTATATTTAGAGATTCTTGATAAAATCCAAAGAAGAATCTGCAAATTGGTCCTGACCTAGCATCTCAGCTTCAGTTCCTTTCCCACCACCGTAAAATAACTTTCTCGTGACTTCTCTAGAAATTACTTTCATGGTAATTTTTCTGATCAGCATCCCTCTTTGGTATCTAGATTTTATGAATTTAAGTGCAGTACTAGATTGGTGACGTCCCTTCATTTTACAGATGAAATGGCTAGACGTAATCTGTAAATTCTATGGTAACAGTTTCTTCTATTGCACTTCCTGCTTGTGAAACTCTCTTCTGGTTTCTTGCTTCCCAGTTAACATTGATCTTCAAAAATTTAAATGCAATGTCAATCATTATCTTCTGTCTTCTTAAATCTTGTTCTTTTATTGACCTCTCTCCTTAATAGTAGTTTTTCTCATATTCTCTAACACTCAGTAATCCCCTTGCGTCCTAGTGGCTTTATTAACTTGCTTGGTGAAATGATTAAAAAATGCTTTGTGAGTGTTCAATTCTGCAGGCCCTCTTTCCTCATTATGTGTCTCAGAAATTTCAATTGCCTCATTCTAATTCCAGTGTGCGGCAGAAATACTCTCCACATAATAGTAAGACATTAGTGGTGTTTTAATTTAGTTAATGTCTTACCATTATGTGGGAGGTATTTCTGTTGTACTCTGTATAAGTGTCTTTTTTGTTTCCATTTTCCTTAAAACTTCCTCGTTGCTTACATGCTCCGTCCATTCTCATCATCTTGCAGTAGAGCGACATTTCTGTTACCTCGTCTCTCCTTTATCTGTGAGGAAAATTTCAAGCACTCAACATATAGAAAGTCTTTGTTTCTAATGTTCCCATTTATTAATATTTCGTTTAGCTTTTGGGAAACATCTTTCGCTATTCCAGTGTACCTTCGGGGTGGTAGCAAATGTCTCCTCTAATCATTGCTAGTTAAGTCAAATATATTTTTCATCCAAATTTTACGATAAAAGCTGTTTTAATGAGACTCTTAAACAAGACACGCGGGCATCAAGCATGAAAAATAATTGTGGCTTTCGTAGTTAGAGCGAACCAGGGGTTTACCTTACACAAGAGTTCATTGGCAACAACAAGGCTTTCTTTGTGACTCACACATTTAATTTATTTCTGTAGTACTGCGTGAATAATTCTCATCAATCCTGAAAGTTCGTCTAATTATCATTTAAAGCTGTTACAGAGTTCTGAACATGCTGCGTCGCACAGAAAAAAAAAAGAACGCTGAAACAATGCACTCGTTTTTCAAAGCCATTTATACCAATGCACACAATTAGCACAAATCTAATCAATCCTGAAAGTTCTTGTTGCCATCAAGACGTATTAGTAAGCTTATCTTAATATGACAGGATGCTACAACCGTGAAACATGTGGATCGAACTCACTACACTAGAGAATTCACGTGGCGAGCTTTATGGCATTTAAAGGTTACGTGTTGATGTCTATTGTGTGTGTGTGTGTGTGTGTGTGTGTGTGTGTGTGTGTGTGTGTGTGTGTGTGTGTAGAGTAAGTGGAAGTGAACAGTGTCAAATCAAAGGATCAAATGACAAAAATAAACACACCGCGCAAGGGCTCCACGCAGCCTTCCTGGTTTCAAACACATTTCAATTTTTCAGTTAAATAAAAATAAATAGCCGATAAAATCAGCTTCCGCCAATAAATAAACGCAGGCTTCTAGACCCTATACGAGCCCATAAAAAAACAAACATTCTTTCAACTCGGCAGAAGGACTAACAGCAGTAAAGAGACACAAGTCAACCTCGTCGCCCTGTCTTTATCACCAAAGCAACAGTGGACTGCCTTTTATCTCATCTCCCAACTCCCCTTTCTCTCTTCGTCACTGAAACACTCTTCATGTTCATTTCCTTACAATCAAAGAGAAGAACTTTCTAACTTTCATTTCATAAGTAATTACAGTTAAGGTTTGTGCATCTTACGTTTAAATAAATCTCATTTTATTTGAAAACGTGGCAATCTTTTCTCTCATTTTTTTTTTATTCAATAAACGGTGACCTATGGAATTTTCCCCAGCAAATGGTGACAATCCGACGAGAAATGAACACTGCATCATTCTGCTCCCAACAATTTGTGAACGCCGACATGAACACTGCATTTTTCTGCGTTTAACAAGAGGTGCCGAGTCATATTAGCAAACCTCAAATTCAACTCACTTATCTCAAAATGGAAGAGACTACAACCATGGAGACCACGTTAACAACGAACCTTCCAGCATTCAACGCCGCTAATATAAATATATGGTTATTGCAACTCCAAGCAATTTTCAACGAAAAGAAAATTACATATCCTGGTTTATAATATTGCTACGTTGTCGAAAAACTACCCACTGAAATGGCCGTAGAGGTGACGGACTTACTTAAAACTATGTACGAAGACCATCCATATGACAGTTTTTACGCCAAACAATAATTAAACGGATGGGAAAATCTAAAGAAAGCATGCTACGCGATTTATTTAACAACGTAGAAATTAATGACAGAACAATCTGTCAATTACTACGCCAAACGACGTCGCTACTTGGAGACAATACCATGGCTGATTCTATTCTAAAAAGGATGTGTCTAGATAAATTACCTACAATGACCACGCAAATTTTAGTGCCTATGTAGGAAGACGAAGACTTTGAGAGGCTAGCTGATGTTGCTGACAGAATTCATAACATGGAAAACAACAGATTACTACAATCAGTCTCAGAAAACAACACAGAGTTAAAACAACTCATAGAAGCTGTAGCAGAATTAACCAAACAAATGGAGATGATGCATCAACATTATAGCAATAGGAAAAGATACAGCGCAACCAGACAACATAGGCGCAGGTCTGGTTCAAGAGATATATATTGCTGGTACCATAAATAAGGCAGCAATGCACAGAAATGCAATAAGCCATGCGAGTTTTAGGGGAAATCGCTCATCCAGTCAATAAATGCGACTGCATTGACTGGACAAACAATATCACAAAAAGGTCGTCTGTTCTACATCAAAGACAGCTCCACTAAGATGAACTTCTATTAGAATTTAATTTGAGAACCACTACTACAAGTTCACGTTCTAGCTTCTGATTTTTGCCCCAACTTTTCCCCCTGCTTTCAAATCCGGCTCCCAAAGTCTTGATCCTTATCAGAGATAAGAATATATTTTCTGTCAAACGAGGGAGCTGAAAAATATAAATAGGAATCTGACCATCCTTGTCCTGACCACGGTGCCATAAAGTCTGGTAACGCTCACAACTTGTCGGACCTTTGCTTCCAAAAAGCAGCTCCCAAACCTTTGATTCTTATCAGAGATAAGAATATATTTTCTGACGAATGAGAGGGCCGGGGAAGTGTATAGCAATTTTGAAGGGAAAAGTTCCCGTTATTTCTGAGCCTTCTAATCTCGATAAATACGGAGAATATGCGCCTCTTTGGCAGTCAGTACTTGACACCGTCTCTGACAACATCAATCTTCGGAACCTCTTCCAAGAAAGCCGGCCATCTACTGAAGATTAATCGAGATCTACTTCCTTGCACCTAGAAATTCCTGTCATCGAATTACGAACACACTCAACTACAAAATTCCTCATTACCAAGAGCTCCGAAGAAATCTATGTGAGTGTCAACCCCTTAAGAACAATTTACTCGCTTAAAGAACTTTTAGGCCCTCAGAGAAATATTTTGAGTAAGCCTTTCTATGAACATTTTTTCTTCCTTTAAGTTTAAGGAATTTTCTTCTCCCTTTCTTATTCTCATATTTGTGTATATCCTTTTCCCTTTTTTGTGTATGTAAATAAACATTTTCTTCTATGTTACACACCGAGCAAGAGTTTGAGTCTTTATTCTTCCGCCTAAAAAGAGAGAATTGTCCGCTCTAATTCTTCAAGCCGCTGTTTCTTTTATCGATTCTGTCACATTTAGTCTTAACCCTTTCATATGGGAAAGCCGGGACAAATTTCCCACACTTCCTGATAGATATAGGCGCGCAGGTTAGTGTCATGCTAGCTACACCAACACTTAAAAAACGAACAAACACTACCTCCACACTAACACTACAAGCCGTAAATGGATCTGTTATTTTTTATATATGGTGAAAGGACCTTCATGCTAATTCTAGGGCTCTAGAAAAAATTCAAATGGACTTTCATAATAGCTGACGTGTAAACATCCATCATCGGTGCAGATTTTTTTTAACCAATTTTAAACTCTCTGTTAATATGCCCAGTTACACCTTAATTGATGAGGAAAGTAGACTGAAAACGCCGGAAATTTGCACATCCCTTTCTACTACCGGAATAAGTACAGCTGTATTAAATAATGAATTTGCAGCCACATTCAGACAATTCCCTGACTTAACACAACCATTAACACACTCAACCTGTAGCAAACACTCAACAAAATACCACATACAGAACATAGGACAACCTACATACGCCACAGCACGCAGTTTCAGACAAGTTAAAATTCGTCAAACGAAAATTTTAGCGTTTATTGGAGCGAGGAATCATTCAACCTTCTAAAAGTTCTTGGACCTAACCTAAACACTTGGTTCCTAAGAATGAGTCAGCATGGCGGATATGTTGGGATTTTAGAAATGCAGTGACCTCAGCCGACCGTTACCCACCTGCCCTTCCTGGGTGATTTCACTACACCACTGCACTATTTTTTCAAACTTGACTTAGTCTGTGCATATTACCAATTAACAGTCACTGATGATGATATTCACAAGACTGTGCGGTAATTACTCCCTTTGAGCTGTTTGAGTTCACTAAAATGCCGATTGGACTACGCAGTGCCGCTCAAACATTCCAGAGATTCATAAACGAAGTTTTAAGAGAGCTACCCTTAGTTTTCTCCTATGTGAACGACTTATTAATAGCTTGCAAAGACAAAGAAGAAAATAACCATACGATAGGTGCTTAGTAGACGTACGCAGTATGGACTAAGTATCAACCTCGCAAAGTGCCTCATCGGTGTTAACAATTTTCTTGGACACACAATTTCAAAAGAAAGCGTTACTCCTATTGTGACACTGAGGCCATGAAGTGGTTAAATGTTAATTCTGAGCAGGAAATGGAATATAAGCTGGAAGAGAAAGTGGAGTAATTTTCCTTGGTCAAAATAGGACAGTCTTCTTCTCTCCAAAAGTTTTTTTTATCTATCGAGAGTCTGGCATGCGGACAAAAACAGATTTGAAGAAATGGTTTTATCTCTTCCTCAAGGAAAAAAAACACATATCATTAACGAGAGAAGAGACAGACGAGGCTTATATTTTCGTTGACGAAAATGAATTGGGAAATTTAAACAAAGAACGAACTTGTTGTGGGGGGTCTGGTTTGTATTTTGGCTAGATCAGCCCAGGAATGGAGAAACAATTTTATCTCTTCCTTGAGAATTTAGGCAAACAAATATCATTAACGAGAAGAGAGACAGAAGGGGCTTATATTTTCATTGACGAAAACGAATTGGGAAATGTAACAAACCCTTTTTATGAGGGTCGAAGTTATGAAAGCAGGTCCTGTAGTTGCCGAGCAGGTGATCTGGTTTATGTTTTCGCTAGACATAAATAAGTCCTAGAATGAAGAAATAATTCTATCACTTCCTTAAGGAAACAAGAGAATTAAAATTATTGACTAGAAGAAACTACGCCATTTCTCCCACATAATTTAAAAATTAGATTTGTCACAAAGACAGTTATGTGGAATGCTGAGAAAGAAGGAGGAAGAGGGAGAATTAGGTGCTACCCGGTGTGGAGTGGTGGTGCGAAGTGAAGCAGGTTGGAGTTTAGGGGAGAATCAATCCCTGTAACTACTCGCGAGAACGTGGCCAATTCTCCAAATTTGGAAAGTTGATTAAGGAAGCAGAAATAGCGAATAAAGGACCCTTATTGGGATTAATGTGGAAATTGAAGAATCAAAAAATTCCAAGAACCATTTGGTCCCACGCCAGTTTTGGGCCGAAGTGTATATAAGCAGATAGCATTGAGAACTCGGAGACATGGGCTGAGAACACCACATCGAGTGCCTCTGGAATCCATGTCAACTGACACCAGATTCCGTGAATCTAAAGAGCTTTGAACTCCGAATTATTACACGAGCCCATAAAAAATCAGACATTCATTCAGCTCGGCAAAAGCACTGACGGCAGTAAAGAGACACGAGTTAACCTCGTCGTCCTGTCTTTATCACCAAAGCAACAGCGGAATCCCTTTTATCTTATCTCCCAAATCCACTTTCTCTCTACGTCACTGAAAGACTATTCATGATCATTTCCTTACAGTCAAAGAGAAGAACTTTCTAACTTTCATTTCATAATTAATTACAGTTAAATAAATATTTTATTTGAACAAGCAACAATCTTTTCTCTCATTTTTTTTATTCAACAATGACCCATGGAATCTTTCGCCAACACGTGTTCATGTGTCAACAAAAAAGAGGCATCCACAAATTTGGGTTTCTACCACAGGCTGTTTATTTTCCTTTTATATAAACTGTTCTGAAATAAAATTCTCAATGTCTCTTGTGTGTGTCCATTTTCTTTTTGGTCCAAACGTTAGGGTAAGTATAAACATCGTATTAATGACAGAGCTCAAAGAATTGAATGAACAAAGAAAAGTTTGTACTTACTTTAGCGCTGGAAGGTTTAAACATGGTTATGGTATATCCATTTTCTTTTTCTTGGTCCAGAAGTTAGGGTAAGTAAGGATAAGAATAGTTAAAATGACCGCGCTCAAGTTAACCATGGAACGACCAAAATACTTAATTCCAGAAAGGGGTCAACAAAATACGTCCAAATGCTGCCGTTGGAAAGTGGAAAGAGAAAAGATTATGTCCTTTCCGGAAGTGAGTTCATAATCTTGCGTAGATGATAAAAATCCTTTCCGGTTCCTTTATTACTTAAATTATGGGAAAATGCATTTATTTTTTATTTTTATTTGTTGATTTTATTTCATTTTCCTGCTGCTTTCTAACCAACGCGCTACATTAGATTTCCAATAATCAATCCCTATCAATTCTGTTCAATTTGATTGTATTTTTGAGTAAAAAAAAATGTATATTTTTAAAATGTGTTTTCTGTATGGTTATACAGTGCCGGTGTAGCATCGCAGAGTATACCTGGGGTTATTCTAAGTGAGGCAATTTTATATGCGTAGTTTAAGTTAGGTTGGGCCAGTTTATGTCCAAGAGTATAAAATGGGCCAGGTTAGAATATAACCCTTTGGCCAGGATATACACCGTCTATTTCCAATTTAATAAAATGTATATTATTTTAGTACAGTACCATAGTAAAAGTAATACAAATTGCCAAAAATGATAACTCTCCAAACATTTTGACGCCACCATGGTCAAATGTAATATAAATTTTTCATGTGGAAGTTTATACTAGATTTATCTATCCAAGGTTTTTTTTTTTTTTTTTTTTATTTTAAAGTTTTGTATTTGTCTTTTATAACGCCATGCCTGACAAGAATATGAAATGCTAGCAATCCAAAGATAGAGTAATGTATGTGATGGTTACAATCCCATTTTGGAATGACTGCAAAACACTTTCCCCTCCCCAATTTATAGGCAGAAGCACACAAATGCACGCTGGGGTTTCTTACTAGCCAATAACAGGCCACTTCTCGGTTTCATATGACTCAGTCCCGGTCGGTCTTTTCTTAAAGTCAGAATGCCAGGTTCGTTTATTCGAATTTGCTCTTATATGTCAACCCCAATTCTTAGTTTGTGAAACTTTTGCCATATTACTGTTGCTTTGCCTTATTACTGTTAATTTGCCTTGCATATATTGTTTACTTGCTTTATTTTTTCATTTTCTTGCTATTATATATTACAAAATTTGTCAATTCTGTTTGTTGGGCAGTTCTGCAATTTATTTACATTTAACCATGGTCATTCACTCTACAGTAAGCTTTTATTTTCAGCAAGATTATAGACTCTATAGCACTCTGTTTACTAAGCAGCTGTATTAATTGAACAAGATTAGTTTCTTTTCAGAGACATGGATACTTCATTGCTGGTGAATCAGACTATATCAGCTATTATCACTAGTTTATAAACTGGAGCCATTGCACAACATTCTAGTTAAGAAAAATCAGTTGCTAGTACTAATATTAGAATGGGGTATAAATGGGACACCTTAAGGGTTGAAAGGATATCTCGATGGTTGTCAAGAGCAGATGTTAATAAATTCAGAGGGGTTTTTTTTCTTCCTTGGATAAAGGCAGAGGGAAGGGACAGAAACAACTGAGTTTTCTTACAAAAAATCCATATGGCCGAAGTTGAAAATGGAGACAATATTGTGTTTAAAAGCCAGGTTATGGAATTATCTGCTGGCCAAAACCCGGTAGGGAAAAGTCAGTCAAAAGGTGATATTTAGGGTTTTTTGGGAAGCAAAACAAAGTTGGAGAATTGTTTTTTTTTATCATTTGCCCCCCCCAAAAAAAAAAAAGAAGGAAAGCGTGAATCCCTGAGAAAGTGAAATTTCTTTAGATAATAGTCGAGGTGACACAAGAAGAGGCTGTCAGGGGAATGGCTGGTGAGTGCCCGATTGGGAAGGCGGAAGGGGTCAAAGAATTCCGTTGATGAAAAATTTGGACGTTATTAAAATGAATAATTGGAGCTAAGCCACGCCTGCTTGCCGATGCAGTCTAGAGATCGGATTGGTCAGGTGACCATAGAAGTGAAAGTCCTAGGTTTGACACCAAAGGAGGCGGAGGAATGGCCTAAACCTCTTTAGCAGTATTGGTATGATGCACAAATATGGGAAGGAAGAAATTAGGATCTCTCCAAAATTGGGCATGCGATTAATTTCCCAGTCAAACAAAGAACACTGTTTGGAAATTAGGGGAATCACCGAAATTCCAAACCACGTCAGACCCCATGTCAGTTTTGACCGAAGGTCCATATAAACAGAAGATCGAAGCGACAACCAGAGAGAAAATGCGTCAGACAACTGCTTCACCGAACTGTTGTGACTTCCTGCCGCTAAAGAAGACCTCCGACTTTGCATTGTTCCAGAAGTCTTGTCTAGAGATAGTCACAACAAACAATGAAAGGTCGAATAACTTTTCATGACAAATATATTCCTGCATGAAGAACATATTTCTACCTGAAAAACTGATTTCGTACCATCACCTCTTGAAACAATATATAAAACATTTTCTTTATTACAATTTGTCCTACGACTTGTGGCTTCAATTTGTCCGGACCAGACTAATTCAACGATTCCTGTCGACAATTTGATCCTTGCTAGCTTTGTGATCTAAATCAAACAACGTAGGACAAAGCAAGGCTTGGATCGAAATCATCCATTCAAAGGTCAACCGCGGGAATCGAACTTTGAACGGACTGGCCGGGAGAACGTCTCAACGTCATATAAAATAGTTTAGACCAGGTGATTTTATATTCTGGTTTTTGACGTAGGATAACCACAGTCATATCCTGGGAGTTATTATTTTATACACAGGTGGTTACTTTAGTATGCTATGCCTTTTGGAAGACCTGAAGCCTTGGAACCTAGGCTAAAAATTTTCAGCCAATATATTTATATTAACACAGCAATAACATTTTATGTTCTTTAGAGAGAGAATTGTAAATTGTAGCATTTTTATCATCCGTCATCATCCTTATTTAAAACATTCTTCCATCTGTATTTAGTCATAAGAGTTATGGGAGTCTGGGATTAGAAATGGCCTCTCTTTATCTAAATCCGGCACTGGTTATACACTATATTTTTTACCGTTAATTGATGACGGTTCGGGATTACAAGTCGAAGGTCTGAGCCAGCCACGTGTCACACAAAACTAAAGTTGACGGATTGCTGTTATTGGTCGACGTCTTTAAAGACGAACCTTTGACAGAATTGAAGGATATTCCTTTATTCTGATCACTGCCACAAATTGTCTGAGATTCACTATCGACTGCATCAAGGGAATGGTGCCCAGGTAGTGAACCTACTTAGTAATATCAAGAGTTGTGCTATATTAACACGCTAAAAGATCAGAATCTGTATATTTTAGAAATAAAAATAGAATTAAAAAGAAAATATCACCCTTTAAGAGGATAGCAATAAAATATGAACAGCATGCAGAACTTAGATAAAAAAATACTTTTATGAAAAACTTCAACTAGGTAAGAAGCTTAGTTATTATGTAGGAAAGAAAAAATAAAATTTCCGAGCTGAAATTTGATCTGAGATGGATAAATTCTTAATACTACGATGCTAAGCCATAAGCCATAACTCATTAAAAAGACGGAGAAATATTTTTTTCAGGTTGAAACCATTTTTTTTTTTTTTTTTTTTTTTTACAATTGTCCCATTGAGGTCTTACAAGCAAAAGGGGAAATTTTTACATACATCAATGACAAACTGAGAAAGGAGTGCCTAGTGGAGATTGATAGAAACATTGGGCTTCTGTTGTTACCGGGAGATCTCAGGACAAAGTGCTAAGAAAACCCATGCTGTTCAAAGATAAGATCACACACGCATTCTGTGGATGGAACATATACAAAGGAAACAGGATTGTTGCAGACTCACTGCGAGAACAGACTGCTACTACGATTGTCAAAAGCAGCAAAAGGGAAAAATCAAAAATAAACCAAAGTCCCAAACCACCACTTTGCTACCTAGATGTGTAGATGTATGTTTGTATATTCCCCCTAAAATTATTAAGTTTTCCGAAGTGGCCGTTGTCTTGAAGAGATTATCCTTCTAGCTTCGACATTCGAGAAGCAGCTTTAGAACAGCTAGAAACAAGTTACCACGCTTCCCGAAAGAGTTTAATAACTCATCGTTAGACGATCACCACCGAAAAACGAATTCACTTCAGAGTGTGAGAACCGAGCGAGTTAATGGAAACGGTTTCTATCTTACTGCGTTTGTTTTTTCATAGTTCATAGTAACACACAGAAATGAATTTAGGTGTGAAAGAACGCTTGAAATCTGACTGCAGACAAGACAGCTTTGTGAAAGAGTCCGACCAGTCAAATGCCTATGACTGAGCTAAACTGATCAGCTTGGTTTTTGTAGTCTTTTATTCCTTCTTTTACTGAGCTAACCAATCGTAAGTTATCTTGAAGAGTCCGACCTATCGCAGTTCAAACCTTGTCAAATGTCACTAAACTATCCTCCCAACTCAGCAGTCTGTTCGACAAGATTTTTTCGCAAATGTGGATTCAAATTATTAATGTCATCGTTGTAAATCGTTGCAAACTGAGGAACAAATATATGAGATGAACTTAAAGTAATAATCTTAGAGGAAGACATCGATTCTGGGAGACTTTATTTTGACACTCTTTAGCGCCTTTCAAATCCCCCGTTTCAGTTGTAGGCCAAGAGAATTAAGCGGAAATCAAACTGGGCACCTTATTTAACATTCTCTCGAGACTCTTTGCATATGTCCACGATTGTAGTTAATTATAATCCATTAGGCATTATAATACTGGAGGTGTGTCAATCAGCACTTTTTCTGAGTTTCCTCATGTGTAATTGCAACGCCACATTCATCATCTCAGGAGACCTTTTTAACTTAGCACTAACTAGTAGACTCTACTACTTCTTGATGAGCACGCTAGTCAGTTCTGATCAAGCTACGTCTACTTTTTTTTTTTTTTTTATACATCCACCAATCTAACTTATATTTTACTAGGTCAACTACTAGAGAGTATGTGTTCAGTGTTTCTCAAAATGTTAAATATTGCATCAGCAGACATGACAAACGATCGTTTCAAGATTTCAAACTAGCGTTAACTATTGTAGAAGCTCAATTCGTACCGAAGATGAAGGAGTGCAAATCTAGAAAGAGATATGACGTAGCCCTGGTTATATTAATATCACCAACCCACTGCCCGGAACCGGTTATTCTCCTTGAAAATCCTTGGGATCAGATAAAAATATGACGACGCAGTTCATTTTGCTAATCACCCAGCTCGTAACAGTTTTATTTAAAAAAAAAAATATAGACCATTTCCTTATCTGCAGCTGTATGAAAAGGCAAACATACAATGCTATCCTTGTTCAGTTTTCATCAACTGACCAGTTTTGTCCCACGTTGGATCTCCATTCTCGTTCGTGTCAGTGTGCACACAAAACTTGGAAAGGCCCACTGCACGTTCACAAGGAAACGAAAAATGTAAATAAAGACTGCAGTGATGAGAACACGAACTGTTTATATTATAAAACAGGTGTTCTCGCCTACCATCTACGCATTATGTGTGGCTTCTGAACTACCCAAGCATAATATATCCCACATCATTACAAACCAGAACTGGCTTCCTTGACTCCAACTGTGACTTAATATAGATCATCAACTGGAATTTATGTCTGGTTTGTTGTCACTTGTCCTCAAATATTTTTCTTTATCGAATTGCTCTCTTCTACTTCTTTGGTTAAATGAGTAGCCCATCTGCAGGGTAAACACTTGAGATCAAGATAAAAATCACACTTTCCTCACCTACGTGGGCATCCCAATTGGTGTCATATTAATAGACATTAATTTGCATTACTTACTGTCCATTTTTTATACTTTTAGAAGAATTCAATTGTTTCCCAAAATTTGTGTGTATTATTGAATTATACTGGTAAACTCATTCATTGCAGGTTTGAACCTGGAGTTCACCGATTATTTGATTTGTTTTTACTTGGGTTTTACCAAATATTCCTTATTGAATAAGGTACTACTCTTGTTATTGCATCTTCACAAGTACTTTCAACATTTTTCACTATGGTAGAATAAATTAAGCCCTGACATGCATAAATACTTACACAAGAATTTTGAAACTCCCACTAGTATCTCACCCACCTGGCAATGTAAACGTCATACTGCACAGTGGAAACAATTTAATCAGTAGAAAATAGAATTCATTTTAAAAACAATTATTTTAAAGTACATTCATCTGTAGACAAAGTGAAGTTTTAAGGAGAGAATAAACTAAGCTATCAGTATATGTCTGGGTAGCAGACATTTAAATAGTGATTTATCTTGAAGTTTGAACACTAGTTATAGTGCCTGTTTGGCAAAAAAAAAAAAAAAAAATTATAAGGTATGTTTGATAAATACTAATTATAGGGCATGCTTGTTAAAAACCAATAAAAGCAACTGCTCACTAAATATTATAGAGTTCACTTGGCACATACTAATTATAGGACATGTTTGGTAAATATTAGATTCCTGCCTGCTAATTTCTAATTATAGGACCTGCTTGGGAGGATATATAGTTGCGACTTTTGCAGTACTAGTCTAAATGTAGTAAATATCTAATATATTGGATTCATATATATAAAAGAGTGAACAAAGAAAATCATGCAACTGTAAATGAATTAAAACCCATATCATAATTTTTAGTACTCATTTTGATTGTTATGCTAACAGTCTTTTAGCCCTTATACTCATCAACTTTCATGCCCTTAATTAAATCTACACTTGTTCTCACTCTGCTTTCCTTGCTTGAGGGATATCAAATCCATCTTTGAGCTACTCAAGGTAGAGGATTACATACTAGGAGGCACAGTTTGTGAATATGTGGGGAAGATAATGGTCAACCCTAGACATAGAAGGCTAAAAGATTGTAGTGATTGGAGGGGGGGGGAGAGAAAGACACTTCTTGGGAGTTGGTTCCACACAGCAGCAGAAACTTCCATAGAAAAGAGTATAAGACTATTTTCTGCACTACCTAACACAAGAATTTAACTTAAAACATATCAGACTCCCTGCTAGTTCTAACTAAAATTTTCATCTGCTAAGTTATCCTGGAAAGTGTGAATGTAAAACAATTATACTGATAGCAGGGCGCCTGCTGAAGAGCAAGCTTAATTACTTTCACAGATCACTCATTCAGTCTTCACTGGATGACCATTATCGTAACCACAGGGTCAAACTTAGTAAATGTCAACAAAGGTTATACAGATAATTATTTCAATACTGCTTTTGGCTTATCAACTAATTGAAATTCTAATTTCAGTTATTAAGTGTAAAAATCTGGGATGAAATAGGTACATATTTTCCAAATGTTGATTTTTGAGGCATGTAGGATAAGACACTATTCTCTTGGTCTAGTCTCTACATCTTCCAGCTATTCTCCATCAAAGTCTTAGATTTTTGATCTGGAAAAGTTTCTTAGTTGAGCTAATTGAAATGTTTGCAAAGTTAAATGTTCTTGGTCACAAAAATAAAAACATCTGTTTAAAAATATAAAAACACATGCTTTATTCAATCAAGGCTATAATATTGAATTAAGACCATCCCCAGTTAAGTATTCTTAAGCTTATGTTAACAAGGTGCCTAATAACATTCTCAGTGCTTTAGTAAAGATATATTCAGATGTCTCATACAGAAGAAACTTCAACTGGAAGAAAAAGGAAAAGAAAATTCTTTCGGGATATGTCAAAAATGGGATTTTTTAAAAAAATTGGACGAAGCTCCAAATTCAAATTCTGATAATGGTGAAAATATGAAGGACGATGAAAGACTTGGACTCAGTAGAGAAAGCTATTGATGATGTTCATGGAGAAAAAAATCTGTTCAGTAGTACTGAATGTACAAGTGCATGTAATTTGCAGAAATGCCTTACTTTAAAAAGATAGAACAGTGAAAAGTAAGTGAAATGAGAAAAGAAATTACAATTGAAAATGAAAATTATTGAGCATTAAACATTGCAAATATGTACTTCTTGAAACATTTAAATTTTTCATATATTGTGATAAGTTATAGTTATATTACACATGCCACATTATATCCAAAATATTTTGAAGTTTGGATATGAGAACTGTGTGTGTGTCTCTCTCTAGTGGAAATATAGATATAGTCCCATAATCCTATTAAAATTGTTTGGCTTCTCCTGAACTTTTGTTCATCTTATTCTGAGGAACATTTAAGGACCAGGACTTCTCATCAGATGACATACTGACCACTTTGGTGGGGGGGGGGGTTATCAAAATTTCATGTTTCATGTTTTGGATTTTACAAAATCCTATCTTTCACCCTTACATTCCAAATGAAAAAAAAAAAAAACAAACAAACAAACAGAAAAACATTTTCTAGCATATGTTTTAAGGGTGTGTTTCTTGTTTTTGATAATCAACAAAACATACATTAAAGAGAGATTACTGCTCAAATCCACATCCGGAGCCTTCTCACTCCTGCTGGAGGAACCCCATCTTCAACTGTACTCATCATGCTTGGCCAATTGTGGGTTAGTGAGGCTATTTAACCCATTTGAATTTAGAGTTGTCTTCCTAGATCGATTGGGTCCTATATCCTTGTGTGATAGTCTATCCTATTATTTACCAATAACTTTGCACATAAGTGAATGTAAAAACGATTCAATTTGAGCCACTATTCATTACTGTGCCCAAATATACAATATATTTCAATTTTTTTTTTGTTGAGATAGCTTAATGAACTGACTGTTGACTGTATAACATGCATACTTGTAAAATCTTCCTTACTTCTAAAATTGGCATAGCACAATCTTGCATGCATCTTACATCAATAATTTTCTTACCTCAGTAAGTCATTGTATTTTTTAAACTTACAGAATTATGTAATATCAATCCTATATGGTAGTAAATGCTGGACATTTTCACAAATGAATAAGAGACTTGAGGCAACAGAGATGTAATTCTACAGAAGAATGCTGAGGGCACCATGGACAGAACATGGTAAGCAAAGGAAAACTTTTAAGGAAAATGGAAAAAAAAGAACAATTATACTTAGAATCAGAGAGCTGAAATATCTAAAATACACGAGGAAAGAAGGCTCAGAAAATTTGACACTCACAGAACATGAAGGATAGAGAGAGCAGGGAAACAGCAAATAGCCTACATAAAGAGTTTATGCAAATGGAGAGATCAATAGTAAAAAGACAAAACATTGCTAAGAATTACAAAAGATAGAAAGTTGTGAGGAGTTGTGATTGTTTGTGCCCTGAAGGGATACAGTGCATAAAAGAATTCCTAATTTTTGTATTTGGTACTGATATTCAAAACTTTTATTTTAGCGCACCATTTTACTTACAATTATTGCCATAGTCAGTACATTATTTAAACAAATTAGCCATAAATAATTAAGTGCCCTTTTATAGAATCCTGTCCCTTGTATGATTGCCAACTAACCCTTTATATATTTACATAAATAGTGAAGTAATCATTCTAATAATTTGTTGTTTGTATTTTCAAGCTTAAACTACAATTTCCCAGTTACTGTATTTATATTCTTTACCAGGAAATTAACCATCAACTTACTACCGCACCTTCACTTTACAAATACACCAAGTTATAAGAGTAAAGTCCACTTTCTGCAGGAGTGTAAATTTATGCATGCACACACAAGCATAATGCAGTTTGAAAGTTCACAACAGGACCAAACTGCATCCCCACTAATGGTTAAACCGAAATTTTTCCAACCACATACACAAATGTAACCTACAATAATCAAAAAGAATTTCTGGTTGTTGAAATAATTTTTACTGATGCATTTGCATTAACACAAACTGATCCTTTATCACATACTTCTGAGATGACCAATATTTTTCTATTGAGAATTTCACATTCCAAGTACATATTATATAAATGCTTATCAAAGAAAGCATTAAAGCATAAAGACAAAGAAAGAAAGTAAAACAAAATGCACAGAGCCATTGTATGCTTTTATTGGCCACATATCATTATTCAACAGATTTGTAGATCTGTGTGACTGTCCATCAATATTGCTTGCAACAACCTTTAAAAATAAAGGTGTTTTATGGAGAGAGAAAAAGATGTGGGTTCCCTCACAGCGAGCAAAGTTTAAATACTGGGGGGAAAAAAAAAAAAAGAAAAAAAAAAGGCTGTCGATTGCCCAAGGTGGGAAGAGAATGAAGGTGGCTGGAGAGGAGGAAAAGGGAAAAAAGAGGAGGGGATATTCCCGCCACCCACTCCACCACACCCCCTCCCCAATAATCCATTAAAATCAGTTTTTTTTTTTTAAACCTGTATTTGGTATTGCTTTTTCACCCCCCCTCCCCACAATGTGTGAAGTTTTTTTCCTCTTTCAGAAATTAAGACAATCTCCCCTCCACACCAGGCCAGCCGGAGAGGGAGGAGGGTAAAAACTGGCCAAGTTAATCCCATCATCCACCATCTCAAGCCAACCTGCTAAAAAGGACCAAAGTAGGGGGAAATAATTCTCAATTAAACAGAGAGAGAGAGAGAGAGAGAAAGAAAAGACCCCCCCCAATTTCCCCTAACCATAAAAAGGAAGCGATAAAAAAACAAAAAACAAAAAAACATAGGGAATATATGAAAAACCAATACATACCATGTTTTGTGTTTTTCTTCTGTTGTTGCTGAAAAGGGTTTTAAGGCCTACAGCCAACAATAACAACAGCTCTAATAACAATCTGTTAGACTGGGGAAAATAGCATAAGAGCGGAACTGTCATCAGCTGTATTACATCCTTTTAAATCTATTCATGTCACATTCTGTGTCACAGTGGGAATAGCATAGCACAATCAACAGGCCTTATCATATGCCTGGACAAGCCAGTACAATTCATTCTGAACAACCATATGTCCTCTTCCTGTCACAAACAACCATTTAATAAATGTTCTGGTAACAGACATTATATATATAAAAAAAAAAAAAATTCACATAATGTACATAAATACAGATATAATTTCTTTGGGTTGAGAAAGAGAGGAAAAAAAAAATAGGTGAATGGGTGGATGGAGTGGAGGCAGGAACAGACAAGCAGTGACCACAGAAGAAAGAGGAGAGGGGGAAAAAAAAAGTTATGCAGATATTTTCATAAATAATTTCCCATTGGCTGATTCTTGAATGGGCAAAATATTTGGATAGGGAATATTCTAGATTATAGGGAAAGCTCGCAGTAATTTGTTTTTTTAAAACTAGGTGTTTCAGGGGAGGAATCTAACTCATTACAAGATGGCCACTGGGATTATATTGTCAGGATTTAAAATAAAATAATTTTAACAACTAGTAGTTGTTGTTGTTGTTTTAGGATTTTTTTTTTTTTTTTAATAAAGTTGGTAAGAAAAGAAAAAAAAGAAAAAAAGTATTTGCACTTCTCAGATGAATTTCAATTCATTAATGTTTTTCTTGTGTCCACAAAGGACAAAGTTCCTATTCATTGAATAAATGTTCTGAGATTTTTTTTTTTTTTTTTATTTATTTCTTGGTTTATGGCTGTTCAACCCTGGCCACCAAAAGCTGTGGAGGAAAAAAAAAATGATGATGTAGATTGGTGGTGAGAAAAGAAAAGAGGGAATGAAAGGCCTAAAAAGGAAGTTATAGGGAAAAGGGCTGACAGTCAAATGTTGGAGGCGTGCTTAATAGTATTTCTCACAGTGTCTGCACAAACGAACGTGGCACCAGCACAATACACTGCTGACACAAACTCAGTAGTCCTCAAGATCAAAATCTTCATCATAGCCATCTTCTCGCACCTCCAAAATATTGAAGTCTACTTGGTACCGCAAAATGGCTGCAAATAAAAAGAACAATCAATAAACACTTCTAGAAGTTAAAAAAAAAAAAAAGTACCTTTCTAAAAGACATTTAAAACTTTTCTTGTAATTTTTATTAAAAAAAAAAAAAAAAAAAAAAAAAAAAAAAAAAAAATACTAAAACTACATACATACAATGCAGAGCAACTGAGGCTATCATCAAGTCAAGGACATGCAACCACATCACTCTTGCCCAACTGAAGATGGTACCTGAATGAATTCAAGCATGTTTTGGAAACTTTATTTGCTTGTCTGAAAGTTTTACAGATTTCCCCTTTTACACTTTGTCTTTAGTTTATTGCAGAAGACATTGAAATAAGTATATTCATTTGTTTTCTTTGACAATATAATGTATGCCATTTTATATTCATTGGAGAAAAAAATTTACATACAAAGATTTTGTAATGAATTTTGTCAAAAATAATTTCCTGTTTTTCTCTAATCTTTATTGATAAATTTTCACGACAATTTTATTTTTAATTTTCTTGCATTATTTATGTTTTTTTTCTCCTTCTCACAGCTGTCTGAGATTTTCCAATGTGTAATTAAAGAATTACCTTTAAACTTGAGATAGCTTTGACATGCATGAAATTATTTTATTTTTGTAGATATTTACTTAACAGCAAGTTTAATTCTCTTATGCTTTAAGAACTTACCAGAGACTATCTTGAAAATGAATTTGATAAATAAGGTTCCAGTGATACATATTTTATGTTGGTAACAAAAAAGAAAAAAAAAAAAAAAAAAAAAAAAAAAAAAAAAAAAAAAAAAAGAATTACTTCAATTGGAAGGATTTTGCTAAAGAAATATAGCTTTGATCTAAGATAGAATGCTTAAAATGTAGATATTTTTTGGATGAAGTGGTAAGCCAAACAGACCTAAAAACTCACTTTCCCAAAGATATGCCAATGTCACACGAAGAGAGAGTGCTGCAGGGAATATTTGTAAAAGGAGATAAAGAAAAAAAAAAAGATTATGGCAATTTTAAAATTCCACAATTCAGTGGGTGCTTTTGTTTAATGTCAAATTAAAACCTTACATTCTTTTATATATATATATATATATATAAAGAATGTGTGTGTGTGTTTCTGAAATGCAACATTTCAATATGGAGAGTGGGAACAAGAATCCCCCACCCCGATTTTTTCTCTCTCCTAAATTTTAGTATCATAACTTAGTATATACTTAATATTACATGAAATAAAAGTAAATTTGTTTGGAAGACAAGACTATAAGTATGATAAAGAAAAGAAAATGGTATGTAACTTTCAGATATTTTCAAAATCATTGTTTCTCATCCCACCTCCCCATTATTTTTATACTTTGTTGCTGTGCATTCTTCCAAAAGCTGAAATCACTTCCTGATTGTTTCATGACTGATGCCTATTATTAGTCAAAATTGTTAATTAATTATTGAATGTCAAACAAGTCTCTCTTGCTAAAAGCTATCTCAATAATTGTAAGTTAATAATAATTAGTCACTAGGTCTTTACTTAAGATAGCATTGGCAGCAACTCGAAACACTATTTATGGAGGATGTTCAAAAAGTCTGATTCACACCCAAAAATGTGATCAAAGAAGCAAAAAGATTAAAGAAAAAAAAAAAAAAATTGTCTGAACCAGATCTAATTCCTTGTAAGAACAAAATATAACAAGTCTGGAACATGTTAAACATGAAAGAACTTTTTATATATATATATATATATATATATATATATATATATATATATATATATATATATATATATATATATATATATATATATATATATATATATATATATATATATATATATAAAAAAAATACAAACAAATCAAACATAAAATGAGATCAATAAGAAAAGTCATTTTGCACCAGAGTAAAGAGTTAAAGCTGATTTTGATGTTAGTCATATTTTTTAAATTAACTTGAACATAAATGGCAAATTATTTTAATTGTTTAAATTAAAAATAGGAAAACAAACTGTTGCTCACCTCCTATACCACCAAAGCCTTTCACAAACTGTGCACCCTCTTGGGACTTGTCTGTGATGATTTCCAATGTGGCACCTATAAAAGAATTACTTCCAGTTAATGCACAACTAAAAATTTTATGAACAAGTACTGCATAGGAAACTAAAATTCTAACAAAAATTTAGAAAGATATTTAATATTTTTAATCTTCAAATTAACAATGTAAGGGAGAAACAAAAACAGCCAAATTACAATGCACTATGTAAAGCCAGTTATTACTGGCTTTGTGCATTGTAATTCTACTATTGGCCAAGATGAAAAATGTAGGCACCAAACTGTTGATTATTTTTGTAACACATGGCAAATCTTACAATCTTTAAAATATTAATATTGTGCGCTAAAAGAATCCCCTTTTGACCCCACTTCAAAATGATAGGCACATGCCAATTTGCCCATCAGGGACCCCTTCTGTCCTGGACTGTGATGTTAAGAACTAGCACGATAAAATCAAAACTTACCAAAATTCTTGTAATTATTGGCAAACCACTCAAGAAGAGGCATTTGGTCAACTAATTCCAGTTCTACTCCAGTCTAGGGGGGGAAAAAGAAAGAAAATGTTAGAGATTTATTCAACTCGGAATCAAAATACACAAATTTTTAGTAAGTTACAAAATATTCCACTCCTTACTTAATTCTATAATTGAATAACTTTTGCAAAGTATATCTAAGAGGATACCGAGAAGTTCATGGCCTGGCCCACTTACTCAATAAGTCAAAAAAAAAAAAAAAAAAAAAAAATCTTATGTAGTGACTGAAACGTTATCAGCCTATCTATTGAGAACTCCACAGCTGCATAAAGCCCTTCCCCATTTTCTCCCATAACTGTGATTATCCCAGGTTTTGAATTTCATACATTCATTGAACACAACAATTTAAGCATATGGGTAGGTTGCTTTTCGTCATATCTATTTTATTAAATGCTTCCCAAACAATTGTTAGGCATCGTTTCATTTTATTTACATAATCTTAAATATTATCACTTTCCTGAAGTAGGTGTATTGCTGAACTTCCAGTTTTTTCATCATCTACATAGTAGAATTGAATATTACTTTTATTTCTGTTCAATTTTTCAACCTACTTTGAGATGCTCACAAGTCATTTAACATTTCTTTTAATTAATCTTCAGATGGTCCAGAACTATTTTCAATTCTGTGATTGTTTATACAAGCCAATGAGCAACTTTATGTCAAAAGACTTCATTTATTTATTACTTTATTCCTCTTAGGTCAAGTGGGTGGCTGCTTGGAAGATCCTATTCCATATACTTTTTAATTTTAATCATTTCATCTGATCATACAACTTAAATGACTGTAAATTTGCTTGGTTAAAAGTTAAAAGATGACAACTCACCAATTTCAACTTCTCAAATTCTGTTAAGGAGTTTTATTTATAACACTTATTATAAATGGGTTTGAGCACTATAGGCTTTGTTGTTTAATGTATAAAATTATTTAAATGCAACTATGTAAAAAAAAATTTTTTTTTTTTTTTTTTACATCAAACATTATCAAATTTATCCTATTTTTATCCAATTTCTTTTTACTATATTAGGTTTCATGTGCATGAAATTTTTTCTATCATTCAGCAGAAAAAGAAAAATTACCTCTTTTTCCATAAAATGAGTCTTATCCTTCTCTTGTTCAGGCCTTAAGTGTAAAATTTTTTCCTCTGTTGAAAGAAAAAAAAAAAAATTTTTTTTCCACTACACCATACAATGCCAGGAACATATATACAAATAATTTGAAAAGACACTTAAAAATATCACTATTTAAAAAAAAAAAAAAAAAAAAAAAAGTTATTTCCAAAATTGTTTTTATGAAAATATTCCATCAGTTTTGCTATTTTGTACATTAAGAGAATCTAGTTGCAATACATGAAAATTTAAAATCTTGTTAAACTATACACATGACAGTAAATAGAACATTCTCATAGAAAATATCCATTTGAATATATTCCTGTTTACATCCATGTTCATATTATAATAAAAGAAAACTAATATTTTAAAATTACATAAAATACAATTTACAAGCAGAATCATAAGTATGAGGAGGTGATAGAAGTTCTTAGTTTGACCCACTTTCTAAAAATTCATATTTTCATGATCAAACATCAGAATACTGATTTTGAGAAGTGAGCTCAACTGAGAATTTTTCAACACTTCTGTGCTGGATGATTCATATAAAAGATACAATTTAAAAAAGATAACTTACCATCTGTGGAATGATTCTTTAATATATATCTTGTTATGTCAAGGTTCTCCCATACTATCAGAATGTCAACAGCACCCATTTCTAAAGCTTTCAAAGTATCCTCCACACCAAAACAATATTTGCCTGTATCCTGAGAGATTTCATCAAAATACCTGCCTATAAGGGGGAAACAAAAAATTGCAGAAACATGCTTAACTTTTATAACTTTGCTTCTTTTCAAAATATACTTTTCTTTAAAAGTAATGCTAAATATCTTTGTCATTCTACTGATGACTGAACCGATGCAAATACTAAAATAAAAAATTGCTTAAACTATTTAGTGATTAAATGATTAACCTTTTAATATTCAACACATACAAACCAGCCCCATGAGAGGTGATTTTTATGAGGCAGCTTGAATTTTAAAATGTTGAAGATACTGCTGGTTTACAAAATTTTTGTCAAAAGAAATTCACATCAATCTTGGTTGATATGTGCAAGTTTTCTATGATAAATAGCAGCTTCATGGGAAGAAATAGTCACTATAAAATATAATCAACCAAAAATTATGATTTTCCCATGTTTGGAACTTTCTGAAAAGTAATTATTCTTAATGTACTGATTGAATATATTCCTTGCAATTTCTACAACTATAAAAAAGTGATGTGTGGAAATTCCTCTATTACATCTTTAAATATTTGAACTTAACAACTAATAAAATATTGCAATAACTATCATAATTATGAACACAGGTCATTAAAGAGGATACAAATTAAAATAATCAAAATTGACATTTTTCATTTCACTGATACAGATGTTAAGCATTTGATAGTGCTATTGATTATTCTATCAGCTTATTATGATAGGTTTCTCTCATTAAAAACTGACTGCATCTCTGATCTTTTTCTTTCCTCATAATTTGCTCTGATGCTAGTTGTCTTTATCAAGATGTAATTAGAAAATGTCTGATATGTTGGTGCAAAATCACAAAAATAAAGAAAATATTTTGATGATTTAATAAATACATGTATTAGTAACTAATTTTAATATCTTGGAGGTCAACACAGCAATTGCCAAACAGCAACATAATTTTTCAACTGTAAATGGCCTTGAAAGTGAATATAAGGCACCAGAGTTTCACTCCAGTCTTTAGCAATTCATAATACAGTTCATTTTTCATATTTTACCAAAAACAGAACAAACATTTTGCTAAAAGCCTGGCTTTGTTTTTTGCTGCAAACTGTCCTGTATCTACCCAAGAATTTTGATGGTGAATCCAATTAAGTTCCAGTGATAATCCCCACATCTAGTTCTATCACTAATTGTATGGGATAATCATAATCCAAAAGTGCCTGCATGTCAAATTCACATTTCATGAAGCTCACAAACCATTGCTGATGTTTTGATCAACTTGCAAAGAGACAACACAGTGTCACACGTATCTCCTCTGTAAATGTCACATTCGCGTCAACACAAGAGAAATTAAAATTGAAAACAAAAACACTCAAAAATCTTCCAACTGTGTAGCCAAGTTACAGTTTCTAAAGTGCTGGGAACTTTTGCACACACCTAAGATAATTTTGCACTCAATTTCGTCTGACAACATTTTTATATTTTCTCATTCTACAAAAAAAAAAAAAAAAATTTTCAGGACCGCTTAGCAAAACTGACCGTGCCAGTTAGACTACAATGAAAAGTTTCCAACTATCAATAACAAGGAATAAAAAAAATACTCAATGAAGTAAATTCATTAAAAATCCATTGATTTGCTAGCATACACCTTCATTATAAGCAGAAATCTACTTTTGATCATTGTTAAATATATAATAAAAAATGTATTAATATAAAAGATTAGCTGAATTATATAAAATCCAATTACCTATCAATTTCTTTTCTTGAATAAATTTAACATTAGCTAATGCATCTGAAGCTAGTTCAATGGCTTGATTGAATCCATTCTCTCCTCCATAGGACACATCAACAATTTTGATAATTTTGGCTTGTAACCTCTATAAAAGAGAAATTTATAATTAGTGCCATGCAACCTGCAATTGGGATAAAGTAGAGAATACAGGAAGAAGAGGCAAAAAACAAGTTCTACAGCCAGATTTACATCATTCAGATATTTATGTAAAATAAATATAACAGAATTTCTTTACAACTTTGAAAGAAAAATAAACCTGATAATATGCTAATAAATATGATTCTCTCTATATCTGCAGAAAAGCATTAATTTGCATTTTAAACAAAATATAAAAACAAACATACCAATTGTCATAAAAGGACTTAGAAATACACCAGATATTATTATATTAAAGAGAGGGGAAAATATCATTAAGCCCTCCTTAAGAGGAGGAGGAGGGGTGGGGGGTTAATGATTCCAACCTTATAAAGATGAATTATGTTGTCTTAATAAAATATACTTCCTCTTTACTTCATTTAATAGTTTTTTAAAAGCTAAAAATCTTCTGGTATCAGCAATTATTTCTGTATCTATATTTAATGTATTTTGATTCAACTTGTTTATAACTTGCAGCTTTTTAATATATTTTCATATAGTCCTACAAGTAAAAAGAATTTTATTTTGCAGCTTTGTGAAACAAAAGAAATATTAACTTCAAAATGATATTTACATCTTATAATAAAATGGTATCATTTCTAATACAAATAGTCAGTGAGATTCACTCAAACCTTGATGCTAACCAAGAAATAATAAAAATATATAAATGAACTTCTTTACGTCAGAGAAATTATTCATATTGGCTAATTTGATAGAGAAATCTAATTGCTACAGGCTAAACAAGTTTTGAAAAATAAAAATAAACATCAATATTGTTCTTACATTAGTGAAATATTTAAAAACCAATTGCATAATGCCCATCAATATCTTTAACTATCATAATAAAAAAAGAGTCAACAATAATGTTTTGTGCTTATAAAGGTTATATTTGAAGAGAAGAGTGAGGTGGAGGAGAAGCAGCATAGTAATCATAATACTCACTGGGTCAAACATGTCTGATTGACTGAGTTCCGTTTTAAAATCTGCAGAACCAGCTAAAACGAGGCCAGAGATATTTGGTTTATCATTAGTGATGAATAACTGGACTGCTACCTCAGCTACTTTCCGAACATAGTTGTGACGTTTCTCCATTCTCAATCTTGCAAAACGCAAGGCAGACTGACCACCACGCCCTGAAGAAAGGTAAAAATAGAGTAATAAATACTGAAGAGGTGAAAAGTGCTCATTGAATAAAAAAAACAAAAAAAACAGAGCTTCCCCTTAAAGAGGTAAAAATTAAAAAAAAAAAAAAAAAAAAAAATCCATTTAAAAGTATATTTATTATAATAGAAAAAGAAAATAGTAGATATATGAAGGGCTATTGTTACTATATCAAAAGTGAAAATAATATCTCTTTGCCAGAGCTTCAGATCCAACAACTAATTATGGTTGTGTAGGTAATGGAGAATTAGATTACACAGATTAAACTAATCTTCAGTTAGAAGAATACCATTATTTCAGACAAAGTTTATATAATTTTGAAATAATCTCAAGAGATTTAAACCATCAAGATAAACAAAAGCATGGAAAAATTTATACCATAAATTATGAAACTGCAGAAAGGGACAGGAAGAAAAAATTATTAAGCACTGTTTTTGTGTAATAGTGGAAACACAATACACACAAAAAAAAAAAAAAAAAAAAATCTTAATAAAGTTCCCATACCCAAATTTTGCATTTACAAAAAGCATAAGTGAAATTTGAAATAAAGCTAAAATTACTAGTGAAGACCCAATTTTATCATTAAAAAAAAAAAAAAAACACAAAAAAACAAACTAATAAAAAGAGTAACAAAATAGACCTCTAATGTATTAATGCGCATGCATGCATACACCAAAAGATTGCCAAGAATGGAAATGACATTGAAGATTTTCTCTGTAAGAAAAGTAAGATTTACAATTCAAAAGAAACTACTTTTGTAAAAATGAATCAGCTGAGAATTTCATGAAAATATATTTAAGAGATTCATGATAAATCTTCAGTTTGCAATTCCTGAGATACTTTTCCCATACATTTTCTGTTTTTCAGGCAAGGTGATGTTAGGGTTAAAGCTCATAGGACTCATGAAGCAATGTGTGTTTGTGTATGTGTATATAAGAGGCTTTGGTCTGCCCAATAGTTTTTTTTTTCTTCTTCTATGATATACATCATTTTGCATGGATTAAGTTTTACAGATCATTGACAGGATTAATCTACTTGCACATAAACTGAAGTGCCCCAAAATTAAAGAGAGCTTAACACCAAATGGAAATGACTACAGAATCATTACTGGGACCAGAAAGATGAAGCCCTATCTCCAAGGCTGTAAACGTTCTAGGTTTTTCTTGGGAAAGTAGTAAGGATATCCCAGGAATATGTAAATTCCAGACATATTAGCAATATGTGAAACTTCTAAGTGCTCACAGGTGATGCAAGAATAGGACTGACAAAAGTGGGTAGCCACACAAAGAGGAAGATAGCATAAAAATTACACTCCAATTGAACGTTGATACAACACACAAAACACCAGTAAATTCCCTCTATAGTACACATGACATTCTATAAGATTATCATTGTCACCCAATAAGGGTACCATGACCCCAGTTACTGTGCTTCACTGAGGAACCAGAAGTTACATTTTCCAACTCTCAGACAGCTGCAGAAGAGACACTGTATAGAACTAGTTTGTTTTGGGAGTTGGGGATGGTTCTGTAACAATATGGAAAGGGTTCTGTTGGTGTTCACAAAGACTAATAGTGAAAATAGTTTTTCTTGACATGTACGATATTCCCTACTGCACATCACATTACCTGATGGGGAATGTTTGTTCCAGTAAGATAATATATTGAGTTTGGTTAATACAAAACTGATTTTCAGAATATTTGGCTGATTTTTCAAGTACTTCATTGGTCTTTATGCATGCTAGGTTTAAATCGGATATGTTGCAAACCCTATAAAAAAAGCCAACCAAATTAGAGATAATCCTAGAATGTACCGGATAAAAATAGTCAAGCAATTACTCCAGTACTGCATAGAGTCCATGTCCGATTATGCAGATTCAGGAAATAAGCTTAGTTATGAAGTAGCTGTTTATATATTTCTTTTTTTGCAAATTCAGTTTTTGTTAATATTTAATTTCAATGTCTATTTACATTACACTGACTTTGAATTACATTAATATCAATTTCAAATTTACATTTAATTATAGCCCCCATATCAATCACTTGCTTCTGATTCTCCCCTTACTAATTTTATACTGAAAATAGATGACAACCATATACATTAGGAAGATAGATTAATAAAATTTATTTATGGATCTGAAATAAATCTTAAACTTTTAAATTGTTCTGATTTAATTAAAATTTTCAGATAATTTCCATGACTTGTATCTCTTGATTAAAAGCCACTTGAATGTTAAATTTTATTAATAAATTGCTTCAAAATCAAAAGATTTTAACTCTTTGGCTGTTATAGTTTTCGATATTTTTAATAATCATTGAAAGTGATTTCTATCCAGACTAAAATTATTTATAAAATGTGTGTCCAGAAACAGGTCTTCAACTTTCATTCATTAACAGAATTCAGTTCAATTTTAACTTTTAATTACATTAAAAATGAAAACTTTGGTCTATGTAGCCTCACTTCATTTTAATTACTGTCAGTTTGATTTTTCATAGAAATTAAAAGAGCAACGCCAAATTACATCGATTTTACATATATCTAAATTTAATAAAGCTGATTATTGCCTATTGGATTTTGTAAATATAATCAGTTATGGGTTTCACTGTAAAGAAACAATCTCCATTAATTTGGGCTTCTCTTAAGTTGTTTACCCACACACAAATTTGCTACTGCAATTAGACAGTATTTTCTTTTTTTTTTTTAAGCATTCATGTGTTTAGTCTATAAGTTTTGTATTTCATCTAAAACCTGTAAGAAAAGCACAAGCACACTGAATTCATCATTGTTGTAAGGTTTCTAATATTTGAAAACATACTATATATATATATGTACATGAGATGGAATGCAAATAAATGGTATTGTAACAATAAATTAAAATCTTTTTTAGATGATGCAGAGTCCGTTCAGATTTTTAAAGCTATTTTTGCTTCTGGTCAGAAAGATTTGACAGTCTTTCAATTAATCATTAAATAGTGAAATTGCAATATACAGAACACTAAATTAAATTTTTCACTAAAAGAACTGAAACTTAATTCCAAGTCTAAATTAAAAAAATAGAAAAAAGTATGCAATATTAATTAACAAAATACACATTATATTAACACATATTTTATTACTTTGATATTTTTCTAACAAAGAAATTATCTCACCATGTTTTTTTGGTAGATCCACTGTGAATTTATGTAAGACTTCACGAGTGTTCCCAGACAAGGTCCCAAACAATGCTCCATTACCATCCATCACAATGAAACCAAACTTATTGTCATCTGCCAAGAGGGCTGTTAGAGCCTAGAATAAAAAAGATAAAACAATTTCAATCGTAAACATTTAAAATTAGAAATTTAGTTTTGTCTTTTCTCATTGTTAGGAACACTATTTCATAGTCAAACTGATTTTTTTCTTAAATTTTTCAATATTTGCTTTTCTCATTCATAGAAATCACATCAAAATAATAATTATAGATTTAATAGGCTTTGCTTTAAATATTGATAAGAGAATCAACTTACTTCTGTGTGAAATTTGTTGTCACAGAGGTAGAGTGAAGTGTTAATAGGTCGGAACGGTTCAAAGTCAATGTTGACTTTCTTTTCTTTTCCTTCATCTGTGACAATGGTACCACAGTAGATGACTAAACCATTTGGAGGCACTGGGGGGAAAAAAACACAAAAAAAACATTGGCAACATATTGAGTAAAACATTTTATATTTTCAATATACAAGTACACAGTTTTTAAAATAAAATTTTGGTAATGTTATTCCAAGGTAGCAGAATATATTTCATTATCCTATTATAATTGTGTTTGTCCCTACCTTTGTTAATTTGTACAACCGTTACACCCTGCCAATACCCCATAAATGGTGGTCTATTTTGCTTAAATCATGCGGAAAGAGGGGAAAGTCCACCTGGTTTCAGTGAGAAAATGAATGAAAGAAAGAAGGGAAGATAGAAGTGAAGAGAATCAGATTAAGCTGAGAAGTGATAGTATTTTCTAGCCACCTCATGCTGCAGGATAAGACAAAGTCAGTTTGGAGAGCCCAAGCATGTGCACCTAGGCCAGGTCCAAAAATAGTCCAGCCTCCACAAACGTCAGTTCTGCTGGTATTAATACCACCCACTTTTAGTGCAATGCAGGAGGTATGTCACAGGTAACTGTTTCCCTGTGACTGGGCATCTTTCAATAATATTTTCAGTTGCACTGTCCACATAGACACAATTGAGAGATGAAATATAGCTTATCTGCCCAAGGGCAGATACACTTTGATCCCAGCCATAAGGCCAAGAAGCAAGGGCAATCACAATAAAAGCACCATTTTTTTTCAGACCCACAGTATCGAATGATTGAAACAGAGAGAAGTAATTGCCAAAAATCCAGTTACCATAAATAAAATAACATCATTTGCCGAGTTATTTTAAGATTATTATTAAGAGAAATGTTCATAAGACGAGGATTTGGCTAGAAATAAAGAAGGGAAGATAGAAATGTTTAATGTTGCCTGTCAATATCCCATAAATAATGGACTATACAGTTTTGATTGTGTAGAAAAACAAAAGATATATGAAAGAATGGAAGATAGACATGTTTAGTGGTTATTTTAGTGAAACGGAAAAAAAGTTAAATTTTAACTCTCCATTTGTATTCATTTCTTAAAATAATGACCAGCATTCATATTTATGGTTGTTATTGCAATATTTTTTTTACCATGACTTGATGGCAAATAAATAGATGTCTGCTGGTTTGCTGCCATTACATATTTTCTTAAATAATTGTGAGGAAGAAACAAATATATATAATAAAAAATATTATTTTGAAAAAAAAAAAAAAAAAAAAAAAAAAAAGCAGAAAAAAAAGAAAGAAAGGAGACATCCTTACTCTGTTATTTCAATAAATATGAATCTCTCAAAGCAGACAATTGCTGTTGTTATTAGTTATTTTTTATTTTAACGACCTTCACCTTTGAAAATTATATGGTAAATACTACAAAAGTTGGTATAACTTGTCACCTACTATTACTTGAATGGAAAGGCCTTTAGTGTGATATCAGTTTGAAATCCCATTTAAAAAAAAGTAAATTTTTTCCGACAATTGATCTAAGTAATATTGTATAATGTGAATAATGATAATTATTACAATATAACTTATATTGCAAATACAGATGAAAATGTGTAATGATAAAATTGTTAATGTTACTCTGCACACCATTTTGCATCAGGAACTGCTTTTAAAAAGAAAGCTAACTAGTTTGAGTGGTCTAGTAGAATAATTTAACTGATACCAGTTTAACATTTTATATACACAGAAATACCTAAGTCATGTAGGCATTATTCACATTTCTTATGTCATAATTAGACATGAAAATAATGCTTTGCTATTTTAGAAACAGCAACAAATGACAACATTTTTCTAAAATGATTCAGCTTATTCTTCCAAAAGAGAATATTTCTAGACCTAAAAGTGAAGTTATATCTGATGAAAAGCTTATATTTAACAATTAAGGTGCTGCTTTCCCCAATAAAAAAAATATTGTTGTGAGAAACTTTTATGAAATAGTTTAATTCATTTTATTAGTTTTTGATATCATTATAAAGATACATAGTTTTCATGTAGTAATTAAAATGCTAATTTCTGCAACATTTCAATTTTCACTAGGTGCTATACAAATAATTTAAATTTTAGGCCAAATAAAAATTCACAAATACTATCTTTTGCCATATTATGTGTATGATGGCTTTAGTTTTAGGTGCATCTGGGCTCATGAACTTGTATTGTACAGGTTTGTTTTGTTAAGCAATTTTTTTCAGAGGTTGCATTGTATGCAGAGCCTAAAAAATTTAAATAAAATAAAAAAAATTGAAAAGTAATATTTGGTGGAACAAGACAATTCATACAATGGAATACACAATAACTTGAAAATTCATTTTTAATAAAATACTCAAATTACAAGATTTTCTGTAATTTTTTAGTAAAAATTAGTGACTTGGAAAGAAATTGGCAAGCAGAGTTTGTTACATTCCTTTCCATACAAATACTGTTTGGAAAGGCATGAATCCATCTCTTCTCACTCCAGCTGTGAGGGTTTAAATAACTAAGCTGACTCTTGCCTTGAGGTGGCACAAACAGAGATGGAAAGCTGAATTCAAAGTCTTCCCAGAAAGGAACAGTCTCTGTCAGGCACCCTATAGACACCACTACTGCAATAGCTACAATGCCATATGATAGCCCCCGACAACCCTTATGGGTTATAGGACTTGTGGCAAGTCATTTTAGTAAATGTTGGAAGAACTAATGAAACTAAAATGTAAAGATATATATTTCCAAACAAAACCACATGAACCAATAACTAAATTGCTAAATATATTTTGAATGATGCTAATACTTTTACAGGTTTCATGATAAGAAAACTTATCTTATGCACTACTACATTTAGAACTTTTAGTTGTGGTTATTTACTTTTTCTCAGTCTTGATACCAATAGATTTGCATTGTTCATTTAGTATATTACTATTCATATGAGTTAACAAATTAGTATTTCCTTTTTGAAGATGATTGTTAACCTGGATTAAAAGGAGGAAGAAAGCAAATAAAATGATCTTGATTAAAATCTGCATGAAACTATTAACAGGAACAAGTGGTACCTTTGTTGTATAGTTTTAATCTCTGTTGTACAGATGTAATGGCACCAAGCACAGACAACCGGTTCACACGACTTTTTATGTTAGAGGCTGTACCAAACTCATCTGCTAACATCTTTGCAACTCGCGAGATTTGATCCTTAGGCGGAATAATTAGGGAGATCATGCTTGTACCATTTCTGAAAAATAAATATAAGTAATATTAAGAAGAGCTAGTAGAACCCAAACTAAATCTGGTTTCAAATATGTTCCAGTTGTAAAATAAAACTTGCAGAAAACAAATTTTCAAAATGATACTAGAGAAAAAACAAAATTTAAAATTATTTTATATTAAGGTTATTTCAAGTTAAAACCTACCCAACAAAACAAAGATAACTAACATTTTAATACCTTAACTTTTACACAAGGCTATAGAAACTGGTAAGAATTTTTTTCTTGTTTTTAATATTTTAAAAATAGCTTTAAAAAAATAAATGTACTTTATGATTAAATTCATTCTAAATCTAATAACCGAATTTTCATCTTATTTGCTAGGATGGTGTGAGACTAAATTTTGAAGCGCTGAATAAATACAGTTATACTTTAAACAATTCATTGCAAATACCACCAATCAAACACTGACAAAATTTAAGAGAAAAATATAATCTACGAATGAAAAATAACAAGTTCACTATTTTTTCTCTTCCTAAGTAATAAATTCCTACAATAAATTTGCAAAATTAACATATTGACCTTTTGATAAATTCTAAAGGCTGGAGATTTAAAAAAAAAATGTACATCAATATAAATTAGAATATATATATAAAAGAGAAGATGCTGAAAAGTTCTTGACACAACCAACTTTCCCCAAAATCAGTATTTCAATAATCAAATGCATTAAGCTGAGAATTTTTCAGCAGCATCCCCATACACAAGAGTTAGAAAATTATTTAATCTGGAAACAAACTTTATTAAATTTTTAATCAGGTTACATTTTAGATACATTGAATTCAAAAGACTAACAAACAAACAAAAAAATTCTAATTTTTTTTCTTTTTCTAAGTGTACTGTCTAGATGTTATTTTTTTTGATAAGAGATCAATTAAAATTGTATCAATAAAATAATTAAAATATAGACATTGACACACACACAAAATTTATTTCTTAAATCGCAAATAAGATAAATCCTAAAGTCAAATCTTTTTTGATTAGAAAGAATGTATTATAAACCAAGCACAAAAGCAGCTTAATCACATGAATAGTAGTATTTTAAACTGTTTGTCATGAAAACTGCATTGTAATAGAATAAATCACAGGATTATCAAATCTGCTGTTTACGTATAACATGTTAAATATTTCAGGCATAGCTGACATTCAGCAATCATTTCTTTAAACATAACTCAATTGAAAAATTAAAAAAAAAAAAATAAAGCTATGCACTAAGTATAAGTGCATAGTAAACAATCACATTGGTTTCTGGGCTATTTATCTACATGAGTCTTGTCCTATGGTTTAATAAGTGGCTACTAGTTAAGTTCTTGGCACTCACTGTACATTCAACAATACCTACTGGAATAAAATAGGTATACCCAGTGCTTCTGTAAAATTCTATTCATCATATCAAGAAATGTATACATGGGATAAATGTATTACAGGTGACAAATATAAATGTATACATGGGATAAATGTATTACAGGTGACAAATATAAATGTATACATGGGATAAATGTATTACAGGTGACAAATACTACACAAATTTATCAGAGTTCATTCTACTTCAAAATTATTAAAAATAAAATGACAATTTATGAAATTAAAAATGCAAAAGTGAAAAGTAGATAAATAACATTTGGATATTACAAATCCCTTAAAAAAATATTTTATATAAAAGCAAACATTTTTTTTAATTGATACAATTGCTTAGTTATATTTAAAAACATAGAACTGAATATAATTTTCAAGACACTAAATGAACTAATTACCATATTCAATCAAAAATTCCATAAAATGTTTTACTCATGTACCCTTAAACAATAACCAAAAACAAACATAACCCTTACTATAACGAACAAAATTGCAGTTTATATAAAACATGAAAAAATTTAAATATATGATAAAATATTAAAGTATGGGTCATAATATAAAGTCACATTTGCAAGCAAGTATATATATATATATATATATAAAAAACTGGCAGCTCTCTGCCATCAATGTTTGTCAGGCTCATTACAAAATATATTATAACTTAGATGCTAAAATGATTCCTTAACTCTAAAATTCATAATTTAAAAAAAATCTCTAGCCAGATTTTTTGGGAAAAATAATGTGTATCTATCTTGAGTGTGTGTATGCATTATAGTGTTCATGTATCTCTGTCTGTGAATTTTTAGTTAATTTATTTTATGTTTATGATCAGTACTGCTGACTGATATATTTTCCCAACACTACCCCAGCCACACTCCTCTCCCCAACCCTCCAGTCGACAAGCTAAGGTTTCCACTTTCTTTGATTTTTGCTGAATTTAAGTCAGGCTAAATTTGCAGTTTCTCAAAAGATACATTCCACTAAAAAAACCTTATACTATATGGAATAAATTATTTAAAATGAACATTTGAAAACAATAAGTTGAAATAAAAAAATATGTTCTTTGAAAAACAGGGCATCCAAGTGATTAGAGATTTTTAAAAGATTTATAAAATTAAAGCAAGAAATACACTGCCTATTAAGTATGTCTCCAGCTCAGATAGGGCTCAGATACATGTAGCCCAACTAGCCACATTATTTATTTATTTATTTTTTTACTTACTTCTTTATTATGAACAATATCAATAAAATTTATTTTAACTTTTTTTTTTTTCAATTTTTAAACATGCAAATGTTTTTTGAAACTTTAATAGTCAAGTTTTATTTCAGTTTAAGAATGAAATCTCAAGATTGTATTTTTTTTTTAAATTACATAACATTTGAGAATAGTTTAAAATAAGAACCATGAAACCTGCTATAAGATGTGAGAATTTAAGCTTTCAAACAAACAAGAAATGAATGAGTGAAACTATAACACCTAACCAAGTATTAGATGACCAACTGTTTGATAATAGCATAACCTGAAGTCTACAATTAGACAAAGTACTGAAAAACACAAGGCTAATGATAAAGTAAATTGTGTATACTCTATTTTACATAACAATGTATAAAAACAAAATGTCTTCAATGAACAAGAATCGAAATAGAGAAAAACAAAAGATCAATTTAAAAAGAAACACTTAATATCCAAGCAAAGTTCATTTTCATAAATATGAACAAATCCAACCAGTTAATGAGATTAAACTATTATCTTAACTTTATTCAACTCAGATAATTTTTGATAAATAATAAGTCCAAGCTAAAAGGTAGTCTACAAATTCCAGTATCAAGAGGAAATAATAGTGAACCAAAGCAAGAATTTAATAAGCTAATTCGGTCAACATGAAAAATTAAATATATTGATTCTAACTGAACTTAAAATCAATCTTAACAGAGATTGATGTTCTTGTTTTTACACAAGAAATTCAAGCTAATGAATTCTAGTTTTAAGAACATATAAGATGAAAGTTTACATTATAATAATTTTGTAATTTACAATTATTGAATATGCCGAGGAATACAGTAAATCATGTGTGCTAATTCACTGTTTATTGCATTCATGTAAATAACATCTTCAGCCAAACACAGTTGCTCTAGATAGAGATATATCCATACAGGCAAGTGTACAAATATGTAAATTAACAAGATTAAAACCAGATTATTTTCAGAATGACAACTTAGTTTATGTAATAAAACCCCATATGTATCTAAGCTTAATAACAGCCTATTTTGTCACAAGCTTTAGTGATATATAAGTAGGCACCAATCAAATGTGTAAGTCAATTTCAGATCTTTTAGAAACTATTTATAAATTATTGGGAGAAGAAAAATAAATATCATCAGTGATCTAATTAGATGGAAGACAGTTGATGTGAAAAATGCCATACTAATACAGTACGATTACATGAAACTAGTAAACATGTGCAAAAAGATGAACCTGTAAGAAAAATATTAAACCCTGTGTAAAGCCAAGCTTCAATAGCTATACTTGGTGTTATTTACAAATATTATCCTAGTACCTAAAAAAAAAAAAAAAATCAACACATTAGCATTAGTGGTGTCTGTGATGAGTGTTCATATAATAAAAACACAGTTGGAACTTAATATTACATGTACCAACAAACAAATTGTCATTTTATTCACATTACTCATGTAATTAATGGCAAAAAGAGTTTCTCTTGTAAAAACTCATTTTATTTTCCCTTCACTTAAGACATAAGAGGCTGGTTTTGTCAGCAGCATCTTTACATTTATTTAGGAACAGAGATATGGTTACAAACAATGTTAAAACCATTCAATACAACTTAATGAAAAAGCATAAATATCTTAAGGATTTGTAAATCAGATGCATTTCTGAATACTTTTATGCGCAATAAACTTTGATATATGTCATGTAGGGGAATTCCATAGTATGTAGGGGAATTCCTTGTCATGTACTTGGAAAGGTTGATCAAAAAGTTTTAAAGATTGTTTACATCACCTTTTCAATTGAACTAACATGCTGCAGAAAGAATTCACTTTTTCCCTAATTTCATTGAATCTTGATTTTTTTTTTTTTCAATGTAAAATGAAATACTTTCAAAAAAAAAAAAAAAAAAAAAAACCTAAAAATAATATGGGTTCACACACGCACACACACAAACCAAACATGAAAGTAATAAAGAAAAACAAATACTTGCAATAACTATTAAAGGGAAAAAATATACATTTGCAATTCATTTTTTTTTTTTTATTATCTATTTTTAAAAAGAGAACTTTCAACAGCTTTTAACACAGAGAAAAGAAAAACTGCACAATTATTTTTATAATTTGTTGAAAGTACTGAAAGTTGATTCACCAATGTATGGTAAGGATGGGTGATGATGAATGATGTGGTCAATAGTTAATTTCTATACACAAGCTCAAACATGAATGAACAAAGAGAAATCTTAAAAGCAAAATGTGGCAATATGTTCTTGTAAGAGACCATGCAACATTAGAGAAAAGGAGAAACCAGCTAACAGGCAACCTTATATGAAAATGTGTTACATTGGGGGAATATACTAAAAGAAATCAGTTTAGACGATGGAGGGGGAGTAGGTAGAAGGAAATTGAATTGATCAGCTGAATTAAGCCAAAAGATCAAGAGTAATAAAACATCTGCTAAATGGAATCAATTTGTGAACTGGAAGAAATAAATCTATTGCACAAAATGAAATATTACTACTTTATAAAAGAATAATTCAGATGTACATAAAAAATAGAAATATGTTCAGCAATGTATTATTAAAATAAACTGATATTGGGCAACAGTAGAAATGAAATGTGCAAGATAGATTTTTAAAAGGAAAAGAAAATAATCAATAGAAAATAGAATAATGACCTCTCTTACACACACTCGCACATATATATATATATATATATATATATATATAAAGAGGATGTATATCGTTGAAGGAGTGCTGAAAAGTTCTCGGCTAGTTAAACATCAGGATGTATTTTGGAAACCCTTCTTGGTCGAGAACTTTTATCACCTCGTTGATTATTATATAACATTTTTTCAAGATAGAATTTTCCAGTTTTCCTACAATTACAAAAAAATAGCGAATTAATCACATCAAAAGAATCTGAATTCGCTATTTTTTAGAGACCAAGACAAATTTCAAGGTTTACGTTTACGAAGACCCTTTTAAAAATTCCCAAGTGATATCTGTGATTTTAGAGTTAGAGAAAAAATTTAATTTAAAGTTAATCTTTTTTGTAAATATACAATTTTAATTAGTTTGACTTTAAAAACACTTTAGTTTTTTGTAATTTATTAAAGGAAAAGATTTCAAAGATTCAACAGGCTTCTGCAGTTGGTGCCAGAATAGGAAAAGTTAAGGGGGAAAAAATAATTGTTCAATCATACATGCATCCAGAATTTTTTAAGTCTAAAAATCTAAAATATTTTATCAGCAGCTACTGTGAAAATAGCAGGAATCAAAATTTAACCATAATGAATTATCGATATTTTATAGATACAGAACACTGCCTTTTAAAAAGGCACCACTTAGAATATAAAAAAAGGAAAAATAAACGAGGTTTTTTAATACGTAAAATTGGAATTTAATCTACCTACATAGTATGATAATCTGCTACTGCGAAAGCAGAGTGTAGTATACCTAGGTACAACGAACTAAGTTCTTTATTCCTCTCTCTCCAATGTATCTTCAATTGTGCGTATTAGGAATGGTACCAAAAGACTTGATTATAGGGAAGAAAATTAATTCACAGCAACATATCACATTAAAATAGAGATGTCTCCCCCAGAACAAAGTCATAATCAGATCCCATCATAGCAAATATACCCAGACACACAAAAGAGAAAAAAATCTTACTACATTTTATGAGTATACACCTTTAATTCTGTCTTGGGAGATTCATAGGCCACGTTTTCACAACTAGATAACAGAAATGGAAAGAAGAATAAAAAATAGCCGGCAGTGAGGTGGTGGATAAACTGTAGCGTTAAAAATTAAGAAACGACTCCAACTGGTAAGTAAAACAATTTTAAAGTACAGCCAAATATAAAATTCAATTTTATATACTAACTAATCAATTAAAAAGTAATAGTTTTTTTGTTTTTTTTTAAAGACAAGCATATGTAAACGACAATATCATGCACCAAAATGCATTTTGGCCTACACATGATAATAATACTCAATATTGATTAAAGCTTTATATACATATATACAAGAAGACGAATAGGATATCACATGCAGAGATGTGAATATTTCATACACGCACATTATTAACGATGCAATACTTGCAATTATGTGGATACACATGTAGGAGATTAGATAAATATACACAACTAACGAATCTAGGGAATGGGTTTTTAGTGATTTTTTCCTACTTGGAATTAGTCGGCAAGTCATATTCGTGGGTAGGTAAAAAGAAATATGGACTTCAGTTAAAATGTCCTACACGCTCCAAGTTGAATGTGGATTATCATAAGGCCTATGAGGAGATTCGCACACGTTATAAGTAAAACCTCTACATTTTAATTGAGAAGTCTTTATGTATGTATACTTTATTAAATTTGATCAGCACACGAAGTGTAAAGCGGTTCAGCTATTAAATGGATTATAAAGGGAGAAAAAAAGAGGCTTGGTTAAGGTTTAGAAAAAAAAGGACTATTCACCAGATGAAATAAAGTCTTTGCAGAAAAAAAGTGATTTAAATGTCTACTACAGATAAAAAAAGAAATAGACGATATTCTAAATACCTACGTAAGAAGAAAACGGAAGAAATATAAACCCCAAAGTGAGAACCACTCAAAAATTTTAAATTTTAAGTTGGACAATTATTTTTTTTTTTTTCAAAGAGTAAAGACGAGAAACTCAGTGACCATCTGGAGAATAGGAAAGCAGAAAGAAACGAAGAAACAACGAAATACATGTACAGATATGGTCTAGAGGCAGGTTTGAAGATACATATATACAAATATAAAGCTAGAGATGGACAAAAATACAAGAAACAGAGACACCAAGTTGAAAACTGGTGATAGCCATGTGGCAAGGCAGACAAGACAAGAGATGAGAAAACAACTTTAAACCGTTCTCACACATACACTTATTATCGGAGGACACCCTTCTATAACAGAAGAGTTATGAGCCCATTATTATAGACAAATGTGAAGAATAGACTATGATGTTTACCCCCTAGCCGCCTCCAGACTTTTGATGAGTTTCTTTATCTTCCAGATCTCTACATTGCGATCGGCGTTCGTCTCACCGTCCACACCGTTGGAAGCCATCTTGAAAAGGCTCGGACCTGTTCCGTGACTGTAGCGTATCTGTGGTAGTTGGAGGGGCGAGAGGAAGAGGAGAAGTAAGAGATGGCTATTGTGAAGGAATGGGAGGAGAGTCACATAAGTAAACAGAGAGAGTAGGGAGAGATTGGAGGAGTTAAAGAGAGTAACAACAGATATGAAAGGGAAGTAGCATTAGACTGATGGATATAGAGAGGAATACGTGAAAAAAAAAATAGGCTACTGAGAAAAATCGGAGGAGGAGATTCAAATAAACAGAAAGGAGTTTATCACTGAGTAGCGGAGGAGGAAAGTCAGATTAATTAGCACAGAGGGAGAAGGCATCAGAGCAGCGAGTGAAAGTTGGAGGAGTTTTGATGTCAAAAGCCCAACAGTCAGAGTAGGCGTCAAAGAGAGAGTAGGAGGAGAGTTACTGCAGCAATCGTAGGAGTTAACTAAGAAAATATACATAGTTGAAGGAAAAGAGGAGTAGTGTGAGGTAATAATTCATTTCGAGTAGGAGAATGCGAAACAGTAAATCAAAAAGAATATTGTTAAAAAGGTTAAAAGATCAAAATCGGACCTATTGTAAGTGGGGTAGAACAATATCAAGTCAGAAAACACATATAAGGATTAAACGATACGAATCTTAGAATGGGAGAATCGAAAACGCAGTAGCATTTATTTAACAATTAGGCAAAGAAAACTGTACTTGTACTACGTTAAAAAAATCATTTAAACTAACTTCATTAAATAACTCAAAAACTCTTTTTTTTCTTCTCTCGCTTTATGAGGAAATTAAATTAATTTTTATTATAAGAAAGCAAGTTATTAATAATCTTAAATTATAACAAACAGTGCCACCCAACTTAACCTGTTAGGCGGGTGTACGCTCCCGCCAAATTACACCAAAGACAGCAATGATCCTTGAAATAATATCTTTATTGACAAAAAAATAACAATTGTTGTAAAGAGTCTATGAAAACATTTTCTTTGCAATAATTAACGAAAAAAAAACAGCTCCATGCTGTCCACGTCGTCTTATTTAACAAACGTCATTTCAAGTCGTGTGGTAAGTCTTCACAAGTTTTGATGACGTCACCGGACAGCACAAGTAGTGAAAAAGTTACACCACTTTTGATGACATCATTCACATCAATCATGACGTCATAAACTGGTTTACACTACTGATGACATAGCTGGACTTCCGGTACTAATTTTTTTTCTTTCTCATTCATTCGTTTTGCAAGTTCCTTCTATTTCAGTGCTATCTTTTTGAGTCATAATTCTTAATAGTATATAGCATTTCTTTTTCACTCCTTCATTTCTTTTGCTTCATATAAGAGAAGTACAAGTGGTCGAAAAAATTTTTTAAATTCGTTTGTCTTTAATTCATTATTATTATTATTTTTCCTTCCTGTCAACACCCAACTCTTTTCATCTGTAAAAAAATAACGCTAGGAAGTAAAAAATGGAATTTAGCTATTTTATTTTTATTGTGCTTTAAATTTGGTAGCTGTATATATATATATTTTAAATTGCTGATACTTTTTGTAAAGTTCTATAGTAAAAAAAAAATAAAGATTACTGAACCCATTTTTCAAGAAAGATAATTAAGATGTGGTTATTAATATTATTACTTCATGTTTCCAAGAGTAGAACTTAGTTTTTCTTGGTTCAAAGTTGATTGAATTCTTACAATTTTTTTTCTCTTCGTTTTTTAGTTATTATTACATAGAACTTCCTAATGCATTCAAATATCCAAATTCTCTTCTCAAAAACATTTACACCAAAAGATTATTGCAAAAGAAAATAAAGGTGGTGTTTATATCCTGTTGATCATTGGAGATTTTTTTTCCAAATGCAAAAAAAAAAAAAATAATCTATTAACATTTCTTTAAACGCACAATAAAAATCGAACTTTTACTGTGTGTGAAATTGAAACAGAAAAAGCATTTATTTATAATAATTTTTATGTGAAAAGGAAGATAGTGTAGGGGGGGGTGATCAAAATATTATTTTCAGTATTTAAAGAAATTAAACTAGGTTAAGAAAAATGTTCATAAGAAGGTGGGGACCTACAGTAATAGCAGGAGTTATAAAAGTCCTTAGTTGCAAGAGTAAAGTGTCAGTTAAGTTCACAAGTTTGTTTAATGGAAAGAGTTGCAGAATGATTGTCATTTGTGGAAAACATTCAGAAGTAGTTACTGCTTTCAAAACAGTATCCTATACAGAACCGTCATTTAGCCTGATGTGCTCTTAACCAATTGAGCCACAGAGAATCGTTCGATTAGCAAGGTTGAATTTACTGCTTTTAAACTTTAATCTTGCTAATCGAACGATTCTCTGTGGCTCAATCGGTTAAGAGCACGTCAGGCTAAATGACGGTTCCGTATAGGATACAGGTTTGAATCCTGTCGGAGAACGAATATTTTCTATGGAAATTTTTTTGTACATTCAGGCCGGTAAATGTTGTTTAATACTGTTTATTATAAACAGAGCATTTACTTAAATATCTGTATCTATAAAAAGAATGTATAAACATAAAAATGTCTTAAAAATAATTGTTGGACTTTGTCCATTTCATAATGTATGAAATACACATATATATATTTTAACAACGTAAAAAATTTGACTTGCAGTTGTAAAAAAAAATTGCAAGAGAGTGACATGTTTACACAAAAACAATACCCTGCCCAATGGCAAAAGCTGCTAGTGACACCAGGGGTGGCAGTACTACCTCAGCCACCGAAACTGTGTTACCTCCCCTGGTTGGTCGCTGATGAAGGCAGAGTATTGTCTGTGTTTTCACATGTTGTATCTAGAAAAAATATATATATATATATATATACTCTATCCAACAAATGCAATCTTTCTGATCAGAATGGTACCAGAGTGAAAAGTATAAATGCTGAAGGAAATATATGTATGTTTCACAGACTATGCAATTCAAAAGAATTTGATAGGTTATAACACAATGATTTATTTGAACTACTAGGAAAACTTGGTTTATTTGGGAAAGATATTACAATAATCTAGAATGTTTACCGGGAACAACTGCCTGCATGCAGATGGAAAATGAATTGAGCAAGTACACAAAAATAGAAAGAAGTGTAAGACAAGGATGTATCTTCTCTCCAGATATATTTAACCTATGCAGTATGCTGAACCTAGGAGAAGTGGGTGTTCTACAAGGATTTATTATTGGTCAAAAATATCTTAACATAAGATATGCAGATGATACCACTTTAATGGCAGATACAGAAAGAAAACTGCAGGAGCTCATAGACAAGACACTACAACCCTCCACCCTCATACACACAGACACCAAAACAAAATAACCATGTGTTGTAAGAAGACAATGTATGGACATTAGATGTGAGCTTAAAATTGGAGACAACAGAATCAAACAAGCACAGAAATTTATCTATCTGAGAAGATGTAGGAATTTTTCCTGGTTGCGTGTGCATGTGTGTGCATGCTTGGTAGTAAGAGTGGAAAAAAAAAGGCTTGAAATAACTGTTTAACAGCTTTTATTTGTGGTTGAAAGAGAGGGTGAAATAGTGGTATTTTGTGGGAAAAAGAGTTGGGTTTCCCAGTTAAATTTCTTGAGCAGATGTTTTGTGGAGAGAGTTTTCTCCGACTGTTCCCATGAAAAGAACAAAAAATCTGAGTGTGAAATTGCAAGGTCTGGTATGCGTTTTATGCAGCAAGGGTTGTGTGTAGTTTTTCCTTTGGGAAGGTGTCTTAAAGAGACATTTCTCCACCTGTTCTTATGAGGAACAGAAAATCTAAGTCAAGCTACCAGGACAGACCTTGTGTCTTCTGCAGCAAGGGTTGAGTAGCCCTTCAAGCTAGGCCTTGAAGGTTGCAGCCACTGAAAAGGAAAGAGCTGGCCTTAAAGGTAGGGGCCACTGAAAAGGAAGGGTGGAAAAGAGGCCAAATAGGGCTTGGTCAGGGCTTTTATGATTTCTGGGACTTCCGGTTGTACCATACTGATTACTTCCGTTGCTGCTACTGCTGAATCAAGTAAAGTACGGAAGCTCCCACGTGCCACAATAGCCAAAAGTGAGATAGTTATTATAGTTATAATAGAAAACATAAAATGTGGCACAAAATCCAAAGGTACATTGGAATAACAAAAGGTGCGTTCCAAAACCTAAGCAAAGTATTAAGAAAAAGGAAAAATTCATTAGAAAGAAAGAAAAGACTGCTATGTAATATCAATCATCCTGTATAGCAGTGAATGCTGAACAATTTTCTCACATATGAACAGGAGACTTGAGGCAATAGAGGTGTGATTCCACAGAAGGATACTGAGAATGTCATGCAAGCAAAGAGGAAGTTTTAAGGAAAATGGAAACAAGAAGGACATATTTAAAAGTGACAGTAGACATTTCTGATACACATACTAAAGAAAGAGGGCTTGGAGAATTTGACACTCACAGGACATATTACAGGCCAGATAGGTAGAGGAAGAGTAAGTAACCTATCTTCCAAGTTTGTGTAAATAAATGGTAGAACAGAGACTATGAGAGATGGTGAGGTGGACAAAAATTGCTTAGAGCTACCAGGAAGTTGATTGCACATGTCCTGATGGAACATGGCACATAGAAAAAGATTAAACAGATAAATATCAATATCTTCTGTTCTTAATTATACATGCATATGAATGCATTATTTATGGATGTATTTAGGATAAACCATGACAAAGTTAAATACTTTCTTCAAATCAATTAAAAAATATGAATAATTATTTAAAAAGACTTTCATCTAATTTTAATAAATAAAAACACTAATAACAAATGTAGGTTAAGAAAATATTTTTGAAAATAAGTTGTTATATTTAATTAATAGGAAGTAAGATAAATTAGAGTAGCATAAAATAATTGTAGAATGAATTAAATGTGTACCTTGCAGACACTGCAACTGTAATAGCCTTGTAATTTTGTGACAAGCAATAATTCAATATTGATTTTTATTATTTTAATTAAACAAATATTTAGATGCTTAAGGTATTTGTTTAACTGGAGCATTTTGTTGCAAAACTCAAAGATTTTAATAGTATAGTTCAAGTCATCAAAATATTTCATGATAGCTCGGTTGTTGATATTCTGTATGAGATAAGATCAGTAATTGAATTCTTAATACCCTTGGACTTATGTTGTTCCTAATTTTCATCAATAACCTTCCAGATGTCATCAATTCTCAACTCAGTTGTTGGTTGGTTGATTGATTGATTTTGTTTAGTGGCATATCAACCTCTATAGGTTATTTAATGCCAGAATCTAAATATTTTGTACACAATTTTATGGTTTCCACCAAATAGATTTTGAATGCAATTTCATGCCTTCGATTACAGATAAAATGTATTGTTGGTCATTTTGTTATAAAAATATATTTTTATACTTTTATAGTGCTTGATTTGTTTTTGTTTTTATTTGGGGGGTTCAATATTTTCCCATAACTGGGACCCTAACAGGTGCTACTACCCCAGGTGAGAGTGGACCTGGGGACAACAGCAATTAAGAGGTGGTTCCATGCTCCTCAAAACCTCCAATCTCCTGATCAGAGGACTTGATGCCAAATGTACCTTATCATCATATCCATATGCTAATGAAATAATTTTTTACTCTTGTCTTAATAGTAAGTCCGATTGGTTCAATAAGGTTAAATTGGCAGCTGATCTAAAAAATGACCTACAATCTGTTTTTAACTGGGACAAGGAATGGCTTGTTAATTTTAATACCTCTAAATCAATGCTACTCATTTAATCATCTGAGAAAACCCTTTTTGCCTTCCATGGCTGCTGCTAACCTCCAGGAGTGTGACTCATTATGTCTTCTCAGGCTAACATTTTCCGCTAACATGAAGTGGAAAAATTATATTGAATTAATTGCTAGGTTTGCTGCTAGGAAAGTCTGTTCTCTATGTTGTATTAGACAGTTTTTCTCATGAGAATCTATCTTAGACATTTATACATCTATCATTCAGCCATGCATTGAATATTGCTGCCATATTTGGTCTGATGCTTCTGCTATATATTTAGAGGTTCTTGATAAAATACAAGGATCTGCAATGTTATTGGTCTTGGCATGGCATCTCAGCTTTAGTCACTTTCCCAATGCCATAACATGGCTTCCCTCTGCCTTTTCTATAAATACTTTCATTGTAATTGTTCTGACAAACTTTTCTCTATGGTACCTAGACTTTATAAATTTAAACGCAGTATTAGGTCTCATCATTCTACACTTGAAATGGCTAAATGTAACTGTAAATTCTATGCTAACAATTTCTTGTCTCACATTTCTCACTTTTGGAACTCTCTTCTAGCTTTTTTCTTTCCAGTCAACTTTGATCTTCAAAAATTTAAATGTAATGTCAATCATTATCTTCTGTTCTATTAATTCCTGTTCTTTTATTATTCTCTCTCCTTAATAATTTTTTTTCTCCTATTCTCTCATAATCAGTAACTTCTTGTGTCTTAGAGGCTTTATGGCTTGCTTAGGGAGAAATGATAAAAAAAGAAAAAGTATAATTCAGAAATTGTCTCTAACATTTTATAATACTTGATTTTTGACTCTGTATTTAAAATGTGAACTCATTTTTCACAATACTTGTTGTTCCTAAGAGCTTGTAAAGACCAGGATCTTAAAGGTTTTAAAGGCAATTTTAAAAAGATCAGTTTATTTTTTTTATAGTGGCTTTATAATTTACCTTGCATTTCGATTTATATTTTCATAGTAAATATTAAAGAAGTTTAATTCAAGTTCATTTGTAATTTATTTTAGGATAAGAGACACATCTTCAAAGAAGAAAGACATATTTACTAATTTTTTTGATTAAGGAAAGAATTGAATATTAAAATGAGAAAGTTTTAATTTAAGTTTCTGGTTCAGGATTAGAGTATTTTGCAATGTGAGCAAATAAGGATTTTTTTTCTTGAAGAAATATTTTTTGCTTTGTTGAAAATTCAAGTATTGATTTGATTGAAAAAATTTTAAAGGCTTATTTGGTCAATTTATTTACTTGCATCTAACTACTGAAACGAATGCCATTATTTTGGGGATTGTCACTCAATAGACATGAGACAGTAGATTAAAAACCTAAAATAGTTTTTGCTTAAACCTATGCAGAAAAAATCTCAAGCTGTTATCATTTACTATTCCAAGTCATAACCTTCAATCAGTAGTGTACAGAAGGGTTAGGGGCAGTGGGTGTGACAACCCTGGGCATTCATATCTGGAGAACATTCAGTCAAAGAATGAAATAAAAATTTAGTTTATATTTAATTTGAATAAAGTGTTTATTTCATGTTTCATATGTTTTTACATATTCAAAATATCTTCCTTTCCCACATTTCTCAGTATTACTCCCCCCGCCACCCTAGTTGAGTTTTAGGGGGACATACAATCAAGGAGTTGACCCCAGGCATCACCAAATATCACCAAACCTCTGCATGTCACTGCCTTCAATGGTTTTTTTAATATGAAAAAAAGATACTTTTCTCACCATTTCAATAAAATGTTATTTAAAAAAATAATGTAGTGATGGTGTGTGGATCTCATAACTATTATTGGTGTGGAAAGGGGAATTGGCAATCTGGTTTCAAATCCCAGCTTACTCTGTTTTGTTCATATTATCACTAATAATCTTGGAAAAGGCATGAATCCATCTTTTCACTCTTCAGTTATGGGTTAAATAGCAGGGTAGACTGGGTTGAAAGCCAGTTTAAAAGAAAAATTCTAAATTTGAAACTGTGGATAAGACAACAGGAAACTGCTTCACTATCTTTCCTAAAGATGTCATGACAATTCAAAAATAATAAAGAAAAGGAATTCATTGAGAGCAATTTACAGATCATAAAGAAAAGGAATCTGTGGAGAGACATGATTGGTTCCTTGTATTGCTCCAGTAAGTACCTGACTTCTCCCAATATTGTCTATCTTTACAAGAGACAGATCTGGCCAAAAATGGAGTGATGCTACCATATATAAGCAGGAGCTGCCCAGTCTTCACTTTCCAGTCTCAATAGAGTTTAAAAACATCTCCATTTCCTTGTGGGTGACAAATTATTTTCCATCCTACAAACCCTTTCTCACAAGCAAAATGTTGCCAGCCACTCACTGCTCTATTGCTATTTCCATGGAACGTATTTGGATGAACAGCATTCCTCAGTTCTTACCTTCACAGCTAACATCTGCCATGCCACACACTGAATCACTCTTATTCCCTTTATATTTCAATGGTGAGATATAAATGCTACTTAAGCAGCTTCTTCCTACAAACCACTGCTCTGTTGCTATTTCCATGGAACATATTTGGATGAACAGCATTCCTTAGTTCCACCAGTTCTTGGCTTCACAGCTAACTGATGTGGGCCCAAAGTTGGGACCACGGAAGGAATACACGGAACACAAATTAGAGGTAAGAAAGATATATTAAACAAAAAGGTTACAAAGATAGTGTAAGTGTAAGCGAAGCTTACTATGTGCTAGTGTACAATATTGGTAGTTGTACGCGATTGATACTACGGTATTAGAATACTCTCTCTCTCTCTCTCTCTCTCTTTCCTCCTATTCTTCTAGAGTATTATATCGCATACTTTATATAGTCCTGGAAGAGTCCATGTTGTAGGTATGTTACGGTCTCACAACACTAACATCTGCCATGCCACACAGTGAATCACTTTTATTCCCTTTATATTTCAATGATGAGATATATAAGTGCTACTCAAGCAGCTTCTTCCTACAAACCACTGCTCTGTTGAACTGACTCCCAAGAGGATGTTTCTCCAATCATTGCAATCTTAACCTATTCAAGTTTAGACTTAACTGTTATCTTCCCCACATATTTGCATAAATTATGCCTCTTACACTTAACCCTCAACCTTGAGTGACATCATTGTAAAAAAAACAAAACATAAAGAAACAGGACATTTTAAAAAATGTGTAGTAAAGTGTTTAGTAAAAGATCACAAATCATACAAGCTCTTCATTTAGTATTTATATTTTTGTGTGCATTTCTTCAAGAAAAATCTAACATGTTCAGGGTAAGTATAGATTTCACTCCTGAAAGAATATAATGGTCCCCATGTATAGCCCACCACTCGGTCACACTGCCAAATATACTCATCTGCTTGGTCACAACAATATCCATTCGGTCAGTGCACCCAATATACATAGGTTCTTACTAGCCATGGTAGAAATTTTCATCTCTCCTTTTCATTAGCATCAAATACTAAGTAAAGAGTACATGTTGTAGCAGGGGATGTCATTCATCTGTTTGAGATTTCCACAAGCTGCTGATCCCCAGTTAAAGTTGTCTAATGTTGAGTTGTTGAGTACCCACCTCATGAAACAATCTTTTGCTCAGTTTGACAAGCCATGGTTTTTGTTTCCTGGAAGCTTACTTGAAAGGCAAACAGATTACAAGCAGAAAAGCAAAATAAATGCTGGTTCAACAATCACCAACAATTTAATAGAATAGGTTGTCCAAAAAGGCTACAATCACTCTTGGTTGAATGTTCTGTTAAGATCTTGAGCTATTCAAGAAATGGATAATTGCTATTAGATAAATGTGTTTATGAGTTGGTATTTCTTTTGGTCTGAGAAGAGAACAAAAAGATAGAGTGACAAAGCTCTCTTGCAGCAAGAAGTTATACAAACTTTGGGCCAACTCACCCTGAAATCCTTGTGTGACACTGTGCGTACTAGTAATAGCTGATGTGGGGTAGTTGTTGGTCATTGGTGGAAAGCTGGGTGAGGGTCCCATTGTATGTTTATATTCCAGCAGGATAATGCACCATGTGGTCAGATCCAGAATTGGTTTAAGGAGCATTTTGTTGATTTTTGATATTCACCCAACATGAGCCCAATTGAGCATTTATAAGATATGGTGGGGAGGTCTATTAGCATGTAAGATCCTGTCCCTGTAAATATCTAGTAGCTGTGTACTTTTATTAAAATGCCATCATTCAACATTTCTCTAGAAGTCTTTTCTCCTCTTGTGGAATCAATGCCATATCGAGTTGCTGCACTTTGCCAGACTAGCAAGGGTTTTACATGAAACTAAGCATCTATCCCATGATTTTGACATTTCATTATATAGAGCTGGGATGCACAATTTAAAAAAAATATGTAGGGCCACATTATTCACAGAAAATTAGCTGTGGTTCACAAGGGTAAATTTTTAGTGTAAATTACTGAGTATGAGTGAAATAGAAATAGATATAGAAGAGGGAGATGGTGAGAAAATACTTTCTTTTTCCTTTTCTACAGAGAGTTAAAATGATTCATTTGATACAAAGACAGTGAAATATTGGTTGAATCAAATCATGCTTCCACAAAACTGATTTTTTTGTATGAGATCAGTTGCTGAATTTATTCTGATGAATACAAAAAAAAATTCCTATTTTGAAAACCTCTTATAGATAGTCTTACTGGCCTCATGTGGCCTGTGGTGCTTATCTTGTACAGGCCTGATACAGAGTATATATGTGCAGACATGACTTCCATTTGGTATGAAATGACTTCCATTTATAATGGATATAAAAGCTATTTAGTTGCCACTTCAGGAATAGGTAAAGTAATTCTTGGAGAATGGATATCTCAAATGCTCATTGCTTTTTTTTATTTTTTATTACCACTGTGGCATGAGAATAGCAAGATTCAATTCAAGATAACTGGTGATCAGAGATCAAAGAAAATAAAATGTTTATATATATATATATATATATATATATAAAATAAAAATATCAATAAGAACACCGGATTACATATCTTACTGTTCTTTCTTTTTATTGAAATATATATATATATATATATATATATATATACAGGGTTCAATGGGTAAATTGTTGGCATTTTATATTTTTAATTTCGTGCGTGCACATTGTTTTTGTCAGTTGCACAGTATAGTAGGGTCAATTGGGCACTGTATGTGAAAAAAAGAGCACCATGACACAATCAATTTTCTCTGCCAGAAATTTGGAAACAGCATGCTGTACTGCTTGGCATTCATGCCAAAAGCTCCAATGCGAACATTTCTTAGTGTTTGGGTGTCAATCTGAGGACAGTGCAGAGGATTCAGAAAAAGTTGGATGAGTCTAATGGTGATTACAAAGGTACGACAGCACAGAAAACCACTCTGATCGTTCTGATGAGAAAAAACTTCTGAATTTGTTGGTGAGGGTCTCAGACGCAACATGGAGTCCTACATCAAGTGCCTTGAAGAGGTAGTGCTGCCCTGTGTCAAGAGGATGGCTGCTGAAAGAACCTATGTCTGGCAACTGGACTCTGAACATGACAAGCAGGAGAGCTGAGTCATAGCTATCAGTCAATTTCTGCCACCTCATCACCTAACTCCCCAGACTGCAACCCCATTGATTATTAAGTGTGGAGCACTGTTGAGCAAGAGACCAATAAAACTGCTTATAACACCAAAGATGAACTGAAAGCAAGGATTATGGCAGCATTCACCAACTTACACAAAGAGATCAACCAGAAGCATTGCAGATTCCGAAGTCGTCTGGAGGCAGTGGTTGAAGCCAATTGTGATTTTATTGAATGAATTTACTCTTTAGTATTTCAAAATATTTTTGTGTAATTTTGGTAAATATATCTGTTAAAACGAGATGTCAGTGTTATTTTCATTTTTGTGTAATTTAAATCACAATTTATCCATCTCAGCCTGTGTATATATATATATATATATATATATATATATATATGGGATAACAATATATAAATTTTGATGCATCAAGAACAGGAAAGATGTATGACAAAGTCGTAAAAATTTTCATGTGACATGTTTTGTCCCTTAGGACTCCATCAGACTAATTTTTTAGGTTGATGCGACTATACATGCACACAAATGATGCTGGGTATTTGAAATTTAGATTATTTTTAACGTGTTTTGGGTATATAATCTAGCCAATTTCATCTATATTCTTTTTGTTTTTGTTTTCATCATCTTTTTTATTAAATATTCCATTTTGTCATAACAGAAATCTGCCAAGAATAGTGAAATATTGCAAAAACTTGGACATAAATTTACTGTGGCTGAACTAGCAATGAAAGCACTTTCTAAACACTTTCATCACAAGAATAATTTTCTATTTTAATTAGAGTAACATTTTTTATGTCAAAATTGTGGTCAGTCTCATTAGGGTGAGCAACTAATTCATTTAAGGTGTTGTTTTTAAAAATATCCCTTTTGTGTTCACATAATCTTTTAATTTAAACTCCATTTTAATTTTTATTTTAAACAGTGTGTATTATGTCTATCTATCAGACTTTGAATTTGAGAAATCTTAATATGAATATCGTCTATAATAACATCTGAAGTATTAAAGTAAATCCATCAACTCTTTAGAAATATATATATATATATATATATATATATATATAACCTCTAATCTCAAAGGGAATCATCATTTGATTTGATGTGCTGCTAAATATTCAGAAGAAGTGACTGGTTAGCAAAGTTTTAATTACTGTTTATAAACAACAAATCTTCAATGAGCTTTCCTGAATGATCATATCTGCTCATGAAACATATCTTAATGTGTCTTATCAACTCATAAGACACTAGAAGTGTTGAAACAAAATGGCTATTTTTGTAGTGATTTTATAACATATTTATGCTATAATTTTTGAATAAATTATATTTCCTCTAATCTGTATTGAGCACTCTTTTAAAAATAATATTTTGGTTATTGGAATTTATTCCATATACACCTATCCTATACTTGGGTATATATATATATATATATATATATATATATATATATATATATGATGTAATTTTTATTGAAGGCCACAAATATAATAATGTTTGAAGTAATAAAAATGTTGGATTAAAAAAATATATGCATTAATTCTCTAGAAATTGCTTTGTTTACATTTTGGATATGAAACTGAGCAAATATGGGTTTTCAAGAAAAATATCTGAATGAGGAGTTGTGCATTCCTTAAAAGGGAAAATAGAGCCTTGCTACACTGTGAAACTTTCTGTAGCTAATCAGAAAAGCATGCCAGACCAAACTGTTTTTTCCTACAAAGGTGGATGCAGGTTCATTTATTCTAACTTTACTTACTCAGTTAAGTGTCATGACTGGCTAGGCAGCTTACGGTCAAATCACGCTGAAACACCGGTTCTCGTTCGATCACTGAAGTTAAGCATCGTAGAGCCAGGTCAGTACTTAGATGGGGGACCGCTTGGGAACACCTGGTACTGTAAGCTCCCAAAGTCCAACCCTTTCCTCACAGTCGGTGGGGGGGTAAACGTAGTGTCAGAGTTATGCCGCCCGAACTTCGTTCCTGGTAGGGCCACCCAAGGCGGACAGGTCTGACACACTCGCCGGCTAACAAGGGCTCTGGTGAAAATCCAAGGAGCGCCTGCATCGGTAACCGACGGCTTCTGGTCGCTCCTGTCTCTGCGTCTGTGGGAACCCTGCGGCAAGCAATAACGTTATCCAAGTAGGCCTGGGTACCCTACTTCTGTAATTTATCCCAAGAATCTTCTTCTCATAACAGGAAGAAGCCGGCTCAATCCGCCCAGGGTGAATGCCGCATCAGTACAGTACAGTAGTACAGTTAAGTGCCATATGTGATATACACTTAAATGATTATGTCTCTTTTGGTTCATGACTGGCTAGGCAGAAGATTTTCCTGCAGTAGGTTGCCATTTCTAACTGCGGTAGAGTAGTTAAAGGCTATAGGACCCAGTCTGTCATTCAACCCATAGCTGCTGGGAGTGTTGGTGGGGGAGTGATGGATTCATGCCTTTTTCAAGTACATTTTCACATGTGAATGTAAAAATCCTGGCTGGGATTTGAAATCAGCTCTCTGAGTTTTCATTCCAAGCCATTATCCATTACAACACAATGCATGTGTACTCTTTAGTTTTATGAGATTGAAAAAGTGTGGAGGCTTGCATAATTCAGATTCTCTATAAATTAAAGGTGGGTAGCTTTATGTCACTAACAGCCATTTGTAAATTTTTTTTTTAAACAAGAGAAAATGAAGTACATGATATTTGTCTGTTAAATGCCAAATTTACATCTAAATTGGATAATCAGTACTTTTTCTTGTAAAATATTTTATGAGATTATAAACTCTACATAATAATGTAACAAATTTGCATATTTAACAATTCATAAATGAATTTGCATATTTGTAACTGATAACAAGCAAAATCAATTTCTGTATATATATTTCTTATACCTATCTTATTGTATTGAGAATGGTGATATTTCATTGTTTTTATATAAACTATTGTTCACCTAATAAATGGTCCAAGAGTAATCAAGGTAGAGGGTTACTGAATGAGGTTGTTGTAAGTGCATAAAGAGTCAACTGTTATCTATCCTACATATCCTCCTAATATAAGAAGTGCATATTATGATGATATGTAGGATAGATAACGGTTGACCTTAGACTTGAAGAGGTTATGGTTGTAGTGGTTTGGGAAGCATCCTCTCGGGAGTCTGTTCCACAAAGTAACAGTTCTGAGAAAGAAGCTATATGAGTGGAACTTCCTCTTTACCAATGGAATATGAAGGAAATGAGGATGAGTTGACCCTCTGTATGTGCAATGGTGAGTGCAAGCTATGAAGGTCTCAACTGGTGGAACTAATGAATGTATCTCATCTGAATATTTGCCATGAAAATAATGAATGAACTTATGAAGAAAAGATTTACAGATTTAGTTTATTTCAATTTATTTAAATTTTCTTTTCTCTTTTAATTTGAATAATATTGATTAATGTAACCAAAGAGCAAACAGAGATAATGAAAATTTTTATCTTGTTTATTTTCATTATTGTCACATCGGTTTTGGGTATTTTTTGCATTTTCTTTTTGACTAAAACTTTGGTATATGTAAACATTACTTATTTATTATGGTAATCTTTACTAAGAATTGACCTAAACAAATAGAACTTCTGTATTCAGTTACAAGCTTGTTAGAATAGACAGCTTAAAAGTTGAAAGTTCAAATATTTTGAGTAAACAGAAAATGGTCCTGGTTGTATAAATAGATGCAAAATAATCAAGCAGTTTATAAAATGACTCAAGCACTGATATTTCAAACTTTTCGAAACATGACTTTCTAGAGTAAATTTGATTTATAGCCATATATATTTTACATTTTAAATCCTTTATATAAACTGAATAAAGACATAGATTGTAGCTAATATTTTGGAGCCTAAATTAAATTGAAACTATTTTAATCTATAAATTTAATGAAATTCTTAATTACTGTACTCATATCATCTCTAACAATGAGGTTACTTCTGGTTACATTGATTGATATTGTAGTGATAGCAACAAATAAATTACTAAATGTCCCCCAACCTTTATTATTAGAAACAAAATAATTAATAATAAAAGAAAAATTAAAAGTTAAGCAATAAAAATACTTTAAAATACAAATAAAAATGGTAATTAACGATAAAGAAAGAAAAAGTTATATTATAAAATATACTTAAATAAATATAGAATACTCCTATGATGCATCAGAACAAGCATTTTACCTCCAAATGAAACAAAAATCAAAATTTTCTCTCTATTCATTTTTCAATGGCTGAAGGAAACAAACATTCTGGACAGTTCTCTGAGAAAACATGTTGTCACCAACAGATAAGCAAAACTTCTTTATTACTGTATACATATATGTTCTTTAAAATATACAATCATTTCTCTGAAATGTGTACTAAAGCATTTTATTGTTTTTGTCTGTCTTTTCACTATATCTCATATGATTTTGTTTGTAATTTTATAATTTTGTTGTGAGCTAATGATGCCCTTTTAAACCCCCCACCCTCCTCCCACAATACATATATAAAACAAATTACATTCAGACAAGGCCAATGCATCACCAGAACACCCACAACGATATGAAAAGATAAAACTTTATTGAATTTCTGTCATATGATTTATGAGAGATGTGTGTTTTACTAATTTGAAATTTACAAAATATACACACACTATATATACATTATCATCCAAATGTTGCATAGACAAAATATAATCATTATATACTTACACACATAAATTTTTCACACAAACACTCTTTGACAAGACAAATGCACATGAAGTCTGCTTAACAAATGGGAAAGAAACAAGACAAAAATTAAAAATACCAGAATTTTTTTTCTTTCTTTTTACTCCATATCTCATTCTCTGATGAAGCTTTAATAAAAGTGAAACTTGTTAGAAACATTTCCTATTTGCTTCTTATCCTATCATTTTGTTGGATCTGTATTTGATCACATTTTTTTAATCAATTTGCCCCAAGCAACACAACATTATTACTAAGATGCAAGGGGTTACTGTGAATGAAAGAGAATAAAAGATTTTAGAAGGAACCAGAAACTCAATCCTAAACAGGAAACAAGGGATAAACCTCTACTCCTGTTCAAAATACTGAGGGCGAGTGTGAACCAGATGATAGAAGCACCTGTCATCACTTATTGAGGAGAAAAAGAAAATAGTTAGTAAATAAAATTTCAGAGTGCAGACAGAGATGTTAAAGTATAGAGTTGCAGTAGACTTTAGAAGGAACCGGAAACCCAATTCTAAACAGGGAACAAGAGATAAACCTATACTCCTGTTCAAAAGATAAGGAGGAGTGTGAACCAGATAACAGGCAAACCTATATACTCCTATTAAGCTTTTATAACCCAAGTATTCTTTGTGACTTACCAGTATTATTGATTCAGTGGAATTTCTTATATATATATATAAATTATTATTAAGCTTTTACAGTTGTAGGCAAAATAGGCATTATATTATTACTAGAAATCTTTTGCAACATGCTGCTGCATGTTGAAATCCTTACAGTATTTAGTATTTTTGAAGTTATTGCTAATATATTTTGTATAGATTTACAAACTCTACATTTCATTCAATTTTGCAAACCATTCTATGAAATTTGAATAAACTGATTTGTTTGGGAAAATACTTTAACAAAAACACCACTTTGCAGTTTAATAATTTCTTTAATTTAATTTAATAGGACTTCATGGTAAACAATATTTTTTAAGAAAATTTACTTTTTAACAGCAAAGAATAAATTCTTAGGATTTCTTACTCTTGAGCATGCAACATACAGCTGGCCACACGTCAATATTTCTTTCTGGAGCCAAATTCCAACTTTTTGAAGCATTTGGCCTTGTGATTTGTTTATAGTTCTCGCAAACGCAGGGCAAATTGGAAACTGAATTCTTGTATAAAAACCTTAAAGAAAAGATGTGCTAAAAACAATATTTCATTTTTATTAAATAAGTATTTGTTATTTTGACCATTAAATTGTTTTTAAAATAGTGGAAGTATTTTGTATGTTAAATGATAGAACTTTAATTTTTCACAAAAAATTAATAAAAATTTATTGTACAAAGCTACACATCCTAGTAAAATCAACTGTACTTTATACCCACTTACCTGTTTTCACTTCTCTCCAAAATATGTTTTTGATTGGTCAATGCAAGGCTATTTTAGAGAGTGTGACAGGCGGACAGGTGGAAGTCACAGAATTTTATATATGTTTATTTTTAATGACAAAATATTATTTAAAAAAATGTAAAATATTTTTCTAATATCAAATATTATGTATAACGGAAAATCTTAGTAAGGATGACACTGTGAAAGAATAGCTAACATTCCAAGGAACTGGAAACCCAATCCTGAACAGAAAAACAAGGGATAAGCCCCTACTCCTGTTCAATCATCAAAATATATATCTATAAAATTTCCATTTGTGTTACTTATTGAAAGAGAAGAAAGCAATGTTAGCATTTTTTATGAGAATATTTCGAAAAAATTTAAAATTTAATTTCTGAAATGTCAATTTTTTCAGATATTGTTCATGGAAAATAATAATCTGCTACTCAGTTTGTTTGATAATTAATTTATTTATCATCATTGTTCTAGTTTGTTTAAAGAAAAAAAAGCAAACATTTTTTTATTAAAAAAAAAAGTGATACTTTTATGCATGATAAGTGGGTGACAAATTATTTTTCACCCTGCAGCCTCTCTCTCTCTCACAGATGGGACATGGCAAGCCTTTTATCACTACTTCCATGGAGAGTGCTCAGATGAACTGCATTCCTTGGTTCTGCCAGTTCTGAGCTTCATGGCTGAGACCCTGAATTGCATCGTAGCAAATCACCCTCATTCCCTTTGGATTTCCATTGGCTTCTTCCTGCAAACTACAGTTCTGTGAAACTGACTCCCTAGGGGATATTTTCTCAATCACTTCAATCTTAACCTGTTCAAGTCTAGGGTTAACCATTATCTTCCCCACCTATCCACATAAACTGTGCTACATACCTCTCTCTTGCTTTCCAATCAACTTTGAACTTCAAAAATTTAAATGTAATGTCAATTGTCATCATCTGTCTTCACAATTCCTGATCTTTTATTGTTCTTTCTTTTTCTCATATTCTTTCACACCCAGTAACCCCTTGCATTTTAATGGTTTTATTGCCTTGCTTGAAGTGAAAAAAAAAAGAAAATATTCACACCAGATATCTGGAAATTGGATGACAACAAGGATCTTCAAATTTCCAATGCCTTCCTCATTAGTCTTACCAATTTCAAAACTGCTATGGTTTGGACTGTCTTGGGGATTCATAGAATTCCTCTGATTTTACTGCTAGGGTCAGATCAAGACCCTGATATTTTTTAACATTTTCTTTGATCTTCACTTTATGATTTGCTTGAACAGTTGTATCATCCAGGATCAATAGAACAATTTTTTTACAACAACTATGTCTGGTTTTCTTACTTGTATAGGGTGGATCTCAAAGTCCATATTTACAGTGTTCCTACTCTATTGTACTTGTTCTTATATTCTCTTTGGACCAGCTTACTACATTCATTTATCATATGGTTTTTGTTTATATTTTATTATACAGTTTTGTTTTTTTATAAAGACAACATTTAATCATTTCTTTGCTTTTTTTATCTTTACCTTAACATATTTAGTTTTGATGTATTTATTCTGAGCTGTAAATTTTATTTCTCTTTTTAGATGCCCTGTACACTTCATATTTTTTTTTCATCCATAATAGTTTTTTCTTTTGAATACTTTATGGAGTCTTCCATTTTTTTTCATTTTTTTTATTCTTAAGTTCCTCACTGCTCCCTTGAATGTTATCTTTATATCAGTTTCTTTGCTGCTTTAAGTAATTGTCAGAAGCCTTTTTTTACTCTTCTACCTTCAAGATGTGGGCAATCATGGCTCTCCAAAACTGCTCATCCTTTGTAGCTCTAAGCAATGTTTGTCTCCTAATTACCATTCTCCCTATTTTCCCATCTATTTTAACAAATATGTTAGGTAAATTACTTGCTTTTTCCCTCTGCCATCTTCACTATTTCCTGTGAGTGTTAATTTCTCCAATCTTTTTATCTCATTATGTGTTTCAGAAATTTCAATTCTTGCTTTCTGATTCTAAGTATAAGTGTCTTTAACTGTGTGTATGTCATAATTTCAATCATAGCAAACAGCATAATTGGATACTAATGAGTCCTCTTTTCTTTAAATAGTTAGCCACATCATTTTGAGGATGTAGAACCTTGTGTATCATCATTAATTTCTTGGTCTGTTGATCCACCATTTAAGTTTCTCTCTTTTCCAGCTTAGGAAGAGCTCAGAGTAACTCATTATAGATAGTACCCATTTTTCATATTTTTTATTTGGTTTTTACTATTCATGCTTAGATCTTTATTTTTTCTCCAGGAGTTTTCTTTTGTTTGTTCTTTCATTTCCCATTTCATAGAATCGTATTCAAGTACTCCATGTAAGAGTCATTCATCCTTAATTGATTTGTTACCTGGCAGTTCAATCCTACCTGTTATTGTGTTTTTTTCTTTGTTCATCATTAAAACTAGAATTTCATTCCTCTGCCTTCACTCAAAATACTGTTTGAGCCACTACTTGGATTTCCTTTTTGTTTTTTTTTAATCATTTCACCCCAAGCAAGGTGGAAATACCACTAGTACACAGGTGATTACAGGGAATGAGAGTGAAAGAGAAGACTGAGAATAGAGTGGAAAGGAAAAAAAGATGAAGGGAATTCAAGAAGATGGTGATTGACATTGCATTTAAATTTTTGAAGATTGTAGTTATCAGAGAAGCCAGTAAATGGAAGGGAGTTCCACAGGTGGGAATTGCGAGAAAAGAAACTTTTGGAGTAGAAGTGGTGGTTGTGTTTTGCTACCTGCATCTAGTAGCATGCTTAAATTCATGTAGTCGAACACCAGGTAAAAAACTTGTCAGATATTTTGAATGCAATTGTATACCTTCAACTACAAATAAAATCATGGTCATTTTGCTATAAAATGTATTGTTGGTAATTCTACTGTAAAAGGTATTGTGGGTCATTTTACTATAAAATGTATTGTTGGTAATTCTACGATAAAATGTATTATTGGTCATTTTGATTTAAAAATGTATTTTTATACTTTTATAGTGTTTTGTTTTTGTTTGGGGGCTCCCTATTTGCTCATAGCTGGGACCTTATCAACTGCAATTAAGAGGTAGTTCCACACTCCTCAAAACCTCCTGATCAGAGGTCTTGCTGACAGATGTAGTTTATCGTCATACCCATGAGTAGATTTAGAAATAGGTTAGTTATTTATGCATATTAATATTAATATTACAAAGAAAATGTTTTCTTGTCTTTGATTTTTAGAAGTCATTTTAAGAGTTGTTCTGAAAATAGAATATATTTTATTGTTCCCATAATGTTTAAGTTGAAAAGAATATCAAAGAGAAAGCATCTGTTTAATAAAAGTTGAAAGTAAAGGACATGCAGTATATACTTATTGATAGGTCGCACCCTTAGTTTGGGGTTGTCAAAATGGGTATTTGTGGGTGATGCACAGATAACTCACACTATAATCTAGTGAGTTACATAGTTCATTTTTAACAAAGATATAAACTAATATTTGTTAAGTAATATTTCTGAGATTTCAAAATGTGTTTCTGCAGATTTGTTTCCATATTCTTCTGCCCAATCCACAACTTAAAACCTACTTCATAACTCTCTCATGATTAGGGTTTACAATTATTAAAATTTGTAAACTACTGCTACCCGTAAAAATTGGGGTGAATCTAGTTTTTGTATACTGGTAAATGCCTACTCTGCACTGAATAACTGTAAGTAAAATTGTGATTGATTGTATTTGTGTGGTATTTACTTATTGAGTGTTTAGATGAAAATTTGGATACCAGTCATTGCTTCAGTCCTAAAATCATTTGAAAATGATAGTCTTTCATTGGAAGACAGATAATAAATGGTAGATAAATTGCAGATTGAGAGCTTTTATTTTATATGTGATGTGGTACTGTTGGAAGAGGTGATTGCATAAAATTGAAATATCAGGAAAAATTAATTTTCTCCCTTACACTTGCTTATGCTCATACCCAGGGTACTCGCCTGGACTACTGATACACCACAGTCTACTTCAGATTCTTTATGATGTCAAGTGGATAAGTCACATCCCTGATTTTTATCAAAATTTTGGTGAAAAAGTGTGACCTATTCTCAAATACATACAGTAAGAAAGCTATATTCAGAGTCTGGAATGGCATGTCATATCTGGAATGAGAGTGGCTCACATTACCTATAATATAGGATTAGATCCAGATCATAGATAGGGAATATTGTTTGGGAGTTTAAATTAAAACATTAAATACTAGCATACCTGACAGTGACAGGCAGATGTATAGGTTAGGCTAGTGTAGATTTCAATGTTTAACAAAGAGACAATTGAAGTGCTACTCTGAATAAAAATATGAACTCACCTGTGTTACACAGATTGGTTGTGTCTGCATGACTTGAGTTGCTGGGTATGAGTTGGTCAGTATATTTTATCCATCACTTCTTTTATTCTCATTTCATTTTGCTACCACTAACCAATTTCTGGAGAAAAGAGACCACTTTTTTCATAATTTTTTAAGAATTAAAATTAATTATATTTAAGAATCTTAAAGACATTCCTTCTGAAAAAAAATATTTTTTATGAATTGTTCACTCAATACAAGGCCCAAAAGCCACTTAAGGTAGAGGGTTATTGAATGCGTTTGTTGTATGCACATAAGAGGAAGAGGTAAGAAGGGCCAAGATTATGAGGATATGTAGGAAAGATTATGGTTAACTCTAGATTTGAAGAGATTAGAATTGAAGTGATTGGGGAATCTGTTTCACAAAGTAGCAGCTCTTAGGAAGAAACTGTTTCAATGAAACTTCCTTCTTCCTAAGGGAATAAAGATGATTTGTCCTAGTGGACATGATATGGCAGGTCTTAGCTGTGAAGGTCTGAACTGGTGGAACTACAAAATGTAGTTTGTATGACCATTTGTCATGGAAATAGCAATACAGTAGTGAGCTTTTAACTTGCTATTAAATTTTGCAATTCTCTGTTGCAAAAAATTTTGAACAGCCATATATGTAGGGGTGGGGAAAAGTTTTGAATACTGATGTTGGGATGTAGGTTCAGTTGAGAACTTTTCTGTATGCCTTTGTTCAATGGTTATGGAAAATATCAAGTATGTCCCATGAATGTTTCTGTGGTTAGTAAGTTGTAATTATTGAGTGTTTTATATGCACCACTGTTATTTGATTGTAAAGTAATATTATTATTTACATCATCACACCAGAGATATCTAATTGTTTATTTTTCATCATTTGAGCCTAAGATGACAAAAGTTATATAAATTTGTTACTGTTTTTATTTAACAATAATGTTTCCAACAGCAGAAGTCACTATTAAAACCTTAAAACTTGACAAGTTTCCTCTCGTTTTTCATGTGGTACTTGTCATAGTATTGTGGGTGTCCCTCTTTAGTGAAAACAGGGAAACCTACAATATGCAAAAATATGGAAGAACCTGAAATATTCAAGTATGAGGTAAGATTGGCATTAGTCAAGATGAACAGCACGAAAATAAGACTAGTTAGGATGTTGCTGTAAAATATGGAAAGAGTATGTTGATGTTGAGAGAAACACCTAATCAATTGCTCTCCCAAGAACTATAAGGTAACAGGCAGAGAAGGGAAAGAGATGGGAGGAAATAAAATAAAACTGCCTCAGAGAATCACAGTAAGGCAATTTTAGAAAAGAAATACCAGAGGGAATGACTACAAAGATACAGAGTCTCACCCAATGCTGACGGCTAGTTTTCCACTGCTAATGGGGAAAACCTGGATGTAACTAGTTTTGACAGACATGTCCACATATGACTCAGAGCCTCTTGTGCACCTGTATTGACACACACTCACCAAAAATATAATAGAGATACTGTCAACCTTAGAGGATTTCAGGATAAACAAGAATACAGAAATAATAAATGAAATATATGGCAGTGGTGGTATCCTGGAAGACCTTACTAAATCTATCTTTATAGTACTACCCAAGAAGTCAGGTGTAATTGAATGCAAGTTCTATCAGACAATCACCTTAATGAGTCATATAACTAAGCTTAATGCCTGGATCATGATGAATAAAGTGCACAGTAGAATTAGACTGGAATAGGGTAAGAACAACGTGACTTCATTAAAGACACTGGAACAAGAAATGTAATCTTTAGGATCAGAATTCTATCAGACCGAGTAATACAAATGTAAAAAGATGTATGTCTATGTTTCTTAGACTTCACAAAGCATTTGTTATGGTACAGCACAAAGATGTATTTGAACTGCTAAGATGACTTGGTTTATTTGAGAAATATATTAGAATAAGCCAGAACATTTATTGGGAACAAATTGTCTGCATACAGATTGAAAATGAATTGACCAAGTACACAAAAATAGAAAAGAGTATAAGACAAGGATGCATCTTCTCACCAGATTTATTTAACCATTACAGCAAAATGATCTTAAGAGGACTAAAAGTTCTACCAAGATCTATTATTGCTGGACACAATCTTAAGAAAATAAAATAATGCATATGAAATCATACATAGAAAGAAAACTGCAGGAACTCCTAGATAATGCAGTAAAGAAAAGCAAAAAGAAAGGACTAACCATCAATTGTAAAAAGACAAAATGTATGGCATTTAGCAATAGGGACAGATCAAAATGCAAGCTACAAATTGGTGGTGTTAAAAACAAGCAAGTATAGAAATTTAACTATCTAGGAAGTTTTATAACAGACAATGGAAAATTGACACCAAAATCTGAAAGCACTTTGGAATAGCAAAACATGCTTTCTAAAAATTAAACAAAGTATTAAGAAACAAGAAAATTTCATTAGAAACAAAGAAAAGAGTGCTGAACTGCAATGTAATATCAGTCCTCCTATATGACAGTGAATGCTGAACAATTTTCTCACAGATGAAGAAGAGATTTGAGGCAACAGAAATGTGGTTCCACAAAGAATGCTAAGAATACCATGGAACATATGAGTAATGAGCAAGTTTTCAGGAAGATGGAAATGAAAAGAAATCTTATACTTAGAATCAGAGAGAGAATTGAAATTTCCGGGACACTTAATGAGGAAAGAGGGTTTGGAGGATTTGACACTCACAAGCTATATTGGATGTAAAAGTGATACAGGGTAATAACAAGTAGCCTAATGTAGTGGACACAGCCTGTCACCGCCCCACCCACCCCCACTCCTGGCATAAGTGACATAAGATCTCCTGTGCTTTACATGGGAGACTGGGTGATATTTCACATGACCAAAAATCTGTGTAGTGACCTCACTAGATGTCATAAAAGCCAGCCAGGGAGTTAATTGAAGAGATGTCGCCAGTGTGACAGGAGCAAATTACAATAACTCAGCTACAATATTAACAAACTATGTCATAGGGAAAGTTTGATATTCATCAGAATTTGACTGCTCAACATTTCGGGACAAATGTGATTAAATGAATAGAAAAAGCAGCACTCGTTTGCTGGATTTATGAAGTGAAGTGGCCAGAACATGTTTGGTGAAGCGTTTGCTGTCTATCAGCAATTAAGTGAAGAGGAAATGCAGATGTTGAACACATAAAATCAGCCCTTTATACAGTGTTTGCAATGGATAGATTTGTTGCGTATGAAAAATTCTCTGAGCAGTGTCTTCAACCAAGGGAATCCGTTGGTGTGTACTTGGCAGAGCTATGCAAATTGATTGTATTGTTTGGGGGTATCAGTATCCGTGGCTTGTTGTGTGCTTTTGTCAAGGAGTTGCCAAATCGTGTGAAATGTCTCCTTTGCACAACTTTTCAGATGGAGGTATTGATCATCGAATAGATGCTTGCTCACACTGGAGCAATAATGAAAGATGAGAACCCAGATGAAGACTTAACGGTAGCAGCAGCGTGAGAGATATACCAAAGGACTATGTAACCTTCTTCTGGGGGTTTTAATGACATGTTTTGTCGTCAATGCAATGGTGTTAATCACTTCGCCAAAGATTGTAAAAGTCTTCTCAGTGGAGGTAGGAAGCCTCATATTTGCTGTTATAACTGTGATAAAATAGGTCATATATCCTGAGATTGCCCGGGCAAAAGAGCCAGTTTCCTTCCCAGTCAAGATGTAAACTTGGGACTGCTAATGATAGAAATTAATGTGTGTGGAAGGAAGTGCATTGCACTAGTGGACTCTAGGCACTCTTGCACCATAGAGAACAAGGTGTGCCAAACATAGGGCTGTTGTGATGCATACCCTGGTAGTGCTAGAGGACCCCTGGGATTTGATCTCCTAATTAGAATAGATGTAATCAAAGCTCTTGGTGGAATGTCTATTTCTAAGTCAGAGGAGGTTCAATTTATGCAAGAGCCAGTTTCTGTCTGCATGGCAGAGTCAGTACACTTAACTGAAGAACCTGATTTTTGGGAAGAATTTGATCAGCAGTGAAATGGATGGACTGCATCCTGAAATGGGCAGAAGGCAAAACACCAGGCAGGTTGCAAAACTACATCAGCCTACTGTGCCAATTGTACAAGAGGGAGTTGCAACAATGGATTGAGAAGGGTTGGTTTATTCCATATGACAAGCAGAAGCTTGGACCCTCAAGAGGGCTACTTCCACTGATGGCTGTTGTGCAGCAAAACAAGTTGAAAGTGTGTCTCATAATGGACTACAGGGAACTCAACCCTCATGTTGATATGTACACTGCAGACACTGATGTTTGCACCAGCAAATTAAGAGAATGGAGAGGCAAAGTAGTGAACATTGCACTGCTAGACCTCTGATCAGCCTATTCTCAGGTGCACATTGATGAACAATTTTGGCCATACCAAAGTGTTATCTTTCAAGGCAGACCAGATTGGGATTTGTGCTGAACATTGCCCCCCCCCATAATGAGATCTGTTATCGATACCATGATCTGGATGAAAAAAATCAGAGAGGCAACCTCCGTGTACATTGACAACCTGTACATAAATAAGGATATCATGTCCACAACTAGTGTCACTGAACACCTGTTACACTTTGATAAGCAAAATTTCAGAGCAACCAAAAATGGAGCTCAAATACTTGGCTTAACTGTTGGGAGGGGGATTAATCTTTGGAAGTGTAGGAGTGCACTTCTTGAGGTTCCAGAGGCAGTTACCAGGAGGAAGGTATTCTCTTTTTGTGGCAAGCTTGTTGGACACCTTCCTGTCAGTGGATGGTTGCAAGTAGTGTCTGGTGTCATTAAGCACAGTGATGAAAGGTTGGGACCAATGGTGCTTCACTAAAAAGGATGCTGACAGAGACTGTTACCAGAGTGAGGCTAAGCAACCTGTGTAGAGGTGAGTAGTGTGTTGATAGCAAAGAACTTGATGTGTGGGTTGATGCAAGCTCTTTGGCCCCTGAAGTCTTATTTGAATCATGTGGATCCGTTATCAAAGATGCATGTTGGTTGCAGCCAAAGTCGGACATGCAACACATCAAATTTGCAGAGATATATATTATTATAAAAGGGGTACACCTGGCAATACATTGGGAAGCTAAGACTGTAGTTTTAAAAACTGATTAGCTGTGTGTATGTCAATGGCTCATGAACATGCTGACAGGCAAAGCCAGAGTGAGCACTAAGGCTATGCATGAGATGCTGATGAGGATGTGGCTGAAAATTTCTTGGAGTTGGTTAAGGAGCATGCATTAATGGTGGACATTATGCTCAACAAATCAAGTCAAGCAGACAGAAGCACCAGAGTCCCACAGAGGTAGCTGGAAGCAATTTAGAATGAGGCAGATCCTGTACTACAGGTATGTGCTGTGACTGGCAGTGGTATGGAACCAAGTCAGATAAGGCAAATACACTCATACAGCTGACACCCCAGTATGTCTGTTAATCAATCCAGCACCAATCCGATGGTGAAAAGGGAAACTGGAGACAGCAAGTATATGGCAGAGACTATGGATGGATATCACCCATAACAGCGGTGCTCACTATCTGACATTGATAGACTGTGGGCCTGCCTAATTTGCCATTTGATGACCTTGACAAGAAGATTCGGTTACTGTGATCCAGTGTCTCAACTCTTTTTGAGAGGGGTCAACCTAAAGAGATCTTAACAGATAATGATACAGTATTTAACAGCAGGAGCTTTAGAACATTTGGTGAGAGGTGGGTTGTTCGTCTGTGTTTCCAATGTGCATATGTGCCATCTGGAAACGGCACTGTTGAACAATTGCACAGATCCATAAAGTGGATTGCTGCCAGAATGCAATGCTCTGTCCAGGAAGTGGTTTACTGGTTCAATGTTACACCAAAGGATGGCATCCATAGTGCAGCTGCTCCAGCTAATGCTTTGTACCAGTATGAAGTTTGAATGAAAGGTGTTGACAGGATCCCACCACCAGAGCCTGAGTCTGAATCAGGGTATGTACAAAACAGGGGACATCATACTAGTAAGGAGTCTGCTGAACAGATGTATGGGTAAATGGAGGATGGGAACAGTTACTGAATTTGTGAGTCCTCCACGCGATTTACATGGATGGAATGCCACGCCATGTGAAAGACCTCCACCCTTTTCCACATATGGTGAGCAACTCTGTGGAAGACAAAACCACCACATCAAGTGAAGATAAGATGTACATACAATGACAATCATTCAACTGATGTCAATTCTAACTAATTAAGTGATGGTGATGACAATGAAGGTTGGTAGATCATGACTGGGCCACCTCAAGAAGCAAGTGAGCCTGCTGAATCACTTCTTGCAAATGTAAAAGGCTGCCTCCAGCTGCTACCTGAGACAGCCTGTCTCCCTGGTGTAAGATCACATTTGCATGGGAAACTCAATCTGTGTGGACTAGTTGATGTCTCACGTGACCAATAATATGTGTAGCCACTTTGCTAGATGCCATAAAATCCAGCATTTGTTAACACCAGAGAGTTACTTGAAGGGATGTCACCAGTGCGACTGGAGTGAATTAAAATATCTCAGCTTCTCCTAATGAGCTTGTGTAAATGACTGGCATAATATAGATTGAGAGGGATAGTAAGGGTATAAATATTTCTTAGAGTTATGAAGGATGGGATGTTGTGGATAGCCATAATCCCCTATGTCCATTAGGGACATGCCACATAGAAAAATAAGACTTGTAGTGATAGTCAAAATACATCCTCTCTGGCCTCAAGGTGTATATAAAGTTTCAAAAGGACAACCAGTTAGGGAACTATAAAGAATGTTGATTCTTTCAAAACAGTTTCTTAATCATGAATATTTTGATGCTGTACTGCCTGCCACATCTCCCAGTAACTTTGAAACGAATCCTTTATTTGATTTATGGGAGTTTATATTTTTCATTCATTTACATGTGTTCTTAGGAGGGAATGTCAGAATTCATAACAACTAGTTCTTTCCTACTATACTGCTTTATTTACTGAGCTGGTTTATATTTCAAAACTTCTTTTTTTTAATCATTTCACCCCAAGCAAGGCAACAAAACTACTAAGATGCAAGAGATTACTGAGTATGAAAGAATATAAGAAAAAGAATAAAGCATTATTAAAGAGCAAGAACAATAAAAGAACAGAAATTATGAAGTTAATGATTGTCATTACATTTAAATTTGACTTAAGTATGGAACTCAACACTTTCAGGGCAAAGGATGGAACTTTAACAATTCTTTTATTCAATAAACAATAATAGTTTCTAGTTCTTTTTTTTTAACATTCTTAAACCTAAAGTCTTTTCTTTTTTCTTTGTTTTAATTGTTTAATGGCATATCAATTCCTTATGGGTCATTTAATGTCGAAATTTAATTTTCTTGGGAGCTTTGAAGTAATAAAAACATGTTATTCTGCTTTCACAATTGAATACATGGTAGATGATACTAAACTTTTGTGCTTATCCATGTTTATGTGGACATCATTACTAGAGGTAGTGATATGTTTGTTGTGTAGTTTTGTTGATATTATATTTTGGAATACAATTTTGTATGGATTAATGTCATGAAAGAGTTCTGTCATGCTAGTTGTTTGGTTTAGCAGCATATCAACCTCTATAGGTTATTTAATGCCAAAATTTAAATATTTTGAACACAATTTTATGACTTCAACTAAATATATTTTGAACATAATTGTATATCGTCAGCTACAGATAAAATGTGTTGTTGATCATTTTTCTATAAATATGTATTATTGGTCATTTTGCTTTAAATATGTATTGGTTGTAATTTTATAAGTTTTGTTGGTAATTTTACTATAAAAATGTATTTTTATACTTTCATAGTGTTTTGTTTTTGTTTTGGGCTTCACTATTTGCCTATAGCTGGGACTCTAACAGGTGCTACTATCAGGGGTCAGGATGGACCTGGGAACAACAGCAATTAAGAGGTGTTTCCACACTCTTCAAAACCTCCTGACCAGAGGCCTTGCTGCTGGATGTAGTTTATTGTCATATCCAGGACTGCTTTTCGTTTTTAATCAAAGGCTCCCATGTAGTGTTCATTTTTATGATAGGCCTATTGATTGGATTATTTGAACCCAGCAGGCACATTGGTTCTTTTAATTATCTTGTTTTCTAATATTCTCTATTATGTTATCTATAAGTTAATGTGTTCACATGTTTCTCTACACATGATCAGCTATACCTGACTTGTAAGTTTCTCTATAGATTATAGTTTTCCAATGTTTCTCATCTTTTATTTTTAGGGAGCAGTTCATTTTGCCTTTTTATTCTCTACTAAAACTGCATGGAATATTATACATAGAGTTCATGTTATCTTTTGATGTATTAAAGTGTTTGTAAAGAATAGAATTATTGAATTCTGTGTTGATGTCATATGCACTGCAGATTCTCTGAATTTTCTCCACTACATGTCGTATAGATGTGACTTTTTAAAAATCATAGACTTACTATTGGTTATTGTTATGTTTGCAATGTAGTTATTTATTTGGAGGTTGTCTTTTATACTGATCAGTTTTTATTGGTACAAGTCTGGATTGCTACTTAGGAGTTTTGCTTAGTGTTGTAGGCAGAAGATCACTTTTTTTAATACTGTATTGATGGTAGAAATCGAAGTTCAGTATAGCCCAGTAAATTTCAGGAGTTGTTTGGATTATTGATCTTGTTCTTTTTGTTGTTTATGTAATGTTTCAATTGACCTAGTCTTTAGCTTTCATAAGTCTACAACCTGTATGGAAAGGGTAGGATTTTTCTCTCTCTCTTTTTTTATGTCCACTAATTCTATAAAAGAGAATAAAAATGTCAGATTACTAGTTGTAAATGCAACAGAAATTTGTCTCTGTTATATTGAAAATTCAAATTTACTTAATATATATTTTTAAATAGTTTTCACTCTCTAAGTAACAAGGTACACTTGTTAACGACTGTTGCTGATCTAAGTATATATACTGAAGTGATATGTTATTTAAATTTATGCAATCTTTGCCAAAATGATTTTGGGTCAATCTAATTTTTCCTAAGTTTATGATTAGTGATGTCATTATTTTTTTTTTAGATTGGAGATTGATATAGATTCCTTTGGAGGGTTATCTGGTGTTTTAATATATATTAAAATTTTCTTGAATTTTGTTAATCTAAATGATGCAGCCACTTGTATCTGAGGATTGGTAGCTAATCCCCGTTGCAGACGCCTGCTCAGGCACATTTGTGTTTGTTCAACACTGACAGAGCCCACCTGTGATTTATACTAGAACTCTGCTGAGTGGACCTTAGTTACAGTTTTCTGGGAGAGCGCGCCTTATCTATCATGATCAACAGTCTGAACAAGGCCAGCACACTCAAACCCGCAGTTATGATGACTTGATTTCATGCTAGCCCAAACACATGATAGCTCCCAAGGGTTCTGTCTGCCCAATTTCATACACAAGGCTTGGGTCAACCCGTGGTATGGTCTTCAGGCACTTTCCAAAGATGCTGCATACTGGAATCACATTCCTGACAAATCGACCATGGTGAGATTCAAATCTGAGTCTCATGGTCAGAAAGTGAATGTTCTAACCATTCAGCTATGTCCCCGCATAATTTTGTTGATATTTATTTGGTAATATAACCTGAGTCAGTTGCCCATAAAATTCACTGTACTTAATTTGGATTTGAGTTTGAAATCATTTCTGTATATATTTGAAGATATTTAATAAAGAAGTTTACCTGTCATGTAGCCACAGTAGTAAGCTATTCACACACTAACAATAGAATATACCCCCTGACAAGTGGACAGAGTGATTGCTGGAAGGTCCATCTATGAAATTCTGGAGTCACTATGACAACGGAATGCAGATTTTATTGCAGTTACAATATGTTTATCTTTGTAATTTACCCATGAAGATGATTACAGAAAAGTTCGAAAGTACTTGGGTTAAAAAAACTAAGGTGCCTTCCTTCATGAATTTCATCTCAACATCAAGAAAGTGATTAGACAACTGGAAAGGATAATTATAAAAATAAGTAGACAATATATTATTCAATGAAACATACACACACACACACACACACACACACACATATATATATATATATATATATCTTCTAGTTACTTTCACATAGAGGCAGGGTGGAGTAATGGGTAGCAGCTTGGATTGAGGTATCGGAAAGCCGAGTTCAAATTCCAGTTGAATCCATTACATTCACTTATGTGCTAATACCCTTGGGAAAGATATAAATCTTCTTCTCCCCCCAGCTATGGGTAAATTGCAGGACAGACCAAGTTCTATAGCGTTGGCTGGCAACTGGTCTACTGCAGACAGAAATGGCAACCTACTGCGGGAAAAAATCTGCCCCGTCAGTCATGTATCGAAAAATACATGATTGCCTAAGCGTGTATCATGCATGGCACATAACTGACTGACTGAGTTACTTTCACATATGCAAATCCCCATGGGAAAGGTATGAATCCACCATTTTTTTCTCTCTCCTCCATCTATAGGTAAATACTGGACAAACTGGGCAGTATAGCCTTGGTTGGCAACCATTCTAGGAGAAAGAGAACTGATTTCAAACCAGACTGTAGAGGATTGGCAAAGGGCGAATAAGCTTCTTATAGGAGTCAAAGAGCAACATGTAGTTATGAGATGGAAAACTCCTATTCAAAAATCCTGCAATTTTAGCATAATCTGTCATGTGGCACACATCACACCAGTAGAAGACATGGTAGCTATGATACAGAGAGTGTGCATTTCATAGCACAGGCAATCGTCTGCTTTAAACAATTCACTTGAGCAAGTTATTTAGTAAAAACTTAGAATTTACTGAACCCTCATTCAATGTTCTCAATGGGTGACTGCTTCCATATATATTGGCAATTTCTAAGGAATTAATGGTTTTATTTTTAATCCAACATTATTTCTTTTCTTATTTCTTACTGTAATTTCTTCTTTTATGTGCCATGTCCCTTCAGGACATTGGCAATCATGGCTCTCCACAAATTTCTGTCATTTGTAGCTCTTAATAAATTTTCTTTTTGTTATTTCTCTTAAACCTTACTCCATCACTAGATAAGTTATGCATTGTTTTCCTCTTTCCCTCTTGCTTTTAATCTGTCCTGTGAGTAACAGATTTTTCAAGACCTCTTTCCTTATTATTTCCCTACAAATTTCAATTGTCTCTTCCTGGTGTTAAGTATGAGTGTCCTTTTTGTTTTCATCCATTTTCTCTAAAACTTCATTGTTACTCACATATTCAGTCTATGGTATTCTCAACATCCTTCTGTTGAATCACATTTGAAATCTCTTCTTCACCTGTAAAGAGATTGTCCAGCATTCACAAATTTAAATTTTACTTTGTCCAATATATATCTAATATGTAATAACCAAACTGCAGTTTACAAACACATGATTTAATGGCAAGTAGTTCATCTCTTATCGGAGGACTTGTCCAGCATTTTTTATCTTTAAGAAGATGGTCCAGCATCTCATGTAGGAAAGATTGTCCAGCATTCACCAGCATTCTTCATCTGTAAGGAGATTGTCTAGCATTCCATATGGAAGGACTGATATTACATAACAGTTCAGTACTCTTTTCTTGTTTCTAACAAAATTGTTTCTGTTTCTTAATACTTTGCTTAGCTTTTAGAAGACACCTTTTGCTATGCTGATTTCTTTGGATTTCAGTTTAACACTTTCTGTTCTCTAATTTAGAAATAAACTAAAAAAGCACAAAGTGTCTACTCAAACACGTGTATCCACTAAAATAAAATTTAAGTAATAAGTATATTTTGGAGTATATTTCTTTATTAGTTACTTTTTTTTTTGATTCTCAACATTATGGACTAGAAGATTCTTTTTTTAGACAAGAAGCTAAACTGACTTCAATTTCCATAAAAGCTAATAGTTAACACTTTTCTACTGATGAAAAACAAAAACAAATAAATTAAACTTTGGACTATTTCTTTGCCATGCCATAAATCACATAAAATTAACTTCATTCAATCTGACTTGCATTTAAAATAATTAAATGAACTTTGAATTGAAAAAAAAAACACAAGAGTATGTTGGGGAGGAACTATAGTTATAAAGTACAAAAGAAAAACCATTGTGTTGAACTCTTTTTTTAAACAATACATTGCAAAATAAATTGTTATTTTTATGTCTAATATTACTGTTTAGCATCTATTTGTTTTTACTCACCAAAGCACAACAGTCAGGGATCATATTTTTGATCTTAATAGTTTTATATAATCTAATAGAAATTAATTTTTTAATTTCAATTTCAAGATCTTAAAATGACTAAAGAAGAAATTACCCCATTTATCTAAGTTCTTATATAAATTACCCCATTTATCTAAGTTCTTATATAAAATTCTAAGTTCTTATATAAAAACCAAACCTGTTCAGAAATATTTATACATTTAGCTGTATACAACTGCTTTCTAAAATCAATGGTTAAAAATGGCTTTAAGCAAGTGAAGCTTATGGGCTTATGGGCCTTGGTGACAGCCACACTTCTTTAAAAACCTTGTGGACTTGCACTACAGAATCACAAACAAAAACTGTACCGAATAACAGAAAAAACATCATTTGAGGATTAGCAACAACTAAAATGGATATCACATGTAACTTGAAAAGAAAACAATAACATAATGAAGTTGTTGATGTTCCATACTATTTCAAATAAAAGGATAGAAAGGAAATCCCCATGAAAACTGGAAAGAGCCTTAACAGCAACTGGACTTGAGAAACCCTGAAAAATGGTTTTAATACAAAGATTTTATACATTTCAACTGAAAGTAGTACTGGCTGTATGGTCAATGAATGCTGAATGTTTCCTTATAAGGAAATGGCTAATATTACCATTACAATTACTATTAAAAACAAAATTATATTAGGTTATCTCTAATAAGCCTGTAAAGGCATAAGAAAAGGATGCATCTTCTCACCAAATTTTTTTAATCTTTACAATGAGGTAATCTTAAGAGAACTAGAAACACTACCAGGATTTATTATTGGTGGGTACAATCTTAGCATAAATTATGCAGATCACACAATGTTGATGACAGTCATAGAAAACTTTAGGAACTCCTAGACAAGGTAGTAAAGGGAAGCAAGAAGAAAGGACTAACCATCAATTGTAAGAAGACAGAATGTATGTTCATTAACAAGTTGGACACTCCTAGATGGGAGCTATGAACTGGAGATGTCAATAAGGCAAATACAGAAATTTAACTATAATGGAAAGTGTTATAACAGACAATGACACAGAAATGCAGACACATTGGAATAGTGAAACTGCCTTCCAGAAAATAAGCAAAATTTCAAGATACAGGAAAAGTTTGTCAAAAAATAAAATCAGAATGCTCAAAAGCTATGTAGTTGTGGCAAACACGCATCGGTAAAGACACAAAAGAGTCCCCCCCCCCAGATTGTGTGCAGACATATTTGTCAACACCATTTACATCTGGATTTTTTCATTAGCAGCAGGGGACAGTGTGTCATGTCTACATATGGGCCTCTCTGGAACTGGTCAAGATCTGGATCTTTGTAAGATGCCTTGTACCAATAAAAGCCATGAGAAAACCAGCAGTCAGCAGTTGGTGAGTTATGGTGTCTTGTGAAGTTGTTCCTGTTATTTTTGTTACCTCCCTTCTCTTTTCTCTCTCTGCCTATTAACCTCATAGTTGCTGGGAGAGCAATCGGTTAGGTGTTTCCTTCAACCTCAACACACTCTTGCCATACTTTACCTATATGGAAATAAATGCTAAACAATTTCCTCACAGACGAGGCAACAGAAATGTGGTTCTATAGAAGAATACTTAGAATTTTTTTGGATGGAACATGTTAGTAATGAAGAAGATTTAAGGAAAACAGGAATGAAAAGAACACTTTCTTAGGATCAGAGACACATGAAGAAAGAAGACTTGGAGAATTTGATACTCACAGTACATATTGAAAGTAAAAGCAGTAGAGAAAAGTAACTATTTACATACCTAATGAGCTTGTGTAAATAAATGGTAGAACATGAATTGGGAGGGGCAGTAAGGGGCCAAGCATTGCTTAGAGCTATATAGGATAGGAAGTTGTGGAGAGCCATAATCACCCACCTCCTGAGGAGGTATGGTACATAGAAGTTATGTTTAAGGATAAAGTGTGTGTGTGTGCGTGCAGTAAAAATTGATGAAATTATTGTTATCTTTAAAAATCTGGTATTTACTGTAAATGTTAGACCCAGTGGTACACTATATTAGATTTTCTTCTGAGAGAAAGGAGCCTTCTTTTTATTGATGTTATTCTGAATGAAGGAGATTGATCTTTGGTTAACTATTTGCTATTCTTTTCTACTTGTTTTTCTTGTACTCAAAAGCAAAATGACTAAGAAGAAAGAAATTATACTTGAATGTCTATCTCAGACTGACAAATCTACCATGTAATGCTTGTTTCACAGTCATCAATGCGTGAAAAATCTTCTTTATATTTGGTATAGATTTGCCAATTCTGCCAAAAGCTTGTGTTAAGACTGATAGTTGAAATATAAAACAACATTTCAAATAAATTCAGGTTCAATCTTTACTGAGTACTCCATTTATATGACGTCATACCAAATTTCAGTTTAAACAATTTCTTAAGAGTACAAGACTTAAATATAGCTTAATGCAGAGATATATTGTAATTAACTGTTTCCATATATTTACAACTTGAGAAACAAATTCAGTAATTTATAAAAGTTAAAAACAGTTCAATAATTTATAAATCTTTGGAAACAGTTAATTTTAACATATCTCTACTTTGTCAAGTTATATTTAAATTTTATGCTTTTATTAAATTCTTTAGATATTTTCAGGGAAAGGTACTTCATAATAAAGACTGAAAACCTTAAATTGTTGGAAATATATAGAAACAGTTAATTTCAACATGTCCCCATTTAAAAGTCAGAGTGAAAATCTTAAGGAAGAATTAAAAAAATGTTTTCCAGATGTTCATTGGTGTTCAAAATTCAAGGTGGATTTTCAAGTAAAAAAAGGTTTTAAGCCAAAACAGAGTGTACCATTCACAGCATTGGAACACGTCAATGAAGAATTGGTCAGACTCAAAAGAATTCATATAATGGAATCAAAATGGGCTGCACCAACGGCATATATAAAGAAAAAAATAATGAAATTTGTGTTTGTGCAAATTTCTCAAAAGGATTAAACAATTGTTTAGAAACACATAATTACTGATTACCAAGTCTGGAGGAAACTTTTTTGAAGTTAAACAGCAGAAAAATATTTTCAAATTTGGATCTCTCTGAAGCATATTTACAAATTCAGATTGAAAATAAATGTTCAGAATTAATGACCATAAATATGCACAGAGGATTATATAAGTTTAACTGACTTCCTTTTGATATGAAAGTGGCACCAGCTATTTTTCAACAAGCTATGGATACCATGCTTGCAGATTGAAATTTTATATAAGTTTAACTGACTTCCTTTTGGTATGAAAGTGGCACCAGCTATTTTTCAACAAGCTATGGATACCATGCTTGCAGATTGTAATTTTCCAGTGGCATATCTGGATGACATTTTAATCAAAAGAGTATCTAAAAAACAACATGTTGGGCATGGGAGAACAATTTTGGAAAAACTAAGAGAGTACAGATTCAAGCTCAGTGATGAAAAATGTAAATGGTTTTTGCCGAAAATTACATACCTTGGTCAAATTATTGATAAAAATGGTTGTCAACCAGATTCATCAAGGGCAAGTGCAATTAAAAATATGCTTCCGCTAACAATTATGACTATGCTACAAGCTTTTCTGGTACTGGCTAATTACTATCAAATATATGTATGTTATATGGATAATTTGAGAGCTCCTTTGAATGATCTCTTTAAAAAAGGAGTAAAGTGGAACTGGAATGATAACTATCAAAATGTATTTGACAAAATAAAAAAAGACATTTGTTCAATATATCATTAATACACTATGATCCAAAAGCAAAATTTGTAGTGGCATCAGATGCTAGTGTGTATGGTAATAAAGCAGTGATTTTACACTAAATATGATACCTATGCATACAGCTAATAGACTACAATGCTGGTGTACCATCTTATTAAACTATAATTTTACGGTGGAGTACCAATCGTCTAAAAATTAGGACATGCAGGAGGATTATGAAGATTTATGCCTAAAAATGCAAAATCATTTGAGGACATAGTCATTGTAGCACTAAAAAGTGAAATGGAAATAAAAAAATTTTGTGCATTATAGTATGAGAGTTACCAGTTACCCTGGAAGAAATAAAAGAAAAAATGGAAAATGAAGTTTTTAATGCAAAAATAAAAAAAGCAATTGAAGCAAAGTAACAAAGAACAAAATCCAAACTTAAACGCTTACTTACTGTGCAATGGTGTAGTAATGTTCGATCAGAGGGTTGTAATACCTAGTGTATTAAGAAGCAAATATTGAAGGATTTTCACAACCGACATCCTGGTATTCCAATGAGAAGTTTCGTATATTGGGTCAGAATGGACCAAAATATTGAAAAAATTATGAAAGCTTGCAGGGGTTGTGCTCTAGCAGCAAAATTACCTATCACAAAGGTAGAAACTTGGCCAATGACAGACCTGCCATGGTCAAGACTGCATATAGATTTTGCAGGTCCTATGAATGGATCACATTATCTTGTGGTAGTTGATAGTTTGTCTAAATGGCTGGAAATTTATAAGTACAAAGATCCAACATCTTCAGTGACAGTGAATTTTTTGCATGAACTGTTTGCGAGATATGGTATACCAGATACCATAGTCTCTGATAATGGAACACAATTCACAGGTAAAGAATTCAAAGACTTTTGTAAGATGTTCTCCATACCTCGTCATATTACCCAAGGTCGAACAGACAAACAGAACAGTTTGTGTGAATATTCAAAAGAGTGTGGAAGAAAGCAAGTCTTGAGAAAGTAAATGAGGAAGCACTTCAAAATTTTCTGAGTTTACCATTTAACACTTAACCCTAATACACCATCAGGCATGTTGCTGGCAGAATTAATGTTTGCTAGAAAAGTCAAATCAGTGTTCAAAAAGTTATTACCAAACTGAAAAAGACAAATGGATAACAAAAACACCAAAAGCTTCAAGGTCGACAATATAGTGTTCTTTAGAGCATATAAAGATGGCAAAGAAATGTGGGAAGATGGCATAATATCAGCAAGAATCATGAAGTTGATTTACATGGTAAAAGGGAAAAGATTTGAACATAAAAAAAGTTCATCGATTAAAGACCAGAAATATTGGGAGAAACAATAAAAATGCTATATGATGTTATTGATGTGCCAGCACCACAACAAGTTGTGGAACCTACAAGGACAAGTTCCAGAAAAAGAAAGCGTACTGAAGAACAGGAAGTGGATCTGAGACAGAAACTATACAAAGTACGTTAGCAAACTCTCCAGAATGACTAATACTAATAAAAAATATTTATAAAAAGTATTAATCTCAAAAGGTTGGAGATGTTGTGGAGCAAATAGTACATCTCCAGTGACTATATGAATTAGTCCATAACTATAAATAAAGAGCTCCAGGTCAGAAGTAAGTAGAAAGGAATCTTTTTGGAGTCAGTTTTCAGACTAAGTAATACAGGCATCACAGTAAGTTGCTGAAGCATTACTTATAAGAGCTACAAATTGTGTTATAACATTATGAATAAAAATATCATAGAGAAAATTATTAAATTAACTTTATGTAACAAATTTTTTTAACTTAAGTAAAATTAAAATATTGCATTTCAGTATAAGAAATGTGTTAAAATTTCAACATGCTTTTTTCATTTGTTAGGAACAAAAATAAACATTACTATACATTTGCTTTTAGGAATAAAATTTCATAGAAATATTGACTTTAAGTGAAAAATGTTAAATTAACTTCCAAGTAACAACATCAAGTTTCCTAAATTATATTTTTTTAATGAATTTCACACTAAAAATGTTTGTTTCTGCAATGAAAACATAAAATAATATCACAAGTCTGAAGGAAATAAAATGAATAAATCTTATATTTACTTCAATTAAATAAGCTAAAGTTATTCCAAACATAAAAAGCAAAACTTAAGTCAACTACAGCAACGAACTACCACAAACCCAACCTGAAACTAAAATATTCACTCTCAGTGGAAAAACGAGATTTGAGATAGGCCTTCAGTACTGGGCAAGAGATACATGATGACATGGCCTTAAATAAAAATCATCATGATAACAACCTAAAATTATTTGGCCTTCATCTCTTTTCATTGTCATTTATAGACTTAAGCTTTAACTTTCAAACTCAAAGTAAATAGGGAACCTTTTGCCATAGAGTACCACCCTACTGTATTTGACGGGAAGAGCTTAAGCATTTGTGGACGTCTATTGTTAATATTTTTGTAATCTTATCCCCCACCCCCTGCTGACTATTTGGCTATGATCAGTTGAATATTGTTTTCCTGACCATCTGCAGCAGTTGTGATATTTCACACAGCCTAAATTTTGGTCACTGACCCTCATCTGGAAGTAGAGATGTTTTTCCTGCTGGTGGATTTGATCTGGAGTTTGAGACAAAATCACCCCACATTGTGTTTTGATTTATCAAATGAAGTCTCTAGTTAGATTCTGGTTGAGTGATGATTTCTCTATCTCTTTTTTTCTCTCTCTCTCACACACACACACACACACACAAGCGTGCATGCACACACAGCAAATAAATAAAAGGTTTTTAGAATTTTCTTCAAAATGCAACAAAATTGCTATATTTAACATTAAAATTCTCAAAAAGTTTCATTTAGAGTATCTAAATTTAGGGTTGTACATTCACTAAAAAAGAGATTAGTTAAGTCTCACAGAATCTTGAAGTAACTAATAACTGCTGCAGTTCTAGGAATTATGCTTTATCCTGAAATGTGAGTGTGAGCATAGGAAAATTATATTATCCTTAAATTCATTAATATTTTATCAGCAGTTATTGTTTAGGCATGTTTCTTTCAAGTCTTTTTGCAATACTCAGCTACAGTGCTCATCCAGGAATTGATCATGTGATTATAGGTAGTAGTTGTTACAGTGTAAAATATCATATTTTTACTGTGATTTTCTAAGTGTAGCTTAGATGTGGCACAAGACTGAAAGTATGGTACACGCAGTAAGGATTGAACTCACTATTCAGTTGTAATTGATCTAGTGAGACAAGCCTACTAACCATTACACCGTGTCAAAATGCCTAAATACCTTATTTCTATGAATGCTAAACTCTGAAACTGCCCAGACTCACACTCTTCATTTGCTTACCATGTATAACAGCAAAATTGTCCAAGTCATGTAACAGCAAAATTGTTCAATTGTTAGATTAAGCTTTGAACTGTTGTATCTTAGTAATGATTAAAAATATCTTGCTGGAATTCTCTGAGGTTTTTATAACACTATTGGATTCTACTTTGAGCTATAAAAATGTATAATTATTCTCCAAGCTTAACAGAAGAATCATGAGGAAATCGATCATAAATAAAAATGCCATGTTCATCATTAATTAATCGTAACTAAGGATCAGAAGCTCATGAAGGGTTGAAATAAAGTTCAAATAGATATATATATATTATTCCAGGATCATTTTGCAACTAATTCAAAATGATCTTCACCCTCTCTAACCTAACTTTCTGTCCTTGAGTAACAAGGTGTCTCACAGGTTTCACGTACAATTTGGTTTTCAAGTCTTTTTTCATTATTCTTTGGACTGTCATAGCTGAAACTCCTCTCTCTCAAATGCCAAATTGCTTAGAGTTGGATCTTTTCTAATTGGTCTCTTCAGCTCTAAGTTGAATGATAATCCTTCTTCCTTTTGTGACCTCCTGATCCTGTTTTCCTCTCTACTGTTCCCTCTTTTTTAAACTTATTCACCATTCTCTTGATGATTCTTGAATGGACTTGTTGGTACCATTAATGAAGGCCTGAATGATATTTTCCCTCTCACTATTGCTCAGTTGGAAAGACGTTTGGGGATGACGCAAAATGATTTTAACCTGTTGTCTTTCTACCTGAATAACTCAAAGGGTTTTTCAGTGATTCTTACAAAAAAAATTATGTCAAGATGGCTAAACATCTTATCAGAAAACCTGGAAAAAAGAAACTCATTTAATTTAGTGATTTTTTAGATCCTTAACATTTTTTGGGATGCCCAATTATGCTGTTACATGATTTGGATAATTTTGCCATTACACTTGGTATATATATTTTCATTGACATAGCATGGAAATCATTAAGATAATGTATTAATCAAAATTACTCATAAATTTGGCTGGCTCTGAATATTTTCCTTGTTTGAAAACCAAGAATTATTGACAATGAAGATTTGTTTGTAAAATTGTTGTGTAGAAAGATGACTGACCTTCTCTACCCTAATTGTTGAACATGAATTTGTCCATTTGCTATGAGTAGAACGTCTACTCATAGGAACAGTTGTTGCAAGGTGAGTCACAAGGCGTAGTGTTTTAGTCATACACATTTCTGCACTGAACTATGGTATTCTTTATTACTGTATTATTAATCTATGTCTCTCATGTGATCAAACTGTTCTTCACTCAACCTTTTGTTTCAGTGTTTCCTTACCTTGCCACATTATCAACTAGAACTACAAGTGTTATATGAACTTTATAACAATAATTTTCTGGTCAAATTTTTCATAAGGAAGTAAGAATTTGTAAGTAAATTATTTAAGTAAGTATTCCTTTTCTCCCTCAACCAGATAACTTCTAGTTATTAATGTCTACATTATCCAAGTTCTATTCATTACATCAACCCACTTAGGCTAAACAAGGAGTTAAGTGGATGAGGTTGGGAATTTACTTAGTCATAAACAGTTTAATATGTTTTATTAAATTATCCACAAATTCAAACCTCATAGTATCCTCAAGCCTACTCCCAGCAGATTTCATTTATTGTAATTAATTAACATTTTTAATTATTATTATGCTATTGATTATACTATAGACTGTAATATATATCACAAGAAATCCATAGGTAAAACATCACATAATTTAAATAAAAGAATATATGAACACAAAAGGGATCTTTTATGAAAACACACTCAATGCATTACTCATTCATCATAATAAATCTGACCATAACTTAGACTTAAAAATTCAATTAAGGCAAAAATGTATAGAAAGTGCACTAATTTCTGAGTTTCCACTGTCAATTTATGTTTAGGTTCATACAGCATGTCACCTTTCTTAACAAATCTACTGCTGTTACAATATGGAATATTTAAAGACAGGAATGAAAACAGAAACAAATGTAGCAGGAAGCTGAATGAGGTCGGATAGGTTGCGCATCTAAATATAAAGTTAAGCATCCTTGCAATTTCAGAGTTTCTTTCAATGTGTAATTATAACAAATATTTGGTTGTATTTTGTCCTTCTTACATATATATGGTCCCATCAATAAAAACATTATTTAGTCTGATGAAGACTTTTGGATTATTTTTCTCCATTTTGTCATTCAATTTATCTACCATTTGTCTGATATATATATAGAATTTATATATCATATTTTCCAATTATTATTATTATTATTATTATTGAGTTTGTATGACTTTCCATTCAGATTCAATCAACAATTTCTCCTTTACTTTTCTCTTGGCTCCACATCATAAAATAAGACCTTACATCATTTATCACTCAATTCACTGGTTGCCTCTTTGATGCAAGGTTTGCATACCTCAACAGGTAGGTCACCCTATTAACACTTTTTGAAAGGGCATACATGAAAAAGGCCTTTTATATTCATTCTGACAATAATATTATCACATTAATAAAAAGAACTTTCTCAGCCTTCTTTCCTACTATTTGATGTAAACATGAAAAGCTGGCATTCTCCCGATATTTGCTTTTTTTTAATTTCTTAATTTAATATCACGTTTTGTCATTATGGGTTAATCAATGTTATCTTGGCTACTGACTTGTTTTTGTATTGTGTATGCCGGTTATCCACCAGACTTTGTTTGTTGACCATTACACTTTCTTTTTTTGGCCATAATTCCAGTTATACTTGAGTTGTGGCTGAAAAAAAGCCTCTTAAAGCGTTATATCTCATTTTGGCTAACAACCCTAACTCTGCTGAACAATTTTATGATCTTGAGCCAAAAGAAATAGACTTGAGCATATATATGTATGCTTAAAGATCTCAGCCAAAGGACTTGATCATAGGTCAAGTTAACTTTATGTTGAAATTAGATAAATGTTTAACTAATAATTTTTGTTCATTTATATACCACGTCCTTTCAACATGTGGTCAATCACTTTTGTTGCATGAAGCAACTTCTGATCTGTTACCATTATTGTTTATTCTTGTTCTGCTATCCATTTGCACAGACTTACTGTCCCCTACTTCCCATGCCTTCAATGTCTTGTGAAGGTTAAATTTTTCAAACCTTCTTTTTTCATTGCATCCCAAAAATTTCAGTTATTGCTTTCTGATTGTTAACATATAACTTGTAGTTCCTATTCTCCTAAAAATTTCATTGTTTCCTCCATGTTCAGTCCATGGTATTTTCAACATCATAGTATAGAACTATATTTCTGTTGCTTCAAGTCACTTCTTCATTTGTGAGTGTGAAGAGATCATCCAGTATTCCCTGCCATATAGGATATTAGATAGTAGTTTAGCACTTCTTCTAATGAAATTTTCCTATTTCTTAATACTTTGCTTAGTTTCTGTAGCTTGACAAAAAACATGCTAATTTCATGTTTTTCAATTTGTTACATTATAGCAGGCTGTGTTTAAAAGGGTGCCTATTTTGAGATCAATTCTAAGTTCACATCAGCAAGATATTTTTAACACCCTTATAGAAGGCACCATAAAAATGTTAAACATTACAAGAGTTATTTATACAACTTTTTCCTTTTCTTATTCATGTCTCATTCACTTACAGTAATGTAAAGACACAATCTAGAGAGAGAATGCTCAAAATAATGACCATTGAATGAATCAGTGGAGCAAGTATCTTTCAAAGTGTTATTATGAACTTTAACAGTTTTCAGTTCTTTACTTCTGTAGTCTTACAGCTAAATCATGTTGAAACACTGGTTCTTGTCTGATCAATAAGTTAAGCAACATTGAGCCTGATCAGTACCTAGATGGGTGATCACTTGGAAATACCAGGATTTGAATTCCATTGAGTTTGTTACATTCACTTAGTTGCAATAAACCTTGGGAAAGATATGAATCCATCTCTTCTCACCCCAGCTATGGGTTAAATAGTAGGATGTGTATCTAGGAAAATCATTAACAGACTGAGTCCTATAGCCTTGGTTGTTAACTAAGTCTACCACAGGAATTCTTCTACCAAGTCAATCCTGAAACAAAAGACATGATTGGCCAAGCATGCATCATGCATGGCATCTAATGAAGGAAGGAAGGACTGTTTGCATTTAAATGTTGTTAAAATCATTTGCACACTTAAAAATATATATATAGATCTTATACCGCCCTACTCCTTTGTGCCATTCCCATGCGGGGAACTGAGCCATAGCCTCACCTGACTAGGTGTTACTTCTGTAGCAAGTAGGTTTTTGTGGGGTGGAGTTTCTAGCCCCACACCCAACTGGTTTTGAATTCAGAGTTATCCTCCTAGATTGGTTACCAGCTAAGGCTTGAGAGCATAGTCTGCTCTGTTAGTTGGATGTGGAGAAGTGGTGGATACATTTCTTTTCCAAGAGTGTTTGTGTGAAAGTGAATGCAACGAACTCAGCCAAGACTCAGTTTTGAAACAACATACCTAACTTCTACCAACTTGTATGTAGCCTATACCATTGTTGGGTTAACTTGCCTTTCTTTTCTTTAACTAGTATGCATTCTGCTTGGTCAGTCATGTGACCCTTAGTAGTTAGTCTATACAAGAGAAAGTTCTGGAATAGATGGCATGAGAAGATGCATGCCTGACATATATGTAAAAACACATTCTTGCAACATGACATGCTGGACTTGTAGGTAAAAACAGATTGTTGTAACATCCACTCACTTTCTTTTTCAGTGTTGGAGAGAAGGCATGTAATTCATTTCTACTCTTTGTTAGCCTGTTTTCTTTTCTATAAAATAAAACTTATTTGCATTCTTCTAACTTCTCTTTAGCCATTCTTTATTTTTCTGTTTTTAATGTTTGGGTAAATATCTATACCTACAACAGATACTATTAAGGTTGCCCAGATATATAAACCCAGCGCCATAATTTGTATAAGATGCATAAAGCCTGGAATTTGACAATTGCTACATCATTGTCAAGATGCAAAAATTCATAAAAACACAATACATACATTAAAGTTCATTAACATTCAGGATACTATATAAATACAAATAACAGTTATACACAAGATTCACATGACTGCTGGGAACTCACATTTGCAATGAAAAAATAATTTCTTGCTTGTTTTTGTGATGAATGCTAATAAATTCTAAAACTACAAATGAAACACTTGAAAGGCAAATATTAAATACGTCATTCAAGGCAACTTTCAATTGTTGGTGTTTATCAAACTAATGACAAACAGAATCAAACTGGAGATTAACTCTTTCTTGACTGAATTTATTTCTAAATTCTACTAGTTTTAAGGAAACTCAAAATTCAATTTATGATCTATCTACACAAGTTAATATCTTGATGTCATATATGTTCTGGTAAGATTATATTCAGGCAATATGGAAGAAACATTTTTTTTTACTTATGAATAACTGGTTTTGGTCATTTCCATGGAATACAAGGCCATGTTCAGCTTTTTGTGTCACAATGGGTCCTCGCTAGATTGGCTAGGATATGTGCAAACTCAAGTGAGCACTAAATGATTTTATCTGGTTCAGGTTTTACAACAACTGAGAGTAAAGTCTAGATATGAAGACTTCAAAGCAATCACCCACTGTCTACAACTAGGAAAAAGAAAATGAAAACTTTCAGGATCAAGTGCCACTTGGCTGGAAGTTAGTGAATTCCAGTCATGGATCTATACAGTCAACATTCATTCTAGAATAGTCGGTCAGTTATGAGCTGTCCATTGAGAGGTCAAGACAGAGTCACAGTTAGAGAAAGACACTGTTAGTTCAGTCAGTTTTAGGCTGCTCATTGGTGGGTAACAGTCTGTTGGAAAGAGTGAATGAGATGTAGAGACAGTTGCAGTCAGAAATAGGCAGAGGGGCTTTTGGAATTCTCATTGGCCAAAGTGAAAATTTAGTTGGTTAATCTCTTGTGAGAGAAGACAGAAATAGTAACAAAGATGTCCTAAATGTTACCTAACCACCAGACTGAGCCAAGTGAATCCATGAATAAATAACCAAATATACTGAAAGCAGCATTCATGTTTTTTGTTCTCCTGTGAATATATACCGGTTTTTCCCTGTTTTTGCTTGCATCAATGAAAACTGGAATGGGAACACATTGTGGGTAAAAACTGCTTAGTTATTGAAGAAGGGATTTGGTTGTATGTTTACACTTGATTCTTGGCCAATCACCAAAATCTGAGTCGTTATTGGAACTAAATTCATCTATTTCCCAACTTCAAACTTATTGTCATAGTCAGGAATGGTTTACAAGGTTTCCTGGACTTTTATAAGTTGATGACTAGTTGTCATGGTATTGAAATTTGAGCATCTATTTATGAAAAATCACCAAATAAGATATTAATTTTTTAAGTATGCTGCCATGGAATTCATCATGTTTTTAATATGGCTGGTCTGTCTGGAAAAGATTAATTTTTTCAATTTTCAAAAATTACATTAATAGTTTTGAATGCTGAATATAGCAGATACTCATTTAAAATTTCTCACTTTTTATAGAATACTAGTTTGGTACCTATTGTTTTGTTGCAGGTAAAATTTCAAATCTAATTTGTTTGTCCAATTAAAATACTACATTTATTAGAAAATATATTAAGTTTAAATACAGGGGGCATAAAGATGATTTCAAAGAGCTGGTTTCTACCCTTTCCTGCTATCAGAAGTTGCCAAGCAGAAAGCGAAATTAGCCCTCACAATATAGATATTTATTTCAATTTCATCTAAATGGTGTGTATATATTAATTTGTGTGTGCACATGTATATTTTAATTAAATGATATACCTAAAAATATTTTTACAAATTTAAAAAAACAAAACTTTTAAAACTAATCCTATTTATTACTGAATAAGTTCAGCAACTTAAAAAAAAGTAATTTTATAAAACCTTCAAAAATGATAATCAAATGATTTATGATTATATGATTTTGTAAGGTTTAAAAAAATTAAATGCTTTTTTTCTCATTTTCCAATTTTTGATTTTATTGCTCAGCTGATGGTAGTTTTTTTAGGCTGGGTGGCAGGGGAATGTATTGTTCCAATGCCTTATTTCAAACTCAAACACATTCTGTGTGTGTATATGTGTGTGCATTTAATGGCACATGTATATGTAACTTACTCACATTAAACATGAACATAAACATATACATTATATATATGCATGCAAAAAGATACACAGACAGTGCATGACAGACAGAAAATCAGCTCTTTTTTTATGATATAGATTCATGAATATGCAGTAAAAGAGAGTAGTGCTGTAACATGCAGAATTTTCATCCCTTTATCAAATTTTTTCACAGAGATTATATGTTTATTTACAGTATTTACAGTCAGACTATTATCCTTATTTTGTTACAACTAGCTATCTGTTAAATAACAGGGTTGACTGGGTTCTATAGCCTTGTGTGGCAACTAGTCCAAGAGAAAGAAAACTGAATAAAAAACCATTGAAAATGCAACAGGAAACGACTCATATATTTCCCTAAGAAAATCATGGTAACTCTTCAGTAATAAAAAAATGATTTGTCTGAATTTCTAAGATGAGGAGTTATCATTATTTACGCTATTTACATGTGGACTATTGTCCTCATTTTTTGTTACTATCACAATATCTGAGCAGTAATAAAATATATATGAGACATGTACAATAAAATGAGAACAATCTACACCCATTGATTAAATAAAGGGTTCAGTTCAAAATTACCTGAAGGTTATCCAGATTGACAGACATTTGAGGGCTGGAAGGCAGAATAGCCAGAACATGATAACAACAAATATGAGGATATTAGTTATGAATAATAATAATTCCTCATCTCAGAAATTCAAACAATGGTTATATGCCTGTCCAGTACTGAATATGTGTGCAACTATGCATTTGTATTTGCTTGAAGAAAGAAATGTGAACCGTTTTCTGTCAACTCCAAACACTGGAGTTAGAAGAAGATGATATAGGATAGAGTGAAGGTTGGTTTTAGTTTTTGCTGGGGTGAGGTGGAATTGCTACAGTGAGACTGGTGCTCATCTGTCAATATCAGCAACAAAGACCAGACACAACAACAGAATCAATACTTCACAAAACAAACTATTAGAACTAGAAGAGAAATTATTCCCGATCAAAGAATTTCAGTGAGCTGTGAGCTCTTTCATCTTTTCTTTTATTCATTTGTAATATTTTCTTACATTTTTTATTTGTATTTGGTATTGTTTTAGCCTGCTTTTATTTGCTTATATGCTTTTTTTCTTGCTTGTTTTGTTTCCCAAGACAAAATTACTTTCATTCCTTTGCAAAATGTCTTCTTTTTTTCTTATTTCTTTATTTGTTTGTCTTTGATCTTTCTCTACATGTTTTTAACTGTATAAAACCAACCTGCATCTTATCTTTTTATAAACATAAACATAAAAATTTAAAGAATTTTCATTAATTTGGGTTTGTAGTAAAGAAGACAAAAATGTATCTGCTGGTTTTGTTCACTCTTACTGCAGATCATTTCAATTGGAAATATGATATCTTGTGGATATAAAGTATAATAATCTTACTTATTATAAAACACAGATTGTCTGTGTGTGTATGTGTGTGTGTGTGTATGTTTGTATATTGGAGCAGATTTCCTACATTTTTCAATTGATTTCAACAAAACTTCACAGGACTACGTAAAATTACCTTGCAGTGGTTCTAACAGCGCCAAAAATTGGAAAAACACAATTGTTTTTGCACAAAATCAATTTGAAAACACGATTAATCGTGAGAATGAAAGGGGGACAACTCATATCAAGTTATACTTATTATAAAACCCAGGTTGTTTTTGTGTGTGTGTGTTCATTTATATATGGGATCGGATTTCCTACATTTTTCAACCAAAACTTCACTTTCTTTTAGCAGATAGTGTTTCTTATTATCTTGCACACTTTTTTCTTTATTTTTACATTCAGAATGCTTTAAAAATTCCATTTACAAGACAATTGTTTATAATAAAATTCTATTCAATCGGTAGACTCATAATGATTGAAAACAATGTTTTTGTTTGAGTTTGGGTTTGACCAATTCGTAAAAAAAAAAAAAAATAAAATAAAAACTAATTAAGACATGTGTGTCCGTCAACCTTAAACAATAATCTTTGTCAATTTTATTTTTCAGTCTTTACGATGGTTGATACTTGATCTATCTCTTACTGTTACATCCCCGGGCAATGCTGGGCTCTACTGCTAGTATATAATAATATGATATGATATAAAATATGATATCTTGTGGATATAAAATATAAAAGTAGATGTAGAGTAAAAGACATCATCACAGAAAGTGGAATCAGTGAGCAGGGTTCAAATTCTGGCCTAGTCTGCTGTGTTCACTTCAGAAAGGCATGAACTTGTCTCCAACTATCTATGTGTTAAATAACAGGGTATACTAAGCTCTATAGACTTGAGTAGCAACTAGTCCAAAAGGAAGAAAATTCTGAATTCAAAACCATGAAGAAGGCAACAGGAAACCACTTCACTACCTTTTCCAAGAGGTCTTTGCAGTTCATCGATAATAAAGAAAAGGATTTCTGTCTTAATTTCTGTCATGAGGAGTTATCCTTATTTACACTATTTACATGTAGACTATTGTTCTTATCTTTGTTGTTGCTGTTATATCACAATATTTTGGCTGTTGTGCCCTCCAGGCTTTATCAGGTGTATTTAGATCTGCTACAATAGCCTAGTGGATTAAAGTGTTGTTTCATGAATTTGGTGAGATACTAATTGTGAGTTCAATCCCTGGGCCCAGCAGTCTCTACTTGGACTTAGTGGAAACAAGTCACACAATAACTAAGCAGTACTAAAAATTAGAAATAGACAAGATATTCTTAGACATGGGCAGTGGAACGAGAACATTCAAACCTGTAGATTAAATAAAGGGTTAATTTTGGAATTCCCAGTAGGTTACCCGGATCAATATACATGTGGTGAAGGCTGGAGGACATAACAGTTGAAACAACAAAGATAAGGACAATAGTCTGGATGGAAATAATATAAATAATAATAATTCTTCATCCCAGAAATTACTGACCAGTATTAAAAATAAGGACAAGACGAGATATCTTTAGACATTTATTATGCACATATGATGTCAGTTTTATTTTCTATCCATTTTAAAATAATCTAATCGACAAGATATTTTTTAATGCCATTTCCCTTCAGGATGTAAGTAATCACAACTTGTAACAGATCCCTTTAATTTATTATTTACACCATTTACATGTGAACTAATGTCCTCATCTTTGTTGTTGTTACCACGAGACGATAACTAATAACTAGTTTCAGACAAAATAAATACAGATTTGCGGTAGAACAAAAACAGTTTACCCCCATTAGATTAAATAAAGAGTGTAGTTTGAAATTCCTGTTGGTTAGCTGGAGCCACATACACCTAATGAAGTCCAGAGGGCAAAACAGCTGAAATGTGTGTGGTAAAATAAAACTGACATCATATGTGCATAATAAATGCATTTATACAGAATGGCTTTACTTGGTGGTTGAGGAAGTTGCATTGGTTGTTTTAACAGCCAAAATTCCAAGTCCTCCCTAAGATTGCCAAGGCATACTCTTTCTCTCTTCTCTGTGCTCAATGCCTGGTTAAACTAAGCATAATATATATATATATATATATATATATATATATATATATATTTTTGTTGGTATATAATAAATGGATCCTAGTAATATAAAATATTAAAATAAATTAATGCACAATAAAATCTAAAATCACCTTATATGAGGTGTTTTGATTTTATTGTGTATATATATATATATATATATATATATATATATATATATATATATATATATATATATATATATATATATATATATATATATATATATATATATATATATATATATATATATATATATATATATATATATATATATATATATATATATATATATATATATATATGTATGTATATATATATATATATATATATGTATGTATATATATATATAAAGCTATAATACCTTAAATTTTCATGGAAACGTCATGTACATTCTTTTCATAATTGATGAAATAATGGATTTGAAAGAATGTGCAGTGATGTCCACAACAACATTTTTATTTTAATGTCAAACAATGATACAAAAAAAACGCAAAAAAAAAAAAACATTCAATATAGGACAAAATTATTGGCCCTCTTGCCTCAAATATCAATTTTGTAACCTTTATTATTGACTTTAATCATTTTTGATAGTCCCTTACAGGACTGATAAGGTATTTTGCTTCATTCTTCCTTGGCAATAATTTCTAGTTCCTCCAAATTAGAAGGACTTCTTTTTTTTTTTTTGTTCTTTCTTCAAATATGCCTATAAATTTTCAATGGGGTTTAGGTCAGGACTTTGTGTAGGGCAAACAAATACCTTAATTCTGCTGTCATCTAAGTATTTTGTAATTTGTGCCATGTGTTTCAGGTTATTGTCATGTTTGAACATCCAGTAATGCCCCAAAGACAGCTTTCGTGCACTTTGTTTTATATTATTTTTAAGAACAGCCAATTACTGCTTTTTATCCATGATACCCTGTACTCTCACTAGTTCTCCTAATCCAGAACCAGCAAAACATCCCAAGTGCAGAATGCTCCCTTCATTAATTGTAGAGAGGGTATTTTTTGGTTTGTAAGCTTTGTTCACTTACATAACAGGAATTCATGTGACCAAATAATTCTAGTTTGGTTTCATCTGACCATAAAACATATTTCCAATATTTACTCCCATGTTCTAGATGGCTTCTAGCAGAAGCTAATTTGCATTTTAGGTATTTAGCCTTAAGCAAAAGTGTTTTTCTTGGGTAACAAGCTCAAAGTCCAGCTCAATAAAAGCATCTAGTGATTGTCTTCATTGATACATTCAACCCTGATGTTTTTACATCATTGCCAATGTCTTGTCATTAAGTGAGGATTCTTCAAGACATCTCTAACAATTTTCTTTTTCATACTCACAAAAATTAATGAATATATAAAATGGTCTTGCTCCAGTTTAATATTCATACATATTTATATATAAGATGTCTGCTATAGAGTAATAATTAGTATGTATATTTTGGATTATTTTGATGACTTGTATTATATATTTCTGATTAAATTACCAACTCAACATTTAAGAGGAAAGCAATGTCTTAATTTACTACATTCAGTGCATTTGAATTATAATGATTTGCAACAAAGTGCATGAATTTCAAATGTAAAATTATTTTTTATATAGGTATTCATTTTTATGGAGTCTTTTTTCTAAATTTCCCAGTAACAAGTCAATCACTTTGTACTTATATAAACAAAAAATAACCAATGTGTGTGCATATACACAATACCTAGTGTGAGTGTGTGTGTGTGTTCATGCACATACATGATAACTAGTGTGTGAGTCTGTGTGTACACACACACACACATATTATATTGTTTAACAAATAAGTGGAGTGCATACTCAAATATTGGTATCCACTAAAAATAAGGTTTAAGTAATAAAATAATAGTTAGTTTATAAATAATGAAAAACTGCAGTCAATTGATGAAACCTCCTAATGAGTGAGGAACTGAATAATTACAAAAAGGCTTCATCTATGAAACTCCGGAGTAACATCAATCTTTTAAATGACAAATTTTATTTGTATAAAATATATATATACACACACACACACACTAGTTTACACATGCTGTAGAAAATGAGGACATATTTTAAGTCCTCCTATTATTAGAGGGTTTTTACATGAATCTTTAAATATATATTTTCCAATAATAATTATTCTTCTTATAGATTACTCTTTTGCAATCAGTCTTTTCAACTCCTGTTTTTATCAGCATTTTGGAACAGCCTGGGCAGGGGAGGAGGGAAAGGAAAACAGCAAGTTTCCTATATAACAAGTTTGTGCAAATGGATGACAGAATATAGACTGGGTGGGATAGTAAAAGGGAAAATATTACTTAGTGCAACAAAGAATTGGAAGTTGTGGAGAGCTGTGATCGCCCACGTTCTGAAAAGATGCAGCTTCAAAAAGAATTAGCATCTATGTTAATCTAGGTATGAGCAAACTGGGAGTATAACTCTATTATTCAATTTTGTAAATTTTGCAAATGTATTGATTTTCAAAGGAAAAGATAATGCAATAACATTCTACCTGGACAAAGTTTATATTAACAATTCAGATTTTAGCATATAACCTGGATTTGAACATTGGCTGTTCTAACTGGAGATTGAAGACTTAGATTGATTAATAGAGAGATTGTAACATAAATTTTTATGTGAAAGTATTCTTCATTTTATAATTGGGCTTGACATTTGTGATATTGCCATAGTAAAAAAAAAATAAAAAATTATTCAATTGGCTCTGTTTTTATATTCTCAAAGTAATTTCTTAAAAAATTGAAGTTGCCCTCAAACTTAAATAATTTCAATTTCACTCTTTTCTTTTTTTTTTAATCAATTCTGTCCAAGTAAGATGATACTTCCTCTAAGAAGAAAGTGGCTACTGGGAGTCAAAGAGAATGAAAAGACTTTAGAAGGAACCAGAAATCCAATTCTAAACATGAAACAAAATATTGTTGTGGGATTCTAGTATTTTTGGGTAAATATTAGTCAACATTATTTTGTGGTAATCAACACTTTGGATAGTAAATATTTACGGGCCCCTGGAACATTTATCCCACAAACAATATTGGCGGAATCAATGTGAGTCCAGGTAAAAAATAAAAACCACAAAACAATAAATATTAAACAAATGACAATGTATGTTATTAACAAAAGCAATTACATCTGTAGACAATTGTAACGAAAGGAAAAAAATTAAAACAATTTATAAGAAGAATGTGCTTGTGTGTGTGTCGGTAACAAGTGTGTGTGATAGACGTGTGTGTATATGCATGTGTGAGAGAGTATATAAGTTAAAGAAGGACCAAAGAAATGAACACACCTTGTTAGCAGCTTTCCTATCTACATGCACCTACATTTGAAAGCCAGAGTTAAAAAGACTAAACTGGTGAGTAAAAATAGTATTGCCTAGTTATAGGCTTAAAGAGTACCCCCTCATTTTTTATGATTTATCAACCCATTGCTGGTTATTTAAAACCAGAAAATATTTTTAGATTGTAAGAATTTTTATTTTGAGATAATAATGGTTTAGTGATACAAGTCTTACTAATTAACCTATAGCTGGGAGGAGAACAAGTGAATTCATTCCTTTCCTGAGGGTATTTATGTATAAGTGAATATAATAAACCCAACAGCAATTAGAACTTGGCTCTTTGATAAACAATTCCAAGCCTTTATTCATTATACCACCTGCATAATGAAGCTTATGATACCTGGTATTCTCAAGCAGTCACACATCTAGGTATTCATCAGACTTGATATTGCTTAAATTCAGTGATTGTATGGGAACTGGTGTTTCAACTTGATGTGTCTGTAAGACACAAATTATATTCAAATTATCCAGACAATTATCCAGACATGATTAGGACATATTCTAATAACTAGTTTCAGACAAAATAAATATGTTTTTTAATGAAAATTATTAATAAGATATAATATCCTGACTGAGTAGATACCAACTTAAAATTTAATTAACTTATAATCTGCAGAGAAACATAAAAATGATACATTATGTAAAACATATATCAGATTATTAATCTGCAAAGTTTCAGGTTTTAAGCATGTGTAGTTACACTGCAAGACATACCTAAGTGCCAACTGCAGAATTGACCACCTTCCAGTGATATGTAACCTTAGAGTAAAACTACAGATATTGGAGAAGGCCAAGGCCACTTTTTAAGAGAAGTTTTAGTTATATCAGCAAATGAGATCATCCCAAAGAAAAGTAAAAAAGAGAAAAAGAATGGATGACAGATGAAGTTCTCAGCATGATGAAAATGTGACAGTAAAGAATTCCAAGCTATGGCACAAAATATAGGGCATTGCCCAAAGAAATTTAGAACAAATACAGGTAGGCAAAAAAGGAATAGCTCAATGAAAAGTGTGCAGAAATAGAAAGAATAAGCATTATAAATAAAGCAAATATGCATAAAGGAATAAGAGAACTAATAGAAGAAAAACATGCTCATCAACATGATGCACAAAATAGAAAGGATGGGACAATGATATCAGAGAAATATAAAAATACTTCAGAAATAGAACAGATACATCAGAGAACTCTTCCGTGATGAAAGAGGACAACTGGTGATACACAGAAATATCAAATGACCAGAAATATTAAAATCTGAAGTGGAATCAGCACTGGCCAAATTAAACAGAAAGAAAGCTTCAGTACCAGATGGAATTGTAATAGAAATGTTGGCAACTTTAAATGATTTCACCAATGAAAAAAATTACAGACATAATAAACAAAATATAACAGAAGACTTAAGTAGATCCATTTTCATAGTGCTACTTAAGAATCCAGGTACTAATGAATGTGAACTCTATTGGACAGTCAGCCTAATGAACTACATAACAAAACTTATCATTCAAAATATGATGAATAGATTGTGCAGCAGAATTAGACTGGAAATAGGACAAGAAAAGTGAGGTTTCATTAAAGACACTGAAACAAGGAATGTGATATTCACATTCAGAATGATATTAGAAAGAGCAATACAAATACAAAAGGATGTATGCCTATGTTTTATAGATTATGCAAAAGTATTTGATAAATTATATCACAAATAACTGTTGGAACTGCTAGGTAAGCTTGATATATTTGGGAAGAACATTAAAATAAGACAGAACACTTAAATTGGCAGCAAACTGCCTGCATACATGGATAGAAAATGAATTCAGTAAATATACAAAAATAGAAAAGCGTGTAAGATAAGGATGTATCTTCTCACAGGATTTATTCAACCTTTACAGTGAGATGAATCTGAAAGTTTTATAAATTGGAGATACAAAAATGATGCAAGTACAAAAATCTAAATATCAAGGAAGTGTTTTAGCAAAGGATGGAAAATGTGGTACTGAAATCAATAGGTATATTGAACAGTGAAAGTTACCTTCCAAAAGTGAAGCAAAGTATTTAGAAACAAGAAAATTTCATTAGAAACAAAGAAAAGCATACTGAATTGTTATGTAATATCAATCCTCTTATATAGCAGTGAATGCTAAACAATCTCCTCACAGATGAAGAAGAGATTTGAAGCAACAGACACCTGGTTCTACAGAAGGATGCTGAGAATATCATGTACTGGACATGTGAGCAACAACAAAATTTTAGAGAAATGAAAATGAAAAAGACACATATACTTAGCATCCAAAAGAGAAAATAATGAAGAAAGAGAGCTTGGAAAATTTGATACTTATAGGCCATGTTTAGGGCAAGAGGGACCAAGGAAATTGTTATAGGCAAGCGTATGGTTGCAAGAAAGAAATACGACAAGAGCAGAAATAGATTTATGTGATTTATTTCAATAGGAACGTGTGGGTTTGGGACAGTTACCTTGTGGTATAGTTCATAAGCTGGCTGCCAATCTGGGTTGATGTCTCATAGTAGTTCTCACTGGTTGGCATGGTGCTCCTCCTGCTGACTGCCTAGACTGACCATGACAGATCTCTTCCTTGGCCTCCTGTTGACTGCTAGTACTTCCCCGTGTGACCCCTTTTATGGTGTTTTTTATGGCTTAACAGGCTTGAAAAACAATGCGAGTATAATTAGGTGGGAAGCATTTTTATTGGTCAAAAAATAGAAAAACTTTAAAATATTATTTTATTTTCCCATCAGAACTCGTGTGTTGGGCCCATGCGCAAATGACGATAATGGTAATTTTGTGATGGGGCCTTGTCCCGTTCATACCCGGCTCTTGCTCTCGAGTATGTTAGTTTATTTGCCTGCAATTCAGCCAAGATATGTCTTATTTTATTTTATAACAAGATCAGTAGATAACTTATCTAATGAGCTTATGCAAATGGTTGGCAGAAGAGAGATGAGGAGAGATATCAAAAATGCAAACTTTATTAAGAGCTACAAAGATCAGGAAATTGTGGAGAGCTGTGACCATCCATGTCCAGAGGGGGCATAGCACATATAGGAAGTTGTTAAAAATTTTATGCTCTTCAAGTAACATAGTTTAGAATTGAACCTAGACTGACATTTTCTGTTAAATATTTTTGTGCATTTTGTGTCTACTACTGTATTCACATGAGATATTGTTGCATTCTCTCTCTCTCTTCTGTTGGCTAGGTGGCAAAATGTTTTTAGGTTTTGAGATGAAAGACATCAACAAAGATAATTTTAAGTTAACTATTTTATTAATGTCGGCGATGTCTACATTTTCTAACTATCCAGTGAAGTTGTTCGCCTTCCACTGGGGTGCCATTTCAGACATAAAAGCAAACACAACACATCTGCGTTGTTTGACAGTTAAGAAACAACTCACTGAAAAACCCTTTTTTGACTATCGTTCTCACACTGGCTCAGCCAATCAAAATTGACTTCCTTATTTTGTCCGTTTTTGACATTGAAGGTCAAATTCAGGAAGTCTGAGTAGAGATATCATTCCCCCTAAAAATAATAGTCTGCTTGTTACGGTAATTTACCCATGCATGCATGGACTCTCCCAGCTATAAATAGGAGCAGGTACTGCCTTTTGGAGAGGGAAATTTCCAGCAGTCAGCTCTGACAGTTGGACTGAACATTCTTGCTGTAACATTCTCATTTGTATATGTTTGTATTACAGTTTCTGTTAATATATTTGCTTAACTCAATTCCTCTCTTGTGTCTTTATTTCTGACCCTAACAAGGCCACAACACTGCTAAACTATTAAGAGTATAAATAAAAGAACAACTTATCAAGTAGTCTGTCAGAGTCTTAACAGTGAATATAATATGAGTAGCAACTGGATGTAAAGCTGCAAGGTGAAGTCATTAAGAAATATTTATATGTCTAGTCTATTGCTTCACATATGAAAACTGTCTTCACAAGAAGAAACTGGGCTTTAAAAAAATGAGCAAAACCATTTTGTAAGTCACCATAACTATTTCTGAAATATAAAAGTTTTGTATTTACACTTTAATGATTTTTTCTTTTCCTTTGCTTTTTCTTTGTGGACAATGTGAATATATTTACAAAGCTAAGTTTTAACTCCTTTAACTTTCCACAATTTATTTAAGGCTTTTTAAAAAATAAAAAGATATGGCTGCCTATATTGTTTCAAAGAGTTCATAGAAAAAAAATTAGCTAATAATACTAATTTTGTGCATGTGCTTGTATTTACATGGGTTTTGTATACAACAAATTACTGACTGCTCAAATTACATTTTAAAAAACGTGTACAATGAATTTTGAAGGCAGTGGACAGACTGATCAAGGATAGGACCCTTTTGCACAGATCTAGAATCAGTTTTTTTCCTCTTAGAATTGTCAAATTGTCACTCTTCTTCATGGGCAATGTCTCTTCAGGATGTAGATGATTATGGTTCTCCATAATTTTCTATCCTTCATAAATCTTGTCTTTTTGATATTTTCTCCTAAAACTTGTTCTGCCATCCATTTACTCAAACTCACTAAGTATGTTATATGATGTTTTCCTCTGTCTCTCTTGCCTTCAATCTGACCTGTGAGTATCAGGTTTTCCAAGACCTCCTTCCTCATTATGTACCCAAGAGATTTCAAATATCTCTTGCTAATGTTAAATATAAGTTTCTTTCTTATTTCCATTTTCTATAAAATTTTGTCATTGCTCACATATTTGGACCATGGTATCCTCAGCATCCTTCTGTAGAAGCATATTTCTGTTTCTTCAAGTTTGTTCTTCATCTTTGAAGAGATTGTTCAGTCAGATATCATGTAACAGTTCAATACTCTTTTCTTTGTTTCTAACAAAATTTTTCTGTTTCTTAATACTCTGTATAGCTTTTAGAATATATCTTTGGCTATCCCAATGTACCTTTGGATTTCAGTGTCACACTTTATGTTCTCTATTAAAATACTTCCAAGATATTTAAATTTTTGTACTCGTTTGATTTTGGTATCTTCAATTTGTAATTTGCATTATGGGGTCATCCTTTTATTGACAGCCATGCATTCTGTCTTCTTACAGTTGATGTTTAATCCTTTCTTCTCGTTTTCCTTCTCTACTTTCTGTTGGAGTTTTTGGAGTTTTCTTTACATGTCTTTTTAACCAGAAACAAGTAGAATATTTTTTTTACCCAATCATAAGTTACTTATAAAAGAATAACCATAATTAATTTGACTTTAAATTTGCTGCCACATATGGCCTGGTGCTCCTGATATATATTTAGAGATTCTTGATAAAATCTATAGAGGCATCTGCAATCTTGTTGGTCTTGACCTGAAATCTCAGCTTCAGTCACTTTCCCACCACTATAACATAGATTCCCTGTACATTTTCTATAAATACTTTCATGGTACTTGTTCAAATCAACTTTCCTCTATGGTACCTTGATTTTATGAATTTAAGCTCCATACTAGATTGCAATGTGGCAATGTCTAATCATTTTACAGTTGAAATGGCTAAGATGTATCTGTGCTAACAGTTTCTTCTCTTGTATTTCTTGCTTGTGAAACTCTCTTCTGGCTTGTTTCCCAGTCAAGTTTGATCTTCAAAAATTTAAATGCAGTGTCAATCATTATCTTTTAATTTTCTTAATTCCTATTCTTTTATTGTCCTCTCTTCTTAATAATGTATTTTTCTCATATTCTCTCACACTCAGTAACCCCTTGCATCTTAGTAGCTTTATTGCCCTGCTTTGAGCAAAATGATTAAAAAAATTATTTTGGTTGTGTCCTAGTGATTTTTCTAATGCTATATCTTGGCTATAATATTTTAAACTCTTTAGTATTCAGTCTGTTGTCTTCTGTCACTTGTGCCAAACAAGAGTGTTGACATGCTTACTGTTGTATAATATGTTGTAAAGACAATGCTAATTGACTGACACAGTCAAGACACTATCTGTAAAGATGATGTTGATTGGCTAAGACAGAGCCAATACATTTGTATATACTTGAAATAAAAACAGTTGCTAATCGTTGCTTGAAGTGGCCACATGCGTTTCCTTTTCAGTCTTCTTTCTTAGCACATCAGCTGTACAGCAAATACAAACCATTTAGCTTAATGTCATAGAACCTCAGATCTCTTAGCTATTAGTCCTCTTCTTGAAAGTGCTGATTTTTTTTTCTGTATACATGGAAAAAACAGCAAAATTTTGTGTAGGTGTGAATCAATTAGTGAAAAGTGAATGAAACACTGGGGAAAGATTGATTGAATAAGTGAATGAATGAATAAGCATGGGATTTTTTTGAGCCAGTTTCTTGTTATGGCTATTTTGGAAGAAGAAAGCAAAAACTTCTTGATCATAGTAAGGTTAAGAGTTTAAGGGTAACTAGAGCTGGAGGATTGAATGATTTGTTTTTTTATGGCTTATCAACCCCTTATGGGTTATTTAAAGCCAAAATATATTTTGGATTGTAAGAATAATTCTTTTGTTTTTTTGAGTAAATATTACATTAACAATTTTTGTGAGGTAAAAATGATTTTTTCCAGATACAAGCCTTAATATTTAACCCATAGCTTGTGGTAAAATAAATGTATTTGTACATTTTGCTTGTAAATAAATGTAACAAACTTGAATGGAATTCAAATTTGGCTCTCCAGTTTCTTACTTCAAGCTGCTATCCATCACACCACCAAGAGGAATAAGCTTTTGAATGAAGAATTTTGCAAAGGATTATACCAGGAATAAATGAACATATTATAATGCATAATAATAAATGAAAGAATATATATAATAACTAGCCTAAAAGCCATCCTGTTGGGCAGCATTTAAGTTAGTTCCTGCGGAGGGCTCTTGATTGGTGCTTTGGCCCAACAATGACACTTCATGCATTGAGTACAAATTAAATTTTATTAAATTTGAACAGTATTTTTCTAAAAGGTTTTCATCAAAACAATGATATAATTTGACTATTTGGAACTTATTGCAAAGCTGCATGATAAACAACATTTTTGATTTTCCCATTTGCAGTAAGTACAAATAGCTTGTTTCCATTCCCAATCCTTGAACAACCAACATAGAGCTGTCCGTGAGAAAAGCAGGGTTCCATTAGATGAATTCCAGTTACTTTCAATGCTTGTCCTTGGAACTTATTGATTGCATAGCTTACTCTCACTAGAAACTGAAGTTATTTGAACTCAAAAGGAAGATCTGGAGGAATTAAAGGGATACTTGGAATTAAAACTCTTTCCTCATTTTCTGGACTGGTAAGGATCTCTACTTCCAAAAGATGAGGAAGCATCTTCTTGAGAATTAGCCTTGTTCCATTACAAAGCTTTGGAGGATCCAGATTTCTCAATAGCATAACTGGCACATTCCATCTTGCAAGATGGCATTCCAGGAGGATTCAATGAGTTCAGGAACTCTATTGGATAATTCACTGACTGCTCTTGTTCAACCACAGTGTCAATGCAAAAGTACTTCATGCTTTCTTTTATAATTTCTTGGAGAAGTTTCCAGTTGATGCAATCCGCAGTTTGATTCTTGGGAGCTAATATGGCAATCACACAATGCCAGTTTGAATCCATGAAATGGTGTTTAATGTTTGGATAAACATGGCTAATCAAGTCTTGGATACTTGAGACTGAAATTCTACAGCCATTTGGGAGTGAAATATCTCTATTTTGGTCCATTTTGATGGTTCCATTGCCAAACTGTAACAGCAAAGCAGCAAATAAAATCAACAAAAAAATACTAAACAAAAAAAAACTAATTAGGACATGCGTGTCCGTCAACTTAGTTTTTTTTTGTTTAGTTTTTTTTTTTTTTTTTTTACGAATTGGTCAAACCCAAACTCAAACAAAAACATTGTTTTCAATCATTATGAGTCTACCGATTGAATAGAATTTTATTATAAACAATTGTCTTGTAAATGAAATTTTTAAAGCATTCTGAATGTAAAAATAAAAAAAAAGTGTGCAAGACAATAAGAAACATTACCTGCCAAAAAAAAAAAAGAAAAAAGTGAAGTTTTGTTGAAATTGTTTGAAAAATGTAGGAAATCGGATCCCATATATAAACGAACACACACACACACAAACAACCAACCTGGGTTTTATAATAAGTATAACTTGATATGAGTTGTCCCCCTTTCATTCTCGTGATGACTCTTAATCGTGTTTTCAAATTGATTTTGTGCAAAAACAATTGTGTTTTTCCAATTTTTGGCACTGTCAGAACCACCGCAAGGTAATTTTACGTAGTCCTGTGAAATTTTGTTGAAATCGGTTGAAAAATGTAGGAAATCCAATCCAATATATAAACATACAGACACACACACACAACCTGGGTTTTATAATAAGTATGATTCAATTCCATTTCATTTTTTACATTTCAGTTTTATATAAATTGTAACAGAAGGAAATTTTGGATAATTAAAAATGCAGTGCTTATTTTGAATGGAATACATCAACTTTGTGTGTCTATCTATTGTTATAAAATGTGATTCAATTCAGCCTTAAATATACAAATACTCTTAATATGTGATATAAGTTTTTATGGCTTTTCTCTTACTAAAAGTGCAGATACCATGTGGGCTTGGCAAAACTATTATCACAAGGTTTTTAAGGAAATTTTATAGTATTAATCATCTCTTTGATGATGGGTATTTCTGTTATATTGCTGGGCAAATTGCAGCAATGGCTTACCAGTGATAATTGTTTGAGTAGCATGGAGTATTTGAAGAAGGAATTTACTGTATGATAATCACTTCATTTGGATTTTCTTGTACAATTAATGTTATTGGTAATTAGTTGAATTACACAATGTAACCAGAGTTTGTTGTATATGAAAATGACAACTATAATTTAGAAATTAATTAGCATTTTATATTATTTACAGTCAGACTAATATCCTGATCTAATAATTGTTATTAAGATCACAACAGTTTGGCCTTTATGCTTATCAGCCTTCTTTAGGTGTCTATCAATTTGTGTAACCTACAAAGAATTTCAAACTGAACCCTTTATTCAATCTATGAAGCTAGATTATTCTCATTCTAGTGTCCATGTTTAGGGATATCTCATATTGGTTAATTGTTCAATTATTTCTTGTTCCTGTTTCCATTGAGTTTGGCTATGTTTGTACTACCTAGTCTAGGGATTGAACTCGCAATTATTAACTCACCAAATTCACATTTTACCTGCGTCTTTAGTGATGGATCATATATAGGAGTTTCACATGAGGTCAGGTTTGAGTTTGAGGCCCAATATCCTCTCAAGGCTTGATGTTTTCTTGAGGAGATATCCATTCATCAAGGTCAGATTGGCGGTGATGGAATGTAACCAATTTGGTTTTAGAAGCATTGAGTATAATTAGCGTTTTCCCCCACTGGGAAGAAGTTAGTGTTAGATCAGAAAAGAGGTCAGCTGCCAATCTCAAATTGCCTAGAATTTTAAAGGTGCTCCAGTATATTGTTGTATTATTGTCATAAACATTTACAACTGATCAAAGCATATTCTTAGGTAGATCATTTGCGTAAATCAAAAAGAGGGTTGGTCTGAGAAGTGTACTCTGACGGACATCTGCGTTGACCACCAAGACTTTGAAGGACTGACTGTTAATAACTACACTCAGGGATCTACCTGTTAGGAAGGATTTTATAATAGAGAAAACCCTTCCAGTGATTCCATAGTTGGAGAGCTTGTGTAGCAAACCTTTGTGCCACATTCTGTCAAAAGCCTTCAAGATATCTAATGCTATGGTCCTTGTGGTATGTGTGTTGTCAAGGGCCTCACTAATTCTGTGTGTAATGGTAGTTAGGATGTCAGCAGTAGATCAGGCAGATCAAAACCCATACTACTCATTGCACCAGAGGTTGTTCCTATCCAGGTGATTGACAATCTTCTTGTTGATTAAAGCCTCAAAAAGCTTACGGACGATACTGAGGAAACTAATGGGTTTGTACTGGAAAGGGGAGGATCGGTTGCCCACATTCTTGAAGACCGGATATGCACTTCTCACCTTTCACATGCTTGGGAAAGGTTACTTCTTCAAGCAACAGTTAAATAACTTTACTAGGATTGGGGATAATTCTGGGTTGATACTGTTAAGGATGACAACTGAAATTTTGTCTAGGCCAGTGGCTTATTTTGGTTTGAGACTTTTAATAAGTTTAGAGACTTCTCTCATTGAAATGAGTATATTACTGAGATTGTGCTCAGTGAGATCTGGGAAGTAGGGGGAGAGAATTGTCTTTGTCATCGAATGCTGAGTTTGAGGCAAAGATTGAGGTGAAGAGCTTTGCCTTGTCTGTTGAACAGGATATGACCTTGGAGCCATTTATAATGGTGGGCACAGCCTCTGTCCATAATTTGGTTGGTGATCCTCCAGAATTCACAAGATCCAGTTTGTTTCTTTTCAACCTTAGCCTGAATAGATTGTGTGTAGATGCACTTTGCACTTTCAAGAAGTCTCTTACAGTAATTGTTTTGAAAGAAGCAAGGGCCAGACTACACTGCTCCTTGTGATAGATTTTGAAATAGTGGTTTTGGTGAGCTATGGATGCAGTGCATTCAGGGGTGAACCACGGCTGACTGTTTGGTTGTTGCTGGAATTTTTTGTGTGGTATAAAACACTCCATTCCAGAAAGGATCCATTTGGAGATTATGGCAGCAATTATGGGAGCAACATGTTTGGAGAAGGTTGGGAGAGGAGCTTCCGTCATATAAGACCTAAAGCTGTCCCACTTGACTTTTGCATAGCAAAAAACTGTTCTATGGAATGGTAAATCAGAGGATGTCATTGATTTGGAGTCAATCTGGACACTGAATAGGGAATGGTCTGACCTGTCAATGGGTGGGCTAAACTATACTGAGCATTTGTCAGGGAAGAATGTTAGAAAAAGGTCCGGGAGGTTTGCCTGCTGTCCTGTCACATCTGAGACTCAGGTGGATTCTTCAATAATCTGCGTTAGATCATATGTGATAGAGAAGTCTTTGCAATATCTGCCATAAGTCACTGCATATGTGAAAATTGGCTAAGGGAAATTTGGTGAGGATATTATCAATCCTCTCTGGTATTTGATTGAAGATTATTGACACTTCATCCTGAGGACAATACAGAGCAAAGACAAATGTGGTGCTATGGATAAGTGCCACGTGGAAGCACATATATAGGAAATCAGGGTTCACATTTTTAGTGTCCTTGCCACCGAGAAAACTGTCTTTTATGTAGGCTCTGTCCATGACTGTGGTGATTTAGGTGTTCATATTTTGTTATAATGGGTGAGTAGCCCAGGATTGTGAGCTCCTGCAATGGGATTGAGGCATTAATACCCATTTCAGACAGGAACAGGAGGTCAGGTTTAGACTGAAGACATCTATTACTCAAATGAGTATATTAGTGAGATTGTGCTCAGTGAGATCTGGGAAGTAGGGGAGGACTTTTGGAAAGTTGGAAACTAGACCCCTTACATTGGTGTAAGAGATGGTATAACTGGGATCTACTTTTTTTTATGCTGGGTTTGCTAGTTTTGTTTTGTTTTCAATTTGATTGCTTTCATATTTATTTCGGTTGGTTTGGTGGTTGATGAGTAGGCAATGAAACAGACACCCATTGGAGATGCATGCATAAATGACCTGGGTTGACTCACCCAGAGATACTGCTGTAATAGTACCCACCATCATAGCATCGAGTGGCCCCACCAGAGACTACTGCTCAGTCCAGAAACCATTCACAAAATGGCAGTACAACAGACACAATATTAAACAACTGCTGATAGGATAGCCTCCTTCAAAGTTACTTGAAGGTTCAGATCTCTGACTATCAAGCAGACATTGCCAAAACCTAGAAAACATTTACCTCCAGCACCCTTAATGAAGGGACAAATAACCCAGGAAAGATTCATACATATATACATACTTGTCTCCAATCAAGGCTTAAGACAGAAATTTAAAGAAAAATAAAGAAATAAAGAAATAAAAATGGTAACATGAAACAGTTAAAAAAATAAAAAAGTTAGAGAAAATGAGATTGTTGAACACATACATTAGGAGCAGTGAAGTTTTGGGTGGAGTCTTGACTGAAAGTGTTTCTGACAGAGAATATCAATAGCACATTTGTGTGGGTGTGGGGGGAGGTCTCTGGCCAATACAAGGAACTATCCTACTAGTATGGAGGTTGGGTAGGGATCACAATTCCTTTTTGTGGGGTGTGGAGTGTCATTTTACATTTTTTTTTTGTTTTTGGTGAATTTGCATGTAAATATACCTAGATCCCCTCTTTGAAAAACATACAGATTTGCTCACAACCAGTTTACTACACCAGAAAAACTTCCATTAAATCACTGCATGGATTGTCTCTTTGTCCCTGGCTCATGTGGATCTGCCTCAAACAATGTAAGATTTTTCCTGTGATGTGCACTTTTGATTCGGTGTTAGAAGATTTGATATCCACCAAGCAGAAACCTTTGTCATGCCATTCATTGTGCAGAATATTCTCAACTCTCTCACAGAATTTGCTAATAGCACTGGATATTTGATTTATAATCAATTGCATGTCATCCATCACCATGTGGTGAACATAATGTTTCCATGCAGTTGCAGGAGGTTCAGACCTTGGGTCAGCTTCCCCTCCTAAATTCAGTTACCCACTTTTGCACCATTGATTAAGTTGTATCATGATTCCTTAATGTAGCAACCATGTCAGCATGAATGTCCTTGGGGGCTAAATCCTTTTTCTGTAGGTACGTGATAATACCATGAGGCCAAATTTTGACCTTTTTCAAGAGAAGTTATGTTTAAAGTCTTCTTTGAACAGTCACATGTCAGTTTACCTGGAAAGGAACAATGCAGTTATTAATAAGAAGAGTTGAAACTATTGCATGAAAGATTTCACAGCTCTAGCATCACTCCTTCATAGTTAGCCTTTGAACTTTTCAGTCCACCCTCGTAGATATATACATTAGTTAATACAATTTTACAGAATATAAAATAAATGTTTTTTGCATTTTACACAGATCTCTGCATACATATGTTGGTATATTTGTAACATTCAATTTTAATTTTACATGTACCTGCAACCAGTGGTGGCATCCTACTGGTTTGCACTGGTTTGTATGAACCGATTCTTAAAATTATAAAAGCTTAGCAAACCAGATTATCCAAAAATAATCTTAGATATTAATAGCCGATGGTCTACGTAAAATGTTAGTTATGCTACGCTAGTGTGCATACATAGTGTAGAAAAATGTGGCAAATCTTCTACTCATAAATTTGATAGGTCTTCTGTTAGATCTTTGGGACTGAAGCGATTCAATTTGAATGTGGCGAAGAAATCATAACATAATTGATGACCATACAGTCAAAAAGCATCATACTTCTGAACAGAAATATGATGAGAAGAGAATTTAAATCTGTAAATATCTCAATAAATAAATGTTTTTTTATTAAATTGCCAAAATGATTTAATTCTTTTTGATATTATAAAGTGATTTGTTTTCATTCTCAGATTGAAAAGAAAATAAGCAGAATAGGTTCCTAAAGATTACCTGCCTAACTGGTTCATGGAAATTTAGGATGCCATCACTGCCTGTAACTAGCATGAAGGAGACAGTTGAAGTTTGAAAGCTTTTTAAAAATATTCCTACACAAAATATTTCAAAGGGAAAATTATATGGAGTTCAGAGGTATATCTTAAACAGCAAACTGAATGTAAACATTGTAAAAAAAACAAAAAAGCAAAAGAACTCTTTGCCATAGCAATGATAATCACTATTTTTTAGAGATGTGTTAAAATAAATTTTGTTTTAATTTACAGTAAATAAAAATTAGCATTATCTCATTCTTCTGCTATCATCAAAAGACATGTGGGGTAAATTTCTGTTGCACAATACATGTAGAATTTATGATGTCAATATGGCTTGGACACACTCACACACACTTCTTGATTTACGGGATGTGACAGCTGTGGTCAGCTATTGCATACAGTTGACAGAAGTTGATTACAATCTTTAAGATATTTTATTTTAGTTCTGATGACATTGGTTTTTAATTTTTTATGAATTAAGCTAAGCTTATTGGTTTCTTTTCATTTTAACTTTTATCACTCTGTATGTGACTTCATTTACTGTACAAAAAATTTATCCTGTCACTGAAGGTGACTCTGATCCCTGAACAATAGTGTATTTGAATTTCATAGTTGTGTTGTCATATCCTGCTATGGCAACAGAAAACAACTTTGAGTGAAATTAACAATAAGGATAGAGGCCTTAAAAAAGAACACAGAGAGTTAAAAGTTTTAAATACCGGAACTCTTAGATTAAGGTTATAAAGAATACACAAATGATGTTTCCCTGATAATAAACTATGCATTAATATTGCTTACATCCTTTCATAAGGTCAAATGTATAATGTCTTTTGAAAAATATGATTAGATCGAGTATATATTTAGAACTGGATCCAATGAAACAGCTTATTTTGTAGCATGCAAGTAAAAATACATCATGCTTTATCAATTAGGAATTGTCTTTTATTGTAAAATTTTACTGCAGATTAACCTAGAAGCTCAAGAATATTAATACTGCAAATATATGTGCTTTTGTGAATATGATTTTACAAAATATTTAAACTGGCATATTTCATATTGATTATTCTGCTATAAAAGAAAATATAGTATTATATAGTTTTGATTATTAAATGTATCCATATTCCCTTTTTGAGAATCTTATTAAAATTCCTTAAAGTTCTTTGAATTTTGAAGTAAAAGAAATTCAAAATGAGAGAAAAAAAAAAACAAAAGATAGTTTAGTGATTCTCTGATTGTAAAAAAAAAAAAAAAGGCTGAAAGAATTTTTCTGGTGCTTTTTTTTCTGTACTTCCAAGTCTTGTTAATATAAAGTTTTTCAGTAATTGCTTAGATCATTAGACTGATGTTGAGATTCTGAACCATGCATCTCTATCTTAGTGATGAAATAGCATATTGAGAAAAGGAAGGTCTTTTATATGGATGTGCATGCATTTGAGTGTCTTTGAGTGCTTATGCACTATTTAAAATATCTGCCTTTGTCTGTAAACATAATTGTGAATATAATTGTTTGCTTCAATAGACAAAACTTTATATCTTTTTCTGTATTGCTATCATTAGGTAGGTGTGTATATGTTCATGTATATATATATATATATATATATATATATATATATATATATATATATATATATATATATGCACTGTGGCTCATGGTGACTCAGCTCAATGTTGAAGAGATGGTTTTCTTCTATAAAGAAGTAGCAGTCATATATATATATATATATATATATATATACACGCACAATAAGAAGTTGATATTATTAACAAATTGTCAAGGCAAATGTAAAGATTTTATTTTACAACAAATATTTATAAACAAAACTAAAAATGTTGTTAGTTTTTTAAAATTTTTAATGCTCATAAATATTCATCAGGTTAACTGAAAAGTCTAGGTAAATTATGAAAGATGCTAAGTGACATAATTTAATGTCTAATAAACAAAAGTTAGTAAATGATGTTGAATTTTTTTTTATAATGTAATTAATATTTATATTTGTTTGGGATTCATTTATGTATTTTAAATTAAAGGAAATTATGAATTTAACTGTTTTCTTTTCAATTTTTAACATTTTTATAGTGATTTATGTTGGTTTAGAAAAATTAATTCTTTCAGGAATGGAGATATTTGAAAAAAAATTGGGGTGCAGATTTATATTTTAATAAGATTTGATAATGGCACTCTGGAGAATTTTCAGCCAAATTAGGTTACTTTCTTTTAATAAATGTGGCATTCTTTTATCGAAGTTGTGATTGAATTTATCTCTGTTGTAAAATCCTTACATTTATCTTGTCTGAAGACAAAACACATCAACTGAGATACGTTTTCCTTTTCTCTTTACTTATATTGACCTTTTACAGTGTTATAGTGGAACACACCTATTCTATAGTTAATAGACTCTCCCACCTATAATAAGTAGGAGTAGTAAGAGTAACGAGTTAGTCGCTAAGTCGCTCAGTCAGTCAGTCGGTCGATGCCGGACGACCGTTAGTCGGATACTAAAGTATCAGCGACCACAATTAGATTTCTCTGCGTCATTACCTATTATATCAAGTTCCTAATGTTTTGTACGTCAAACCTATTTTAGGACCGACTTAGTACAAATACAAGCCTCCACTGTGAAACCACTCCATAACATACAGATATATTTTTAGTGAGGCATGGTGGAGTAATGGATAGTGGCTTGGATTGAAAAATCAGAGAGCCGAGTTTGAATTCCAGTCAAGTCCATTACATTCATCTTACGTGCTAATACCCTTGGGAAAAGTGTGAATCCTCTTCTTCTCCCTCCAGCTATGAGTAAATAGCAGGACAGACTGGGTTCTATAGCCTTGGATGGCAACTGGTCTAGGCGAAGGACATCTCTGAATTCAAAACTTGCGGAAGGTCGTTTGGGGACCTTGTCGCACATAGTGCACCAGGTCTCTGAATTCAGCCCTTCAAAAACTGTGGATGGCCCTGCACGAAACCTTCACCACTATAATCAAATCTCATGTGCTGTTGTTGAGCTGTCAGTTTCCTGGGAACCGATCAACTTTGCCCTCATATGTCGAATTTGAGAGTTGAGAGTATATATATATATATATATATATATATTACTCATCCAAATGTTATTTTGTGGGTATCTTTGAATAGATGCCATGTTTTGTTTTTTAAATAGTGTGAATTATGTCTACTGGCCTGCACATTCATGAGACTTAACAAAGAGAATATGCTCACCAGAAGAGTTTGAACCTGCATCTTTCTTTGTAGGAGAAACCGCCATCTAATCTGGTGTTCTTTAGACCACTTGGCTACAGTGAACATCACAGCCTTGCAAGGTTCAATTACCCTTTTGAAGAATGACCATCCTCTCATTCAAATATTCTTGAAAGTCTATATCTGCTCATTTTTCATATCTGAAGCATAAACAAAATAATTTCTATGAAATTAGTGAATTTTTTTCTGATATAATTTTCTTTAAATTGATTCCTTTGAAATTACTTTGTCTATATTTCAAATACAAATTTATTGTAGGGATACAGAAGGCGATTATCTCCCTTTGATGGAGATAAGTCACATGGATTATTTGGCTTAGTGATGTCACTCCTTACAGTGATGAGAGTGGCCGGTTATCCAATTTGTTTAAAGCAGCCAAACCAAGTGGTTGTTTTTTTAGCCTGGGCCAAGGGACCCGGGCTGAGGTTAAATCTGCCTCCTCCATCAAATGCTGCAGCTTGCAAGCACATGGCACCATTTACTTTTGGGGATATATCTTTCCCAGATATAAAAAGAACCTCTGGCTCACAGTTCTCAATTTGGGAAAACCCAAGACTCATCATCTCCCCTTTCAAGGAATATGTCCTTATCTGGGACATAGTAGATGAATTTGGAACATTTAAATCTTGAGTACTGTGTGTTTTATTATTAATACTAAACTTAATACTACTACTGAATTTCTTTTAGCTTTAAAATATTTTGAAATAAAATTTCACTTAAAATTTTTATTTGTTGAATTTTGGTTTTAAGTGTCAATTAGCACTAAGGTTAAGAAAATCTATTTGGTCTTTAGAAGGCACATTGTTTGAAGAATTAGATAGACAATTTTGCTAACCTGTAATGTCACTTACACACATCTAACACAATTTTGATCAAATTTTACATGTTGACTTAAAATCTTTTGCTTGAAATTTCCAATATGGAAATTCCATGTTACTGTAAATATTAAAATTGAAAGGAAATTACTTCTTGTAATTATTTGATTGAGAAAAAATGATTCTACTGTTTGATTTTGGGTTGTAAAATACAGAAGGTGATTATTGCACTGCACTGCTAACAAAAGTGATTCAAATAAGCTGGTCTCTTCTTTGATTCTACATTACATTTGTCTCTTTTTCCTAATTTATTATATGAGGGGGTATTGAAAAGTTCTTATCCTGACCAAGAAGGGATTCCACAATAAATTCTGATATTTAGCCAGTTAAGCAGATTTTGAGAAGTGGTGTTGATTGAGAACTTTCCAAGCACCACTTGGGCAAAATCCAAATAGTCAAGAGTTGACATGATAGCTGTTTGGGAAATTTTAGAGTATCACAGATTGCTAGACGATTGCAACTTTAATTAAGAAAATATAATTTATTAAAAGAAGGTAATAAGTCTGGTACAAAAATAGATTTCTGACCATATAATAGTTAGTATGGATTTTACTAGTATATAAGATGTATGCTGGTTGAATGAAAAGGTTTTATATCATTTGAAAAATAAAAGAAATATTAATGTAGCTAAAATTTGGCTGAAAGTTGTGTAAGCAAAGTAAAGGTCATTGAATTAAATAAGAACAGAAAGTGAAAAAAGAGAGAATCAATCAAGTGTTCTTTCTATTCAAGATTGATGACATCACTTTGTAACTGGATCAACTCATTTAGATGGGGTTTCAACCAATTTTGCCAACATCAATTCTGTAGATTTTTAAACACAGAATGGGTATAGGTGTTGGCAGATTGTAACCTAGTTCAGCAGGCTGAGGCCTTGTCACATAATTGATTACTCCCAAAGTGGTTTTGACCTAGGTAATTACAAGAAAGCATTTTTGTCATGTTTATTAAAATCTCTATTATATGTTCAAAATATATAGAAAATAATTCTTAGATTAATGGACTTTCCTTTGTCATTTTTAAGAGAAATCTGATATGTAAACTCTATATATCAGACTAATGGTGAGTAATTGAATGACAAATTAGAAAAACACTCTATGTAACATGTTTTGTCCTTTGAAAGGATTTCATCAAACAAAAATAATGTTCTTATTGATGGAATTATATATATGAAGTGGGAGGAGAGATACAAATAAAAATATTGATTATAATTATGCACGAAGAGGAGATGCAAGGTCGTTAAATTGAAATTTGAAAATTTCCAGTGGAGTAATGGATAGTGGCTCGGATGGAGGAATTGGAGAGCTGAGTTCGAATTCCAGTCAAATCCATTATTTACATGCTAATACCCTTGGGAAAGGTATGAATCCTCTTCTTCTCCCCCAGCTATGGGTAAATAGCAGGACAGACTGGGTTCTATAGCCTTGGATGGCAACTGGTCTACTGCAAAAAGTAATGGCAACCTACTGCAGGGAAAAATTCTGCCTCATCAGTCATGTATCGAAAGATACATGATCGCCTAAGCATGTATCATGCATGGTACATAACTGACTGACTGAGTGGAGATGAAATTTTTGTATTGAATGATTTTATAAGTTTACAACATACACTGTTAATTTTTACTTATAAAAATTTTAAACAGCCATTCAAAAACTTTGAAATATTTAATCATTCTAAATAAGAATGAGTACAATTTTATACATGTTATTTATTAAATGTCAAAATGTTATAATTTAGCACTTTGTGATGACATTATTTTCCTTTTAATAGATATTTATATGCATTTCTGAGTTTACCTGTGATTTATATGACAAGTATGCTGAGTGGAACAGTTATAGTTTCTGAGAGGTTGAACAAGGTCAGTATGTTCAAACCTTTTGTCACAATGACTTATAACTTTGTGCTAGTGCATCCAGCGACAGCTTCTGAATAGTTCTGTCTATCCAGTTTCACTCACAAGGCTTAGCTCAATCTGTGGTATGTTTTTCAGCCACTTTTAACCAGTACCACATGTTGAAATCACTTCCCTAGGCTGATAACATCTGTCACCTCTCTAACAAATTGACCTCAGTGAGATTTGCACCTTAGTCTCATAGTTTGAAAGCAAACATTCTAACCACTCAGTCATACACCTATACATATATAAAACAAAGTGTGTGTATTTGAATGACAAAATGGAAAAAATTCTATGTAACATGATTTTTCCTTTAAAAGGACTTCATCAGACTAAAATAATGTGCTTATTGTTGGAATTATATGCAGTTTGGGGAGGCACATTAGCATAATGGATTATGGCGGAATGGAGAGCCGAGTTTGAATTTCAGTCAAGTTCATTGCATTCACTTATGAGCTAATACCATTGGAAAAGGTATGAACTCATGTCTTCCCCCACCAGCTATGGGTAAATTGCAGAACAAACTTGGTCCTATATCCTTGGCTGGCAACTGGTTTAGAAGGAGAACTTTGTATTCAAAACTGTATGTAGCCCTGGTAAAGTACACACTATGCAGCTAAGGCAAGGATCATTTGCATTGACTCAATAATCCCAACTATGGTCAACTCCTTAGTTGGGGAAGACAAAAATGTAAATAAAAATGTTGTTTATAATTGTAATTTACTAAGACAAAAATGTATAGAAAGTGGATTCATTTTTGAGTTTTCCACAGTAAACTTGTGTTCAAGTTCATACCACATTTCCCCTTTCTTAACAAATCTGCTGTTATCACAATATGGGATATTTAAAAAGAGCAGCAATAAAAACAAAAGTGTTGAAAAGCTGAATGGAATGAGCTAAGCCTTATATCATATGTGAAAAATTAAAAATTTTAATTTTAGCATCCTCCCTACATTTTCAGTATTTCCTCTTGGGGTATAATTATAACTAACAATTTTGTTTATATTTTTGAACCCTTCTTCTGTATATATATAATTCCATCAACAAGAAAATTATTTTAGTTTCATGAAATCCTTTTGAAAGACAGAATGCCTTACATAGAAGTTTTTTCTAATTTGTTGTCAATCTCTATTTAAATTTTGCATTAAGTCTAGAATCACAATTTTCTACATACAGATTGAGAATCCTTTATGTGAAATTCTTGGGACCAGAAGTGCTTTGGTTTTCAGATTTTTTTTTGATTTTGGAATACAGGTTCTTTATATATAGCATCTAAAAAATGGGGCAACTTAGGAATGGAATCCAAGCATAAACATGATATCCCTTTACATTTCATAACACAGCTTAAACATATACCCTGAAAGTAGTTTTATATAAGCGGCATATATTCACTTCAACGCTGGTGAATCAACTCCATTAATACATGATCATCAGTTTTTGCTCTGTGCAATGTTTTTCTATTTTTCATTAATTTCTGTTCATCACTTAAGCATAAAACTTTAACAATTTCTCCTTTTGTTTCCTTATATCGTATATGATGGTTGTTCTAATGCCACACTCCTCAGTCAGATGCTTCACACTTACAACCCTGCCTAATTGTTTCAACAGTTTGACATTCTGTGATATTAAGAAACATATGCTTTCTTTTTTCTTTTCTCTACCCATATAGGTATCTGAAGGACTTTTTGACATTTTGAATAATATCTTTACTGAGCATGAAACATGTGGTCAATAATCCACAAATGAAGGTGTTGCTGAGACAATCACTAACAAAAAACTGGTGCCGGCATAGGTATGTAACTGGGCTGGGGAACCCCCATCAAGAGCAGATGAGGTCACTTACGATAACTGTACATCACTTAGGAACCTTCCTGGTGCTTTCTGAAATTTTCCATTTCTGGCAATCATGTCAGTACCTTTTGGAGGTTTTCAGATTTTGCGATTTTGGATAGAGGATACTCAACCTGTACTAATATATACTTTATACTATGGGCCTATAACATTTGCTTGAGACTGTATACAAACATAGTATCTATTCAGGATGTGCGTTGTAGTGTAATGGATATCGGCTTGGAATGAGAACTTGGGGAGCTGAATTCAAATTTCTATTGAGTTTGTTAGATTCACTTATGCACAAATACCTTTGGGAAAGGTATGGATACATCTATTCTCATCCAGACTATCGATTGAATAGCAGGACAGACTTGATTCTTTAGCCTTGGTTGGCAACCAGTCTACCACAGAAAGAAATGGCAACCTACTGCAGGAAAAAATCTGCCACATCAGTCATGTATCGAAAGATACATGATCGCCCAAGTGTGTATCACATATGGCACTTAACTGACTGACTGACCTATTATAAATTACAAAATTATTCATATATGAATTGGTACTTCAGTCTAGGAGTATCTGTGCAATCTACTTGGGAGCAAAGTGTTACTCTCAGAGTATAGTAGCTCTGCATTCTTTGAAAAGTATTAGAATTAAAAAAAATATATGAATTTCACTTGCAATTTATATATGCAGATATGTGGAGGTTGGTGCAAAATGTTGATTTTTACATTCAAAATGAATGGAATCTGAATGAACATCGTTTTGGAAGATTTATTATCTTTTTTTGAATATAAATTGTATCCTTCTTGTGTTATAGAGTTCATAGCTCACAGTACATTGGAACAGAGAGAGAAATATAGAGAGAGAGACCGATCCTTCCATCTATGTAGCAGGTAGTTGTCCATGTCTTAAAAAATATGTCATTTAAAAAATATAAAAGGACAAAATATAATGGATGCACACATGCGCACCACATATACATAAATGCGTATACTGAGCTGACTAAAATAAATTATCCATTTAAAAAAATATTTCAATGTGCATACATTATATATATATACTAGTAGCATGGCCCGGTGTTGCCCGTGCTTGATTCAAAAATCGTACGACTCATACAACAATCGCTATCACTTGACTTAAAATATTCTTGCCCTTCCTTGCCTTTAAAGGAGTGCCCTTTGCCGTGCTGATATTGCTACATGCCTTACTTCTTGCCTATCTCACACTGCAAACTTTTTCTAAGCTCTATACTAAACATTAAATCTGTTACAAAAAAAGAACTAAACAAAATGAACACAAAACGATCAGCTTTAAAAAAGGACTTGTAACTGGGAAAAACTGAATGGAAAAAGAATGTTAACAACAAATACTTTTTCACACCCAACCTAGTTCTGCAGAATCGGAATCAACGTTGAGTTTAAGCAAGCAAATAAGCTAATTGGAGTAAAGTGCCATGCAGATTTAATTTTTTCCCACTTGTGACGAATGCAGCTATTGATTTTTTTTGCATGCTAGCATGATAGTTAACATACGTGTCAGTCAGCTGTTGGCTCTCACTCTGGCCAGTAGAAAATGGCCGCAAACTACATAAAAACTGCCGTAGAAGCATGAAAAAATCGATTATTTCCACTATCGATGGGAGTTGGGAAATGCAAAGTCAGTCTTGGCCTTTCTGCTAACTTGGAGCATGTGCATGTAAATTTTGGTGCACATCTGTCGAAAATTGCAGCCGTGCATTCATTACACACACACACACCACACACACACACACACACATCCTGCCTTATATATATATATATATATATATATATATATAATTTAGAGAATCAGTCAGTCAGTTATGTGCCATGAGTGATACACGCATAGGCAATCATGTATCTTTCGATACATGACTGACGAAACAGATTTTTTCCTGCAGTAGGTTGCCATTTCTTTCTGTGGTAGACCAGTTGCCATCCAAAGCTATAGAATTTAGCCATAGCTGGGGAGAGAAGATGAGGATTCATAACTTTCCCAAGGGTATTAGCACGTAAGTGAATGTAATAGATTCAACTGGAGTTTGAACTCGCCTCTCCGATTTATCAATCTGAGCTGCTATCCATTACTCCACCATGCCTCCTCAGAGAGAAAAAGTTGCAAAATTAGAGAATAAGGTGAGATATTTACTTCATTCTGTGTTATTGATTTTATGGATAAGTAGTCTTTGCCCAATATAATAGAAGAGAAATAAGAAACTAAGAATAGGTTACATTAAAGATTTAAATCTATATCCCACTTTATTGATGATGATAATTGTTATAGTTTAATTAGCAGCATCAAATTAGTAGATACTATGATAAACATCCAAGTTGGTCTGCAAGCTTAAGAATCCTGTTTGCACATAAGGATCCTTATAATTTCTGATGTCTCAGTGGTTTGTAAAATGAGACATGAAATCCATACCCCATTGTGCTTACATGTTTAGGTCACAGCTGCTGCTGATTTCTGCTTTTTATTTATTAAGATAATCATTTGATTTTGACACAAGTCCATATATCATATGCTAATGATTTTACTACTAATGTATTTTAAAAAGCAATATACTTATCACTGCAATATAACTGATGTTTTCTGTGTGAATTTTTTCTGAAGAGAAGCTATCATTATTTAAATTATTTACATTCAGACTAATGTGTTCATTGTTGCTGTTATTACCACAATATTTCAGTCATTGTGCCTTCTGATATATTCTACCCAAAATCAGATTCACACTACACTAATTTCGACCACTCTGAATGCCCAAAATTCGACTAAAAATCCATCAGTTGCATAAGGCTCCATACATATCTTCTGTTTACTTACACACTCAAGGAAAAAGAAAGCAATACAATCCAGAATTTCCACCCAATAGCACACACTCCTGCCTAAAAAAAAAAAAAAATGAAAACTGGAATCAATTTGAGTATCAAAATGAATGAGAGACATCTACCTTAATTTTTCATTTATTGTATTTTATGTTAATACAATTGTTTATTGCTTTAAATTTTCATTGTTTAATATGTTTAGTAACGTGAAACACATGTTCATATCATAACACTTCCAGCTTTCTTCAGGTGTCTGTCAATCCAGGTAAGCTACAAGGAATTTTGAACTGGGCACTTTATTTAATCTACAAAAGTAGCTTTTTCTCATTCTGCTGTCCATGCCTAGGGATATCTCAGGCTGGCAATAACTGAGCAGTACTAAATAAGAAAAAGATGAAATGAAATAAAGGGTTCAGCTCAGAATTATCTAAGGGTTAATCAGATCAAGTGACACCTGAAGAACACCAGAGGGCACAATAGCCAAAACATTGTGATAATAACAATAATAATAAGGATATTAGTCAGACTGTAAATAATGTTAATAACTGATGCTTCTGCTATTGAGATTTGCTTAAGATTTACTTTGTATAATGCAAAGAAAAATTGTTTCTTTTTTTTTTGCATTTTATAATAAGAGTCAAAGACTTATCCATAAATTAATAATAATATGTATATTTATATGTATGTCTAGTGAAAGATGCCTTTGGAAAGCTAAGCAAAGTATGAAGAAACAGGAAAATTTCATTAGCAACAAACAAAATGTGTCATATAGGAAGAAAATGAGCAACTACTGACACCAAGGTTCGAGTGTGACACTGGACTTAGGAATATATGTTTTCTGCCAGGTGTATAAATAGCGGTTTCAGGCTACTAACTCGAGTGATTATTGAGTGATACTATCCAGTTAAATTAGTGTGAATTATTATGTGTCTTTAACTGAGCTAGAAACATCTCAAAAGAGGAAATTTGTTTTTGTTAAAATTTGTATGCAGAAAGAATTATGATACCAGCATCATTGCAAAAATGTATGCTAAAAGAGTTTCCCATAGAACATGCTGGAATTTCAAGGATTAAATCCTTAATGAGGTGTTACATGTATTGACTGAAAATGGACCAAGACATTGAAAATTTAGTAAAATCATGCAGAGGTTGCATCCTGGCAGTAAAGTCACCACCTATTAAATTTCAGCCTTGGCCAAAAACTGATATTCCATAGTCCAAAATACACATGGACTTCACAGGACTGTTAAATGGAGCATACTATCTAGTTGTGGTAGATAGTTACACTAAATGGCCAGAAATATTAAAATGTAGAAAACTGACTGCCATGGTCACTATAACTTTCTTAGACAAGATTTTTGCAAGATTCAGAGTACCCGACACTATTGTTCCAAACAATGGCACACAATTCACGTCTAGTGAATTTGGGGTTTTCTGTAAATCATTAGCAATAGAACACATTACAATGCCCCCTTATCACCCAAGAAGTAACGGACAAGCTGAACGGTTTGTTGATACTTTTAAAAGGGCACTAAAAATGTCAGAGGGAGAGTAGACATATGAGTTAATGTTACAGCAATTTCTAAGCATTTTCAGAATAATGCCAAACCTAAACACTGTGTCTGGGATGTCACCGGCAGAATTGATGTTTGCCAGGAAGATTAAGTCCATATTTAACAAATTATTACCAGAATGGAAGGCAAGAACATCAAGGAATCAAAATAATATAAATAAATATTTTAAACCTGGTAATAAAGTGTTTTCTAAAATGTACCAACATGGAAATGAATTCTGGGAAGATGGTGTGATAAAAAGTTGGATTGGAAAAATGACATACATGGTACAGGGACAAAGGTGGGAACATAAGTGACACATTAATCAGTTAAAACAAAGATTCACTGATTTAGTAAGTCCACGAAAAGAGGTACCTATGTATGACATGTTTTACATACCCATACCACCAGAAATTAGTGAACCAAGGAGGTATTGTTAAAAGAAAAAGAACAGCAATGGAACATTTGAATATTGAACCCAAACTGAGGAGATATAGACTCCAGAGATGTTATTTGAAAAAGGGAAGGTGTCATATAGGAAGAAAATGAGTAACTACCGACACCAAGGTTTGAGCATGACACTTTGGACTTATGAATATATGTTTTTCGGCTGGTGTGTAAATAGTGGTGTCAGGCTACTGACTGGAGTGATTTTGAGTAACTATTGAGTGGAACTATTCAGTCAAATTAGTGTGAATTATTTTACATCAGTGATTTGGGTTTTGATTTAGGATTTACTAGATGTTAAGCCAAGCCACACTAATAACAAGGTATTCACTGAAAGGGTTAATTATCTTTAGTTGATTTTTATTTATTTGTTCTTGTTAAGTATTTATTTGTGCTTGTAATTAAATACTGTTTTATTTATCCATTGAAGTCTTGAGTTATACTTAATTATTAATGACCACTGTATATCACAAAAAACAGGAGTGCTGAATTGTTATGTAATATCAGTCTGCCGATATGGCTGAATATGCTGAACATGTCCTGAAGGAGCACAGCATAAAGAAGAAAAAGATATATATATATATATATATATATATATCTCATTATATTTATCATCATCATTTGTTAGGCTAAATAAAGTTTTGTCAAAAAAGCTATATTCCTCACTGGAGAACCCAGTGGGGAATCAATAGTCACCATCATTAGAGAGACTTATTGATTTACTGAATAAAGTCAACTTTAGCAAAAGTCCATAGTCTAGTCAAATATTCTTTGCTTGATAGCAGGTATATATCTGTGCATATGGGAATAGAATCCCTGAATTTTAAAGATATTTTCTGTGGTAGTTTAATTTGATTACGACATGTTTGTGACTGGCTACCCAACTGAGCTTTGTCCTTCATTTCCAAATGACATTGCGAATACAGAATTGCATATGACATTTCTCTCTTTCAAGCTGACAGCTCTTAAAGCAGCTCAAAAAACTGACTTCATATTCAGTAAATTATCTCAGAATAAATTGACAAAAAAGAATGACCTAAAGCCAATTGTGGTGAGAAAATAAGTTGTCTTGAATATGATCTGTTTATTTCTTCTTCTATGTGCCATGTCACTTCAAGACATTGGTAGTCATGGCTCTCCACAACTTCCTGTCTTTTGTAGCTCTTAATAAATTTTGTCTTATTGTTATCACTCCTAAACCTCATTCTGCTATCCATTTACTCAAAATTACTAGGTAGGTTATGCATTGTTTTCCAATGTATCTCTTGCTTTCAATCTGACCTGTAAGTATCAAATTTTCCAAGTCCTTTTTCCTCATTATGCACCTTAGAAATTTGAACTGTCTTTTCTTGATGTTAAGCTTCCTTTTTGTTTCCATTTTCTCTAAAACTCACATCTTTGGTCCATGGTTTTCTCAGTATCCTTCTGTAGAACCACATTTCTGTTGCTTCAAGTCTCATCTTCATCTGTAAGGAGATTGTCCAGTATTCACCGCCATATAAGATATTTGATATTAGGTAAGAGTTCAGTACAGTTTTCTTTGTTTCTAATGAAATTTTCTTATTTTTTAATACTTTACTTAACTTTTGGAAGGCAACATTTGCTATCCCTATATGCCTTCAGATATAAGTCTTGCACATCCCATCCTCTGTTAAAACACTTCCCAGATATTTAAATTGTTGTACTTGTTTGAGTTTGGTATTTCCAATCTTCTTTTGATGACAAGCATGCATTCTGTTTTCTTGCAATTAATGCTTAATCCTTTCCTCTTGTTTTTCTTCACTAACTTTTGTTGGAGTTATTGTAGTTTTCTTTCTATGTCTGCTATCAACACTGTGTCACCTGCATATCTTATGTTGTTATGATTATGGTCAACCAATAATGAATCCTGGTAGGACATCTAATTTTCTCAGAATTGCCTTATTATATAGTTTGAATAAGTCCAGTATTGCAAATATACTGGCTTCTTCATTTCCTGGTTGCTTTTGAGTAAGATATAACATCTGTTAGAATCGTACTACCTTTCTATTCCATCTAGAATCAGAGTCTAATATCGCTACACTCTTTGAAAAGTGTTAGGTTGATTGATTGATTAACGGAATATCAACTCCTTATAGGTCATTTAATGCAGGAATTTAATTTTCTTGGGAGCTTTGATGTAATAAAAATATAATGTATGTTATTCTGCTTTCACAATTGGATACTTGGTAGATGATACTCAGCTTTTGTGCATATCAATGTTTGTGTAGACATAATTACTAGAGGTGATGATATGTTTTTTATGCAGTTGTTTTGTTAAAGTTATATTTTGGAATACAATTTGATTAAAGAAATTGTTGGATATTATATGGATTAATGTCATGAAAGATTTCTTTCATGTTGGTTGTTTGGTTGATTTTGTTTAGCAGCACATGGGTTATTTAATGGGTTATTTAATGGCAAAATGTAAATATATAGCTTCAACTAAATATATTTTGAATGCAATTGTATGTCTTCAACTACAGATAAAGAATATTGCTTGCCTTTTTGCTTTAAAAATGTATTGTTGCTAATTTTACTATAAATAGGTATTGTTTTTATTGTACATAAAAATGTATTGCTGGTATTACTATAAAAATGTATTTTTCTGCTTTCATACTGTTTTGTTTGGGATTTCACTATTTGCCCATAGCTGTGACCCTAACAGGCACAACCACCTTGGGTCAGAGTAGACCTGGGAACAACAGCAATTAAGAGGTGGTTCCATGCTCCTCAATACCTTCAATCTCCCAATCAGAGACCTTGCTGATGGATGTAGTTTTTTTGTCAGAGCCAGGACTTGAAAAGTGTTAGAAATTAAACATATATGGATATACATTCCATTTTATATGTAGATATATGATCTAATTTATTTGATACTCCTACAATAATAATTTTAGGTTATCGTATGCTTCTAAAAAAAAAAACTTACCTTAATGTCAGCAGTTGATAAAAATGAATCATGTAGAAAACCATGATTAGATAAAAGTGTGCCCATGAACTATTCAAAGTTGAAAATAATAGGAAAAAAAACCCAACTCAATTTATATTTCAAATATTGCTGGTGAGTTTTCACTTTTCAAAAAAAAATGTGTGCTTTTTGAAATTCTGTAATAATAATTATGATATTTTACTATCATTCTACAACACATTCAATTTAAGAATAGCAAGTTCTGTGATGATTTTACAAAGGTCAGGTCAATGAACTAAATAGTTGGAATTCATGCTACATGACCCTACAGAAGAAAAATACTTGGTGTTGAAAAACTATTAAAATGATTCCAACTGTGCTTCTAGGCATTAACACACTGTATGGAACTCTAATATTAACTCTTGTGCTGAACTAATATGCTGTCAGATTCTTTCTCTTTTCAGACAAGGTTGTGAAAAATTGTTTTCTTTCAGACACTCCTCATTTTTAAATATGACAGTGATGACAGCAACTCAATGCACTTTTTATCAAGAACATTGCTTTTTGGGGATAATATTTCAATAAGCTGACCTGATATTTTTAAGTTCATGTATTATCATATAGAATCTTGTATAAAATAATGATATGCAATTCCATCATTTTTTGAAGTTTTGTTTTTATTCTCTTTAGTCTGTAACTATTGGAATTGACTAATCCGAGAGTGATCATGTAGTAATAAAATAAGCACATCCCATCTCCCCTCTCACTTGTAACCATCCACTATAATAAAATAAATGTTTTCAGCACTAAATCTGAATTAGTCAAATAAAGTTGTTGCTATATTACAGACCATCACAAAGTATATTAAACAAAATTATCATCCAAATAGACAACTAAAAATAAATACAGAAAGAGCTATCTAGTAAATATATAAGACAATTGCACAATTCAGTAAGTGGTTCTGAAAATACCTTGTATATCTCAAATTGTTGTAGATTAGTGAGACGAGCATGAGATTTGCTGAGCAAAGTTAAAAGATTTGGTCTCCAAAATGCCTTGTATATCTCAGATCGTTGCAGATGAGTGAGGCTGCTATGAGATTTACTAAGTAAATCTCTACCAATGTCAGACAATGTTATTTTTATACTAATTCACTCATTATGTTCTGAACCTATGCTGACAGTCCTGGGTATGATGATAGACTACATCCAGCAACAAGGCTTCTGATTGGGAGGTTCGAGATTATGAGGAGCATGGAACCACCTCTTAATTGCTGGTGATCCCAGATCCCTGGTAGTAGCACCTGTTAGGGTCCAAGTTATGGGCAAATAGTGAACCTGCAAAAAAAAAAACACTATGAAAGTATAAAAATATCAGCAATACATTTTTTATATAAAAAAATTACCAACATAACATATTTATAGTAAAATTATCAATAATACAATTTTAAAGCAAATGACCAGCAATACATTTTATAGCAAAATGACCAACAATAAATTTTATCTGTAGTTGAAACCATAAAATTGCATTCAAAATATTTTTATTTTGGCATTAAATAACTCATATGACTATTTCAAGAATTGGAGAAAAATCTGTATTTAAACACATTATTCAACTTTACTTGCTCATCAACACACTTTGTAGCTGAGAGGTCAATATATATATATATATATATATATATATATGTTTGTGTGCGTATATTGTGTATGCATATATATGTATATGTGTGTATAGATGTATGTATATATGTACATATATATGTATGTATATATGTGTGTGCATATATGTATGTACATGTATACATGTATGTATATATGTTTATGTGTGTATATATATATATATGTTTGTATAATATATATATATATATATATATATAAGTTTGTGTGTATATACATATATATGTGTGTGTGTGTGTGTTAAATTTTTTTAAAAACAACACAAAGATTCTCACTTGATTTCTAAGTGTTCTCAACACACAAAGTTTGGAATAAATGCTCATACTTGTATTCAAAACAACACAAAACACATTTTAAGTTGTCAAACATGAACAGAAATTAGCAACACCTAAGACAAAAACCCTTGAAAATGGTTAAAGAAGTGGCCTAATGCACTTGGAACAATAAGGACAATTTTGCCCCCCTACTCCCACCAAATGGGAAAATGTAAGGATACTGGAAAAGCTAAATAAAAAAAAAAAATTAAATTTTTCCTTGTCTGTCATATTCAACAAAACATGGTTAAAAGAAAGGTTGCTGCTGAAATATTAATTAATATATATATATATAGTGCTGTTCGATAAAAGTGACTCACCTGATTTTTTTTACTAAAAATATTTTTTGCCTATTGTTTTGGGGGTTAAATTAATTTTTAATCTTACTAATGTAAAAACCGCTTCCTGACCACCTAGGAAAAAAAGTTTATTCACCCTAAGGTATTCTATTGATAATTATAAATTTGGATATAAATGAGATTCAGGAAAAAACTCTGTGCAAAAAAAGTGACTCAGATATCACATTCTAATGATTAAACTGGTAAATTTAAGGAGCTTTTGACAAAATATTGAAAACTATTTTACAATACACTCAGAACAATATTCTAGAGAATTCTAAAACAGCTTAAATTAAATTCCAGAAAGCCTCATACAGTATAAAAACAGCTTGAAATAGCCACTCAGAACTACTTAAGGCATCTATTATTGCCCTCTCAAAAACAGGCAAGTCTATGAGAGAAATTGCAGAAATTGCTATAACCTTGCAATCAACTGTCTCTCGAGTGCTTAGGGCACATAATGATGCCAGTCCTGCTCCAAGGAATGAAACAAGGGGACGAAAGAAAAAGACTGATGATAGAACTGTCAGGGTAATCAAAAGAGCAGTTGCGAAGAATAGGACTATAACTAGCCAAGAAATTGCAGCGAAGAGCAAGGTGTTAGTTTTGCCTTTTCAACAGTCTGTCGGTGGCTGTTAGAACAAAGCTACAAATCTTATACACGAAGGTTTAAGCCACTAATAAGCAAAGCCAACAAAGCCAAGAGTCTTGAATGGGCTCACTATTACAAAAATTTCACCGTAGAAGACTGAAAGAATGTTCTCTTCTCCGATGAAATGAAAGTTGAGCTAAATTCAAAGGATAAGCAATCTAAAATCCGAAGAAGCTTTGAAAGCTCTTTGAATTTAGCAGTAGGTACTGTCAAGCATCCATTCAGTATAATGTTCTGGGGATGCTTTTCTTTTCATGGAACTGGTTTCTTAAAACCTATTGAAAAGACCCTCAGGAGCGAGCTGTACAAGAGAATTTTAGAGTCTTGTCTGCTCCCTTCTGCTGAAAGGGTGCAAATTGACCCCACCAAGCTCATTTTTATGCAGGATAATGCTCTATGTCACAAATCAAAATTGATGAAGGAATACTTTGATGAGAAGCAGGTGAGTGTTATGACATGGCCGCCCCAATCTCCTGACCTCAACCCCATAGAAAACCTATGGAGCATTATGAAGTACAGGCTCTCAAGAAAGCAGTTGAGCAACAAAGAGGATTTGATTGTGAATTTCATATCCAAATGGAATTCAATGCTTGGAGATGATATTTGCCAGAACCTAATCAAGTCAATTCCCAAAAAGGTTATTCAAAATAAAGGAGGACCCATAGATTATTAAATATTTCAAACTATATTACCTATTATAAATAAATTATACCTCTATTATTCTTTATTTAAAGCTGTTCGGTTATGTTTCTATTGATTACTAGTGGCAGGAAATAAGTGAGTCACTTTTTTTGCACAGAGTTTTTCCCTAAATCTCATTTATATCCAAAATTATAATTATCAATAGATTACCTTAGGGTGAGTAAACTTTTGTACTAGGTGGTTGGGAAGGGGTCTTTATATTAGTAAGATTAAAAATTAGTTTGACCCCAAAAACAATAGGCGAAAAAATTTTTAAGTAAAAAAAATCAGGTGAGTCACTTTTATCGAGCAGCACTGTATATATATATATATATATATATATATATATATATCTTGTGATAGAGAACATGTGCAAAGGAAGACTGTACATCTACAAACAAGACCCTGTGCCATAAGTCCAAGACAACTCAAGAATTGATGATTTACACTCTCCATGATCATGTCAGTTCAAACATATGGCCTCCTAGCTCTCCAGACTTAAATTCATTGAACTACTATATGCAGGATATGGTCAAGAGGGAAGTCAGTGCCCCTGTAACACTATAAAATTTCTGAAATCTGCCATAACTAGCATAATGTTTACAATAGATAAACATATGAACAGTGACGGACTGAGTCAAAAATTTATACCGGAAAAACTTGTAAAAGTGCCCTGTTAAAAGGACGCACTTAATCCCAAAACAAGGAACTGAGGCTATCTATTATTTACCAAAAGAAATTATAGCATCAAAGAAACTTTATATAAATCTTCCCAGAATCTACACAACATTTTTCTTTTTCTTTTAGTTTTTAGTTTTTTTGGTTATATCTAAAGTGATGAACATTCACTTTGGGACCCACTGAGAAATTTTCCTGGTATCCTGATTGGCCAGTTCACCATTGCATTTGAGACTTTGTATTGAAGCAGTCATTGTTGTTAATGGCAGATTCATTAAGTAGATGTGTCAAAAAGTATCTTAAGATTATTCATGCCAATTGTTTCTCAAATAAAGCTATTCTTTCATGACTTATGCATCTGTTTCTAAATTCATGCAAAGAACTGAGCAACCCTGTATATATATATATATATATATATATATATATATATACACACAACAACCTTCATGGGCTTACACACAGATGTAACTATGTAGTCTGTCATTGCATTATCACTATTTCCATGGCAAATGTTCAGAAGTGCTCTATTTTCTAGTTCCATGAGTTCAGACCTTTACTACGAGGATACACCATACTACTTCCATGAAATTGAATTACCAATATTTACTCTGTGTTCCAAATGTAAGAAAGAGGTTCTACTCAAACAGTTTTTCCTTTGTGGGTGCTTCTCTGAATACTTTGATCTTAACCTTTTCAAGTCAAGAGTCAATTGTTATCTATCCTCCTTATCCTCACTTTCTACCACCTTCTATTCTAAATATTTCACCCATCTTACTTTTCATTACTATTTTGATTGTAACCAATTAATTTAAGTGTTTTGTGAACTTTGTATTGTTAATATTTAGTAATGTGTGTGTGAACTCGGGATATGAAATATGAAAAAAAATTTAATTTTTTTCTTTTATTCTCCTGGCCTTAGAATGATATATCCATGTAGAAAAAATATAAACATGTAATTGTGTGTATGTGTAAATATTTTAGGTTTATTTAAGTCTAGGCTGGCAGAGGGCAACATTGTGAGAGCACACAGTAATTATAGTTTCTAGCAATAGTTTGCAATATTAGTATATAGAAAGTAATATATATATATATATATATATATATATATAAAAAGTGAACATAGAAGTCAAATTAGCCAGTCACCATGGCCTGACGATTGCATATAGTCATGAAACAGACTGTCGCCTAAGTGTTGACTTTATGTTCACTTTATATTTACACACGCTCTATCTCTGATATTGAGCACTTTATCCCATAAATATAGCACACTTAAGACTATACTTCTTTATATATATATATATATATATATATATATATATAGAGAGAGAGAGAGAGAGAGAGAGTAATATATATATATATATATATATATATATATATAACAATAAAAACAAAAAATCAAAAAAAGTTTGATAAACAATAATAGGGCAAATACTGCCAAAATACTTGGTGGATGTAGTTGTAGATCTACCACGTGTTATTTTTGGACCATTTAGAAAATAACAATAATAATTCCCTTCACCACTCCCAAAAATGTGAGAAAATGATTTTTGCAAGCCAATATGAAATTATTTTCTAACCAGTTCACAAAAGTTTGCACCTCTATACAAAATTAGATTTTGGATCCCCTGTAATGATATAAAAATAGAAGCATATTGCTTCTAAAGGTTCAAAACAATTTCAGCAGCCAGTTTGATCTACATATGCATAGACACACTCCCACACATATGCACACAATAGAAGGTGACAGCCAACAGCCGCTAAGTAAGCCCTTGTCTACAAACTCCCAAATATTAGGCTGACCATCATAAAGTAAGTTTGTCCACACATCTCTCAGCACACTACAAACACTTAATTACTTGATAAAACAAACTTCACTGCAAAGAAAATTGAATATTTTATTGTTATTGAATATTTCTGAAAAAAATATATAAATTTTATTTCAATTGACGTTCTTCTATTTTTTCTTTTTTATGTTTCAACTTAAAAGATGTGTTGTTGTTGTTGTTAAATGTTTGGAATCCTAACACTAAGATAGCAACAAAAACCTAGGTAGACAGATCCCAACAAGCATGTCAGAAATCAATACTAAACAGATTTGTATATTTGTGTTTCAAGGCAAATTCTTTTGTTAATTGGAGCAAAGAATGGCTTGTTAATTTTAATGCCCCCAAAACAAAATTGTTCTCTATTAATCATCTGAGAGATCCCTTTCTGCCTTTAATCATCATGGCTAATGCTAACCTCTAGAAGAGTGACTTCTTGCACCTTCTCTAGCTAACATTCTCAGGTGACATGAAGTACATTCTTGGCTAACATGAAGTGGAAAGACTATATTGAATCCATTGCTAGGTCTGCTACTAAGAATGTTGATTCACTTTGTCATGCTAGGTAATTTTTCTCTCCAGAATTTATTCATACTTAGAATATTGCTGCCACATCTGGTCTGGTACTTCTGCTATATATTGTGATGTAGCCACGATTTCATTAACCATATAGGTGTAAGGCTAAAAAGCACCCAAAAGTAAAATCTCAAATTCTAGTCAGAAATTAGTTAGATATAAAAGAAAAATAAATAAATAAATAAATAAAAATAGATAAGATCCAATGCTTTCAACTTGCGAGCGAATATGTTCCATGATCAGCCATACCCTCCTCTTCTCTTCACAAATTCTTTTCCTCTTTACCTACTCTTCCACCCACAAGCTAAGGGCCCGTGAAATTTGAAGTGACCCGACGTGAGAATGACCTGGTTCCAAAATTTTGCAGCTCTCAGGCGTTTGACCATAAGTGAATTCCAGGCACCATCAGGATCTCCTGCTGCGATTCACGTGATCAGACCATACTAAGTGTGGATTGAACTTTTGGCCATCACACAAACACTGTGTGATTTGCGCCCCATCCTCCTGCGTGCCCGGTCAAGGACGAAGGGAACCCACCTGACTGTCTTTGGGGACAGCAAAAATCTAAAGAAGGGTTTTCAGTTTCCCTCTGACCAGCGGCAGCTGAACGTCGCTAGGCAAAATCGTCCCGATTCCAAATAGACTGCCCACTGAGATGAAGAAGACAGCAAAGCCTGTCAACTAGGGATGAAAGGACTGCTATGAAACTGAATCAATCCAACGAAACACCTGTACGAAATACTGTGGACCCCTGAACACTTGCGAAAGAAAAGGAATCCAGGGAAATCGCTGACCGGCCAAAATATTGTTTCAGCATAAGAAATCTCGCTTTGGCGAATCAGAATTTTGTGTGAAAATATCAACTCGACTGACAGATAAGTTGATTCTCTTGGCTTAATCTTTTTTTATATATGTATGTATTCGCTCGCGCCTTCTGTTCTTTCATGGTCCCCTTCCCCTTTGTTAAATAAATAATCTTTTTTTCTTTCTTTATCGGTCTATATATTTATAAATAAATGTTTTATTTTGAAATCTATCATCTTGTGTCTGTTCTCCGTTGATTCCCTTGTGCTGCTTCCATTTCTGAGTGAAGACCGAGAAAAGATCCCACGTTTTCCTTTTTTTTTAAACCTGTGGTTCATCTATATGCTACAAGTTCATAACAATATTTAAAGATTTTTGATAAAATTCAAAGAAGAATCAGCAATATTATTGGTCCTGCCCTGAAATATTGGCTTCAGTCCCTTTTCCCACCCTCATAAAGTTGCTTCTCTATGCCTTTTCTGTAAATACTTTCATGGTAATTGTTCAGATGAGCTCTTCACTATGGTACCTAGACTTTATTAATTTAAGCACAGTACCAGATTAGCAACAAGATCTCAACAATTTACTGTCAATTTGGCTAGATGTAACTATAAGTTTTATGTGAACAGTTTGGTTTCTCATACTTTTCACTTGTGGAACTCTCTTCCAACTCCATGCTTTCCACCCAACTTTAATCTCCAAAAATTTAAATGCAATGTCAATTGTTATCTACTGTCTTCCTGATGAGTCTTCTAATTCTTACTCTTTAAATCTGGTAAGTCGTGAATACAGGAGAAAATATCTGTTTTCTTAGTCTTTCACACCCAATAACCCCTTGTGTCTTTCTTAGTGGCTTTACTGCCTTGCTTGGAGTGAATTTGATTTAAAAAAACTCAATTCTCACCAAAAATCTTACTTCTCACACACTTTAAAATGGAGTATGAAAACACAAAAAAAAACCCCAACAAAAATAAACAAAACATAGGTGCTTCTTTTTAAACTAGTTGGTGAAACCCAAATGAAAAAAGAATAACTTCAATTTAGATATTTGTGTTATCCTTAAATGTAAAAAATATTTTGGATCTAATTGTAAGATGGTACCTTGACTATGAATTTAAGTCCAGTACTAGATTAGCAACAAGTTCATCAATTTATAGTTAAACTGACTAAATGTAATTGTAAATTCTATGCTAACAGTTGCTTTTCTTGTACTTCTTGCTTGTAGAATTCTCTTCCAGCTCCCAACTTTGATCTTCAAAAATTTAAAAGCAGTATTGTCTTCCTGATCACTCTTCTATTGTTCTTGCTCCTTAATAATGTTTTGTTTTCTAATTCTTTCATACCCAGTAATCCCTTGTGTCTTAGTGGCTTTATTGCCCTGGTTGGGATGAATTTGATTTTTAAAATACCACAGTTTGTTGATACAAAAATATGCCAGATGTATCAGATTGAAGGACATAGGTTGGTTCACTTTTTCAGCTGTGTTTCCTATTAACCATTCAGCCTGTTGACATCGTCATTTGGTCAATTATTTCAAAATTTCACTAGAATTAATGTTTCTTGGAAAGGATGATGACACATGATGAACACTGTGTAGAAAATTGTGAATACAGGAGGAAATATGTGATGAGGCTGCATTTTCACTGTGACGGAAAACCAGCAAAACCTAGTAGTATTGTAAGGTACTGCTGGAGTGTCCTGAGTTAGTAGTAATGTTTTAACACTGAAGCCATGCCTGACCCTTGGGCTGTCATCTGGTGAAGGCATCTTGGTGATGCAAATGTTGATTGCACAGTTTCCACAGATGCAATGTCACAAGCCTATCACTATTCTGTTGCTACTTCCATGGCAAATATTCAGATGAGCACTCCATTTTTTAGTGCCACCAGTTCAGACCTTGACAGGTAAAACTTGTCTTACTACCTCCACAGGGTTAAATTGCCCTCATTCCCTCTGTATTTCATTGGTAAGAAGGAAGTTCCACTCAGACAGCTTCTTCCCAAGAACCACTACCTTGTGGAACTGACTCCTACGTAGATGCTTCCCAGAACATTACAATCTTAACCTAAAAGAGGAAACGATTTACTAAGATGAAAATGTATAGAAAGTGCTTTAAACACTAGTTCATCCACAGTAAATTTAAGTCCAAGTTTTTACATTTCACATTTTTTGGCAGATCTTCTGTTATTACAATGTGTGTCATTTAATAGTAAAATTGATAAAAACATAAAGAAAAAGAAGAAACTAAATGAAATTGCCTAAACTGAAATTGCCTTTATGCCCAGAACACAAAAAAAAAATTAAAAATTAAAATTTCAGCATCCTCTCCTTTATCTGCATACGTAGTTGAATCAACAGAAACATCACTTTAGTCCAATAAAATGTGTCACACAAAATCTTAACCTCTTCAAATCTAGTGTCAATTGTTGTGTCCTCCATATCCTTATAATCTTCACTCCCTACTTCCTCCTCTTCTGTTCATATCACACACTTCGTTCAATAAAACTCTACCTTGAGTGGCTCTTGGGTCTTGCATTGGGTCAATATTAGTATAAAAAATAGTATGTTTATGGAATGATATAAAAGAATAAGCCAAATTTATTTTATGGTTTTCATATTTGAATAAAAAAAAAAATCTAGTGATAGCAAATAAATGAATAATAATAGTAATAAGCCAGGACCTCACACTAGAGCTGAGAATATTGTAGAATATGAAGATGAAAATTATGCCATAATAATAGGTACACTAGAAACAGTACCAAGAGTAATAAAATCCAGATTAGATGAGTTGGAAATTGAAAGAACAGTAAAGAATGTGTGGAACTCAGTATCCTCGCAGACTCCAGCAATACTAAGAAGAGCGCTGGAAACTGATGTCACTTTTTAGCAATGTCCATTAGACAATAGGTTTTAGTAAGCCCATTTGTAAAATAGCTAAAAACTGTTGCAATACTTTTGATGTGAAAGACTAATTCATAAAAATCCAAACTTGAAGAAATTCTTTCTTCATTTTGTTATTTTTCTGATACTAAAAGGGCATAAGTGCATTTTTTGTGAAATGAGAAAAATATTTTGAAACAGGCCTCAATCAGTATACTCCCTTTTTGCATAATATGATTTTTTTTTAAAAACTGGGGCCTTGCTTCACAAAAAGTCTGTCTTTCATAATATTATCTATGCCATTCTTATGGAGATTAATTTACTTATTTCAAAAATTAAAAAAATCATACAAAAAGTGTGTTTATCAACTTATGTCCTTTTAGAATCACACTGACAATTCATGAATAAAATATTTGTTTTTAATCAATTCACCCCAAGCAAGGCAATAATGCCACTAAAAGGCAAGCAGTTACTGGGAGTGAAAGACAATGAAAAAATTTTAAAAGGAAAAGGAAACCTAACCTAAACAGGAAAAAGGGATAAAGCTCTACTCCTGTTTATAATACCAGGGAAGAGTGTAAACCAGATGGTAGGTGAACCTATCTACTCCTATTGAGGAAAAAAAAGTGAATAAATAGTAAATAAAATTTCACAGTTTAGGTGGAGATGTTAGAAGTATAGAGTTGAAGTAGACTAATTCGGTTGAGTTATAAATAATTTCTATTTTGTTTATCAAATTTATTCTAAAAAAAACATTTTATTCAATTATATATTCACCATTATTTATAATAACTTTTTACCACTTATCAGGCAGCTCTTTGATAGTTTTTGAGTAAAATTTTACAGGTTTTAATGTGAAAAAGTTTTCATCAAAATCATGAATCTGGTTTTCGTTAGAGAAATTTTTCCTCATCAGAGTGTTCTGCAATGATTGAAAAAAGTAATAATTGGTTGGTGCAAGGTCAGTTAAATATGACAGATTGGGGTACAACAAACCATTTGAATTTGTCTTGGATTAATCTTGCTGTACATGATCTTGCTAATGTATGTGTAACATAGAATTGGATCAGCTTGATAAAAAACTTTGAGTTGGTTGCATGTGGTGCTGTAAGCACCAGGAGTTGTGTCCCCTTCCACAATGGGCTTTTGAAAGAAGACCTTCTACTTAGAGTAGGTGGGGCTGCCTATTTGCATATGAACGATACTAGGCAGGTATTAGCCAATAGTCAGTATAGGTCTGGGACTGGGAGAATTATATAACACTAGTGTTTTTCTCAATCAAGAGGAATACTCCCAATGTGTAGACGTGCGAAAACCAGGCAAGATGAACACAGTATGATTAGTAGTTAGGATGATAGATTCATCATTACAATTGGTCCCCCAAAAATGGAAATTACTTATGACTTGCTTGTGGAACTTCTTTCCAGTATCATGCTTTCCAGCTAACTTTAATCTGCGAAAATTTAAATGCAATGTCCTCCTGATTACTCTTTTCTCTTCCTGCTCATTATTAATGTTTCTGTTCCTAATTCTTCAACACCCAATAAACCCTTGTGTCTTAATGGCTTTACTGCTTTGCATAGGGTGAAACTGATTTTTAAAAAAATTTTTAAAAATGACTCAACCAGTTTTATTCTTTTTAAAAATGACTCATAGTTTTATTCTCAATGATACAACCAAGCAGATCATTGCAGAATTTCTTTTTTTTTATTCTACATCTGTCATTCCATATCATTAAAATTTCTGGTTAACTTTTTTAAAATGTTCTAATACGTCTGTCTGCTATATTTCATGGAAAGTGGCTTGTAAATTTTAGAGCTTTTACAGACTAATCCAAACATAGATTTTCTTAGAAGTGGAAATTAAATATTTTTTTGTAAGAAAAATCTGACACTTAAAAGCCTATAAAGATGTTGACATGTAAATTTTTCATTTTTTTCTATGAAACTGTTTTCCATTTGATTTACAAAAAATATATATCACTAAGCATTAATATGTTAACAAATTCACTATCACATTGTTTATAGCATTATTGTCTGACTATGCTGGCCCTTTTTGGGGGAAAATAGGAGATTGCCATTGGCTAGAAATAAATTACTATAATGATGCTGATGCCAAATAGGCACCATTATATTGATTTTGATTGAATGCTCTTGAGTACAAACTAACTAAACAATACTCCTGACACAAAATATAATGAAAATAAGTTACAAAAGTGATAATATTGTATGCTACTATATGTCTTGCTGGTTTGGAAATAGGAGTAAGTGTAAGTTAGTTTATAACACAAATGATAGAGACTGGTATTTCATTTTGTCTTGAAAATGTACACACACACATATATTTTGATAGTGTTGTGCCCTGTTGGAATTCCAATTCTTTAACTCAAATTGAAGTGCTCACTTCAACATCCACAGCTCATATGACAAAAACAGACTTTAATTTCATCTGGCTCTGCACACACACACACTTCTGGAATACCCCCCGCCCCAATACCAGAATCATAAAACATTTTTTCTGATCAATCATAAAAAGCTCTATTTGTTTTTCACAAAAGCTGTTTCTAAGCTACTGACTTACTATAAAACCTTCACTTATTCCATCCACAAAGACACTTCCAACCTGGTTGGCATTAGCAATGGACCCCCCACAACAGGCAACCTTAACCGAGCATGGCAGACTACATGATTGCCCAGGCCATCAGCAGCAACATCATCAACAACAATGCCTTTGGCCAGTGCAGCAGCAACAGTGACTAACTCTTGACACCCATGAGACTACCTTACTCGAATACATATGCATGTTGATTTTCTCCATGTGTCTATCTCAACTACTTCCTTGTATTATACACAAAACAAACTCACAGTCTCCTCTGATTGATATATGATAATTCAAAACAAGCAACTAATCGAACTTTGTAGATCACAGGGAAATAAAAACTCCTTCATTTATCTAAACCCCGTCTTATCTGCTTTTTTATTTTGTCACTTCCACCTTTTTCTCATTAACAGTAAGGCCATCATTACAATAAATTTTATAAAGATGCATTTGTTTACAGCAGTGGAAATGTTAATGGTGTACAGTTTGCACACATGCATCTTTAAAAGAAGGACTTTATTCTATTACTTGGAATTTCCCTCCTTTCAAATGCATTTATAGTAACAGGTTTTATTCTAGATATTTCTGACTTTGGTCTGGAATTCTAACACCTTGGCTACATTGACTGGTAAGTCATGAATACAGGAGAAAATATATGACAGGTTGAATTTTCATTTGCCATTCCCACATTGTTAGAGAAAACCAACAAATCCTAATGGTAGCAGATCTTTTTATTAGCCTTAACTCTTCAATTATAAAATAATGTCCAGTCTATGCAATAAAATAACTTAATGTTGTCTGTAGTTAAATCTGGTTATTGGAAGCATATTCTAACATTGTTAAATATTTATCCTTGGACCTTATATATTGTTATTGAATAATTTAGAGTGGACACTTTTTTGTTTTTAAATACAAAATCTTAGAAGTCTTTTCCATCTTCTAGTTAAATATCTTCTGTCTTAAAATACCAACAAAAACACTAGATTTTTGTTTCTTTTTATGATTGTCCATTTTTCATTCTAATTACAGGAAGAGGCAGCAATGTGACATTTTCATTACAATAATCTTTCTTTAGAATCTCAATATAACAGATGTTCAAATTTTACCAATTATTTTTAATGTTAAAGAAATTAATTAAAACTTCTTGATATATAGAAATGGATCAATAAATCTGGAGCCTTATATATAGCTGAATACATTAGCTGAATTTTGATTTGAGAATTCCACTGTTTTCAGTTGTGTGATTAATATTCATCATTGAGTTAAGGGCATTGACAAAGGAGATTATGATGAAAAATAAATAGTGTAAAATCAATACATTTTTCATCATTAGGGTATGGATTTATTGATGCATCTATGTATTTATACATGTATAATAATCTACAGTTTTTGTACCACTTATTTATTCATCTATCGCTATTTTAATGTCTCACTCTCATATAGCTGTTCATATTTCTTATCAACTAATATATATATATATTTTAAAGAAAAACAGACCACTTTAAAGTTCCATTATAATAATTTATTTCACCAGAGCCCTTTTAAAGGGCACTGAATCATTAGATAGCACTTCCAAAAGATGGAACAACACATATATATATATATATATATATATATATAAAAAAGCAAAAATGGTCCATGTGTGATTCTTATAATATGCAGATTTAATAGGCTGGTTAATAAGATTTGAGGAATAAAAAGCCCCAAAAATTTGTTGTATTTAACCTATTGTAAAAATTGAGTTTTATATTCCTTTTTGTGTGTTTATTAACATACAAAAAAAAAAAAAAAAAAAACTGGCATCATACGGCCATTAGATTCTGAGAAATGGATAAAAATATTCAAAATTGATGGGGGTATGAATAATTTTGTTGTTGACTGTATATATATGTGTGTGTTCTAATATATAATTTTTGCTATGTTCTTTTAAATTGAGCACTGTGTTTTTCACTCACTGTACTTCCTGTACACACACACACACACACACACACACACACACACACACACACACACATACATACATACATAATATATATATATAAGGTTGGCCACTTGTGTCTGAGAATACCTATATATTGCTCAGGGACATTTTGCATTTGTTCAACACCCACCTGTGGTTTATACTGCAAATATGCTGAGTGGACATTAGTTACAGTTTATGGGAAAGACTGTGTTATCTAGATTGATCAACAGTCTGAAAAAGGCCAGCATGCTCAAAACCTCAGTCACGATGACTTGTGATTTTGTGTTAACACATCAACAACTTCCAAGAAGTTCTGCCTACACAATTTTATTCACAAGGTTTGGCTTTCCAAAGGTGCCACACACTGGGATCGCCCCCCACCCAGACTGATAACACCAAGAATTCATCTGACAAATTGGCCATGGTGAGATTTGAACTCAGGTCTCATGGTCAGAATGCAAACATTCTAACCACTCGTCCACACACATATATATTTATATATATATAAACAAACAATCAAGAAAAATCTTTTTACTGCATCTGGGAAATAGGCTATTTCGGCAAATGATAAAAGTGATATATTCCTAGGACCCAATTGGTTTATATACCCATGGATTTTATTTTACCTTTACTATATATATATATATATATATATATATATATATTTAGGCAGCAGATTTGGTCAAATAATTATTTAACTAAACCTGCTTGAATATATATGTTGAAATGATTAGATGTAACCATAAGTTCCATGCTAATACTTTCTTTTCTTGCATTTCTCACTTGCGGAACTCTCTTTTGAACTCTTGCTTTCTGCTCAGCTTTGACTGTCAAAAATTTAAAAGCAATGTCAATCATTATCTTTTGTCTTCTTAATTCTTGTTCTTTTATTGTTCACTCTGTTTAATAATGTTTTTTTTCCCATATTCTTTCATACTCAGTAACCCCTGGCATCTTAGTGTCTTTATTGCCTTGCTTAGAGTTGAAATGATTAGTATATATAAGTGTGTGTCTGTGTGTGTTGGATGCATAATAGTATCTGAAACAAAGTGGAGAAAGCTTATAAACGATTCATTTCACCAACATCTGTTTGACTTGGCTTCTTTAATTGTTTAAACACATTTATAAGTTTTTACACTTTAACTCATCTATATATGTGTATGTGTGTGTGTGTGTGTGTGTGTGTGTGCATTGAAAGAATTTAAATATATGAATTTAAAACATGATATTCAGAGATTCCCATTAATTGGCTCCAACAGAATTTTTTTTGTTTTTATTTCTATCTATATCATCTTAATTTATCTATCAATAATTGTCAATGGATGAAGGATGGAAATCTCAATTCATCAAAATTGCTTATTAAGTTTATTGAGAAGTTAATAATTCATTTTTATCACAATCACAAGCAGTGGTGTGTCCTGGTTAAGACAGCCTGACCGAACCCAACCCTCTACAGACTGGTTTAAATTTTCCTTTCCTAGACTAGTCCTCTATAAGACCCAATCTGTCATGTTATTTTACCCATAGGTGGGGAAGAGAAAAGAATTGGATTCATATGTTTCCCAAGGTCATTAGCACATAAGTAAATGTAATGAACTTAACTGGAATTCAAACTTGGCTCTCCAGTTCCTCAATCTGAGCCATGATTCATTACTTCACCATGCCTCCCATGTTTGTTTTTATAGCCTATATAATTGCATCTTTGTATTTCAGTTGGGCATCATTGTTAAATCTGTTTATTTCTGCATTTAGTTAAGGTAGGTAGAAGAAAAACCAAATATATTCAGCAATGTTAAAGTATTGAAAAACTATCAAATATCCTATCCAGTTAACTATTTCTTTTTAATTTTCTTGTGTTTTAAGATATATATATATATATGAATAAAAACCAGAAAATTAATCATGACTGTAGTTTCGTGCACACCATTGCATGCAGTTGTCACGCAACCAGTACTGGTCATTTGCTGATATGGGCATTTATATCCCCTTAGCTAACCCATGATGTTAAGAGTAGGTGACAAATATGTATAATGTACCTACCAGCTAAAAAGCTAATAAAGGGAAAATACCCATATACCAGAGAAAAGATTTGCAGAAAAATCATCTATATTGTAGACAAAAAATAAATCCTCCCCAAAATGTCAGAATAAATTCATATGTGTTAAAAAATAGTCTATCTATCTAGTGAGGGAGATGTTTTATATATTTTTATTTAAAAAAAGATAGAAGCAATTTTTTGTAAAGGGGAAAGAATAAAATATAACTCATCATCCAAATTCTGATGAATAGAGCATGCAGCAGAACTAAACTGAAGATAGGATAAGAACAGTTCAAGTTTCTCAGAGGCACCAGAACAAGGAATGCAATATTTATACTGGGAATGTTATCAAAAAGAGCAATACAAATGCAGAAGGACATGTACCTGTGTTTTTATAGATTATGTAAAGGCATTTGATAAGGTACACCACAAAAATTTGTTGGAACTTCTCAGCAACCTTGACATATTCAGGAAAGATATTAGAATAATCAAGAACCTATACTGGTAGCAAACCACCTGCATACAGACAGACAGAAAATAAGTTCAGCAGATATACAAAAATAGAAAAGAAGTGTAAGACAAGGATATGTCTTCTCACCAGATTTATTCAACTGACTTGGCGAGGCATTTCTGAGAGAATTAGAAGTCCTATCAGGATTCATTATTAGCGGCCACAATCTTAACAATATAAGATATGCAGATAACACAGTGTTGATAGCAGAAAGGAAACTACAAAATCTCCCACAGAAGGTAGTGAAGAAAAGTGAGAAGAAAGGACTAAGTATAAATTACAAGAAGACAGAATGCATGGTTATCAGCAAAAGGATGAGCCCAAAATGCAAATTACAAATCAGGAATACTAAAATCAAACAAGTACAGAAATTTAAATATCTGGCGAGTGTTCTAACAGAGGACAGAAAGTGTGGCACTGAGATCCAAAGATGTATTGGGATAGCCAAAGATGTCTTTCAAAAGCTAAGCAGAGTATTAAGAGACAGAAAAATTTAATTAGAAACAAAGAAAAGAGTACTGAACTGTTATGTGATATCTATCCTCCTGTATAGCAGCAAATGCTGAACAATCTCATCAAAAGATGAAGAAGAGATTTGAAGCAACAGAAATGTGGTTCTACAGGAAGATGCTGAGGATATCATGGAACAAACACATAAGCAACAATGAGGTTTTATAGAAAATGGAAACAAGAAAGAAAACTTATACTTAACATTAGGAAAAGGCAGTTGAAATTTCTGGGGTACCTAATGAGGAAGGAGGGCTTGGAAAACCTGATACTCACAGGACAGATTGAGGGAAATAGGGACAGAAGAAAGCAGCATATAACATATTTGGTGAGCTTGAGTAAATGGATGGTAGAACAGGGTTTGGCAGAAATAGCAAAAAAAAAACAAAAAAAAAATTTATTAAGAGCTACAAGAGACAGGAAGATGTAGAGGGCCATGATTGCCTACGTCCTGAAGGGACATGGCACATAAAAAAGAAGAGGAAATAAAAGTTACTTATCTTTTTGGTGAATTAATAAAATCCAACAATTTGATTTCTATAGATGTGAATATCTTGAACAGCAGGAAATTAATTTCTCTCTTGTCTTTCCTTTCTTTTGATGTATATCTTATATGTATTTTGCATGTTAGAAAGACGAAACATTGCAACATGATCATTTGATATAGACTTTAAATGATGTGTAAATTTTATCAGATTATGTAAATTATAAGCTGCCTAGATTCTACTTTAAGTTCATTTCTTCTTAGTTGGCATATCATGTTTCATTAATAATGCTTAATAAAAATACATTTTATTTTGTTTGAAATTGGTCAACTCATAAAATATGTTTTAAATGATGCGTCTGCTATAATTTAATAGTATAAAATTGGTCTTATCAAATTTCAATTTCTATAGATTTTTATAACTATTCATAATGTTCATGTAATAATCAGTACAAATTATTCTCATCCCTAAGTTCTTTTTACTCTCATGTAAGTTAGGATGATTTTCTATGTTCTGTGTCCATTCAAAACATAGGCAATCATGGCTCTCCACAATATCCTGTCCTTTGTAGCTCTTAATAAATTTTGTCTTTTTGCTATCTTTCCCAAATACTGCTCTGCCATCCATTCACTCAAACTCATCAGGTAGGTTAGGCATTGTTTTCTTCTGTCCCTCTTGCTTTTAATATATCCTGTGTGTATCAAATTTTCCAAACCTTCTTTCCTCATTATATACCCTAGAAATTCCAACTATCTCTCCCTGGTGTTAAGTGAGTGTCCTTTTTGTTTCCATTTTCTCTAAAACTTTGTCATTGCTCACATATTTGGTCCATGGTATCCTAAGCATCCTTTTGGAGAATCACATTTCTGTTGTTTCAAGTCTCTTCATCTGCAAGGAGATGGTCCAGCATTCATTGCCTTATAGAATTCTGATATTACATAACAGTTCAATACTCTTTTATTCATTTCTAACAAAATATTTCTGTTTCTAAATACTTCACTTAGCTTTTGGAAGGCATTTTTCACTATCCCAATGCACTTTTGGATGTCAGTGCTGCATTTTTTGACTTCTATTAAAACACTTCCCAGACATTTAAATTGATACTTATTGAAAATACAATATTCAAAATAAGTTAAGGATATTACAATTATTATGAATATAATTTTACTGTTAATTTTTAGCTTGTTTCTCCATTTTAGGATGTTCAAAATGTGTTATGTCGTGTATATTGCTTAGTAAGCATTTCACTTCCATTCTAGTTGTTGTCCATTTATATTATGAGTTACCTGCTCATATGCAAGTCATACTAATTTGCATATCACTACAAAATGTTTGTTTCATTTGCATTAAAAAGGCACATTATTGAGTTAAAAGCTTTTAATCTAGTGCTGCATTAATGGCTTAAGGTAAAAATTCCAAAATATAATAATATCAGAAATGGGGGCTTATGTCACATACTCTTTACCAGTTACAAAAATATTGTTTTATGGTATGGCATCTTACTCACCAACTCAGGCAACATAACTGTCCCCCACAAATGTTGTGTTGGGTTGAGATATGGTCATATAGCTGGCTGCGTCATGTATGTGGCATCAACCTCTTAGAGACACAGTAATGATAAACAGTAAGCAATATCATTATTATCTATGAAGATGAATTTCATTATCTTGACTTCAATTACTTTCTCACCAACGTGACATGGCTTCCCTCTGTCTTTTCTACAAATATTTTCATGGCAACTGCTCTGAGGAGCTTTCTACCCCGTGGTGCTTAGTCTACATGAATTTAAGTGTTCTACTAGATTGGCAACTAGGTCACACTATTTTACTGTTGAACTAGCTAGAGGCAACTGCTACTTCTACTCTTTTATCTCACTTCCCACATATGGAACTCCCTTCTGATTTCTTACTTCCCTGACAATTACAATTATCAAAAATTGCAACATCAATCACAATCTTCTGTCTTCTTGAACTCTGTTCCTTTTTTGTCTTTTCCACAATCCTCTCCATTCTCAGTCTTCTCATTCACTTTTACTTCCTGTAACCCCCTGCATACTAGTGGCATTACCTATTGCTTGGAGTGAAACAATTAAAAAGAAAAAATTATCCATGAAGATGAATTTTCATTATCCTCCATGAAGATGAATTTCATTATTATCTGTGAAGATGAATTTTCATTATTATTCATGATGATGAATTTCATTATTATCTGTGAAGATGAATTTTTCCAATGTAGGGATGATAATATGATCAGTAATATCCCACAGGTAAGATTGCCCAATGATGGATCCATTCACAATGACCAGGTTTGTTTTTCTATTGCTGGTAACTCCTCCCAAGTTCATTATACTGCCACCTCCAGTTCAATGGTTTGGACCATGTTAACCATAGCATAATACTCACTTCTGCACCTGCTATCAACCATCATTTGGGTTGATTTAGTACTTATCAGTAAACAAGACTGTTGACATTTGCTGCAATGTTCATCTCATATGTGTTCAGATCCACTGCAGATAAGTCTGGCAATATATGTTTGGGGCATCACATGCAATTTCCATCTACCATACAGTTAAAAATGGTGAAGCCAGTTGCATATTGTTTGATGGGATACTTGTCCTCCTGGCAGTTCTTGGATATTTCTGGAGCTTATTTGCAGTTGCATGGTAATGATGCAAGATATGCATCCTGATGTATTGATCATCATCTTGGTCAGTATCGTCTGGTGCACTGGAACAGTGGCTGCTCATGGACTTTTCCTAATACCTGATGTCTGGAAATAAGTTAACTGATTGCACTTTGTAAAATATGAAATTCATGGATGATATGAAACTCTTTACATCCTATTTGAATGTGGACAAACATTAAGTAGCATTATTTTCATTCAGACTAATGTCCTCATCCTTGTTATTATCATAATGTTTCAGCTCTTACTCAGATGTTGTGATGTTAACAACAAAGATGAGGATATTAGTCTGTAAATAATATCCATCTTTTATTCTGTACAGTAGTGTTTAATGGTTTGGTTTTTAAATGACAACATCTGTAGAAAAAATCCAATTCTAAGATTGTTTATAGCTTACTGTCACATCATGTTGAAACAATAATTCCTGTATGATCACTAAATTTAAGCAACATTGAGCCTGGTTAGTACCTAGATAGGGGACTGCTTCAGAATATCAGGTGCTATAAGCTTGGATGTGTGGGTGGTGTAATGGATAATGGCTCAGAATTGTTAATTGGGGAGTTGAGTTCTTTGTATATTCACTTATGCACAAATACCCTTGGAAAAGGTATCAATCCATTTCTTCTTTCCCTAGCTATGGGTTAGTTAGTAAGACTTGTATGATTAAAACATTATTATCTCAAAAAAAAAAAGAAAAGAAAATATCTTACAATCTAAAATTATTTTCTGGCTTTAAATAACCTGCAAAGGATTGATAAACTGTAGAAAATTAATGAATGAATCAAAGATTATCTGTAAATATTGATAAGCTGTATTTTCCTGGAATTTTATTCATTGACTGATTGCTCAAGTTAAGGCGTTTTATTCTGATTTGAAATGATTAATTTTCTTTTTTTGTAAAATTAGGTTAATGAATATTATTAAACTTTAGCAATTTATAGTTTTAATACCATATTTCTTCAGGATGTAGGCAATCAAAGATTTTCACAAACCTCTTTCTTTTTATGACCTGTGAATTGCCATGATTTCTTTGGAAAGATAGTGCAGTGATTTTCCATTGCCTTCTCCATGTTTTAGAATTCAACGTTTTCTTTCTCTTAGGCTAGTTGCCACCCAAGTCTAATAAGCCTAGTCTGCCTTGCTATTTATCTAACTTGTAGCTGTGTGGGGAAGAAGAAACAGATTCATATCTTTTCTAAGGGCATTTGTATGAAAGTGAATGCAACAGACTAGCCTGGAATTTGAACTCAGCTTGCAGAATCTACTTTATGCTCCAATATCTGTTACACTACTGGTACATCCTAGTAAGCATTGCTAAGAAGAAAATTACATTTGACTCTTTATTGTAGAAATTAGGTAACATTGTTCATTGAGATTATGTTTCATTGTGACCACTCAAATCAGGACGAATAGCTTTCTAAAGATAACCTGTGCTTTTTATAGCCCTAAATAAAATTGTAACATGATACAATAGTCATTACTACTACTTGTTTGTGGTTTTGAAATTATGACCCTTGGTAGCAAAATCCACTCATATTGCATAAAGTGGAAGCAAAAGAAAGAAGTATAGTAGATTTTTTCCAAGTTTAGGTACATGTGACTCTATAAATATGAGGTCAAACACAAAAATAGCAAAAATAGACACGCCTTAATCCTGATATCCCTAATTTATTGTGTGTAATGTACTAAGACATTTAAATGTACTATAACAGAAAATTAACATCCTCTACCAAATGTTCCAAGAAATGCTACTCAATATAAACCATTCCAAAACAGAAACTATGATCTGGAATTGGAATGGAAGCAATGATGGCACATACTCTGAATTGGAATGGAAGCAATGATGGTACATACCCTGAATCAATCATAAAAATTCAGAATATAGAATTAGTAAATACCAAACACTTCCAATAGCTTGGTGTATGAATCAGTGATAAGAAATTTAGTATAGGAGAAAAGGAAATTGAACACAGAATAGGCTGTACTAGGGGTAGTTTCACCCAACACCTCAAAGTGCTACAAAACCAAAACTTTAACATGAAAACTTGAGTCATGTTGTTCTTAAATAGCCTCGTTTCATATGGGTGTTATGCATGTCACCAAACTCATTCATAAATATCTAAACTGTATACAACCACTTTCTAAGATCACTGGTTAAAATGGCTTTGAGTAAGTGAAGCCTGAGGGTCTTGGCATTGTGGACTGGTGCTACAGAATCACAAATAATAGAAATCACAACACTTGAGGAGTGACAGCAGCAGCAACAACTAAAATAGATAGCATATGAAAAAATAATGTCCTAATCAATATGTTGACAATCTACACTACTTCAAATAAATTGTTAGGAATGAAGCTCCAATCAATGGTGGAAAGTGCAATAACAGCTACTGGATTTGAGAAACCTATTTTCTTGAAAAATTGTTTTAAGAGAAAGATTTTATAAATTTCAACTGAAAGCAGTATTGGCTGTTTGGTCAATGAATGCCAAATGTTTCCTTATTAGGAAATAGCTACTATTACCATTACTATATTATTGATTATTCTATTTTTCATTGATGTCTTTCTCATTTTAGCTCGAGATTACTACTTATCCCACCTGTAACATTCAAGTTAACTTGTTCTTCATCAATACAAACTTGCTTTTTTTTTCTTTGTATAAAAAAGAAAAAAGACTATGGTTTTAATTGTTGTGTATATATAGTTAATAATGTTCTCAAAGAAGTGCGGAAGAGTTCTTGGCCAAACTCACTTCAAAACCTAACCAAATAACCAAACATTACCGTGATGGCTTTTTGAATGGTCTGATAACTTTTCATCATCCACTCTGAGTTCTGGGAAAATACGAATGAAATTGACTAAGATGTGCATCTAGATACATCAAATGCAGAAATTTAAAAGTTAAAGTTAAACTAAAGTTACATTTTCAGCATTTCCCTCTATGTATAAATATAACTGATATTTGTTTGTATTTTATTCCCTAAACCCTCCCTCCCTCCCTCCCTCTATATATGGTCCTGTCAATATTTAATCTGAACAAGTCCTTTTGAAGGATGAGACATCATTTTTTTTCCATTTTGTCATATGGTTACTCACCATATAGTTTTATGTATCAATGTCTGTATATATTGGTTGTGGGTGAGTGTTAAATTTCAGAAAAGAGGTAAAGTTTTGTTTTAAATTTCCCTAAAAAATCATTTTTATCACCAGTTACCAACCATCACCTGAGGAAGTAAAATCATAGTATTGAAACATGAAAGCTTTTGTGTAGTGATGTAAAATGTTTTTTTTATAATCTTATATAATAAAAATATTATAATAATAATCATGCTTGTCAAGTTATTTATATATGAATGTGAAATCCAACATTTTTATTACTTAAAAAAAACCCATTGTTTTTTAGTGGATACCCATGTTTCAAATAGATAGGCTATTTTTATATTAAACAGTGTCTATTACATCTATTGGCTGAGCTGGTCACTCAAGAAAACTTAATAAAATTTTGTCAAGTGTGCAAGCCAACACTGTTTAAAATAAAAACTGGGCATCTATTTCAGACATGAGTATCCACTAAAAATAAGGTTTGAAGTATACATAAGTATATATTCTCAATTTTTATACCAATGTCCATTTGTATACGTATATTTGGAAGCATTGATATATGTTTATAGATGTATATTTATATGTAAATGCATATAAACATTGTAATTATTTACAAACTAATGTCCTCATCTTAGTTGTTATTACTACGGTGTTTCAGCTGTTGTGTCCTACAGCCTTCTTCAGGTATTTTTGTTTCATGGAACAATAACCTAGTGGATTAAAGCCTTGTTTTGTGAATTTGATGACACAGTAATTGTGAGTTCAATCCTTGGACTAGGTATTAGACTCAGATATAGTGGAAACACAGCAAGCTGTAACTGAGCTATACTAAAAAGGAACAAGACAAGATATCCTTAAACACAGACAGTGAAATGAGAACAATCTAACAGATTAAATAATGGGTTCAGTTTGAAATTCCCTGAATGATATCCACATTGACAGACATCTGAAGAAGGCAGGAGAGTGTAATGGTTGAAACATTGTGATAATAACAACAAAGATGAGGATATTAATTCAAAAGTAAATAGTCAGTATTGATAAATCCTCATACCAGAAATTCAAACAGAAAACATAGTCATGGGTTTTATTTTAAAATGTTGCCTCTGCAAAAATATCTTTTTCTCACAAAGACTTGTCATTCAAATAAGATAAAGGTTAATAAGTACATTGTGATTTTTTTTTTACTTTTCTTTGTCAGTAAGTTCATTGTTTTGTTTTTTTAAGTAAATCTCACATCTTTTGATCTGAAAATAAAATTCATGACCTTGTTTCTTTTTTAACCACATAATAATTTAAATGCTTTTCTTATTGAAAAGCCACTATTTTTACCACCAGTTTGATTTGCATTTGCAAAAGTCTAAGATATTTCTGTAATTTTAAACAAAATAATAGTGTACAAAGAGGGAAAAAAATTTACCTAATTTCATTAGTATCATATCATAGAATTATACAATCCCTACTAACTGTTGGTTGATACCTCCTATTGTGTGAATATTGCTTTTTACACTCCCACCAAAATATATAGGCTACATCCATGGTCCTCAACATGGAAAGCAATTTGATTTTTAAGGGGGGAAAATTTTGAGAATGAGTGAATTTTTTCTAGTGAGTCAGTGTGAGAATTAATACATATAGTGCATACACACTATGCGTACATAAAAATACTTGTTTGTATGTATGTACATATGTAATTACGTATATACTGTATAATATATATATATATATATATATAATTATATTTTTTAACAATTTCTTCATAATTTCTTCCTCAGTACTTCAACTGTCCTTTCATTTATTTTTCTCTTTCATGGATGCCATGTTCTTGTTTAGATCAACTTAATGGTTTTTTTAGGCTTCCTCCACATGAATAAGAGTTTACTTTTTGAATAAAAAGAAATAGATATATTAATATGTGGGGTGGTAATCAGGATTTTAGAAATGCTTAGGTAGTATAGTGATATGTAAATGAGGTACTGTATAAAAGACAGTATCACCATACCTACAGAAGAGTTATCTTCTCTTGACAAAACCATATCTGTCAGAGAGAATACCTATCATAACAATATGGTGTTGCCAATCAGTTACTTAGTCATGATGGAGGATTCTGAATATGTAGAAACCTGACGTTTTGCTGCACAGCTGTTTGAGGTTTTCTATAGCCCCACTGAACTTAAATAAAGTCAATTCAGGTTTGCTATGATAAAAATTTTCTATTGCAAGTAAAAATCATCACAAAAATGGCAAAAGTTATTTCATCACAGCTTATTTTCTCTCAAAAAATGGATTTTCATACTTTTATAGGGGTAAAATATTGAAAAATGACTGTTTTATCATCACCTAAACAAATATCAAGGAAACTTTTGATCTGAACCCCATGAAACTAGGTATTTTCTGAAAGCAAAGGATATATTCTTTCATTTAAAAGTAAAATTGGCTGGTGTAAATGACTCAAAATTTTTTTTCAGGGGGTAAAATATGAAAAAATAATGAAAATTTTGCTTTTTTTCTAGTTCTAAACAAAAATTTTCCCCATTAATGGGAAATTAACCATTTTTGGGGGAAAATCAGAAATACTAAATCATAATCAAACTATTTCAGGCATAAAATTGAGAGTTTTGAAGAAAATCAACATTCCCAGGGGTCAAAATGTGGAAATGTCCATTGGTAATTTTCAATTATATGACTGACAGGGGTTAAAAAAAATTGACACCCGGCCACGGAAATCTTTAGTAAAAGGTGAAAGATTTATCTGCAATTCTTGACCACCAGAAACCAAAAGTTTTTTTTTTTCAAAAAAATAGCAGCGATAAGGAAAATTAAACCAAATTGACTTTGACATCTATTGGTCAAAAGTCAACCAGCCAGCAATAAACGTTTAGAACAAGTTGTAATAAAACCCACCACTCCCAGATAAGAGCAAAGAGTGAAAAAAAAGGGTCAACATTACTAGGGCTTGATATAACCTATGTCTGAACAATGGCTTGATGTGTTTTGTTTGGTTTTTAACACCCAGGTGATGACAACAACACTTAGCAGATGACATTGTTTTTTTACGCTGCATATCTTTTGTATTTCCCATCACTGGGCCATTTAGCCATTCCTTTTATTCAATGATGTTCATACCAAATGAAAGAGAAAGGGATGAAGTTTGAATGATATTATTTTGAAGCAAAAATAAATATATTTTCATAAAAAAATTGTGATTTTTCTCAGCAAATTGGGCATAATTTCTTAATGCTAACTGCCGAGTGACATTTTCCACAGCCAAATCGAAGATTAATTACCAGTAAATAATTCAATGTGCAAACAATAGCCATCTGGATCCTATAATGTCACCTGAAAAGGTCCAGAAGTTTACTGATTGATTGAAACTTGTTGCGCATAATTGTGTTTTTCATGCTCAGTTTCCATTATTTCATCTTGATGTTGTCATTTTTGGACAGCCAAGTCATCAAGGATTCAGGAAAACAGTTTGGCATAGGTTTGCTTTAAGAACTTTACATTCTATGAGGTGTTTAAAATGTTACTGACGAATGAGATTTTTCGCCGAATATTTTGTTTATGCGCCATGTTGGATTTTCCTGTATGACAAAAACAAGGCTTTTAAACAGCCGTGGCAGCGATGACGAGAGTTAAAAAAAAGTCACCAAAGCTAGTGGAGGAGAAATGGACTTATGGATTTGTTTTTGGCCTCAGCCGGGTGTGAGGTCATAAAAAAATCTCTGCCATGACCTATCACAAAGTGTTGGAAGATTTAGCGTATGAAGAAATTGCTGCCATCACAAAAGCAGATATATGACCAAAAAAAGACTGGTCATAGCAGAAAGAACTAAATTTCTCAAAACTGGAGACCAAATGAAACTATTATGCAATATGTACAGTGATTGAAAGCGTCAAGATGTTGTTTGAAAGAATATGTTCAGAACAAATGTCTATTGAAGACAAGCTAATTGTGCTAAGATTGATTGATATATTTAACATCTCATACAAGTGTATAATTGAAGAGCAGCTTCAAGCTCATAATATGAATCTGGAAGTGTGTGTGGAATTTTTACAACAATTGGAATTGATTCAAAAATGTAATGTCTCTGAAGGCAGCATGAAGACTTACAGTGCTACCAAAAACTTAGTTATATGCAGATATTGCAATAAGGAAAAGAGCAAAAATCATATGCAGATATTGCAATAAGAAAAGAGCAAAAAATAAGTATCCGGCCTTTGAGAAATGGTGTTTTAAGTGTGAAAAGAGGAATCATTTCCAGGTGGTATGCATATATGAAAAGTGAGTGAAAAATTGGAAAATATAGATTCTCCGATTGAAAGTACGGAAGTATTTGTGATAAAAGCACAGGATAAATGTAGGGAAATGGTAACGTTGAACAGAGTAACTTTACTCGTGCAGGTGGATACTGCAAGTGATGTTACATTGATACTGAGGAATTTTTGGGAAAGAATAGATAGACCAAAGTTAAAGAAAAGTAATCACCAACTGAAACAGTTCAATGGGCCAATCATCAAAATTTTAGGATGCTTTGAAGGCTCGTTTGAGACAAAAAACAGAATTGGGATAATATCCATCATAGTGATGGAAAACATCAAAAACCACAGTCTTTTAGGAATTGATGTGTTAAGACTGGATACACTGAAGCTGGTAAATTCTATGAAGTCAGTAGGACCAGATATTGGATTATTAAGGGGATACAAGGTGATTATATTCAGCTTAAAGAAAACAGTCAACCCATGTATTTTCAAGCCCCAAAAGTTCCTGTTCACATGCTAAACTTGGTAGTTGCTAAGTTGAACAAAATGGTGGAACAAGGAATATTAGAAAAAGTCAGTCAGGGTGGCAGCAATTGGGCTTCACCCATTGTGACGATATACAAGCTCAATATAGTTTTAAGAATTTGTGGTGATTATAAGGATTTGTTCAGATTCATTCCTGTAGCCAAACATTGAAACATCATGCCATGAGTTTGCTGGTATGAAATACTTTGCTAAAGTTGACCTTAAGTCAGCATATAACCAGATAAAAATTCATAGCAAGTTTTAAGAAGTCACCACAATGAACACCCCTTTTGGATTACTAAGTCTGCCATTTGGAATAAAAATGTCAAGTCACATTTTCCAAAAAGCCATCGAAAAAGTTTTAAAGTAGATTAGAAATATAATTATATATCAGGACAACATTGCCACTAGTGCACACAGTAAATATGAGCTCAAAAGTAAAATAGAGCAAGTTTTGAGAAAATTAAATAGCGCAGGTATGACAATCACAATAAATGCAAGTTTAATTGTGAAAAAATTTTTGACTTAGGATATCAAATATCCAAAGATGGTATATCACTGGATGATAAACTCATTAATAAGATATCAAGGATAGCTGCACCCAGAAATAAAAGAGTTAGAATCCTTTTTAGGATTAAACTATTTCTATAACAGATATCTACTGTGATATAGGGACCTTATGGAGCCATTTAATCAAATAAGGAAGAAGAATACTAAGTTTCAATACACAAAACAACAGGAGATCACTTTTGAGAAATTAAAAAATGCATGTCATTAAAATCTTCAACCCAGCAAAAGAATTGACATTTACGGATGCTATAGCCACAATATTGTCGCAGGAGGATCACTCTGTAATGTATTTATCTAGAAAACTAACATCAGTAGAGGTGAATTATTTGAATATTGAGAAGGGGGCATTGGTGATAATGTGGAGCACGGAAAGAGCTAGAATTTTTTTTGCGGGGAAGGAAATTTCTATTAAAATCTGATCATAAGAATTTAGAATTTATATTCAACCCCAGAAGAGAGTTGCCAGAAGACAAAGCCTATCCACATTGATGGGAAGACAAATAAGAGTTCCAATTATCATGTCATTTGCAATGAATGAAAGTGTGTGGTACAGAAAGGACAAGGATTCAAGTTCTGAAAAGGCAAATTTTGTGGTGCAAAAGGGATTTAACACAGCTGTGTTAACAAAGAATGGACAAGACATACTGGCTTATGAAGACCAATTTAGAGCCACAAGGGAGTATGAAGTTATGGAAAAGGAAGAGGAAAGAAGAACATGCAAGACGATGAAAGAAAGGGTAAATGGATCTAGTATTGAAAGTGATCAGGAAGACCACCAGAGATATGAAAGTGAAGAACAGGAAAGGGAGGAGAGAATGAGTGTATCCAGTAGTTTTGATGAACAATCTGGGGATTAAAGTAATCGGAAGTATCATGATGATTCAAATGAGGAGAATCAGTTAAGACCTAGATCTCCTATAAAAAAAATAGAAGTCAAAGATCAACTAAAGTTGTAAACCCTCTTAGGTTTCAGGAGAGTTATCTTCTCTTGACAAGACAACATCTGTCAAAGTGAATACCTATCATAACAGGTGGGGCATTCCCCAAAGCAGTTTGGGAACCACTGAGCTACTCTGTAATAAATTGGCTTACCACTTGCAGATCTATTAATAATTCACTTAGAAGGGAACTTGTGATGATACATTTGTCACAACCAGTATTTAACCACAAACAGCTTTATGTTGCACTACCTTCAATAATGAAGGTAGTGCATTGGAAAATATTAAAGTTAAAATAATAATTGAATAAAGAGCAGTAAAGTAGAAGAAAGGGAATGTTCTCCAGAGGATATCTTGTCTTTTGTAATGTTGAAAAGTTGCTATTAGCAACACTCATATATTCATAAATAGGTCAGCCATTATTTAAAACTGAAATAGAATTTTTTCCCTGTCTCATTAAAATAAATTACTGTATTTGTTCTTAAACTGCAAAGATACAATATGTAATTTCTAGTGTACAAGTCATCTTGCACTTAGCAAATTAATGAGATGTCATGTGGTTATTTAGAAAATTAAAGATATGTGACACTTATAGTTAATTAATCCTGGCAATTGGTCTGATGTTATTTGCCTGACAAGCATTTACATTTCACAACAAATTAAATGCATAGAAGCTACTTTGCACATTCAGAATCTGTTTGGTGTCAGTTTGGCAGTACATTCATCACACACTAGAAATACACATAAAAATTTCATATTTGAATTTTTTTGATGACTTATAACTTTTAAGTTCCTTGTGAGTCTGACAACAATAACATGTATAATAGGAGGAGATAGATTCATCTATCATTTGGTTCAACAGGAGTAGAGGCTTTTTCCTTTTTAGGATTGAGTTTCTACTTCCTTCTAAAGTCTACTTCATCTCTATACTTTTAACATCTCTACCTAATCTATGAAATTTTATTTACTATTTATTCATTTATTTTATTTTAATCAATAGGAGTAGACAGGTTTGACAATTAACTGTTTTGCACACAGTCTTTTGAATAGGAGTAGAGGTCTTTCCCTTGTTTTCTGTTTAAAATTTGGTTTCTGGCTCTTTCTAAAGTCTTTTCATTCTCTTTCACTCCCAGTAGCCCCTTGTGTCTTAGCCTCATTATCACCTTGTTTGGAGTGAATTGATTAAAAAAAAAACCATGGAATTTCTCCAATTGTATCATTAAATATTTGAACTTAAAAACTTTAACAAAATATTTCAATAACAATCATTAATATGAATGCAGGTCATCATTTGGTTATTCAGTGCAGAATTTTTAGCATCACAGCTGACAAGACGATATATATATATATATATATATATATATATATATATCAGGTCATCCCATAAGTTCTGTCCGAATTTTAAATAAAGAAAACAAGTGACCAAATGTTACATTTAATTACAGATTCTATCAACAATGTATTTTCCCTGATTATCTATGACTTCCATTCATCTATTAACTAGCTTACTAATTCCATTACTGTAAAATTCTTTTGGCTTTGATTTGAAGAACTCACAAATGTCACTTTTAACCTCTTCCTATGTTACAAAAGCTGTTTCTTCCAAATGATTCTGTAAGCTACAAAACAAATGGTAGTCTGAAGGAGCAAGATCGGGAGAATAAGGTGGATGAGGAATTTTCTCCCAACCAAGTTCTTCGATCTTTTGTGATGTGATTCTTGCTGTGTGGGGTCGCGAATTCTCCTGATGAAACATCACCTCTTTTTGATTCTCTAGAGTAGGTCTCTTTTTCCTCAAAGCTTGGTTCAAACGCTCTAATTGCTGACAGTATATTTGAGAATTAATTGTTGCATTAGGTGGTAAGAATTCAAAGTGGATTATTCTTTGGCGATCCCACCAGATTGAAAGAAGAAACTTTTGCCCATGAAGTTCCCTTCTCAGCTGTGGCTGGTATCCTTCCCCTTTACCAAGCCACCATCTATGACACTTAACATTTTGATAAAAGATCCATTTTTCGTCGCCAGTCACAAGTCTATCCAAAAAAGGTGAAAGAAGTTGGCGAGAATGGAGAGAAGAGCAGATGTCAAGTCGGGATTTGAGGTTGTTTTCAGACAATTCATGAGGCACCCATTTTTCAAATTTAGGAACTTTTCCAAGTTGTTGAAGATGACAATGAACAGTTGTATGGTTTGAACTGAGAACCACTGCCAATTCCTCAACTGATAAAGCAGGATTTTCTTCAAGGGCTGCTTCAAGAAGCTTTTCATCAAACTCAACTGGACGTCCGGTTCAATCTTCATCTTCTAGGGTGAAATCTCCACCTCTGAATTTTGCAAACCATCTTCTGCAAGTTCTTTCATTCACACATTCCTCTCCATAAACTGAGTGAATGTTTCTAGCCACTTCAGCTGCTGAGTTTCCTTTCTTGAACTCATAAAGCATTATGTGCCTCAAATGATTCTTGGGTACTTCCATGTTAGCAGGGTTTTAATCAAACAAAATTTAATTTTATTGTTCTCTGAAATAAAATTTGATCAGTTTAAATGCATCTAAACATAAAAATAATGTTAAGCTCCATTAGACATTATAAAATACTCTTTAAATTTTGTTCATTTTAACAAAAAGTTAAAATTCAGACAGAACTTATGGGATGACCTGATATATATATGTGTGTGTGTGTGTTTGTGTGTGTGAGGGTGGTAAAATGAATGGTTGGTTGGAATGAAAAATCAGAGAGCCAATTTAAAATTCCAGTTGAGTTTGTTACATTCACTTATGCACAAATAATCCTGAGAAATGTATGACTTTATCTCTTCGTCTCTCCTTAGCTAGGGGTTAAATAGTAAGGCAGACTGGATTCTTTAGTCTTGTGTAGCAACCAGTCTAGGAAAAGGACAACTATCACTTCAAAATCTGAAGAGAGTTGTTTGGAGACCTTGTGGCACACTGTGTGTTTCAATTTTTTGCATTCAGTTCTTCTGAAAATTGTGGTCGGTTCTGCACAAACCTTCACCATTATAATCAGATCATATGTGCAGGTAGTCTGGCTGTTGAGTTCTAAGATCTGAGCTGCTGGACTCTTATACCTTGAACCCAATGGGAGAGTCCATCATATATATATATATATATATATATATATATTGTGATTTTTTCAAATACTTTAATGTGCTTTTACATGTCAACTAAACAAAAAGTGTACAAGAAATATTTGAAAGAATCACAAAATTTTCAGTTGCTTCAGCAGCCTTTGTCACTGCTTGATATTGAATTTTAGTTTTAAAATTCGTGGGGATCAGAAATGGATCATTAATGCAAAATATTGCAATTGAATATAAGTTAAAACTTATAATAAAAATAAATAAAGGAAAATAAAAATATTTTTTTTAAAATTAAATATAAAAAAATAGTAAATAATTAAATGAGAAAGAAAAGGTAGAGAGAATGTACATAAATGTATATATCCATAAAAATGCAATATACAAATAGTTAAATATTTATGTGGGAATATAAAATAATCATAGATAATATCACTGTTTATGTACTCTTTGTAGGTTATTTAAAGACAGAAAATATTTTTAGATTGTAAGATTTTTTTTGAGATAATAATGGTTTAGTTATACATGGCTTATTAATTAACCCATAGCTTGATGAGAAGAAGTGAATTTATACCTTTCTCAAAGGTATTTGCATGTAAGAGAATATAACGAACCCAACAGGAATTGTAATTCATTTCTCTGATTAACAATTCTGAACCATTATATATTACACCACCTGCACATCCAATCCTGCAGCACCTGGTATTCCCAAACAGTCAGCCATCTAGGTACTAATCAAACTCAACATTGTTTAACTTTGGTGATCATACAGGAACTGCTGTTTCAACATGATGTGGCTGTAAGCCTTCTCTTTCTCTCTCATATATATATATATATATATATATAATGTTGCTTTCTTCTATGAATTCAGTGCACTTTGTTTCTTCCTGAAAGGTTACATTGATTGCAGTTATGCGTATTGCCATGTTCTTTGTTGAATGAATTATAGTAAAACCTGAGTTTATTCATGTGGATTTTCTAGCTTTCCTGTGTCTCTATGATGATATTTTGCTAATCTTACCAATGATTTTGGCCAAGTGATAAGAATGTTAGTGCTCCAACCATAAGATGTGGGTTTCAATCTCAGCAGAGTCAATTTGGTAACTTCTTGACAATACTGGCTTGGGGAGGAGACAATTGCAGTACTTGAAAAATCATACCACAGATTGATTCAACCCTTTTGAGTCAAATTGGGTAGAAAGAACTATTAAAAAGCTGTTAACAATTTGTGACTCTGTGCATGCTAACACAAATTCACAAGTCATCCTAATCGAGGGCCTGAGCATACTAGCCTTGCCCAATCTTGTGATCATGCCAGATTATATACTCTCTCCAAGAAACTATAAGGTCTGATCAGCATAGTTGCAGTTTGAACCACAAGTGGGTTCTGTGGGTGTTTAACAAACACAAATGTGCCTGAGTAGGGTGTCTGCAACAGGGATTAGCTAGCCACCCTAACAGACAGGCATACTCAGATATGAGTGGTCAACCATACCAATGACTGTAGCCCAATAACAGCTAAGAAAAAATAATTTTCCAGATAATCATTTTATTTCAAGTGTCATGATCACTAATGAACAGTATAAGAATGGTAGTCAATTATTCTCAAAATGTGAACAATTTCACACTGTTAGTTGCTTACTACCTACCAAACATTGATGAACTAGTGAACAGTATGGCAAAATATTGATTCTTTGATAGAATTGATTTGAAGTCTGCCTGCCATCAAGTCCCAATACTTGATAAAGATGAACCTTACACTACTTTTGAGGTCAGCTATACCAATTCGGTTGTATTCTATTTGGAGTAACCAACAGAATTACTTGCTTTCAGTACACTACAGTCAAATTCACCATTGACAACTCTCTCACATGTTTACTTACCTAGATAACATCATTCTTTGTGGGAAAATTAAAGAAGAGCATGACATTAACCTCAGGCTGTTGGAGTTTAACTTGATCTACAATCACAATAAGTGTATATTCTCTCTGGCTCACATGGACTTTCTGGCTTATACTATTTCTGAGAGTAAAATTAAATCTGATCCTGAAAGACTCTAAAAAAGCTTTTTTTATTTATACTATTGTTCATTCAATACAAGGCCTGTTGTGGGAGTATGCTGGTCGAATGTTTAGGTGGAAAACTGGTATGTTTATCCCACAACAAAAATGGCAGACTCAGAATGTGACTTCGAGTAATAAAATACAAAGTAGCAACAAAACTATATATATAAACAAACGATAAGTATGTATTAACAAAACAAAGGTATACATAGACCACAGAATATTGTTGCATGTTACAAAACAATGAAAATGAATAAAGAAAACATTTAAACTAACCAAATTGTTTATGTGTGTGAAGTTTGGTATAGGAGAAAGTCCTAGAAAAAAAAGAAGTGAAAAGTGCATACATGTGTGTGTGTGTGTGCAGGTGTGCATTCCTCAGTGGGGAAAACATTTTCCTCATTCAACCTACATCTTACTGTCCCTGTGTTGTATAGACCCTTGGTGGGGGTGTTCCCATCCTGTCCTCTCTTGACTGCTGATTGCTAGTTGTTTTTGGACAGCAATGAATGACATCAACATGGAGAATTTTAACTTAACTATCTTATTAGCATTCATGTCAACATGTTCTATCTATCCAGTGGGGAGCTGTTTCAGGTACAAAAGAAAACACATCTAACATTGCTTGACGCTCAAGACTCAACTCTCTAAAACCTTACTTCTATCTATCATTCCCACACTAGCTCAGGCAATCAAAATTGACTTCCTTATTTTGGCTTGCATCTGACCTTGAATGTCAACCTCTGGAAGTCACAGCTGAGATACAATCCCTTTAAAAATAATAGTCTGCTAAACTATTAGAGAATGTTATTGCATATTTATAGCATCAGAAGGGATCAATAGCATCAGAAGAGATCATGCCCTGAAAGTTTGCCATCAACGGACTCCTTCCATATTTAAAATGGTTCATCTTTCGTATAGTCATCCAAGTATGTTGATCGCCTCCAACAATATTATCTCTTCTGCTACTGGAATCCAGCAAGGTGATCCACTTGGTCCGCTACTATTTGTGATGGCTATTGATGGGGTAGCTCGTTCCATCACTTCTCTTTTCCATATATGGTATCTTGACGATGCAACGTTGGGAGGATCCATCGAGGCCATAGCTGCTGACCTCCGACAAGTTATTCCTGCTTTATCTCTGCTTGGACTTGAGATTAACTCGTCCAAGTCAGAGATAATAAACTTGAATTATACTGCAGATGATTCTGAGAGTGCTGTCCAGGATATTAGACTCATCCTTGAGGATATAAAAATAACACCTAAGGAGGAATTACATATTCTTGGTTCTCCAGTCTTTCCAATGGCCATTCGAGAGTGTTTGGATACTAAGCATGTCATTCTAACAAGAATGACTGAGAAATTGCAAATAATTGATGCATACCCAGCCCTCTTCCTCTTGAAGAACAGTTTTTCGCTACCGAGTTTCCTCTACACTCTCTGAAGTGCTCCTTGCTACCTCGAACAGGATTTCTTAAATGAGATAGATATCACAGTTAAGAGATGTGCGGAGCTAATTTGCAATGTCAATTTCGATGACACAGGCTGGAGGCAGGCAAAGCTCCCTTTGAGATTCGGAGGCCTGGGCCTTCGATCAGTGGTAGATTTGGCCCTTCCAGCATATGTTTCTTCACTTTCGTCCAGTCACGAATTAATTGATGAGATACTCGGTGGTTTGTCTCAGTGTTTCTCAGGTAGTTCTTTCAAACAAGCTTGCAGCGTCTGGACTCAAGAATTACTTTCTCTCCCACTAGACACATCAAAACAAAAAAGCTGGGATAAAATAAAATGCAAGGCCAATTTTACTAATTTGAGGCTCTCTCTGGATCAGCATCGCCTCACCTGTCTACTATCTGCTTCACAATCGAGTAGTGGCGCCTGGCTCAACACAGTGCCCTCTTCATCTACCGGTACCCTTCTAGATGATGAGTGCACTCGAGTCAGAGTCGGGATCCGTCTTGGACTCAAATTATGTGAGCGTCACAGTTGCAGATGTGGAGCCTCCATTGATGAGTTTGGTTTGTATCCTCTCTCCTGTCGTCGTAGTGCCGGCCGCTTTCCACAGCATGCTGCCATTAACGACATCATCAAAAGAGGTTTGGATCAGGTGGGTTACCTTCCCAAATCGAACCCATGGGCCTCGACTGCGATGATGGAAAGCGGCCGGATGGCATTACCATTTTCCCTTTTAAAATGGGGAAGTCGTTGATTTGGGATGCGACCTGTGCGGATACATTTTCGGACAGTAATTTGATCAGTTCCGCGGTTGAGCCAGGATCTGACGCCCAGAACGCAGAGATGAAAAAAATAGTTAAATATTCTTCTCTTGCTGATAGATTTTTTTTTACTCCTGTGGCAGTGGAGACTTCAGGGGTTATTGGCCCTTGTTCAATGGCGTTCCTTCGGAGGATTGGCGCGATTGCGTCTCAATTAAGAGACGAGACTCGTGAAATGGAGTGGCTCTTGCAGCGTGTCTCACTGGCCATGGTTCGAGGTAATGCTTTCTCCATCATTGCGGCTGGCAGAGGTTAGAAAAAAATTGTTTATTGGTACGTTGTTCTGGAATTGTCATCAGTGGTCAACTGTACTTGTTTTGTTTCAATAAATTTTAATTTGTTTTTATAGGCTTAGTGAGTGTCCCTTAGCAGTGTTTTTTTAGGAAAGCGAGTGGGATAACTCCACAGGCCCAAAAGACAATCAAGGTATGAGACTGTTTTATGGGTGTAAGAATTGTAGATTATGGGGATATGTAGGATAGACAATGGTTGATTTGAAGAGGTTAAGATTGTAGTAGTCAGGGAAGCATTCTCTTAGGAATCTATTCCACAAAGCAGTGGGTCTAGGGAAGAATCTCTTCGAATGGAACTTCTTTCTTACTAATGGAATATGAATGGAATGAGGATAGTTCATTCCTGTGTATATGACACAGTGGGACTTAGCTGTAAATGTCTGAACTTGTGAAACTAGGGAATGTTGCTCTAATAACATTTTCCTTTGAAATAGTGATAGAGTACCAATAGGCTTATGATGTTGCATCTATGGGAAAGGGGATGTAGGGTGGAAAAATAATTCATCATCTACAAGGCTGGGTAAACATAGAATATGAATTATTTCTGTCTGAATTTCTGGGATGAGGAGTTATCATTATTTTTTTTATATTCAGAGTATTGTCCTCATCTTTATTGTCATTATTACAACCTTTCAGCCATTGTGACTTCCAGCCTTCTTCAGGTGTATACTAATCTACAGGAATTTCTGAACTGAACCCTTTACTTAATATATAGAGATAAACTGTTCTTGTCCCACTGCCTATGTCTAGGGATATAATCTAGTTCTTATTTTTAGTACTGCCAAGTCATTGCTCACCTGTTTCCATTTTTAGTACTGTTAAGTTATTGCTCAACTGTTACACACTGTCTGAACCAGGGATTGAATTCACAATCACTATATCACAAAATTCTTAAACCAACATTTTAATCCATTAGGCCAATTTGCTGTAGCAAAATTGGAGCCTTAAACCTAACCTGCCTGCTGATTAATGCTGCAATTACACCTGAGGAAGGCCAGAGGGCACAGTGGATGAAATATTATAGCAACAACAAAGATGAAAACAATAGTCTGAATATAAATAATGAATTCACTATGTTGTACAATGGGTATGATGCACTTATTCTCCTGCTAAACTATTATTTAACACCTGAGTGAAATCGGAAAAAGCGGATGATAGAGAAAGAAAGAAATCATAAAGTTTCTATGATACAAGATAGCAAAAAAGGCATTCAAATGTTTGAAAGCTGAGATAGACTAAACTGTAGTGCATTTTATTGATGAATCAGTTTCCTTTGTTGTAGAGATGTATCTGATCACACTGTCATTATCATCTTAAATCAGTCTAGTACACTTTCTTTTCAAGGACATTAAATGCTAATGAACAAAATCACTTGACAATAGAAAAAGATGCATTTGCTATAATGGCGACTGTGCACATGTGGAAATGCTACTTAACTGGACCACTTTAATAAACTGATCAGAAATCAGTGACATTCATGTTTGATTATAATCAGACTAGTCTGTCCTTCTTTACGGCAGTGAATGTTGGACGATTTCCTCAAAGATGAAGAAGAGACTCAAGGTGGGTCTACAGAAGGATGCTAAGAATATCATGGACCAAGCGTATTGAGCAACGATGAGATCTTAAAGAGGTTGGAACCAAGGAGGAGGTTTATACTTAATATCAAGAAGGGACAGCTGAAGTTTCTGGGACACACAATGGGGAAGGAGGGCCTGGAGAATCTGATACTCACAGGTCGAATAGAGAGAAAGAGGGACATGGGAAAACAACACGTGACATACCTGGCAGACTTAAGAAAGTGGATAACAGAATGTGGTCTGGGGGTAGGTAACAGAGGGAAGGAACTTGTTGAGAGCTGCAAGGGATAGAGGGAGGTGGAGAGCCATGATCGCCTACGTCCTGAAAGGACATGGCACATAAAAAGAAAGTGAAATGGAGATGGAGGAGTGAGCTTGCTTGCTATTATTTTGACATAGTTCTACCTTGGACATAGCCACAACATCATCTGTATAAAAAACAAATGAAATAAATAAATAAAAGTCAATACACCAAAATTGCACTCTCAAGCTGTTTACCCATAGCTGGGGGGAGAAGAGGATTCATACCTTTCCTAAGGGTATTAGCATGCAAGTGAATTTGTTTATAATTCAATATTTTATTGTTGAATCAAAATTGTCAGTATGTTTCTAACAGGGTATAAGTTGATATATGTCTCTTTTCATGTTTTTCTTTTTTTTTTTGCAATTTGAAAAAGTCATATTATACAAAACAGGCATATATTGAGTTAGGCCTGCCTCAATTTTTTTTTTTTTTTGCCATTTCACAAAAACTCAACTTATGCCCTTTTAGCATCAAATCAACAAAATAATTTTTTTTTATACTACTGTTTACCCAATACAAGACCTAAGAGCCACTCAAAGTAGAGGTTATATGAGTGTAAGAAAAAGCAAGAAGCAAAATTCATGGGGTTATGCAAGAAAGATAACAATTAACCATAGGCTTGAAGATTGTAGTGATTGGGAAAACATCCTGCTGGGAGTCTGTTCCATAAAAAAAAGCAGTTCTTGAAAAGAAACTGTCCGAGGGAAACTTACTTCTTATTAATGGAATACTAAGAGAATGAGGATGAGTCATCCTTGTGTATGTGGCTTGGTGGGTCCCAGCTGCAAAAGTCAGGAATGGTGGGACCAAAAAATGTATCTTTTCAGAACACATGGAAATACAGATAGATTAATGAGAGGCTTACAATGTTTTGTCTGTAGGAAAGGGGTTGTAGAGTGGAAAATTATCCATCACCCACAAGGACACATAAACCCTTTGGAACCCGATAGAGTTCAAAAGGGTTTATGTGTCCTTGACAGGCAAGTGAGGACTGGGCAGCTCCGGCCCAGATATAACAGCAATACCCCATTTTTCATCTGATCTGGCTTTTGTAAAGATAGAGTATAGCAGGGGGAATCAGATACTTACTGGAGTGGTACAATGAACCAACCATTTTCCAGTATCTTTAGATATAGATCATATATCAGAGTTTCACTTAAAGTCTAGGCAGAGATTGATTCTCAATAGATGGTCAAGGCAAGAAGCCTCATTGAGAGAAGGCCCATTTATCATGATAGGTGAACATTCAGGATTTGCATGGTGGTGGTAGTGGTGAAATGTGACTAGTTTAGTTTTGGTATTGAATTTTACATGCCAGTCCTTCCCCCATTCAGCCACCTGAACTAGGTCAGAGGAAAGATAAACTGTTAGGTTCTGACTGGATTTTTATGAAACAGTCATTTACATTAAAAAAAAGTATTGCAACAATGTTTTTGCTATTTTATAAATAGGTTATTGAGACATCAAAAGGTGACATCAAATTCCCATCACACTTCTCAGTATCCTTGTAAATACCAACAAGGTTTCTTTCTCATATTCCTTAGGTAAAAATTATTTCACCATCTCTCTATGCCATGCCAACAAAAAATAAATATATTTTTATATTTTATGAATTCATAAAACATTTTATATGGTAATGTTAATATTAACCATTTCCTTATAAGGAAACATTTGGCATTCATTGACTGAGCAGATTTTATAACCTGTCATCTAGAATTAAAGCTCAGTATCTTTAAACACAGAGTCATTTTCTGTCAAATAAGAGAAAAGAAAACTAAATAAAAAATATTGTTAAAACCAGTTCTAACCAATTAGCTACCATTGAAAATACCACATTAATAATTCACAGTAAAAAAAGTTAAAGAAAATGAATGAAAGTAATTAATTGGTTATGACTAATGAGTGTTGGGCTAAAAATGAGAATTTGTTTTTATTGTCTATTAACGGCAAATGTAATTGTTATTTTATTGTTCCTGTCAGAAATTTTCCATTTCTTTTTGTGTCTGAATTTTTGGAATGAGGAGTTATCATTATTTATATTCAGACTAATGTCCTCATCTTTGTTGTTATTATCAAATCATTTCAGCCATTGTCTTGTGGTTGTTTTCATTTGTCTGCCTGTTGATTTTTGAACTTTCAAAATGTACCCTTTATTTAATTTACATAGATTGATTTTGTTTCTCTATCCAAGTCTAGGAATATCTCATCTTCTTCTTTTTTATGTTGCTCAGTTATTGATTACATGGGAAGGTAACCTAGTGGATTAAAGCACTGGTTCATGAATTTGGTTGTATAGTAATTCTGAATTCAATCCCTGCTCTGGGTAGTACAGACTTAGTTTCAGTGGAAAACAAAGCAAGCAATAATTGGGCAGTACTAAATAAAAACAAGATGAGATATCCCTAGGCAGGCATAGTGGAATGAAGACACCCTTGTAGATTAAATAAAGAGCACAATTCAAAATTCACTAAAAGCTGCCATTTTTTTTTATTCAGTATAAATGTGTTTGACTTTTTGATTTTGAAATGACAATGCCTGTAAAACAACTCAATTCTTACATATCTATAAGTCAACCATTTGTCCATGCTTAGAATATTGTTTACATGTATGATCTGGTGCTCCTACTATCTATCTAGAGCTCCTTGATAAAATCTAAAGAAGAATCAGCAATATTATTGGCCCTGATCTGGTGTGGGTGGTTTGATACTATGTAAGTGGCATGTCAGGTCTTAGCTGAGAAGATTAGACCTGGCAGAACCAAGGAATGTAGTATATCTGAGTGCACTTTCCATGGAAGTAACAATAGAGCAGTGTGAGACTCACCACATCACGAGACTGGAGGGTGGAAAATAATTCTTCTCTAAAAAGGATTCAGAGACACTTTTGAACTCTATCAAGACTGGAAAGTGAAGACTGAGTAGCTTCTGCCCAAACATAGCAACAGTACTCCATTTTTGACTTGATCTGGCTCTTGTAAAGGTAGAGGATACCATGAAGAGTCAGGTACTTACTGGAGCAGTACAGGGAGCTGATCATTTTACCTGCATCTTTAGTGATGGATCATATATAAGTGTTCCACTTGAGGTCAGGTGTGAGTTTGAGACCCAATATTCTCTCAAGACACTCAGTTGAGTTCTAGTAACTTTTAACCAGTAAAATTATTATTGTGATAATGCCTCAATTGCTAAGAAGAAAATTATGTTCAAATGGATTTCTATTCTCTAACAAAAGATCTAAAGAAGTCAGTCCAATATCTAGGTGTTAAATAGATGAAATATTAGAAATATGAGGAAATGGTAAAATAAGCATCTCAGACATTGTCAGGAACAAATTAGTCAGTGAACACATCAACAGTAGATATTCTGGAAACTGATAATTGGTTTTATATAAGTTTTAGTTGAGATAAAATAGGAAAAGCATTTGAATTTCCTGTGACTAGCTTTAATGAACAGTCATGTTATAGTTAAAATTAAAAATTTTGTGAGATTTTTAGCTTATTTTGCTTACATTTCACACTTGCTATTTCTAAAATAGAACCATATATTACAGTTAGTGTTAAACATTAATGCTGGTCTATATTGATCTTAGTGAAGGTGAAGCATTTTAAAGAAAACCTAAACTGTAGCGTTAGGTAACCTGTATAGCATTAATTTATCAAATGGTAAATATGAAACAGAAGAACAACAAATTGAAATTCTAAGCAGACAGTGATTGTTGAAAGCTAATGCACAAAAGAAAAAAACTAAAAAAGATGGTAAAAATATAAAGTGGTATAGAATGGAAGACCAGTTGGGATATTGAATTGGAATTTACTTGATTCAGTTGATTCCACAAAATTGTTATTCTAGCAATACTTTAAATCCCAGACTTCCAGAAAATAATTGTTTTATTATTATTATTATTATTACTATAATGTGGATATATATATATATATATATATATATATATATATATATATATATATATATATATATATAAAGTGAACACTGAAGTCAACACCAAGTGGTGACAGTCTGTTTAATGTTTGGCCTGAATATTGTGTTCAAGCATAAAACAGACTGTTGCCACTTGGTGTTGATCTCAGTGTCCACTTTTATATTTTCATACGCTTTATCTCTGATATTGAGCAAATTTTTTTTTTTAAGCATTTCACCCCAAGCAAGGCGGGAAGCCACTAGGACGCAAGGGGTTACAGAAGATTTAGAGCAAGATCAGATAGAAGTGATAGAGGAAAGGATGAGGAGAAGGATAGTGGATAGATCAAGGCAACTGGAGATGTCGATTGACATTACATTTGAATAGTTGGAGATTATAGCTCTCAGGGAAATATAGCATATCTTAAAACTATATTTTTATTATTATTATTATTATTATTATATATATATATATATATATATATATATATATATATATATATATATAAAAAAGAATGATTTTATACATAATAACAGATCATTAATACCTAACAGACCCAAAACATATAGTTCCGGTTTGAAATTTGTTTAGTTTTTTTATAAAATAAAAAAAATTAATAAATAAATAAAATAAAAATAAAAAACAAATGAAATAAATAAATAAAAATCAATATTTAAATCAGTAAATGTTTAATGGTGAAAATAAAAAAATGGAACAATTTATGTTTAAATGTTGCCATGTTATAATATTTTTTGACATTTAAATATTATCTTGTAAGAACATTTTATGTTATAAGACAATTTTGAAATTTGTTTGGTATCAATAATTAGTGTTTCTTTATGTAGCTTATATAAATATGATACCTGTATATAAATTCAATAGCTTTAACTGATCCTGATGTACAGTGTATCTGTGAAACTTGAAGTCGGATAGATAAGTCTTTTGAACTTTTTTTTATTAACCATTTATAAAGACAGTTTGTACAAAAGACTCATGGCTCAAATAATCTTCAATAAGTCTAAACCTCACTTGAGATATGAAAATGAAAGTCCCCATGTAGTGTTGATTCTTATGTTCATACTGTCCCTATATATAAATGCTCCATGTCTAATAATGAACTCTCTATAACAATAAATATAGCTAATTTTAAACATATATATATATATAATCACTTTGTTCAGTAGAGAGTTTGATATATCCAATAAAAAGCAAAATATGAATATGCTAAAATACTAATTTATTTAAAGTTTTATGAAAACCCAAACTTCACCTCACTGTTGAACATATGTAAAACATCACTGATATACTGAAAATTAGAATTAAGTCTTTTAATACAAGCAAGTCTTGCTTGTAAATAATGAAATGTTCTACCATGTCTCTTGAAATTTTGATAAAATGATGTATATACAAATTGATGGGATTTCCATGGGAATTCCATTGGGCCCTATCTTTGTTAGATTTGAAGATTTACTTCCATGTATTAATGCATCCAAAACAAAACTGCTGTCATTTACTCACTATAGAGAAATGTCCCTGTCTCCTATCAGCGTGGTTGATGCTCAACTCCACGAGAGTGCAAAACTGTGCCTTCTTGACCTTACTTTTTCTACTGACCTGAGGTGTAACAACTACGCTGAATCAATAGTTGCATCTACCACAAGGAAAGTTGGTTCTCTATGTTGCGCCAAAAGGTTTTTCTTGTTTGAGTGCATCATTCACATCTATAAATCTACCATTCGTTCATGCATATAATACTGTTGCCATATATGACCTGGTGCCCCCACTGTTCATCTTGAGATTCTCGACAAAACCCAAAGGCAAATATGCAATGTGATCAGTCCTGACTTGGGGTCACTTTTTCACCGATGTAATGTGGTTTCCTTCTGTCTTTTCTATAAATATTTTCATAGCATCTACTCTAATGGGCTATTTTCACTGGTGTCCTGACTGCTTGAATTTAAGTGTGCTACTAGATTGGCTTCTCAGTTCCACCCTTTCAGTGTCAAAACAGTTAAATGTAACTGCCTCTTCTACTCCAACAGCTTCTTTTCTTGCACTTCTTGACAGTGGAACTTCCTTCCTCTTACTTGCTTTCCTGATAACTATAATCTTCAAAAATTTAAGTGTAATGTTAATTGACATCTTCTGATGCCTTGATCCCCATTCTTCTTTTTATCCTTCTCTGTTCTTCTTTTTATTCTTTCCTTACCCTCCCCCCAATCATACCCAGTCTTTTTCCTTACTTTCACTCTCTGTAGCCCTTTGCATACTAGTGGCACTCTGCCTTGTTTGGAGTGAAATGCTTAAAAAAAAGTATAATTTTTGGTATGTCGATGACAATTTTTGTGTTCAACAGTGAGGTGGTGTCTGGGCCTTTTTTTAAGGCATAAAGTGGTTACATCCATCTATACAAATTAAATTTTTTCTTAAGCTTTTCTCTCTAATCTAAAATGTCTTATTAAGTTAAATGTGATAAGTTTTATAAATCAAAAGAAAAATAAACACTGGTAAACTGTGTTTAGTGTACTTTCAAGAGACTATTGAAGATGGCAGAAATAATAAAGGTTAATTTTCTTGTAACTAAATATGACATATTTTTAATAAATTTACTCTCATTTGCATTTTGTTTCCTGTTTATATTTTATACAGAAAAGAAGTTATTTAAAATATCAATAAACTTTTTTTGTATGTATTCACACATAAGAGAATGTGTTTTGTTCTATCTTATTTGCTGTTTTGTATATATGTTAACTGCAGGAAAAAGAGCAAGTGGAAAAATGGTGCACTGTTTCTTGGTTTTATGTGGCCTGCCAGCCAGTGGAAAATCAACATTGGCACAAAAATTGAAAACATCTGAATTAATCTCCAAGTTTCACATTGTGGTTCTCTCTTATGATGACTTGATGCCTGATAACCTAAAAGAGTTTCTTACTGACAATAGAAAATTGTCTGCAGAGGTAAAACAAAAAACATTTTTCCTTTGTGAAAATAATTTTTTTATTTTTGGCATTTTTACAGAAATTCACCTCACCACAAAATAATCACTTTTTCAAATTTTTTTCATATCATTATCGATTAAACACTCCAGATCATGAATATCCATTTTTTAAAAAAATATCTAAATTTTAAGAGGGTAGTTCACTTAAGAATGTAAAATAATTATAATTTGATCCACATATGCAAGCCAAAAGAAAAAAAAAAGCTTATACCACATAAAGAATATTCTTGCATACAAACTTTCAAGTTAAAATAACATTAATATTTATATTATTTAAAACATATTTTTACTTACCATTTTCCTTGTGTTAAAATAATGCTTAAATATTGAAAATTTCCAAGCAGCCTTGAAATAATGAATTTAAAGCATATTCTTAATTTCCTTTTTATTTTATTATAGTTATTTACTGTACTTAACAATCATGAGTCCTGTAACCCATTTGGGTCATGGGGACACCATATACACTGTCCTAGCTGCAGTGGTATGTCTTGAACAAGATAGCCTGATGTAGCTCAACCCTTTCCAGGATTATTTGAATTCAGAGTTTTCCTTCTATAAGACTGGCTACTAAACAAGTCTATAGAACTCAGTCTGTCCTGCCATTTACCCATAGCCTGGGGGAAGAAGAGATAAGTTTCCCAAGGGTATTCATGCATAAATGAATGTGACGAATTTGACTGAAATTTATACTTGACTCTCTAGTTTCTCATTTTGAGTTACACCAACATTCAACTTTTATTTACTTACATTTATTTTATTTTATTTTTTGACTTGCTTAGAGGGATCAATTTATAATGAATTTACATAGAAAACTAACTCCCCATCTTAAAAATGTGAAAAATTCAGGAAAAAAAAATGTATATTAGTCATCTGAAAAGCTTGATACAATATGAAAATAGATTTTGAAAAAAAAAAAAAAAGATATTTCTAGGGGAGGTGAATTTCTGTAGACACACCATTTTTAAAAACATTTTTTTATTAATTTCAGTAATTGAAATAAAATTTATTCAAATAAGAATTTCTTAAATTTTTTTAAGCCATGATACTGATTATGTATGTAGATATATGAGGGGGTGCTGAAAAGTCCTTTATCTGACCAAGAAGTGAAAAAAAGATTGGTTGGATTTTGGAAACTGGATTGGGTTGAGAACTGATATAAAGTTCACAATAAAAACTTTTATTCATATAAATTTGTAGCACCATTTCAGTCTTGAAAGCATTTTCCATGGTTTAAATTATGAATTTCATTGTAATCAAATGATTCTGGTTTTGAATTGATGAATTCCTTGAACAATTTTTCAAGGTCTTGAATTTATTGAAACTGCTATCCAGACAATAACTGTTGTACAATGTTTAATCTATGTACCTGCAAAAAACAGGGTGTCAAAAGGATGTTTTTTTCTCTTGACACTACTGTTTCTGTATACTTCCCTAACTCTCTTGGCAATTTCTGTCTAGATTTCTGGGATGAGGAATTATCATTATTTATACTATTTATATTCAGATTATTGTCCTCATCTTTGTTGTTGTTATCACAATGTTTTGGCTGTTGTGCTCTCCAGCCTTCCTCAGGTGCATATCAATCTTAGTAACCTACAGGGAATTCTAAACTGAACCTTTTATTTAATCTATGCAGGTAGACTTTTCTTGTTCCCCTTCTATATCTAAGGATATTGTATAGTTCTTATTTTTAGCACTGCTAAGTTATTATTCACCCATTTCCACTGAGTTCAAGTGCACACTACCTGGCTCAGAGACTGAACTCACAATGCCTTGGCAATATTTATTGTTTTAAATTCCATGTTTAGAATTTTAATAAGAACAAAAATGTTACAAACTATTTAAGTGTTAGATTGTTTATTTACAAAATTGATTTTATATTCACAAGATTATTAAAAATATTTGAATTGATTATCAATTAGCCAATGTTTTGCCAACCATCTCAAAGAACACAATTCATCAGTTTCACTAATATTTTCAGAAAAATTCGCACAATTTTAAAAAATTTGTGAGAAATTTTTCCTGGTTACGTGTGTGTTTGTACTCGGCAGTGAGAGTAGAATGAACAAAACTCAAGGCTCAAAATAACTGTTTAACAGCTTTTATTTCTGATTGAAAGAGTGTGCAAAATAGTAGTATTTTGCAGGAAAAAAAGTGGGGTTTCCCAGTTAACAAAGTTCTTGAGCAGATGTTTTGTAGAGAGAGATTTCTCTGTTAGTTCCAGTGGGAGGAATGAGAAATCTGAATGTGAAACTTCTAGGACAGGCCTTGTCTTCTGCAGCAAGGGTTGTGTTTAGTTTTCCTTTGGGTAGGTGTCTCAAAGGGAGATTTCTTCACTGGTGGAATGAGAGAAATTTGAGTCAAGCTGCTAGGATGAGCCTCATCTTTTACAGCAAGGGTTGTGTATAGCCCTTTGAGCTGGGCTTGAAGGTAGAGGCTGCTGAAAATGAAAATTGTGAAAGAGTGGGCCTTGAATGTAGTGGCTGCTGAAAAGGAAAATGGAAAAGAGGCTGAATAGGACTTTCTCAGCAATTGTACCCTTCTGATTTTTTTCACTGCTGTTACTGTTAAATCTGCTAAATCATGCAAAGTAAGGAAGCCCCCAGAATAGGGGATGTGTGTAGGAAAAACATGATATAGAATTGGTTTTGTTATTTCGTAAATAACATTTCCAATAACATCATCTTAATATAATCAATAAGCAGTCATTTTATACTACAGGTATAGGATAAATTCATGAAAATCCGCTATATTTTTGGACCTTGTCTTATCTAAAGGTCACCTTATCTGTGGAAATATATGGTAATTAATACAAAACAAAATAATAGTAAGTTAAAACTTGAAAGAGGAATTTACTCTGTCACCTGTAATAATTGCCACAAGGAATACATAGGACAAACTCCAAAAATTTAAATAAAATATATGAAAACAAAATGGATCTTTTACAAATAGCACACTCAGTACATTAGTTGCTCACTGTAATAATTTCAATTTAAAAAATGCTACTTTAATTAAAAGAGAAAGCAATTTAATAAGATGTATAGAAAGTGCTTTAATCTTTAAATCATCCTTAGTAAATTTATGTTCAGATTTTTACAACATTTCACCTTTCTTGGCAGATCTTCTATTTTTATGGTGTAGGCTACTTAATAATAAAAGTGATAAAAATATAAACAAAAATAAAAAGAAACTAAATTAAATTGTTTAGACTACATACCCAAAACATCTCTAAAAAAATTAATTTTAATTTAAAAGTTTAAAATTTCCAAATATTTTCAGCATTTCCTATTTCCTATCTATGCATGATTATAACCAGTGTTTGCATTTTTATATCCCCCCTCCCCTTCATATGAATGTTTAGTTACATCAACAGAAACATCACTTTACTCTGAAGTCCTAAAGGATGAAACATGTCATACAAAAAGTTTTTTCTCTTTTGTCATTAATTTTTCTAACTTTGTTCTGAGATATAAAAATTTATATATCATCTTCTATATATACACACTACAGTTCAAAAATTTGAAGCCACCCTCAGAATTAGCATGGAATGAACTTGATAGAAGAATGAAAAAAATATGAAAAAGAGCTCTTAGAATCATTGAAAAAAGAATGGAATCAATTATCAAACTTATTCTTTGAGAAATTCTTGCAACAAATGCCAAAAATTTGTGCTGCAGTAATCAAGGCTGAAGGAGGATATTTTGACGAGAGCAAAATTTAATCATGAAATGCTATTTTTTTTTTAAAAAAAAGTTACTAATAAAAATCATGTCTCACTTTTTTTAACCATGTATAATAATTTTCTCTTATTTAAAGTACAAAACAACTACTTTTGGGGCCAATTTAAAAAATTACCAAGGGTTGGCCTTAAATTTTGAACTGTAGTGTATATGCATGTGTGTGTGTGTGTGCACGCTCTCTTTGGCTTAAGAAACCAAGGAGAGCATGTTTCTCCAGTGAAGCAAATCTTTAATAAAAATTTTCCCCTTTGTCTCATCATCTTCACTTTTGTTTCGAATACTATTGTACATTCTACAAACACACACACAATTTATGTCACACAGCTTAAATGGTTAATAGTCATTTTCTAGTTTTTTGTATATTATAAAATGAGGTTAGAATACAGTGCCTAATGAATTAAATTTTCAAATGATTTTATCAAATTTAATTTCAGGGAGATTCAACTTGGAAAAAATACAGAGAAGACATTCTTGATTGTATAGATTATATACTGAGTACTTTGCCAGAAGTAACTGAAGGAAGACCAGAAAAAGTTAGCAATGAATTATGGCTAAATTTTCAGAAGGTCCTAAAATCATTTCACAATGACAAAAAGAACCAACTTGAGGACTTTAATTCTCTCATTGTTATTGATGACAACATGTATTATCGAGGTATGCGCTATGACATTTACCAAATGGCCAGAAAACGTAAGTAAGAAAATTTAGCTTTTTTTTTCATGGTTGTGTTACAAGAATTTTGTGGTATAGCAATAGATAGAATGTAGTTATAATTAAAAGAGAAAGCTATTTATTAAGAAAATTTTTTTTACAATAATGTTCACCCTATACAAGACCCAAGTGCCATTCAAGGTAGAGGGTTAAAGAGTAAGAGGGAAGGGGCACAGTTTATGAGGATATGTGGGGAAGATAATGGTTAACCCTAGACTTGAATAAGTTGTGATTGTAGTGATCAAGGAAGAATCCTTTAGGAAATCAGATCCAGAAAGTAGTGTTTGTGGTGAGGAGCTGCTTGAATGTAACTTACATCTCACTAATGGAATATGAAAGAAAAGAGGATGGTTCCCCTACAATGTGCATGGCATGGTGGTCCTTAGCCGTATAGGTTAGAACTGGTGGAACTAAGAAATGTAGTTCCTCTTTCCATGGAAATAGCAACAGATCAGCAAGAGACTTGCAATGTTTCGTCTGTGAGAAAGGAGTTGGAAATTGGAAAATTATTCATCACTCACAAGGCCACATACGTGCTTTTAGACTAATGACTTGAAAGTTAGGATTGGACATCCCCTGCCTATATGTGGCAGCAGTAGTCCATTTTTGGCCTAATCTGGCTCTTGTAAAAATAGAGGATAGCATTAAGAATCAGGTACTTACTGGAGTGGTACAGGAAAAGTGTTTATACAACATAAAATACTCATTGGTGAGATTTATTTTTTTATTTTATGAGATTTTATAGCGGGTTGTAAGTCTGAGGAATTATTAAACATTTAAATCGTTAAGTGAGGAGTGACTATACAAAAGCATATATTGAAATTTTTGGATGCATTGCCAATAGATATTTGTTTTGCTTTTTTCTTTCAGTTTTATTTTTAAATAAATCTGTTCACTGTATAAGTATTGCATTTGGGATAATGGGATTATCTTCTAAAAGATTATCATATTAAAAGAGGATTAAACAATAAGTTCTTTTAATTTTTGTAGAAACTGCTCATATGCTAAGAAAACTGAAATAAAAGTATCCAGATGTACAAGTTTGACTTCTTTTTGCTTCCACTGATTTAGTAATGTTGCTTGATGGTCTTGTGTTGACATATGACATCTAATCAATGTAGAATGCATATAGAAAACTTAAAATGTGCTGGCGTATCTATAGGAATTTTGGTACATAATATCAACACAATTAATAATGTTAGTGTTCAGTTTTTATTTTGTTGAAAATACAATCATTGAAAATATATCCAAACATTGAAAATTTTACTGAAATATTAGTATTGTTTCTTTCAAACTAGGATAATTGATTGACTGATTTAATTTTTTTACAGCCTATCAATCATTTGTATGTTTATTTAGTCATTTCACTCCAAGCAATGCAATAAACAATGTATGGGGTTACTGAGTGTGAAAGAATACAAGAAAAAGAAACAAATTATTAAAGGGAGAAAAAATAAAAACAGGAATGTAAGCCTGTAGAGAGTTCCATAAGTGAAAACTGTGAGAGAAGAAGCTGTTAGCATGGAACTTATAGTTATATTTTGCCATTTCAACTCTAAAATGATGAGACCTAGCTACCAATCTAGTACTGCACTTAAATTTGTAAAATCAAGGTACCAAAAAAGAAAGGTCATCTGAACAATTCACATGAAAATATTTATAAAAAAGGCACAAGGGAGCTAAATTACAGCAGTGGAAAAGTAACTGAAGCCGAGATGCCACAGCAGGACCGATAATATTGCAGATTCTTTTTTGTATTTAATCAAGAATCTCTAAATATGTAGCTGAAGTGCCAGCACAAATATGACAGCAATATTCTATGCAAAGATGAATGGTGGACATATAAATGTGTAAGACAGATTCTGGTGAGAAAGATTATTTAGCATGACATAGTGAACCAACTTTCCTAGCAACAGAGCTCACAATTTATTCAATATAATAATTCCATTTCATGTCAGTGGAAAAATGTTAGCCCAAGAAGACTCAATGACTCACTCTCCTGGAGGTTAGCATCAGCCATGCTGATGGAAGGTCATTTCTTGCCCCAGTTAACAATAGATTGTGGGTCATTTTTAGATCAGCTGCCAATTTAACCATATTGAAGTTTATGATCAAGTTATTTAAAGTTGAAATGTATTTTGGATTATAAGAATAGTTCTTTTTTTGCAAGTGAATATTGCATTAACAATTTTTTTTTTGTAGAATAACAATGATTTTTCCAGATACAAGTCCTAGAGAGGGAATGGATTCATACCTTTCCTAAAAGTATTTGTGTGTAAGTAAATGTAATGAACTCGACTGTAATTTGAACTTGGCTCTCCAATTTCTCATTCTGAGCTGCTATCCATTACACTACCCACACATCCAAGCTAGGATGAAAACTGCAAAAGATTTTTAGTTGTAGAAAAGGTCTGAACAAATGCAATTATTGCCAACTTTTTTCAATCTCAGTATTACATATGTATGTGTGTGTGTATGTGTGTGTTCCAGACATGCTGCCATGTGTGATAAGCTAATCCCATTATCTATGTATGAATTAGGGGTGCAGCCATTACTGATGGGTTGTTTCTATGTCTACTGTGATAACACTCCAAATACACAGTGGACCTTCACTACAAATGTAAGTGAATTATAGTAAAATTTATGCATGATTGATTTCATTATATTTTTCATTGTTCAATAAAGAGCAAAGTAGGGATTACACAAAACTAGAATTTCTGGCTCAGGAAGGAGACATGATGAAAATCAAGTTCCTATTTTTAGCTAAGTATAAAACCTGAAATGATTTTAATGATTGGAACATATACTTATATCAAACAAAAGTCAATATTTATATGAATTTCAATTTCTAACATAACTGACTAGTGAGAAAATGTCATGAGTGAAAAGCAAATAACAAATAACATTTCTGGGATGAAGAATTATCATTATTCAGATTCAGACTGATATCCTCATCTTTGTTGTTGTTATCACAACACTGAAGGAATCAGCATATATACTAGGCCAGTGTTTTTCAAAAGTTTTTTATTGCGACTCACAGCAAGAACTACATTTTGCATTGCAACCCATTATGGCTACGTGTAATAAATCAACAACAAACTCTATTCACTAGCTTCATTTATCTATATATATATTTCTCATGATCCACACATATTGGAATTGCATGTATCTATTTGTATAATCATTTTTTTTAAAGCAATTCATCCCAAGTAAGGTGAGAGTGCCACTAGTTCACAAGGGGTTACAGAGGATTGAGAACAAGAGTAAAGAGGTGTGTTCGAGGAAAAGATACAGAGAAGGATGGGGAACAAGCTCAGGGTATCAGATGTTGATTGACATTACACTTGAATTTTTGAGGATTATAATCATCAGGGAAGCAAGTAAGAGGAGGAAGAAAATTCCACAGATGGGAAGTATGAGAGAAAAAGCTGTTTGAGTAGAAGAGACAGTTACATTTAACTGTTTTGAAAGTGAAAGGGTGGGACTGAGATGATAGCTCACTTAAATTCATGCAGTCTGGGAACCAGCGAAAGTAGCTCATTGGAATAGTTGCCATGAAAATACTTGTAGAAGAGACAGAAGGAAGCCATGTCACATCTGTGGGATAACGATTGTAGATCAGATGCTAGATCAGGACCTATCATATTGCATATTAATCTCTAGATTTTGTCAAGGACCTTAAGACGTATAGCAGGAGCACCAGACCATATATGACAGCAATATTCCATGCAAGGATGGATGGTTGTATGAATATAAAATTATTACTTTTAGAAAAACAAATTCAAGGAAAATGCCACCAAATCAATCCAGCTTCATGGGTTAAATAAAAGGTTCAGTTTGAAATTACTTGAAGGTAACTTGGACTGAAAGATGCCTAAGAAGGCTGGAGGGTACAATGGCTGAAACAATGTGATAATAACAACAAAGATGAGGACATTAATCTGAATGTAAACAATGACAGCTCCTCATTCCAGAAATACAGGCAAAAATGGTCAAATCAATGAGAACTACTTAAGATATTCTTCATGCTTACATGAATCGCATAACACTGACCCAAATAATTTACAATGACAATATTTTTTTTTTAATCATTTTACCCCAGGCAAGGCAATAATGCCACTAAGATGCAAGGGAGTGAAAGAAAATAAAAAAGTTTTAGAAGGAACCAGAAACCCAATCTTAAACATGAAAGACAAGGGATAAAATGCTACTTCTGTTCAAAAGACTGGGGATGAGTGTGAACCGGGCGATGGATGAACCTATCTACTCCTCTTGACAAAAAAAATAGTAAATAAAATTTTTGAGTGTAGGTGTGGATGTCAGAAGTATAGAGTTAAATTAAAAGTATGTGTGATTCCAGTGCATGTATTTAGGTAGGGACAGTTAATTATTAAGGGAAAGAAGTATGACATGGTGGAAAAAGTGTGATGCATTTCATCCTTTAGGACTTCATCAGACTAACTTTATATTTGTAATGATGAGACTATACATGTGCATGAAAGAGAGATGGTGAGAATTTTAAATTTAGACTTTTTTTTTTTTAATATGTCTTTAAAGTATATATATATATATATATATATATATTTTTTTTTCAGTAAGGTTCACCTTGTACAGAGCCCAGGGGCCACTTGAGGTAGAGGGTTATGTTAAGGGATAGTTTATATGGATAGGAGGGGAAGATAATTGTTGACTCTAGACTTGAACAGGCTAAAATTGTAGTGATCAAGGAAATAAGATCTTGGGAGTCTGTTCCACAGGGCAATGGTTCATAGTAAGAACTTACTTCTTGCCGAGGGAATACAGAGGGAATGTGGGTGTTTTTTTAATATGCAAATGTTATGGCGGAGGAAGTAGCGATAGAGCAGTGAGGGTCTCACCACATCTCATTTGGGAGAGAGAGGTTGGAAAATACTCTAGTCAATTTCATTTATATTCTTTTTCTTTTTGTCTATGTTTCCATCACTTTTCTTATTAAATATCTCACACTGTCATAATCAAAGATCTGCTAAGAATGGTGAAACATTGCAAGAGCTGGGACATAAACCTACTGTGTAAACATAAACTTAGTCCAATGAAGTCCTGAAGGATAAAACACATCACACAAAAATCATTTCCCACTTTGTCACACTTCTTTCCCTTAAAATTGTTCTTGATATATAAAAAATTTATAGTTAATTTTCAGTTAATTATGTAACTGCTATTGCTTGATGAATTTAAAATATATTAAATTCTAAATATATAATTAAAATCATGTCTCCTAAAAATAAAAAAGCAAGGGAATCATAATGAGAAAAATACTTTACCATATACAATAATAGTCATGTCTGTTAAAATTTCCTAAATCTTCATAGCTTATTAACAATAGAGAAGTCCTACCAGGATTCATTATTGGCAGCCACAATCTTAACAAAATAAGATATGCAGATGACACAGTGTTGATAGCAGATGTAGAAATAAAGCTACAAAAACTTCTACAGAAGAAAGCAAAAAAAAAAGGATTAAACATTAACTGCAAGAAGACAGAATTCATAATTGTTAGCCAAAGGATGAGCCTGAAAGGATGAATGGAAAATCAGACACCAAAATTCAAATAATTGCAGAAATTTAAATATCTGGAAAGTGATTTCACAGAAGATGAAAAGTATGACACCAAAATTTGAAGGCATGTTGAAGCAGCCAAGGAAGCATTCCAAAAATTAAGTCGACTATTAAGAAATAGAAAAAATTTGCTAGAAAGAAATAAAAAAATGACTAAACCGTTACATGATATCTGTCTTCTTGTATGGCAGTGAGTGCTGGATGATCTCAAAAATATTATCCCTTGTTTCAGCTCTCAAGATTAATATAGAATATATTTACTTTCAAAAAATTGTTTACCAGAAAAAAAAAAACAGAGATATAAAAGCAGTTACATGAAAATTTAAAAAAATATAATTCAAGAAAGGTGATAATGTCACTAAAGCACAAGGGATTACCAAAAGTGAAAGAGAATGAGAAAACTTGAATGAGAAAGGGAAATAAAAGAACAGTATTCAGGAAGAGAGAAGATAGCGATAGATGTTGCCTTTAAATTTTTGAAGATCATAGGTGGCAGGGAAGCAAGAAACTGGAAGAGAGTTCCACAGGCGAAGAGTGTGAGAAAAGAAACCATTAGAAAAGAACTCATGGTTACATCTAGCTATTTCAATAGTGAAACAATAAAAACTAAATGACTGTTTTGTAAAAGTATACAAGTGCAATTTTAGTAGTGTTTTCTGCATTTACCAAATGTAGAGTTTTCAAAATGCAATTTTAAGCTTGTGTTAATATTTTGAGTATCACAGTCACTACTCATTTTTGCAACACTTGTATAAATGTTAGTAATTATTCAAATATTAATAAATTGTAGGAGAGTTATATCTCTGAGTAAATAATTATAAAATGCCTTACATTTGTATATACAAAAATACTTATAAAAATGAGAAACAACAAAATAAGTATTATTCATTATTTCGTTGTTATGTAGTGTTGGAGATATGAGAGAAATTAAGTGAAATTGTTAGTTTCAAGTCAAATGTAAATCAAATATGGATAATGTGTAATCAGCGTCCAGATAATTTAGTTGGAAAAATACAAGAACTGTCTGGGGTTTTCTTACCTCAAATTTTTGTTGAGTGCTAAGAGATAAATGTTACTATTATGACCTAAAAAAGGAAAAATAGCTGAAATTTTTATTGATGCCTATGTTGAAAGCCTGTTCAATTGTGAGAATGTCGTGTTTGTGTGTGTAGAAAGTAAGGTTGATTCTCATTGGTTTAGAAAGAGTGAATTAATGATAATTATAATTATTATAATAATTTTATTATAATTATATTTGACATTATAATTAATTATTATTTATTTTTTATGTACATGACACTGTAGCAGCATAATTAATTTTTATTTATATATTTTTTTATGGACATGAAAAAATTAATCTAAATTTCTAGTTAAATTTTGATTAATTACAAGTCTGTTTTTCAAAATTGCTTTCATCATAAATTAACATCAGTGTTAATTTTTCTCCACAAATATTCTGTATAATATTTTATAAAATAAAATACATATTTTTCTCACAAAATTGAATTAAAAATTATTTATTCTTATATTTTAATGCATTACTACCAAAAAATTAAAAATGTTGTTTTAATTCAAGGTCTGACACAAATGTCTCCTACTATTAGATAATTCATGAACTGTTTAATCTTTACTTTGAATTATAACTTCTGGTTCAATTTAGAATATCTCTGGAGCTTCAAAATTAAACCATTAATGGCCACCATTCCTTTGTTTTTTTAAATTTTTTTGTTTTGTTTTTTTGACAGTGGTCATTAATGGATTATTGGTAGAAACCTATAAATAAAATGGGATTTTTATTTTATTTATATTTAGATCCAGCATTTATGGTGAGAATTAAATCATTAAGTAATATGGGGATTGTGAAAAAACAATAATGTGTTATTTATAAACCAATCCAGTTCCATGTGCTCTATATAATCTGCAATCCTCTCATGGTATAAGTTTCCAATGAACTTTTTATCCATAATATATATATATATATATATATATATATATATATATATATATATATATATATGTTTGTGTGTGTATATATATATGTGTGTGTGTACATATATATAATATATGTACATATATAATATATGTGCATATATATATATATATATATATATATATATATATATATATATATATATATGCATATATATATGTGTGTGTGTGTATGTGTACATATATATGTGCATATATAAATATATGTGTGTGTGTTTTTTATATATATATATATATGTGTGTGTGTGTGTGTATATATGTGGATTTATGTGTGTGTCAGTATATATGTGTGTGTGTGTGTGTGTGTTTATGTCTATATAGTAATTGAGTAAATATATATATATATATATATATATATATGGATGTATATGTATATGGGCACGTGGGTGAGTAGTTAGGAAGTTCACTTTCTGACCATGAAACTTGAGTTTGAATCTCACCAGGGGGTCAATTGGTCAGTAAGAAGACTTCTTGATGTTATCAGTCTGGAGCAGGCAATCCCAGCATGCAACACCTTAGAAAAATACATGAAAACAATAACACAAGTTGACCCAAGCCTTTTGAGTGAAAATGGGTAGATGGAAACTGTCAATGGTTGTGCTAATATGAAGTCACAAGTCATTGTATGAATTGCATCATGGTGCTCTTTTTCTCACAGATGGTGCCCAACTTTTTTTCTTTTTTAAGCATTTCACCCCAAGCAAGGCGGGAAGCCACTAGGATGCAAGGGGTTACAGAAAATTTAGAGCAAGATCAGATAGGAGTGATAGAAGAAAGGATGAGGAAAAGAGTAGTGGATAGATCATGGCAACTGGAGATGTTGATTGACATTACACTTAAATAGCTGGAGATTATAGCTCACAGGGAAACAGGAATAGGGAAGGGAGTTCCACAGGCGAGAGGTGCGAGACATGAAGCTATTGGAGTAGAAGAGACGGCTACATTTAGGAGTTTCAACAGTGAAGGGGTGAGAGCGAGATGCCAGCCTCGTATGGTGCTTGAACACATGACGTCTAGGAACCAGCGAATGCAGCTCCTCGGAGCAATTTCCATGAAAGTATTTGTAGAACAGGCAGAGGGAGGCGACGGCGCGTCTGTGAGAAAGTGCCTGTAGACGAGACGCCAGAGCAGGGCCAACTACATTGCAAATCCGCCTCTAGAGCCCATCAAGAACTGAGCTTATTATACTATATAGTTATCAAAATAAAAAACAAACTGTGCATATATATATATATATATATATATATTCATATGTGAATATATATATATATATTTATATGTGAATATATATATATATATATATATTTATATGTGAATATATATATATATATATATATATATATATAAAAAGTTCAAATTACTGCTTTTAAACACACACCTTTGCCAATCTTTCTTGATCTATCATATTTGCTTTCAATTCATAACCTAATGTAAACAATGATAACATATCATATTATATATCATATATCATAAATAATTAGAACTTTGATTAACTGACAGCTCTCAGTGGCTGAATGGTCATTGCATGCCAGGCTTAATGGTGGATGCAGGCTTGATTCCTGTCAGAGGATGTATATTTTCTACAAATTTCTTGAATATTCAGGCCAGTAAATGTAATTAATACTGTTTAATTAAAGAACAGAGCATTTACTCAAATAAGTGCATCCATAAAAAATAAAATATAAACAGAAAATATATTAAATATTTCTCAGATTCAATGCATTTCCTATGATTGATATACATATATATATATATATTATGAAATGGACAAAGTCCGACAATTGTTTTAAGACATTTTTATGTTTATACATTCTTTTTTTATAGATACAAATATTTAAGTAAATGCTCTGTTTATAATAAACAGTATTAACAACATTTACCACCCTAAATATCCGAGAAATTGTCATAGAAAATATGACGGTTCTGTATAGAATACAGTTCGATTTCTGTCGGAGGATGCATATTTTCTATGACAATTTCTCGGACATTCAAGCCGGTAAATGTTGTTAATACTGTTTATTATAAACAGAGCATTTCCTTAAATATTTGTATCTATAAAAAAAAGAATGTATAAACATAAAAATGTCTTAAAAATATATATATATATATATATTTATTCATACTAACTTCAAGTGAGTTGCCCTGGATAGAAATAACTGGAGATATTTGTGCCAGAGTGGTATCATAAATTTTTAAATCAGTTGTATTTGCCAGCTAAGAGACAAATGACAACAGTGAAAGCATCAGCAAATATACCTGTGGCTATGTCCCAAGATCCTGGCTGTTACATAATATGTGGACTTATATGCAGGTCACTAGTGGGACTGACACAAACATAAAAACTGAATGAATTTGTTTGATCTTCATATGTCAAAATAGATAGGAAAGTCCATCATCATCACACACTACAGTTCAAAAATTTTAGGCCAACCCTGTTAATTTTTTAAATTGGCCCAAAATGTAGTTGTTTTGTACTTTAAATGAGAGAAAATTATTATACATGGTTAGAATAAAGTGAGACATGTTTTATTAGAAATTTTATTATGACAAAAAGAAAAAAGCATTTTATGATTAAATTTTGCTCTCATCAAGATACATTCCCTTAGTCTTGATTACTGCAACAGTACAAATTTTTGGGATTTGTTGCAAAAGTTTCTCAAAGTATAAGTTTGATAATTCATTCCATTCTTTTTTCAATGACTCTAAGAGCACTTTTTCATTTTTTTTTTCACTCTTCTCTCAAGTTTATGCCATGCTAATTCTGGAGGTGACTTCAAACTTTTCATCTGTAGTGTACATATATATATATATATATATGTCGAAACCTGGGTCATGTTAACACTGGATTTTTTAATCTTTAAATAATATTATTATCTGCTCTACACATTAAATTTCTAGAATTGTGTCTTGAGCACTTTCTTAAAATATCCATCCTCTGGTCTGAGTTTGGTCTGGCCAAAGACTTTTATATTCTTATACACACACTCACACATACATACATACATACATACATACATACATATATACATGTGTGCATGTGTGTAAAAGTGGACATTGAGGTCAAACCCAGTTTCATGCTTAAATGTAATCCTCATGTCCTGAAGATTACTTTACTGTCCCCACTCAGTGTTGACTTCAGTATTCACTTTTATATTTGTATATACTCTATTGCTTATATATTGGAGTCTTTAACTCATAGATATGGCACACATTAAAAAAATCCCTGCTAAAACAGATACTATACAATTAAGGAAAGGATTGTTCAAATTGATTTGATGATCCTGACTACAGTCAACTCCTTTTTAAAGCTATATTTTATCATACACACACACACACACACATATATATATATATATACACAAACATATTTTCCTCAGTAAGGTCTAAGGAGTGTAATTCCCTTATTTTCATTAGTTAACATGTCTGATGCTATTAGATGGAAAGAATGCTAAAATAATGAATAATTGGGATTGGCAGAATTTCATTGAAGGCTAGAGCACTGTTTTTTGAAAGTGTCTCTATTTCAATACAATGCAATATTTAGAAAGAGAGAAAGGAAATTGTTATCATACATGTATGCTTAAACACACCAAAAAATATGGTGAATTTCTTTTGTCGTTTCCTCATTAAAATATATAAGGTTAAATTTAGTCATTCTTAACATGCCATTGTAGATAAAATTTGCTAATCCTAAGTTATGAAAGATTAAAAAGTAGGTATACAGTTAGTATTATACCAGGATTACCAATATTATAATAGTGGTTCTAGGATTCATTTAATACATTAAAATCATTTTTAATATTTTTATTATCATATTTTTTACTGTTCCCTATATATATATATATATATAAAGAAAGAACAGTAAGATATATAATCTGGTGTTCTTATAGATATTTTATTTTTACAAAATAGTGCTCAATGTAAATTTACAGAGCATTAATATTATAAATTAATTGATTTTAAAATATTTTAGATCAATTAATTTATAATATATATATATATATATATATATATATATATATATATATCTTAAAGAAAGAAAATTGCAAACGTTTTTGATTATTATGTGGATTTGTTTTAGTGTATATATTATATTATTTATTTTTTATTCTTCATATGATATACAAAAATAAAATATAGTATATACACTAAAACAAATTCACATTATAACCAAAAATGTTTGCAATTTCTCTCTTTTTTTTTAAAAAATATACATTTTTCTCTCAGAACAACTATAACCTTTCCCTTATATATATATATATATATATATATATATATATATACAGACCATAAATGAATATATTTAAATAAGCATGCATAGTTTAGTCCATTTCAATGTGCAGTTTATAACAATTTTATAGATTTCAAATGTGCTATGTACTTGACCAATCATTAACATCAATAATTGCCTTATCAGTATTTCAATTTTTATTGGATAATCAGGTGTCTGGCATGTGATTACTGTACAGTTGGATGCATCATCAGAAGCCAAAGTACTGTAGCTTAGGCTTAGAATACAAAATAATTTGTGTTAAGAAAAATATATACAAGTTTTTAAAATTATGAGGTTGCTTTTTATTTAGTAAAAGTCTCTCAAATATGATTAATTTTTTTCTAAAACATTTTCTTTAACATAACAATGTCTAATATACCAGTTTGTCTTATATTCCCCAAAATATGGTATATATTATATTGAAATAGTATATTCTATATTTTTTATAATTTTTATTTCATAGATATATTTTTATATTATTTTTATTATATATATATATATATATATATATATATATATATACAATATCATTTTTGCCATAGATTGAATTTGTAAAGTATAATAACACACACACACACACACACACACACACACATATATATTTTAGGAAATGGATTAAATCTGACAGATTTTTTGTTTTATTTGCTTAAAAATTATTTTTAAAATGGATATTCATATTTGAGTAGATTCTCAGTTTTTATTTATTTATTTACATCTTCCGATCTAAATATTTAAGAAATCTTTTTAAAAATATGTGTCCTCTGGCAGGATTTAAACCTGCAGCCTCTAGAGAAAACCACAATTAGATATGACATCTATCAGACCAACTCCGCCATGTAGGATCTCCTGATCAAACAAAGCCCAAATAATGCTTTTTAACACACATCTTCCTCCTGTGTCTCGAAATATACATATTTCTAAGGCACAGTTCATAAATTAAAATATATATATATATATATATTTTCTCTTTATATATATATATATATATATATATATATATATATATATATATATAGATAATATTAGTGGAAAATATACATATCGTATTTACGATTCCAATGGAAGAAATTATGACCATGGAATATTAGTGTTTAAGCCTTTTTATTATATATATATATATATATATATATATATATATATACATTTTCTCCATCAAGACATTCATTTCTGTAGTTCACTGCTACCAGCAAGCAGAAATATTTCTTCTCCTGATGATGGCCATGTTAGCTGAAACTAGTCAAGGAATGAAAATATTAAATGAAAATAATTAATATTAAATGAAATAATAATAATAAAAAACGAAAGAATATTAATCTACAACCCAGTGTGTCTGAAGATTTTAATTTTTCAATTTTTTAATATTTTTATTGTTCAAAATATATATATATATATATATATATATATATATATATATATATATATATATATATATATATATATATATATATTGTATATACTTGTGTATCATTCAGGCCACTAGATGTAAATAAATAAATATACTGTTTAATAAATAAATAAAAAACACAACATCTACTCAAATATCCATTTAAGAAATAATATTTACATAAATAAATTAAATATATATATATATATATATATATATATATATTATGATTATTTTTTTTAATTCATTTTGAATCTGATTTTAAGATAGTCTCATCATACACAAGATAAAATAAAGCATATATGCTAATTTTATACCTTGTATATAATGTGACCCTTTAAAATCAGCTTCAAAATTAGGTCTTCAAAAGTACATGATCCGGGTATATATATATATATATATATATATATATATATATATATATATATGATATTTGCTAAAAGGAATGGCTAAATTAAGAGAGTACCCAATACAATTTTTCGAAAACAAAAAATGTAGGGCAATATATGCTATAAAAATTTTGAAACATTGACCTTTATGCTACCATAGTTTCAGCCAGAATGGTTTCATCAGGCAGTCATGCAAGCATATATGGGAAATTGACTTTGTTAAAATGACACTATCAAAAAACGGATATCCGTTGGATGTTTTAGAATCCGTTATTCAAGATGTCATCAGTAAATTCCATAGGGTGAAGCCGCAATTAGCTGATAAATGCCCAGTTTATTTGCATCTTCCCTATATTGGTACAGAGGGTGAGAGTTTATCGAAACATATTTTACGTTTAATTAATAGTTGTTATTTTTTGGCAAATGTTAGGGTAATATTTGGTACACGTTCTGCTTTCTCTTTCATTCGTAAGGATGTCCTACCTCCCCATCATGTTAATTCAGTGATTTACCAATACAAGTGTAGTTGTGGACATGACTACATAGGTAGGACGTCCCAGCGTTTGGATTCAAGAATAAAACAGCATTTACCCTCTAGGATTTTGAATCTATCCTCTAGGAATAGCCAATTGACTAACAGTTCTGGTTCTGCCATTGCTGAACATTTAATAAATAGAAGGGAATGTGTTGAAAATTTTAGTGGTGACCGATTTATTATTTTATCTAGGTCCCACTCTACATTTCACCTCAAGGTCCTGGAGTCCTTGTATATCAGATCTCGTGAGCCTTCCCTTTGTAAACAGAGGGAATGCTTGCTGGGTCTGAATATTATTGGACTCTAGTCTCCTTGAAATTCATAATTTTTTTTTTTTTTCTCTCCCCATTTAATTACATTCATTAATTAAAATTAATTTACACGCTTTTAAATTCCCAGAATAAATAACTTGATAAGTCCTGGGACGAAACCAGTAGTTTTATTTTGGCTTTTGCTTTTAAAAAATGCCTTCTTATTATCTTTTCCTAGCAAATATACATATATATATATATATATATATATATATATATATAAAGACAAAAGGAAAACTTTTTTTTAATGATATGTTTTGCTCATTGAGGTACTTCATCAAGATAAATGTAAGGATTTTATTTTGCAGCAAAAATATCATTAAGTTTTTAAAATTTTTCAATTTAGGAATGCTCTAAAATATTCTTAAGGCTAACTGTGTAAGTAAAGGTAAACTATGGAAGATGCTAAAGTGATGTAATTTAATGCCTAATAAATGAAAGTGGGTAAATGTTGTTAATGTTGTCAGTGAATTTTATTTTCTTATTTGTTTATATATGTTTATTTATTTATTTTAAGGAAAAGTTTTCCTTTTTTCTTTACTCATATTGTCTTTTTACAGATATGTTTTATTTATATTGAAATTTTTACCCCCACCACACACACACACACACACACATATATATACATATAGTTTTAAGGTATGCTATATTTATGGGTAAAAGTGCTCAATATTAGGTTTAGGTCAAATATAATTTTTTTTTTGTGAATAGGAGTAGATAGGATCACCTGTTGTCCAGTTCACACTCCTCCTCCGTCTTTTGAACGAGAGAAGATAATCCCTTGTTTCTTGTTTAAGATTGGGTTTCAGGTTCTTTCTAAAGTCTTTTCTTTCTCTTTCATTTTCAGTCCAGTAGCCTCTTGTGTCTTAGTGATATTAATGCCTTGTTCTTTTTTAAAAAAAAAAGAAGAAAAAGTGGACACTAAGGTACTCATTGAGCAGTAACTGTTTGTTTTATGCTTAAATGCAAACTTCAGGCCTTTTCATACATTCAAGCATAAAACAAACTGTTTTGTGCTGCTGTGTTGGCCCCAGTGTCCAATTTTATAATTATATTTATATATTCAATTATATATGTTTATGTAAGCTAACAACATTACATAGTTGTGCTTGGCTTACATTATACTTTATCTTTGTATAGCAAAGTTTGGAAATAGGAAAACTATTTTTCTTTGATAATAATCAAGATGTCTAATGTACTAAGTATTCTTGACCAGATTATAAAATAATGCACTTTTCAGGATTAGAGATGAGTTGAAATTACATGTAAAAAGGCCAACACACAAACAATTATTTTGCTGTTGTTACTTATTGAAATTTATTAGCATGAATATTTGGAATATTTAAAATTACTGCTAGTTCCTACGGTATAAGAATTGCCGCTACACCCAATTGCATTAAAATGCAGCATGTAATTAATTTTAGTACCACAAGTCTGTTCAACTGTAAAAAAATATGTTCAGCTTTAATTTATACTTGTACTTTAGGCTCCTCACCCACCATTTCCAGTTCAAGCTGCTGGTTGGACATTTTTAACATGAATTTTCAGGAATTCTTGACAAGAAAGAGAATTTAACTTTTCTTAATGCTATAAAAACAGACATATTGAAATTGTATATAACTATATACAACAATAACAAAAATTGAACAAACAGGGGGGGGGAGAGCAAGAATAATGAAATAAGTCACCATAAATTGGTGAATTGAAACAATACCAATAAACAAGAAAATAACTAAAAAGGCAAACTGGTTTTCATTCTCTGCTCTTTAGAGGCAATCAAGTACAAATGTGTAACTTGTGTGCACAATGTTTTTAAAAAAAAACAATAAATTCAAAACAGGAAATCATCAGAGGAAAAAATATATATAATCACACTCTTATATTAAGGTCCAGCAGCCATTCCTTCTCTTACAGGATTACGGTCATATCACATTGAAAAACCAGTTCTCATACGATCATTAAAGTTAAGCAATGTTGAGCCTGGTCAGTATGTAGATGGGTGAGCACTTAGAAATGCCAAGTGCTGTAAGCTTGAATGTGCAGGTGTGTAATGAATAATGAATCAGAATTAGAAATCGGACAGCTGAGTCCAGTTGGGTTCGTTATATTCACTTATGCATAAATGCCCATGGGAAAGGTATGAATCCACATTTTTCTTCCCCCATTTGGCTATAAGTAGTAGGACTTGTGTCAGTAAACCATTATTATCACCCTCCAAAATTCTTACAATTAAAAATTATTTTCTAGCTTTAAATAATCTACCTAAAACAAATTAATCAACTTTCTGTTTGCAGAGGAAAGGCTGCTAAGACCTAATGTATAATGTCTCTAATATTTATAATATATATATTTCAAGTGGCAAGAGTGCTTTCTGCTGATTATATTAAAAGAGTCCCTAGTAAACAATATATCACACACCGGATTATTTATTAAGTGTTCAGCATTCGCTGAAACTGAAGTATTAACTAGCTTATACAAATTATCATGTCTCCCATATAGCTTTTCAACCACTGCTAATTATGTTTTTTTTGTTCATTAACCAAATCATTTCTGTAGTTGGTTGAACAATCATGATTAGTGCTGATATTGCCAATTACATTAAGATATAACCAGGCTACAGTGAAGAAGTAATGTGAGGAACCCTTCTGAAATTACGACTCATTTTGGGAATTTATTAATGGCAGTGACACCTGAAATGTTATGTTTCTCTAATAAGAAAACATTATTTCTCATTTAAAGTTACTACTTCATAATTCTATTTGACTGATATATTTACCAAGCTTTGCGCAGTCAACTTTGTTGATTTTGTTTAGCAGCATATCAACCTCTATGGGTTATTTTATACTGAAATCTAAATATTTTAAACACAATTTTATTACTTCAACTAAATATATTTTGAATGCAATTGCATGCCTTCAACTACAGATAGATTGTGTTGTTGGTCATTTTACTATAAAATGTATTCTTAGTAATTCTATTATAAAATATATTGCTGCTCATTTTGCTTTTGATGCAATGGAATAGCCTGTCACTCCCATGAGTGACTACACTATAGGTAGTAACTACCTGTAAGTATCTGTAAGTCAACAGACTACAGAGACTAGCTGCGACCTGTTCCAGCTATACAGTTGAACTCTCTGCCTTCGGGAAGAGAGGAACCTGGACGAGGCTCTGCCGAAGGGCAGAGTCTCGTTCGGGGAGGTAGACTGCCCCTAAACCCGTTTATGCGGGTTCAAAAAAGGAATATTTTTGGCCAAAGCCTATGGGCTTGGAGAACACACGTTAAACCGGCCTTGTGCCACATGCAACCCTCGCATGGGGTGGGGGGTAGCTAAATATACTAGCTGTGACCTGTTCCAGCTAAACATTCAAACTTTCTGCTTCTGAGCAGAGAGGAACCCAGACGAGGCTCTGCTAAAGGGCAGAGTCTTGTTCGGGGAGATTGACTGACCCTGAACCTGTTTATACATGTTTGAAAGGGAAAACTCGGCCTTGTGCCACATCTACCCTTGTGGGTGGGGGTGGGGGTGGGGTCTAGTAAATACTGACTAGCTGTGACCTGTTCCAGCTAAACAGTCGAACTCTCTGCCTTTAGGGTAGAGAGGAACCCGGACGAGGCTCTGCCGAAGGGCAGTCTCTCGTTTGGGGAGGTTGACCAACCCGATCCCATTCATGCGGGTTCGAAAGTGAATATTTTTGGCTGAGCCTACAGGCTCGGAAGACCCATGTTAAACTCGGCCTTGTGCCACATCTACCGTCGTGGGTGGGGGTGCTAGTAAATATTGACTAGCTGAGATCTGTTGAGTACGACTCACTTACACAAGAACTATTGACCTTCCAATAGTAGCACTCACTACTGGATTGACTTGTGATGACCTTGTGCATAACTGTTACCTTTATTCTTATTGTATTGGTTTTTTACAATAAACCATTACTTATTTTATCCATCTTGTTTTTCAAGTATATATTCCTATTATCACGGAATATAACAGCTTTAAATACATGTTGTTGGTAATTTTACTATAAAAGTATACTTTTATAATTTCATAGTGTGTTGTTTTTGTTTTGGGGTTCACTATTTACCCCTAGCTTGGACCCTAAAAGATGCTACCATTCTAGGTCACAGCAATTAAGAGGTGGTTCAGTGCTCCTCAAAACTTCCAATCTCCTACTCAGAGGCAAAAGTCATATAGGGGGGGTAGAAAATTGCATTGTCAGGCCCTTGAATTTTTAAGTTGGATGGCCTGACCTGACTTGAAATTTTAGCTTTTACTCAGCTTGAACTTTGAACTTTGATATTAATATGAAATTACCTCATTTACGAAAAAGATCTAAATTTTGAATTTTATAGATATTTACTTTTATTTCTTTTTATCGCTGCCTCTCTTATTTATTTTTCTTTCTCCCTCTTTTTGTTAATGTATTTCATTCTCTTGGTCTTTTTGAATTGAATAACTCCTGAATAGTAATTAAGTTAAATTTAACTGATTCAGTATGATATCCTTCCATTTTTTTCTACATTCAAATAAGTCAGACAGTTAAATGCCATACATGATGCCCGCTTGGGTGATCATGTCTCTTACACTACATGACTGACGAGGCAGAAGATTTTCCACGCAGTAGGTGGCCATTTCTTTCTGTAGAAGAGATGGATTCATAACTTTCCCAAGGGAATTTATGCATAAGTGAATGTAATATACTCAACTGGAATTTGAACGCGGTTCTCTGATTTCTCATTCCAAGCCAGTTACATCACAAACGCACATTTGCAACATCATGCTTTGAATTTTCTTTCAAGTCTGACTGTTAGTTTCTAATAACAATAAACATCAAAGAGAGAGGGGTTCTAATTTAGTTATCTTCTATCTGCTGTGTCCCTTTGTAAATTTAATTTGTATTTAATCTATTTACATGCAGTCTGTTGTCCTCATCTTTGTTGCTGTTTCACATTTTGGCCATTATGCCCTCTGGACTTCATCAAGTGTATGTCAAACTGGGTAACCTACAGGGAATTCCATGTATGAGAACAATAGTCCATATATAAATAACATAAATAAAGTTAGTTAATTTTATGATTCTTTTACAAGGAATCAATAAGCCTAAAAAGGAAATATCCTACAAATTGATGATCATAATTTGAATATTTGCCAAAATAAAATGTAATTATCATTGATTAAATCTTAATATTTCAATATTTATAACAATCAAACTTGCAACATTAACATTTTAATGATTATGTTTTGAGACAAACCAAGAAAAAAGTCAAATGGAGTACAGATCGTTTGAATGCAAGATGAACTTCATTTGATGTACTTTTTATTTTCCATTGTTGTGCACAATTTCAAAATTGTTATTAAAATCTACTTTATTGTGTTTTTATGAATATCAACTGAATATTTCAGATCAAACACCATTTATATAAGCCACATAACTGAGAATGTAAACTTAGAAATTGAAAAGAATTTTACTTTGCATTCCTTGAGTTACAGATAATAAGAGCAACCTATTATCAGTGTCAAATATGGGATAGACATGAACTCTTGTGGATTTCAAAGTAAATATTTTTGTATCTTGATCTATTGTAGCCCAAATCTTCTAAAATGACATAACTTGATGAAGTCAAATTGTCAAGTTTTTATCTAACCTTTTAAGGAATGGTGGTAAATACAGATTTTAGGGTAGGAGGTGAGAAGACTGAAAAGTTTGCAGGCCCTGTAATGAAGGGAATGATCTAGATCCATGAAATTTATAAGTTATTGTATTTCAATAAGTTTAGCAAATTTCTTGAACCCTTCAAAATGTTTTGTCATTGAAATACTGCTCTGTTGCTACTAAGACTTCAAAAAATTGAAAATTTTCACCCTGTCAAACTCTTTTTAAGGTTTGAAAACAGAATAGTCAAATGGAGCAAAACTTAGTGACTAGAGTAGATGGTCTATGCATTGAGACCCCAAATTCTTCAAAACATCTATTGTCTTGCTAATCTTTTGAGTATGTGCATTATACTGTAAAAAGAGAACACTTTTGTGCAGTTTGCCGTTTTTCTTTCAAATCCTTTAATTAATACATCAAGTTATAGTAATATTCTGTCCCTTTCGAAGATAGATACTCATCAAAATTTCTTCCTCATCCCAAAAACCATAGTCATGACCTTGCATGTTGACTTTTAGGTCTTGAATTCCCTTGGTTGTGGAGAACTCAATTGCTTTAACTGCATGACCTGTTATTTGGTCACTGGATCATAACAGCATAACCCTGTTAATTAACAGTTACAAAATCTACTAGGAGTAATTTCTGGTTAGCATCTAAAGTTTTTGGTACCCTCTTGTCTGACAGCTTCTGCATTCCAATCCGCTCATGAATTGTAATTCCAATGCATTCCCTGAATGTATCTGGTGTATATTTTCATTATTTTGTTCAAGATTTATTGAATGGTCAAAATTAGATCATGACCATGATTAACAATCTCAGAAGCTTATACTGTTGAAGGCCTCCTAGACCTTGCTTCATCTTGCATTTCAAAACCTCCTTGATGAAAGTTATCACACTACAATTCACAGCTGAATATGATGGGCACTTGCCTCCCTTATTGATTGGAATGTTGGAATTTTCTTTTGCAGGAACAGAAATTTCATCATGGCAGGAGTTCAACATTTAAAAAATCCATACTTTCTGTCAGTATGATTCAGTTAATGATCTGAAGCAAAAAAAAATATGTACAAAGATCCCCAAAATTGGCACTTTATAATATAAAAGAATACTCTTTCCAGCTACAGACAAAATAATGTTCAGATTTTGAGAAGTGGTTTGGGCCAATAACTTTTCAGCACTCTCATGCAGTGAAAATTAGCAAATTATTGATTGAAGTTACATCTTTTAAAAATCCCTTTTGTTGTAATGGAATGTCCCACATTCCCTATCATCTATGTGGACTGACTATATCAGTAGATATATATAAGCACAGGATATACCTGGTGGACTTGCTTCGGCAATTAGTTGGCGATTCATCTCCAACTAAGCTGATCAAACTCTCTGCCTTTGCACGGAGAGGAACCCAGATGAGCCTATGCTGAAAGGCAGAGTCTCATCTGGGGTGGTAGACAGCTACCCAACCCTGTTTTTTACAGGGTCTACAGGGAATTTTTGCCCGAGCCTACAGGCTCGGTTACCCCATGTTAAATTCGGCTTTGTGCCATGTCTGACCGTGTGGGGTAGTTAGCAAATATCCTTGCTTTGGCAATTAGTTGGAGATTCATCTCCAGCTGAGCTGGTTGAACTCTCTGCCTTTGGACAGAGAGGAACCCACACGAGGCTATGCCGAAAGACAGAGTCTTGTCTGGGGTGGTAGACAGCTACACAACACCATTTTTAATGGGGTCTACGGGGAATTTTTGCACAAGCCTATGGGCTCGGATACCCCATGTTAAATTTGGCCTTGTGCCACACCTGACCACGTGGGGCGGTTGGCAAATATCCTTGCTTCAGCAATTAGTTGGAGATTTGTTTCCAGTTAAGCTAGTCAAACTCTCTGCCTTCGGGCAGAGAAGAACCCAGACAAGGCTATGCCAAAGGGCAGCGTCTCGTCTGGGGTGGTAGACATCTACCCGACCCTGTTTTTACGTGGTCTACAGGGAATTTTTGCCTGAGCCTACGGACTCGGTTTTACCCAGCATTAAATAATGGCCTTGTGCCACATCCTACCTCGTGAGGTGGGGGAGGTAAATAACCTAGCTTCAGGAATTACTATCCTGCTAACCAATTCCATGTCTTTCAGTAGTGTATTCTCTTTTATAATAAACCTCTCTTTCGTTCATCTACACCCGTGTTGCTGTTCCTTTCACTTGAGTACCACCTTTGTCTGTTTGTAACCTTCTTTAAGGATACAACACCTTTTTACATATATTTGTTTCATATGTATATATTGTGTGCCAAAATAGTTCTATAGTGACGTGGGGATTAGGGGTTAAAATGTAGTTGATTTACCCACACCATGAAGACGAAACACATAGATAATTTTAAGAAAGCAAGATAAGGAATTTATTCTCGATTTTGCATGCTTTAAAGAAGTGTTAGTAGATTGTTTCAGGAAAATAAATCTGAATTCTTAAGGTCTGTAGGTTCAACAAATTTTCATGAAGAGGAAATATTCATACGGCAGATTAAATGATCTGATCTGACACTGGAGATGAGAAGATAACTGACCTCGTATGGCAAAGCAAGTACATATATTTGCCTGGTGTGCAAAATGAGTGAAGGAAAGGAAAAAGAAATATAGCTGCCCTGACACCTTAATTTAAGAAAGACACAGTCTTGGAGCTAGGAGAATTGGTGAGAGTGGTTGGGTGTATGCAAATTTTTTGCGAGATTAGCTTGGCATAAAAAACAACACACAAGAGAGAATTGTGAGTTCGCTTGTGAATGTGGTGCTGCTTGTACAGAGAGAATTTGTCATTTGGAAAGAGATTACTCACAAGCAATTTTGGTAAAAATGATGGCGGGGAAGTTTGACCTCAAACTCATTTTCGAGTTCAATGGCACGGCGTCCAGACCATCTATGGTCAAATGAATTGAGAAGGCTGAGTTGATCTGTAAGATGTGCCAGGTGAAACATCCAGAACACATAGTCTCTTTAAGGCTAATGGGTGGTGTGTTTACTGTCTATCAGCAGCTGAGAGAGGAAGAAAAAGAGGATTTCAGCCACAGATAAAATCTGCACTGTACACAGTTTTTGCCATGCATGGTTTTTTGGCTTATGAGCAATTTGCTGAGTGATGCTCCATCTTGGAGAATCGGTAGATGTCTATCTGGTGTAGTTATGGAAACATTCCTTCCTGTTTAGCGGAATGAGTGACCATGGCCTGGCATGTGTGTTCATGCAAGGATTACCAGACAGGGTTAAACATCTTCGTACTACGACCCAGATAGATGAATTGTCTATTGACCATCTATTGACTCGAGCACAAAAAATTATTAAAGAAGAAGCACTGGAGGAGGGACTGGCAGTTGCAGCAGTACAAACAACATAGGATGAGGTGAGGAAGCTTTCTACTGGGGATCTATGTGGCTCCATAACATGCTATTGTTGCAAAAGTCCCAATCATTTTGCAAAGGACTACAAAGAACCATATACTGAAAGGCGGACACCCCGGATGCAATGTTACAAGTGCAATGCAGAAGGCCATGTTGTCCACAATTGCTTGAGAAATGAGCCAGGGGAATAGGCCTACTTCCTGAGCCCCATATGAAGGAGGCACTACCCGCAATTGCTGTATGCATCAATGGAATCAGGAGTTTAGCCTTGCTAGACACAGGCTGTCCATGGTCGCTTGTAAGCAGACTGCTTTGTTGCTCTTGGAGGAGGAAAAAAGTGGACATGTTTGCTGTTGATGAAAGGACCCTCAGATGCTTTGGGGTAGGACATTCAACTTGATGTGAGCAACAGGCCCTTTATTGATGCTGAGTTTCTGGTTGTGGACGGAAAATTGCTTGGTTTTGACTTGCTGCTTGGATTTGACATCATCAAGAAGTTGGGAGGAGTATGTGTGACCAGCAATGGGACAATGAGCTTTCCTCAACTTGACCAACTTGTGCGCAGCCATCACCATCACCAAGCTTGACTTCCATGTGGAGTATGATCAGACCAGGAAGATCTGGGTTGTGTCTTGAAAGTGGTCTGGTGACCAGATAAGACCTACATGATGTCTGGTCACTGGATAGCCGAGTATCAAGTACCAAAGCCACTCAGGAAGGAGTATACTCATGAACTATGAATCTAAATGGATAACATCTGGCTACTTTCATATCCAGAGGAAGAACTTGCTCCTCCCTGAAAGGGCCTGAGCTCTCTAATAGCTGTGCTGCAGAAAAACAAACAAAAGTCCGCCTGGTTATGGATTATTGGGAACTCAATCAAATGTTGACATGCACAGCACTGAGGAAAATGTTTGCATGCAAAAATTGAGAGAGTGGTAACAGAAAGGATCGGATGTTGCTATGCTGAATTTGCACCATGCCTATTTGCAGATCCATGTTGACAAATCATTATGGCTCTTTCAAACAGTGAAGACGAGTAAAGATATTTCCTCACCCGTTTTGGTTTGGGTTTTGGGCTCAACATGGTACCACTAATCATGCAATCAATTGTGAATGCTGTGGTTGCACAAGACATGATCGTCCAGAAGGCCACATCCTTGTACATCGATGATATATTTGTCAATCAGAGTGTATGCACTGTGGCACATGTAAGTGTACATCTTCAGCAATTCAGACAAACAAGTAAGGATCCAGAGTGTTTAGAGAGTGGCACCTGTGTGTTGGGATTACATATCTGGGAGGAGCAGGGCAAATTGTAATGGAGTCGACCTCCCACCGCTGCCTAACATGCTTACTCATTGGAGCATCTTCTCCCTGTGTGGGAAGTTGACTAGACATTTGTCAGTATGTGGCTGGCTCCGTGTCACAACTGCATTCATAAAATGGCATGTGAATTCTGTGGTGACTGACTGGGACAATGAGGTGCAGGACCCACTCCTGACTCAGATGCTGATAGACATCATTACCAGATTGGCACAGAAGGATCTGGCACAGGGTGATTGGCGTGTTGATGGACACAAAGTTACCATCTGGGTTGATGCAAGTTCCTTGGCCACTTGAGAGGCATCAACATGACACTGCAATAGAGAGCGAATGTGGTTCACCTGAAGACTGACTCAATGTATGTGTATCAATGGGTTTCTGATACATTGTCTAGAAGTCTTGAGTGAGCACAAAGACAGTGACAGAAATGTTAATAAGACATTGACTTGGCACAATCAAGGAACTGGTAAAGGAATATAAATTGATTATTGACATAGAGCTCATCAGATCCCAGAGTGCCTCAACTTTGGCTGGCTGTGGTTTGGAAAGAAATGGAACTAGTGTGCACTGCATCTATAGAAGAGAAGGAATCCACCCACATTCAAGCCATCCATCAATATAGTGGGCATTCTGGTGTGAAACGCACCTTGTATTTTGTAAGACAGATACATGCTGAGGTCTCAAAGGCAGCTGTTCGGGCAGTGGTTGGTGAGTGCAAAATGTGCCAGTCTTTTGTAAAGCTGGACGGTTGGATGTGTGCAGGAATTGGAACAGGGTGGGAATTGACGTAACACATTATGAAGGCTGGCATTACCTGACTTTGATAGACTTTGGCCCTAGTAGGTTTTCCATCTAGCCACCGTTGCCATATCAGGACACTGCCAGTATCATCTGATAGCTAGAGTTACTATTCTGCAAGAGGGAAACACCTGCCGAGCTGCTCATTGACAATGGTACAGCATTCTGTGGGGATGTTTTCACAAGGTTTGCAGAGAACTGGGGTGTCCGAATTAGATTCTGGTGTGCCTATCAACCATCATTGAATGGCACCATGGAGGGATGTCATCGCACTATCAAGTGTATCACTTCTCAGTTGGGATGTTCCATTATGGAAGCATTATATTGGTATAACCTGATGCCAAAAGACAATGCAACAGCTTCATCAGCACCAGCTAACTCTCTATATAACTATCAAGCTCACATAAAGGATATTGATATTGCACCACCACTTGAACACACAAATCCTGGAATCTACAGAGTGGGAGATGAGATATGGTCAATGTTCAATGCAGTTCAAAAAAGGAACAGTGACAGAGGTTTACAGCCCAAGTTCAGTTCTCATCAATTGAACGCCATGCCATATCAGAGACCTCTGCCCGCGTCAGAGATCTGCATTGTCAGAAGATGACAAGTGACTCAAATTCGCCACTGTTTTTTAGTGCAGAGCCAGATTATTCATCTACAGAAGTAGCAGAAACAGATGCTGAAGATGATGATGTCAATAACAAAAGAGACCAAGTGGGCAGAACTGCAGAAGAGACAGGCAGATCTCATCCACCTTTACGCAGAAGCACTCAATGAAGGCGACCGCCATCTTCATGTCATTTATGTGATCAGGAGATCAGGGAAGAGTGTAAAAGAGAAGATAACTTACCTCATGTGGCAAAGCGAGCATGTATATGCCTGGCGTGCAAAACAAGTGAAGAAAAGGAAAAAGAAATATGGCTGCCCTGACAGCTTAATTTAAGAAAGATATGGTCTCGGAGCTAGGAGAATTGTCAAGAGTAGTTGGGTGTATGGAAATTTTTGCATGATCAGCTCGGCATAAAAAACACCATGTGAGAGAGAATAGAGAAATCACTTGTGAATGTGGTTCTGCTTGTACATAAAGACTTTGTCAGTTGGAAAGAGATTACTTGGGTCAGTTTCACTCAAAATAATATTCAAAATTATTTAAATCAAAGGTAAGAGTGTTTATTGATCACTGAAGTTATATATGGTTTGCATATGTTCAAAAGTAGATGAACAAAGATAGTTTGAAATAGTTAGCTTTCTTGCATTGTTGAGAGAAAATTGTTTGATGTGCCATGTACTGGTTAAAGGCTGATAATTGATGAGTACTTTTACAGATGAGAACTACTCGTCTACTCAATTCAACCCTCAGTGTAAATCACATCTCCAGTGTGAGTGATAATAATAATAATAATAATAATAATATTGATGATAATGATACTAATAATAGGAACAACAACAACAATAGTAGTAGTAGTAGTAGTAGTAGACGATGACAACAACAAAAACTGACATTTAAACAATGGAAATTTTTACTCAAGTGAGATTAAAATGTAAATGACATTAATAGATATTAAGTTTATTACCAACCAAAGTACAGGGTGCGATGGATAAATTGTCGTCTAAATTATGCAAAAATGAAAATAACACTGACATCTCATTTTAACAGATATATTTATCAAAATTACACAAAAATATTGTGAAATACTAAAGATTAATTTTATTCAATAAAATTGCCATTGACTTTTACCATGGCCTCCAGATGACTTTGGAATTTCCTGCAACTCTTCTGGATAGTCTCTTTGTTTGAGTTGGTGAATGCTGCTATAATCCTTGCCTTCAGTTCATTTTTGGTGTTACAAAGAGTCTTGTTGGTCTCTTGCTCAACTGCACCCCACACATAATAATCATGTCTAGTCTGGAGAGTTAGGTGGCCAGATGTAAGGGGTGATGTGGTTGCAGAAATTGTCTGACAGCCATGACTGGGATCTCCTGATTGTGTGGCATGTTGCAAAATCCTGTTGCCAGACATTAGGTCTTTCAGTAGCCATCCTCTTGACACAGGGCAGCACTACCTCCTCAAGTCACTTGATATAGACCTTCATGTTGAGTCTGAGGCCTTCACTTACAAATTCAGGGGTTCTTTTTTTATCAGAACAATCAGAGTGAATTTTCTGAGTTGCCATACCTTCATAATCATCATTATATTCATTCAACTCTTTCTGAATCCTCTGCACCATCCTTAGATTGACACCCACTCTGAAATGTTCATATTGGAGCTTCTGGTGCAAATGCCAAGCAGTACAGCATGCCATTTCCAAATTTCTTGGCAGAGTGAATTGCATCATGGTGCTCTTTTTCTTACAGACAGTACCCAACTTACCCTACTATACTGTGCAGTTGACAAAATCAAAAACAAAGGATGTGTATGCGCAAAATTAAAAATATAAAATGTTGACAATTTATTCATCATACCCTATAGATAGAAAATTTTGGGACATCCTGTATAATTGTATCTACATTTTTTGATTGTTGTTAACTGCTTTATTATTTATCTTAAATATAAGAAACTAATTTTTATAATGAAGTGTAACTGTGAAGAAATATTAAAGATAAAATTGGTATATTTTTGAAGATGAACACTTTCACTATTATTTTATATTTTACTCCATTTTGCTGCTTTTTTTATTACAACATTTTTGGTCAATATACAACTAGAGTAAATGGCCCAAAATTGGAAATTAAATAGCTTTTGACAGAAATTGTATCCTATATCTTTCATCTGTGGTACACAGACTTTATGAATTTATGCATAGTACTATATTAGTGGCAAAATCTCATCATTTTATAGTTGAAATAGCTGATATGTAACCATAAGTTCAATGTTAACAGTTTCTTTTATTGCACTTCTCAATTTTGGAACTCTCTTCTGGTTTTTTGCTTCTCAGTCAACTTTGATCTTCAAAAATTTCAAATGCAATGTCAATTGTCATCTTTTGTCTTACTTCTTGTTCTTTTATTGTTCTCTCTCCTTAATAGCATTTTTTCTCATATTCTGTAACACCCAGTATCCCCTTGCATCTTAGTGGCACCTTGCAAATGATTAAAAAAAGACAAATAAAAACCTTGCTTTAACCATTTCAGCCACAGAAGCATGATTATAAGGAACAAGTGGGTAGGTATTGTGCTATTGTTTCCTCTCAAATTCTGTTTTGCTACCTAGTAGTTTATTGCTATTTCCATGAAAACTGCTCACACAAGTTGTATTCCTTGGTTCTACCAGCTCTAATCATCACGGCCAGAACCTGCCATGCTACTCACATTGTGCTAAACCACTCTCATTTCATTAGTGAGAAGTTCCACTCGAACTGCTTCTTACCATGAACACTGCTCTGTGGAACTGACTCCCAAGAGGATGTTTCTCTGGTTACTACAATCTTCACCTATTCAAGTCTAGGGTTAACAGTTACATTCCTCTACTATCTGCATAAACTGTCTCTTACCTCTTACTCTGTAATCCTTTACCTCAAGTGACCCACAGGCCTTGTACAGGGTGAATCTCACTGTAAAAAAAATATGATGGATTGATTGTTTTTATGGCTTATCAACCTTTTGCAGGTTGTATAAAGCCAAAGATTACTTTTAAAGTGTAGTAATTTTTTGTGGGGGAGGATATAATATTGATTTATTGATACAAGTTTTATTAATTAACCCATAGCTGGAGGAGATAAGGTGGATTTCCCAAGGATATTTGCACGTAATTGAATATAAAGAACCCAACTGGAATTGAAACTTGGCTCTCTGATTTTCAATTTTGAACTGTTATCCATTACACTAACTGCACATTCAAGCTTACAGCACCTGGTATTCTCAAATGGTCACCAATCTAGATACTGACTAGGCTCAATGTTGCTTCAGTTCAGTGATCTAATGAAAACTAATGTTTCAACATATGGTTGTAAGTTAATATGATGGAGTAAAACTAGTAATGAAATAATGGTGCAATGTAGTATATATTTTCTGTTTTAATTATACATTATCTCAAGTGATTAAAGTATTTTGCAGGGGAACTGTATAATTGATTTAATTTGGAATAAAATATTTTGAATGTTTTATTTGCCAGAAAGAAGTCCTGATCTGTTTTTATCTACTCTTAAAACCAAATATTTCAGCTCCAAAAATTTGTTTATTGTTTTTCAAAGATGGCTGCGGATTTTGTCAAATTTACTTGAAAATAAATGTCAAAGATGCCATTGCCAGGAACCAAAATCGTTTGTCTCCAATCCCAGATCAAGTTATTGAGACTATGGCCAGCAAGCTTCAGCCTCCTTGTCTAGATGCTAAAACTTGGGAAATGCATTCACTGTCCATTGAATCAGATGCACTTCAAGATTTGTAAGCATTCTTGCATATTTATGTATTGTTTTAATAATATCAAATTTATTTTATTAAATGAAAATTAATCATGATACGCTAATTCTGATACTGACATATTTGTATACATTTGCCTACATTGTCTGCTATTTTGGGAAGTTAACATTTTACACTTTCTTCAGACAATTGAACTCTTCTTCTTTGATGATTGTGTTACCAGAATGTTTGGGTTAATCCATGTTAAGGGTTCAGAGGTTTTGTTTTTAAATATTTTATTAGGTGCAACCATCTTATTTAAGATGGCTGCCAAATAAAAAAATAAAACAACTATAGATTATGTATGTGAAGAAGGCTGTAAAATTAATTAGCAAATAAAAACAAAAACAAAACAAAAAAAACCACACACATCACCATAAAGGAGGAGTGTTTAAACAAAACTAAAAATCTCTTAAATTCATAACTGGCTAGATTTGTATTGTTGCAAATGTTATGATAATATAGAAGAAAACATTTATCTTTGAATGGTGGATTTACCATTTGCAATTTTCTAATCTTGGAAGAAAATTATAACATATACATGAGTACATGAGGGGGAGCTGAAAAGTTCTAAGACTGACTAAAAAGCTCTTCCAAAAAAATTTGATCTTTGAAATGGATCATGTAGAAAATGGGGGGGGGGAATAAAATCTGGTATCTCACTTGTCATAGTTTGTTTGGTGTGTTAAAAAAATATTTAACATGTTCTTGCCTTTGTCAACTCATGGTTTTAATGGGAAATCCCAACACATGACTCAAGATCATATACTAGATCATGTCAAACTTATTGTCCCAGAAATTAGAAATGTATGTTTGACCCAAAAACCCTCTCAATCCAATGGTTACATACTACTTTAAGATGGATGAACACACAAGCACCGAGTTGAAATAAGTTAACTTTCAGCCTCAAAGATCTTGTTATAAATGTTCTTAATCATGTTTTATTAGCAAAACATTAAGTTTTTTAACCAATACTAATTGAAATTTAGCTTGGGGGTGGGGGGTATGTTGATGTACTTATTCAATGTTGGTTTTTAATTTCACAAATTTCTGCTTATAATTAATATACTTGAAAAAAAAAATTATTTGTATAAAAATTCATTATTATTATTAATGAATTGGAGATTAAGTGATAGCAAATTTTTCTCAATAGTAGCAGTATTAATAATTAGAAGACATAATCTTCCTCCTATCCAAAGCATTGTCAGGGTTGAGAAGAACGTTACCAATTTCAGAAGACGTGTCAGCTTCAACCAATGATAACCAACAAATGTTCCTCGTACAAAAATACAAAAAGGTATAATTTCTAAAACCAGTGTTATTACTAGTTAAAAAATATTAAATGACTGTAACCAACAAAGTTTATATAAAATTTCTCGTCTTAGGGAAAGTTTTTGTTTATTTAATTCATTTATTATTAAAAGATAAAAGCTTTATACTGATAATCTTCAAACCAATTTTAATTGAAAGCTAAGATGAAAGAAAAAAAAAAGATACCCAAGAGTTAAAGTTTATTTTAAGGAAAAAAGAATTGACATGACTGTAGCTAAGAATATAGTAATACCTATTCTCTCACTAACATGTACATCTCATCATTCCAAAATAGTAACAGTGATAAGATGGTTTGTACATTTCCATTAAAATACAAAAAGGTTAAATAAAACTGTTCGCATTTTTGTTTTTTTTAGTCATGAATATATAAACAGATTTAGAAAAACTTCCCAGATGATTTCACTTCTAAAATATTTAAAGTGCAAATATTTTTAAATTAAAAATAGAATCCGTTTATTTTGTGACTGCACCTAATTGTCGTCTAAGGTTTATCAATGAAATGTAACAATGTTAGCTTGTTCTAGTTAATCAGATTTTAGGTATAAAGCTATCAAAGTTCAAAACTGTGTGTTAAATTGTATAAGAGAATTTGATAATTATTTTATACAAGATTAACGTTGGATTTAACCATCCAAAATTAACCTGATTAAATGGCTGGAAAAGACACGTATACAAAATGCTATCCTGAAATATTCCCCATACAAGTGAGGGATTTTTTGTTTGTCACTGTCTTTAAAGAAAGTCTAATGTTATTCAATTTATATAGATAATTTTAAATTACATAATTTAACAAATGTGGCTTTAGAAAATATTTAGCAGCTCCAAATAAGTACTTGCAGTTCTATCCAATGGCAGTAGGCTGTTGAAATTAATGATCAGTTTTTCATGAAAATGTTTTTTGTTTTTTTTTAAAAGAGATATTTTGGGAATTTTTTTTAATCATGAAAATTTCTTATAATAAAAAAAAAAAATAGTTGACATCATCCCACTTTTATTGCAGAGTTGTGCTTAGTCACTGTGGAAAAAAGATTTTGAATACTATAAGAAAGAGAGAGAGAGGAAAAAAGTTGCCTTCAGATTTCAAAAATTTTTTTTTTTTTTGTTTTTTTTTAATAAAATTCAGTGTAAAGTAAATTTTTATTTTCAATGTTTCCTTTGATTTTGAGAAAGTTATATTTTAAATAAGGTTTTCATATTACTGTTATAATTAATTGGTATATGTGTTTGAGTCTATTAATCCCCTATTAATATCTACCAACCTAGAGATTGACAAGTCCTATGAAAGAAAATATGCTTTCCCAACAGCAGTTGAACCTGTATTCTCTTTTTCAACCAAGGGAAATAGTTCTTGTGCCATTAAAAAGGGTACATCTCCTGTTGGGACATTTCAAAGTCGATATATAACATTATTTTCATACCAGAAACAAAAGCATTTTTTAAGAAATTTTTTCAATCCAATATTTTGGCTATTGTGTCCAACAGGTTTCAGGTTTATATCAATCTGGGTAACCTACAGAAAATCCTGAACTGAACCCTTTATTTACTCTATGGGGTAGACTGTTCCTGTCTAGGGAGATCTCATTTTTGTTCTTATTTTTAGTACTGCTCAGTTATTGCTCCCCCATTTCCACTAAGTTCAAGTACACACTACCTAGACATGGGATTGAACTCACAATTACTATGTTGTCAAATTCATGAGCTACTGCTCTAATCCACTAGGCTATTATGCCATAAGATAATTCACTGTGATGAACTTGGATCCTTCAAAAAGAATTTAATTTACCTGCTGATTAGTGTTGCTGCTGCTATTGAAAACTTGCTATCATTACTCTTTTTTTATTAGACGAAGGCTCTGGAGAGCATAATGGTTTAAATATTGTGATAACAACAATGAGGAGGACAATAGTGTATATAATGAGAACTCCTCATCACAGAAATTCAGAGAGAAACAATATTTTTCAGAAAAAAAAAAAAAAAAAAAAAAAATCAATGAAGAATTAGTAATTTTTATTTCTTAAACCTGCATTAGTCACATGGGGCATTTTGTTACCCGCAAATTTTTAAAGTACGCATAATCGTTTCTTTTGCTCCCTCCCACTACTCTTCAGTTGTCTTTGAAGGCAGACACTGGGGGGGGGGGGACACACTATCCATTTTCGGAAATCTGGTGTTACTAAGACAGGGTTAAAAAAATAAATTTATCCTTTTTCTGTATTGGATAATCCATTCAGTCACAACACTGAATTTATTTTCATTGCTTTTATTTTTTTTCAACAGAAATGCCATTTTTGCCTTAGTGCAAACAGCACAGGAACATCCAGCACCCCCATTTCAAGATTATACAGATTTACGTGAAATGCAGGCAAAAAATCGAAGACAGTGTTCTGCAAGCTGTATACACCAAGTTGACCAAATTCTTCGTAGACTGGTATCAGAGAAAATGGCTTCAATAAGTAAACAATTCTTTATCTTGCTATTGTTTATATATTTTTTATCATTGTAAACATTTAATGAAGAAGAAAATCTTAACTGGGTACTGTAGCAGTTTTACTCACCACATATTCACAAATTGTTCATGATGTAACCATTAGATTATTCTTCTGTAAAGGTTTTAATGTTAAGACATCAAATGATAATGGTTAATTGTCCAGTCTTCTAATACACACAAGATATACTTTTATAAAAATACACATGATTCTATAAACATGTAAGACAGATTTACTAACATTATTACAGACTAAAATAGGTTCTAAAGTAGTCAATTTTTATTGGTGATTTTTAGTTAATAAAACTGACTCAGATATGAATTCAGTACTAGATTAATATAATAAAGTAAGAAGTGAGTTATCTTAAATGGGGGCGGGTATTTTTACTGTATATAATTTTTTAATAAGTTAAAGATTTTCATTTTTTTTTTTTTATTGAAAAACATGTTATTGAATTTACTATTCTATGAAAAATGTATTACTTGTCTTTAAGATAATCATAATTCAGTTTTTTTTTTTTGTTAGTACATGTCATACTAAAAGAGTGAAATGAAATTTAAAGCATTGACAATTTCAAATTGTTTCAGTTGTACCCTCTTTAAATAATCACATGTATTTATACTTATGATTGCTATTACAATATGTTGTTAAAATTGTCAACCTCAAATATTTAACAATGCAATAGGTGAATTTACACGGAGATTATTCAATCAGTAATTTATGAATTATGAATCATCAGGAAATTCAAATAAGAAAACCATGAAAATTTACATGGGTAGAGTTAGTATCCATTATTATTATTATTGTTGTTTCATGACATAGTGGGCAATTACATTCCTGGTAACTTAATTCTAACAAGGTATACAGGGATTGGGAAATCAGGTGTTTATAGTAGACAAGATTTCAGTTTAAAAAAAAGGTGGTGGATTACTTACTGACATAAATAATGTAAATACCTACTCAGGCTACCTTAAAAAAGAAAAAAGAAAAAAAAAGTCATTACATTGAAACACCAGCTCCTGTACAATTACTGAAGTTAAGCAATGTTGAGCCTGGTCAGTACCTAGATGGGTGATTGCTTAGGAATGTTAGGTGCTGTAAGCTTGAATATGCAGACAGCATAATGGATCAGGATTTTTAATTGGAGTTGAGTTCCAATTTTCGTTGGGTTTGTTTATTCACTTATGTACAAATACCTTTGGAAAGGTATGAAATCTCCCCCTAACTATGGCTTAATTATTAAAACTTATCACTAAAACATTATTATCTTAAAAAACAATTCTTACAATCTAAAAATATTTTCTGGTTTTAAATCACCTGCAAAGCCATACAAAACGAATTAATCAATCCATAGAACTAAGTCAAAAACAGACTTGGGTGAAACTGTATAAAATGGGTGCTATGCAATCCTGTGAATTTACTTTTGATACTGCTTGGGGTTGTATTATTTTACACTGTAGAAATGATGTATTTCAAAAACATTTGGGTATATGTACATCTGGAGATTGTATGATGGACACAATCTGAAAAGATTAGGTCAAGAGAACTAAGTTTCAGATTAGAGAAGATCAGTCATTTTGTTTTGTTTAAATAAGTGATATACAAAATATTTTTAAAGTAGTGTGAAAGGAAATATTTTCATACACATCTTGTAATTATTTCTTTAAATTAGTCTGATTAGTTTACTGGATAAAACTTTAATTGCACTTTATTTGCCTTTGCATTGTATTAATGAATTCTTATATTTTACTTTTTTGAAGATGCCAACATTGGTGCTGTAGAAAAGAAGAAAGCTGCCTGCAATGTAAGGGAAATCAGAATGAAAATTTTGTCAGATCTGAAGTCTGGAGAACTTGTGATTCCAGCTGATGTTGAAAATGTTCAAGATGCATGCAGAAACAGCAGCAGTCATTTGTATGTGTGGCTGGATGGAATATTTAAATCTTATGGCTGAAGTTGGTAAGGGGAAAGAAAACAAAGAAATCTACTTATTGTCACTGTGCCTGAAGAAAAGAAATAATAATCTCTTAATTTGATGATATTTTAAAAAGGTAAAAAAAATAACTATTTTATTTGAAAAATCTGGAATGTTTGTCAAATTATCTTCGTTGATAAAATTTCACACATTAAAAAAAAAAAAAATTTGAGAAAAATGATTCTCAGTAATCTTCACTACTTTGATATGTCCAGTGAGCATAGTTAAGTAGAATGGCTGGTGAAGTGACAAACTTTTTAGTAAATGATGGAGGAGCAGATATAACTAGTATTGAGGGTGAAACCCGCATTCTTTAACACATACCTCACCATTGTTACATGGTAAAGTTTTGTGCAGTAAGCACAAAAAAGCTTATCTACAAAAGCTTTGTCAAGGTGGTAAAAAATAAAAAAAATAAGCAAGCCTATCAAATATATTGTACACAAAGAAACAAGATGTTTCAATTGAATTAATTGTAAAAAGATCTTACAATATGAGCGAGAAAAAAAGCTTACCTTCTCTTTTTCCATATGACAAATTAAATAGCAGTCAAGGCTTTAAAATATGCTTTTGATGCTTCTAAAAAGGTAGCTCTTAAAATTTTGACAATATTTCCTTTTGATAAATTTAATAGAAAAGAATCCGAGCATTGAACTCTCTTCCAAAATCTTCATGAATCTTTGAAATCTATATTGAAAGAGTGATAACATTATACATGATCACAATAAAAAGTTTCCTTATTAAATTCAATTATTCCAGCTATAAAATGATTACAAAATTTTAAATAAAAAGAAAACAAATTTGTTTTATCCGTAAAAATATTTTATTGCCAGAAACCATCCATTGACCAAAATCCAAGCCAGCAGACAACTGGAATCTCCTTTCATATGCACCTTAAATTGTGGTGACCCACTGATCAACACATCAGATGTAATGAAATATATTTTCAATAACTCATACAAAATTGTCTTTAAGTTTTTTTTTTTTTTTTTTTTTAATTTTTATATATATATATATATATATATATATATATTTATTCAGTTCTGCTTCCTTCACCACCTCCCCAAATTTTGTTTTAAAGAGAATCTTAATTTTTATCAATAGTCTATATCAAAAGAAAAAAAAAAAGGTCAACCAAAAAACATTAGTAAAAATACTAATTTTTCTTTTGAATAAAGAAAGAAGGAAAAGAAATAACAAACAAACCAAAACCTTCATTTTTTTTTTTTTTTTTCTATTCAAATGTGAGCAAAATACTTCCATCAGGAAACTATTATCTTGGTTGCAAATTGCTTTTTTTTTTAATATTTAGTGTAGAAATAGATTTTTAAAATATGACCTTCATGCTTGACACTACAATTGGAGGGGATCAGGAGACAGGATTCAAAAAGAAAATACACACTCCCATTCACATGAGACATAATCATTGGCATTGATATTTGTTTGTTTTTCTCTTATATATTATTCACATCTTTCTTCCATTTCCTCCAACATTCTCAGGCAATGTGATGTGAGTGAATTAACAGCTATTGATAGGTGAAAACAGTTTGGTAAATTACCAGCACTATCTCACTTGATTGTATTATGAACAAGGATAAGAATAATAAACTCCCTACCTTAAAGAAAAAAAAAATGTAGTAGGATGAATATGTTGTGTGCACCCATATGAAATGCTATAATGCCGCCTTTGAAATTAGTGAACACACTTTGTTACACTCCAAGTTCACTAACTTTTACAAGTAAAGAGAAAAATATTGGAGATATTTTTTTTTAAATTAACACAAAAAGGAAGTTTGTACTCCAAAATTGTCCTTGAAACATCCGCATTCCCCCGAGAATTAAACATAATTTGTTATTCAATAAATTGAATATAAAAATCAAATATTTGCTTCTTTGCTGTAAAACAAACACAGAATATTGCTAGCAAGGTTTCAAAGAGACAAACACAGTAAACTCTTTACAGAGTACTATATTTCCTTGCTCCCAAAATGAAACTGATTTCAATTAGTGTTTGTTAATGATCTATGATAAAAGCTCATCAGCCAAAAATTTATGGGCAGAAGTTTGCCAGTAGTGATAAACCTCAGACAGTAACTTAAAAGTATGTGTGTGGGAGTGTCAAAGGTTTAATGCAACACAAGCAAGGAAAATATGGCAATTTGTAAAGGAGAAGAAGAACAAGAGAGAGCAAGAGGAAAAAGTATGATCATAACTCAAGAGTACCAAAGAGGAAGAAAAAATATATAAGCCAAGAATTAAGGGGAGAGAAAAATATAGGAAAAATAAACTAGAGGATTCACTTTACATTAGGGCCAAAAACTGTAAAAAATAGATCAAGCCTTCCTTAAAAGAAATTAGTTGAAGCTATGTTTGGAAATATATCTTTGCCGAGCAGTTGCCAGCATCTGTCGCTTACGTTCTTCCAATGACTTTTGCCGTTCTTCACCACTCTTGGAAAATGACTTTGCTTTGTACACATTGTCAGGTGTCACCTAGAAATGAAAAGAAAAAATAATGAATACAAAGCAGTTCTATTTGGGGAAAATATCAACTACCTCTGAAAGTTTGTGCAGCAGAAAAAAAACCTTTTCAGTGGCCAAGAAATTTTAAAGTGCTTTTAAAAACTTATCAAGATTGATAATTTTTATTTTTAGATTTTATAATTCATTAAAACAAATGATTTTTATAAATGCTGAACATTAATATTTTTGGCAATTTTTCATAAATTTTCAACAGTAACTCAAGTTGAAACAAGTTTGTTATTAGGAGCTATGTTAAAATCTACATGAAATATGTAGATTTATATTGCTTTGGCTTTATTTACACATGATAATTCTTTCCAGAATTAGTAGAATGTAAATTATGATAGTCATTATTGACTATGTACATGCAAAAGAAAAGATTAATTACTTAAAGGCATATGTTTGCAATTTAAATGAGTAGTGTGAATATCTCTTCAAAGTGACATTGTGTACTACCTCACCTAATGCTTGCCAAGACAAAAGTAAAGTATATATTTGATAAGTCATTGACTTTGAAAACAGATATCACATGCACATTAGTGTAAGTGTGCCTGATTAGTTGATTAAACAACTGCATTAATAGTTGCAGCAATAACCTTTTTTAACTTTTGGCACTCTGAAGTCAGTTAAACTTTAGCTCTCTGCACTATTAATATTACCGCATACTTTTTTAAGGCCTCTCAATTGCAGTATCCTTATTGTTAATTTCATTCCAAGTTGTTTTCTGTTACCATAGCAGGATATGACAACACAACTATGAAATTCAAACATAATATTGTTCAGGTATCAATCACATTCAGTGACAGGATAAAATTTTAGTCACATACACAGTGATTTGAAAGGTTAATGCACACAACAGATATTTTAAAAAAAATTCAACCACTTTTATTGTTCAGGTGAATGACATAAATAAAAATGTTTTTTTTTTTTTGGTAACAGACTCTTAAATAACAGCTAAATAGTTTTTGTTTCAAACAAAATATTCAGGCTTTTCCATGCAAGGAAGGGTCTGAGTACCTGTATCTAAATGATATGCCAGAATGAGGCTAAGAAATGCTTTGGCTTGTATAAAAGTAATGGATCAATTAAAGTAATGGATCAATTAAAAATTAATCTTTAGAATGCTGCAACAAAAATAATAGTAAATAAACTTACACAAGATGATGATGCATTTGGTGAAGTATGGTTGCTGGATGTAGTGTCAGCAGACTGGCTGGTGGCTGCTTCATTCTTTACATCTTTTTCCAAAATATTTGTAATTGTTCTGTCAACATCTTTGGTTTGAGCTTAAAGAAAACCACAGAGTTGAAAAGGAAAATAATAACTCATAACTTTTCTATTTTTCAACATATTACTAAACACATTTTACATAAAACACAGAATTTGAGTAAGAAAACTACCATTAAGCATTTTCAATTAACTAATGCAGTTACTATATATAGACACAATATTAAGAGTCAACATTGACTATCACAATGACTCAAAACAAGTTGATGCTTGAATAGAGTTAAGGCTAGGTTTTAGATTTCAAGAAAAGCAATTCATATCTGCTGAGTAATTGGTATTGAAAAATCTTTTCCAATTTACATGCTAATTTTGGAAGAAAGTAGTAGAAATATTTAGGGATAAAAGAAGCCATTATATAAGCAAATAACTACAGCTCTATTGAACCACTGCTGCAACCATCATGGTTGACATTAGATTGAAAATGTATGGCCAGCATAGGTCATACTTGTTTGATGTTGGTACATGACAAAAAAAAAATGAATAAATTCCAGACTAATCCTAGTCAAAATTGTGGCCCATCAGGATGCAATAAAACAAATACATTGACAATAATATGTATAACAACATACCAAGGTCTTGTGCAATATCTTTCACAGTGGCATTGGGGAGAACATCCTTCACTTGACTGATCATTTTTTGCATTTCAGGATCAACTTTAAGCAAGCTGTCTTCTTGCTCAGCAGCAGATGCTTGGGGACGGCTCAAACCTGACAGAAAAATCATAACCATTATTTTCTTAGAAATAAGCTGTTACATGCAACTGATTTGCATGTGGTTTTATACACAGAGTAAACAGAAGAATTTGTACAATTTGCATATTTTACAACTGGTGATATTTTCATCCATGCAATTATTTACTTAGGTTTGGTACGAGGCTATGAATATGGAGCACCCAGTAAGAATCAAACTCAATACAGGTTGAATGTTCTTTATCTGAAATTCCAAAATCTTAAAGATTTCAGGTGCTGACATAACTTGCCATAAATAGAAAATTTCGGAAAGCCCAGCTATGTAGCCTACACTGGCACCAGTTTTTTGTTAGCAATCGTCACAGCAAAAACTGTTTGTGGATTACTTTCCAGGCGTCTCGTGCTCAGTAAAAATGATATTCAAAATATTGAAAAGTCCTGCATTTATATATTTTTTGTAAGTGATCATTTTTTTGTACACGTACAGAAAGTACAAAACATTATTTTTATGTGAAATCTTAATTTCATCACTTAAAAATCTGGCTGAACATTACATAACTAGCATCATTACCTGTATCTGTATGTACACAAAATTGATTAAATTTTATATAAAACTACCTTCTGGTTATATGCATAAGCAGTGTTATGGAATGTAAAGTGTGTTTATGCTTGGGTTCCATTCTATAGATGCTATATACAACTTGTATTAAAAAATCTGAAAACTCAAAGTACTTCCGGGTCCCAAGAATTTGAGATAAAGGATTCTCAACCTGTACTAATGATAGACAAGCCTGGATTATGAACTATTACACTATGGTGAGGCATCACAAATTTTCATCCATGTAGGCATACATTTGAGAAAAAAATACTTTGCAATACTTTTGAAATGATTAAAATACAGATATAATGACTTAGAAAATATTTTCTAAGTCATTAATAAGTACAATAATGCAGTGAAATAGATATAAATAAATATGATGTTAAGAAACCTCCTTTTTTATTGACTGGATGTAGTAAACATTAAGGTGGGTATGGAAGTTCAGATTTTATTTAAACTAAGTACATATAAAATACAAATATGTACATTTAAACATTTTGATGAAAACCTTTTCATTAAATCAAATGATCATATTTACAAACTTTATAAATTCATTCTGCTGTCCTTGAATGAGCAATATTCTAGTTCAAAACAATCATAAAGTGATCAGTAGTGTTTCTTTAATATTAAAACAAGACCTAATTATTTTTAATGCTTTTATATATTTAAAATTATCAATAGGAATTTTGAAGTATTTAAGAAGAGTAAAATGCCAACTTCTGGGAGTGTAATGATTGATTCTCTCTTTGTAAACATACATATCAATAATATAAGAGCTCATTTGGATGATGTAAAATTTACCATTATAGTACTTGCATTAAACCTATACTTTTTGTGGTTTTTTTTATAGTTGTTTATCTAATCCAAAAAGCCTTGGCTAATTAACAATACACATGCAACTGTAAAATTAATTTTCCTTTTTAATATGTAAGTGTTTAACAAAAGTATAAAGTGGAAAGTGACTTACAGTTAAATCTGTTATGAAAATGCTTTTTTTGTAGTTCAGCTTTGTCAGCTGTAGTGAAATCAGTGGTGATCAATTGTAAGTCAGCTGCAACTTTTTGCCGCACATCCTCAGAAAATTCTTCAGCGGAAACAGATTTGGGTTTTTCCATGACTGGTAAACATCTGAAATTAATAATATGGAAAATGCAAATACAGAAAATGGCCAATGATAGTTCCTGTTGTTTCATACCAGTGGAAAAGAAGAAACATGTCTCCTACTACCCTGATCAATCTATGCATAAATTTCATTGTCTAACTTTGGAGTACATTAAGTGATATTGTCTTTAATTTATGGAAACACGATCAATTTTATTCAGTGTTTTAAGACAAAGTAAAATCTTCTTTTTAATGAAATGAAGTGTAAGTTAGTTTAAATTTCAATATTTTTAAAGTCAATGTTATGGAAAAGGAATCAATACTTAACCTTATAGTGAACCAAGTGACTGGAACAAACAAACACCAGAACAGATCCTCCCACCATCGGCTATTCAAAGTTGTCTAGCAAGAGAAAGAAGATTACATTAGTAAGCAACACAGTTGAATCACATTTAATAAAATAGTCTGCTTTATTAGGACAAGTGGTATATAGAAATTCAGCCCAACTAAGTGGTTAATGTGAATGAACAAATGGTGCATACTTTCATTTTTGGCAGTAAACCATCATTTGATCATAAAATGATTTTCCTATTAAAAAATATAAAAATAAAATACAGTATTTTTTCATAGAACTACTGTAATTCTTGAAAGGTCATAAATGTTTGAAGAATGTATTGAGTGTACCCTTGAAGTACGAATGAAGTAACAATGTGAACAATTACCTTCTGGCATAAAATAATGTCATAATGCATCCAGCCAGGTTTTATGGCTTTCTGCTTAGTCACATTGTATTTGTTAATAAATTAGAATTTTGGATACATAAGTGTAATTATAATCTAAAAGGCTACTTGCCACAGATACTGCCTGACTGAAGTTGACTAATAGGTGAATCATCAATGCCTAATGAAACAGTCAGTTTGGTTCATTCATGCTAACCCATTTAAACAGTTTAGCTGCTAAAATAAGTTGAAAAAGATGATATAGATATGATTAGATTTTTTGGCTATTTTTTTTTTTTTTCAAATTCAGCTCAGCTAAATTTTATTAATCAGTAACCCGCTTAATTGAAATCAACATTACAAAATTTAAAAGCAGAGAGAAGTTGTAGAAGTCCTGTTTATATCTGATGTTTATCAAAAATTATCCAAATATAATGCACCAATATTGGCAGAGTGAGGAGAGTGGACCAAGCCGAGTTCTTTTTTAGTGGCTCTACTACTGATACTATGCAAGAAAGAAAGATAATTAGTCTATGTTTTTGCTATAGCTTGGTCATGTGATTGGGGAAATCAACATCTCAAAACACTAACTGGGGTCTTTCTCTTTCTGAATCCGATCAACTATTTCACAAGTCAAAATAATTGATTTTTGTGGATTTTACGACTCGGTTTTGATAAGATGACAGATAAGCAACATTAAATTATTAATTTCATTTTTACAAAGCTTACATTTTCACAAGTAGCTTAAGAAAAAAAATGTCCCCTATAAACATTTTCTGGCTTTGTGCATTCACTTCTGAAAATCCTTTTGATGAAAACAAGATTCTCAAATTCATTTTGGGTGGTTGGTACAACTTTAAATCTGAAATCTTTTTCTCCTCGGATCAATGACATGTCAGACTCTACATCTGTCTGGGGTAGCAGGTAAGTTTGTTCGTTATACTTACTGAATTTCATCAAGTTAAATTTAAGTTCAATCTCTTGAGAATCTTGAATCCAACTTGATATATAAAACCTAATAACCTTCTTAATTTGTTCTTTTTCACTTTATAAGTGTAGAGAGATCTTTTATTCTCCTTAGATCCATGCCACCAAACCAAGCCTATTGAAATGTAACTACCTGGGATCAAGCCTCTCTGGGGATCTACCCTCCTCTTATAAATTGGGACACCACTCATCTTGTAACAATAGTGTCAAACAAATATAATATTCTCAGGACAATTTTTTTTTTCAGTTAGTAAAAAAAAAAAAAAGTATAAAATATAGTAACATTGAATTTCTGAAGGGAAAAATAATTTTTCCAATATTATATAAGTACGCTTATGACAAGTCCCTATTTTCTTGAATAAAATGCTGGAGAAATCTGGATAATAAAAATGTTAAAGTGTTTTTTTTTTAAATCCAGATTCTTTTTAAATACAGATATATACAAAATTCTGAACCAAGAATTTTTTTTTTATTGAGGTTAAATAAAAAATATTGGATTTCATTTTCCTAGTTTAGTAGACTATTCAAGAGGATACACTAACTTAAAATAAACAAGAATAAGTGTGTATATATATATATATATATATATATATATATATATATATTTTTTTTTTTTTTTTTATGCAAGAAAAAATGCTCACCACAGCAATTTGAAAAATTTGAGGTCTGGATACATGCAACGTCATCTGGGAATGAAAAAGTAATAAGTGAAATTATTATAAAAAATATAAATTGAAAGTCATGTGAATAAGAATAACAAAAAGATTTTTAAAATCAAAGTTGAGAATCACATACATTGTAGGATGAACCACCACCATATGGAGAAAAAGAATATCTTTTTCTGTTAAGATTATGAAAATGTGTTTATATAATAATCATGTAAAAAAGTTTTAGATAAATGTAGCTGTAATCTCTAAATTAATTACTCAAGTCATATATAGGTAAACCCAACAAAATTTTATATTTAAGTTCAATGTAATATTTGTTTCTGTTAAAATATATAAATAAAAAATAAATGGAAGATTTCATAATTATGCCATATATAAATTTTAACCAATTCAACCCAGCCACATAAAGTGAACTTTAAAGAATTTAATAAAAGCAGAGACCTGATAATTAAATGAATTAATACTAATGCATCAACTACTACATCAATTTAAATATTTTTCTCATTGTAATAAAACTTTTGTTCCAGCAAATCAACATAAATAACTCAATAGTAATGTTATTTATAATTATGGTTAACTTCACATATAGACAGTTGTCAAAAATATAAATTTATGAAAATACAAAGGACATTAGAGAAAGTTTCTATAAATCAATTAAAATAAGTCTGAATGAATGTATGAATTAGAATTTACACACCCAAATCAAAGACCCATGCAGATCAAGGGTAGATAATTACGAACCAGTCAACTCAGAAGAAGTTGATTCCAAACAGCTTTTGCTTACTGTCTTTATCCTTGTTGCTTTTAACATATTTTTCTTTTATTTGGTTTTAAATTCAATTACTACTTTTCCTTTAATTTTTATGGCCTGACATTAAAAGCTGCTTGAACATTAAAATATACAAAAAAAACCTAGATTCTGTCCAGATACTAAAATATGCTGAATCCAAAGTGATAACTATAATTTTATAAGTATCACCTTGGTTGAAACCCAAATGTCTGGGCATTGGAAGCTGGGATTTTGTGTCTTCATGTGTCCTGGGATTCAGCATCCTTTAGTGCCCAGACAGCCTGAGCTTATTATGTTGATATAAAACATTTTCATGGATGGATATTAAATGTTAACATATTTATGTGATTGAACATTAAATTTAATTTTAGCATTCAGTGTCCATTTATTAAAATTTACCATATTGTATTGCCCGAGCATTTTTTTTTTTATTATAGTGAAAGAACTTTTCAAATACAAATATCTCTGGTTCTATGTGGTAAACAGACAATTTTTATATTCTTACTTATGGCACAAAGATTATGATGATAAAATTAACTTTTATAAAGTTTTGGGTGATTTTTTTTTTTTTTTTTTTTTTTTTTTTTAAATCAAAAGGTACATAAATTGGAATAAAAATATTTTCATAGATGAAAATCAAAATTTATATTTGTAGTTAAATGTTAAATCTGTGCTTGGGCATTGAAACTCTACAGACTTAGGTAGCTTTTAGCATCATTGGAACATACAAGTTTAACAATTATGAAATTGAGTTTTAAAATCTTTATTAATAAGAGGAACAGAGGAAATTGGTATCTGCTCTCTTGTACATTCCTATTGTAGGAAACAGTAACATAAACAGTCAGAAATTCAAAGGACTTCTTATTGATGATCTCTAAATTATTTTAATTAAATAAATGGCCTTGCATTGATCTGATACTTTTTGCTTCAAAAGAAATGTGAACAATAAAATGTAGTTTACTTACAGGTTGCAATGGAAAATCAAGAGAAAATGGCCAAGTGCTGCAGTAGAAAAAAAAGAATTATGTATATTAAACTTTAAAAGAGAATATTTACAACTTCATTGTTTGCATATCAAAGTTTCTACACATTTTGATTAATGTAATTAAAACATTCTTGAATCACAGATTGGAATATAGTGAATTCTCTAAGAATTCAAAACTTTAATGGGGAATTTGCAGAAATGCTTTACAAAATGTTTAAACTAACAATATTATTCTTTAATTGTAGTACAAGATATTTAGCAATTTTTGTTGGTATTAAGTAGATGAACAATTGAACTGCTTTTTAGTGCTCAAAGAAAATTCTTCTGGCAAGACAGGGAATTTAATATGGCATAATACAATCAATCACCAGTGGTAGAGTTGATAAAGTATCTTGATTTTGAGAGCATTATTAAATGTTAATATTTATCATCAAGTAATATATTAATTTTCATTTATGTCACGATACAATTTTTTCACAATAGAATTTCACAATGTGGTAGTAATATCAAAGTGCATAAAACATTTTATTGCTTAAGGATTCGTTTTTGAGAAGATCACATGAAAAATAGATAATTCTAAATCAACAGACTTTTCTGAAAACAAAAAAAAGAAAAAAAAATTTTTTTTTTTCAAAATGGGAGGTGAACAGGTGATTGTTTAATCAAGTGGCCAACTTTTTCACTTTAATCAAGTGGCCAACTTTTTCACTTTTGAGAAATAGAAAAAATGGAAGAGGATGAATTGGCTTTACAATTGAGGCTCTCACTTTACGGTGTATGTATAAAAACAAAGTCTGTCCTAGAGTTTTACAAAATAGAGAAAATACTATTTTTTTTGTAGTCTATGATAGTCACAGTCTTATATTACATATAGCTGAAAAATTTTTATTGAATTCAGTTCTACAGTTAAAATGTGCATGATTTTTTTTTGGCAAACATCAAAATTATGCATGAAAGTTTAGTCTAGAATCAGTACTTATGTTTCACTTAGTTCATTTAGAAAAAAAAAAGATATTCAGTTATGATTTCTGTAAAAGTATTGGTTAAATATTATTTAGAAGCTATTTTACAATTTTCACTGAATATACACACTGAACAAATCAGTTCAGTAATTTAGTGGGCTAAAATTGTCTTCATGATGAAATTCTAGCTACTATGGCATGAATATTAAATGGTGGTGTCATTCTACCATTTACTGGGTTAGTTGAAATGAATTTCAAGTTGATTTATTTTCTAAATAATCAAACTCAAAACAAAATTGTATTTTTTAGTCTTGAATAATCTCATTATAAAGATTTGAAATAAGCTCTTCAATATTTCAAAAGGGCTACCATTTGTAAAGTGTCAATATAATTATTAACAATAAAACAAGTCATACTCACCAGAACTTGAGCAAACCATAGCGGCCACTAGTAGTAGTACCTTCAGGTTGAACCAATAAGGGAATATTGGAATCTACAACATAAAGTATTCATTTAATGCTTTAAAAAGGAAAAAAAGTACATTCTTATAATTAACTTCCAAGTGACAAGCCAGAATCTTATTGATAACTGCCAATTTTTTATTGGCAAAGTATAAAGGTAGATGATTTCAAGTTAAATTTGCATGTGATTTATATCCAAGTATTATGCATGAAATTTTAGAGATAACTGACCTCGTGGAACTATAAATTACACTAATACTAACCTGCCTTAAAAGCTATCAATTTCTTAAATGTTTTCTTTATTGGATATTTAGATGACTAACAAGAGAGTCAATATAGAAAATAACTTCCTGGAACAGTGATACCAAGTGTAGATTATGGCATAAATAAAAAATATGAAGGGAATAAGTTAATTTTTTTAATATGGATAAGAGAGATTCTAGTTTACTTCTTAAACTGAGGAGAGAATCAAGAACTTTTTTTTTGTTTTTTTACAAAAGAATATGCAAATAAGAATATATTCTTAATTATATTTCCTTAGAAAATATTCCTTCTGTTTTTTTTCTCTTTTTAAACCAATGTTGAGTCTGAAAGCGCCTTTTGTTTCTAAAGTATTTTACCATATGAAATGTTACACAATACACATGTCAGGAAGAAAATGTATGACATTGAGTGATAAAATAAAATGAAAAAAGTATCTTGACTCACTGCTACAAAATCCTTTAATATTATTCAAAAAAGATTCCTTGTTTTGTTTGAAACCAAAATCCCTCCATCCAAGGATCCACTCCAAGAAAGGATATAGCTCACAGATGCTGGGCTGTAAGTAAACAAAGTTAAATTATTTGAACCAATTCAACAATATATTCTTAAAATCTATACAATGAATTATTGGTTGAAATATCTATATACAATCCTGTTTCTTTTATCACAGTACTAAAACCTTTATGAACCACATAGGAAACATACTGAACATTTGTTTAGTTAACTACTTTTAAGCCAGAGTAACAACAACAGATACAGACTTTTCTTTCTTCCCACTTTAGGTATTTAACTATGTGAAAGAAACTTAATTTTATGTTTTCTGTTATGTCTGACAAATCTACTGATAAAAATATAAAAGCAAATTTTGCTATAATCTTCTTCTCTATTGGCTGATAACAACTTGATAGAGCAATATGCTCCATACTGCATTCCAGGAATATCTACACAAGCATTCAAATTATTTCAGTTTCAATTTTCTTTTATTAATCTTTAGTGAATCTTCAAAGTTATCTCCTGCATTTGATCTCCAACTATTGACTTCACTGGACATAAATAAAATAACACTGTTCACTCACCAAAACACTAGGATATATTAGGGCTGTGGTAAAGTGATCAAAAGCTGATACATGGTTAGTGACAATAACTTTGGCTTTCTCATCTCTTCGTTTATGTTCATCCACAATGACAATAAATCCCAGCACAGCACACATCACTCGAAGTACAAAGCTGAGAAATAAAAAAAAATAAAAATAAAAAAAAAATAATGGTTTCAGGAAAACAATAAAACTGCAGTCTTAAGATCTTAATGGAAATCAACTTTGATTTTAAACAAACTTGTAAGTTACATTATGGATTTTTCCAGAGAATTTTTAAAACATAAAAGCTCTTATTATACAAGAGATTTGATCAATGGAGAATTCATATTTTTTTTAATATATCAGTTGAAAGACATGATGAGATCATGACATAATTGTGGCATCCAGTCCCAAGAAACCATGGATCTATGCCTGAAGAGTTAATATGCATTTATAAATGCATACATATTACATATACTGCTTTAATAGTAACTGATGATTATCAAGTAATTTATGAAAAATCATGTAAATACATGCCAATTGATTGAAAGAGTGATTGGTACTTGAACAACCACATAATTTCTTATAAACCAGTAGATAAGTAGATCACTGAGTAAAAAGTGAAAATTTTATTAGAGAAAATAAAAAATAATTTATAGTAAATAAACATTATCCTTTCATCACCTTGTACATGAAGAACAATCCAAAATACATTCATATATTTCCAAAGATTTAAAACATGACAAAACTGATTTTAAAATATAGTAACTTAATACATCTAATTCAGTCATGATATTAAATTTTATTTTTTTTTAATATTTATAACTAAGAGGAAAACTTACTTTTCCTTCAAGTATAAATCTTTCAATTATTTTGAATATTTTATACATACATAAATGTGTATGTGTGTACTGTAAAGTGAGGTAAATGCACACCCAAGTAAATTATTTCAAGAGTGACAAAAATATATTTTGAATAACTGTTTCTTCTTTTTACAGTTTGAATGCTTTAAAGAATAACTGAATAACTTATACAGGCAAAAATATAATTGCATGCATAATTAAAATAGTCATTAGAGTTTTGGAAAAGGAAGGTGATGCATTAAAGAACACTTTAAAAGAATTGTGAAGTCAGAAATGCTAAGGGTAAGCTATCTATGAACAAATTTTGTTAGGATACTCCTTTTAGACTCATTAATTATGAATACCCTAACGTAAATTATGATTACATTACAAGATGTTAGTTCAAGGCACATGATTGTAGTTATACAACTTTTCATAGGGTAAATGCGCACCCATTGATTTCTTTATTTACAGGATTAAAATAATATTTAAAGTAATATTTTGATTTCTTTTAGTCTAATTTCTAAATCTATAGCATATGACAAAACAAAAACTATAATAATGCACATATTTGTACAGATGGTATGAGATTAGAAGAGAAAAACATAGCTCAAGAAAATGAGGCTTTACTTCTCCAATGATTTGAAGGAAGCAGTCAAGTATGTACAAGCAGGACCCTGCAAGTAGGTTACAAGAATTCTTCACATACTTCACAGGACTGTCTATGATCATGTGTCTGGAGCACGGTGCACATTAAATGTATGGTGCAAACTAGACTTACTTCCAGGTAAAGAGGTAAAGAATTGTTCATTGCCCAGCATCTGGCCACTTTTGCTGATCACAGCTCAGCTTTCGACAATTTGGATTTAAGGTAATTTGTGAAACGTTTCTGAGATAAAGCAGGCTGATACTGTGCATATTTCAAAGAGGTGTCGGGTTATGAGTGAGCCCAATCATTTTTAAGAGTTTTAAAGGAATCATTGAGAGGAATTCTATCATCAATTATAAGGAAACAAATTTAACAGATGACCCAAAGGCAAAGCTAATGATTTGCAGGAAGAGGATAAAGTATGTGGAGAAAACAGTGAATACATAAGTCTATGGTTTCACTTGGGTTTACTGTCAGTTTCTGTCTCCTAAGCCCTTCATTATTAAAAACAATATGTGCTTTAAAGCTTCTGAAATGATTAATATGGCCATGTGATAAGAAATAAGGAGCAGTATTTTTTGCATAGTATAGTTTTATGATATATTTTCCGTTTTTTGGTATTTTTGTTATTTTCTATGCTTAAGTGATAGTTTATACCTGATATATTGCTTAATAATAGATCATATTGGAGGTAATACATCAAAAATATGTTTGGAATTGCTTAAATTGGCTTAAATTTTTAAAAGAGCTACAGGGTGTACATTTGCTCCATTCCCTAGGGTAAATGCACAAACATATTTTTGCATACCTACAACATGAATATTATATATACACTTCAAATTGTGGTAAAGATAATTTAATTAGGAAACTAAAATAATATGGCTCATTTTGTATGTATATATATATATATATATATATATATATATATATATATATCTCAAGTATATAATTGATGTATACGGAATGAATTCAATAACCAACAATTACTATTCTTAAAGAGTGCTCAATACAGACTAGAATATATAATTATTTATTTAAAAATTATAACATAAATTGTTATAAAAAGCACCTTTTGTTTCAGCAAATACTAAGGATGATGTAGACATTTAACATCATCACTTGATAAGACACCAAAGGTGTTGAAACAAATGGCTATTTTTGTAGTGATTTTATAACATATTTATGTTATAATTTTTTTAAATAAATAATTATATCTGCTCTAGTCTGTATTGAGCAGATTCCAATACTTTCAAATGAAACTCAGAATTAGCCTTGCTCAGTATTGAGAACATATCTTGGATATGATTCAGAGTTTCATTTGAAAGTGTGTTGTAATATGTTTACATTAAGTCCTACCAGCCATCTCTCTCTAAGCAGAAGAAGTGGCTGATGGGTGGGCTTAAAGGTGATATAATTTTAATAACCAGTGATATAATTTTTTGCTTTACATGATCTGTAAAAAAACATACCATTAATTTTATTTGTCTTAATAACTATAAAAAAATAAAATATTTTGTCATAGCTGTAATTTATTCATTTGCTTACATTAAAATATAGCTAAGTGAAGATTAAATAAGATGATTCTATAATTTTTTCTAATATTAATGTTTTTAAGCAGGTGGAATTTAAAGAACTCCTTGTATGTAAAAAACATCTACAGGATCATAATGATAGCCTTTATATATTATTTTTTTTCATTTTTTACTCAAAGAGATTTTTTTAAAGTTAAGGATTTGAAAACAAAAAGTCTGTTCTTTTGTCATTTCTTACAAGTCTATGAAAACTATTCTTTCTAGAATCTAGATTAGACTCCAATTCAAGAATAGAAATCAACACTTATTAAATTCATTTAATTACGTTTCAGAATCAATGACATAAAATTAACTAAAACCAGTAGCTGATAGATATTTGACATTTTTGACAAGAAGCTTATTGTACTTAAGTAAGCATGACATAATGCATCAAATAAGCTGATAAGATTAAAACAGATGTGATTTTTTTTTTTTTTACACAAAGTGAAAAGATAGCAGTGACCACTCATTTCTTTTTTTATAGAAAGAAAATTTTCTTCTAAACCAAATTATTTCTAGTATAACAGTACACAATTAAAATATTATGATCAAATTCTACAGCAGTGAAACTCTGTTACTGAAAATATATATGCTGTCCAAAACTGAGTATACTCATGAAATAACTTTCATTCTATAAGTATATTTTAAAACTAATATTTTCTTCTAAAAATGGATTTAAATATATATTAGACAATGTTAAAAATAGTTCTTATAAATACATAGTTTTCAGTGTATAGACATTTAGTTCAGTAATGGTACCATATGGAAAGTTCTTTCAATCTGAAGGAATGTGTTATTTCTTTCCACAAACAGAACAGTTACATGAACAAAATTGCTAGAAGTGGAAATGTTGGCATATAGGTTGATTATACAAGCTGATATTATGGTCTATTCATTTTATCAGATTAGTCAATGAACATCCGAGAAAGTCAGTGGCAGGTGTTGCCCATGAGATCAAAAATTTTGGGTGCTGTGAATGTTTCTATGATAAAAAAAAATGTAATTTAAACAAGACCAGCTGACATGGCCAACAACAGTGCAAGAAACTGTTAGTCAAACTGAAACACCAAAAGATTTGTTTAAAGTTTGCACAGGAGAATAAAGAGAAAATGTCAACATTTTGGGATAATACACTGTGGTCAGGTGAAATAAATCAATGTTGTTCTGTTGCCACAGTACAGAACCTCCATTGTTTTATTTTCCCTTTGTTTGTCCCCTTTTTAATTTAAGTACATTTTAGATTAGTCACCATTTATTACCACTTACTGTTTAACCCTGTAGTAATTACCAGAACAATAAAGCACAAGCATGCAGACCCTACTTTCTTATCCTCCTAAATCCCCCCCACATTATGTCATTGCTGGTATATACCTTTCTAATCTTTTTCTGTATTGGTCTGCTTTATTATATTACTATTTGAACATATGTTTAAAGTCGGCATATTTGTATACATTTATTTTTACTGTTGTATTTCATCATGTAGATCCCCTTTCCCAACATGATGATTATTTACACACTATTCTCAAACTGTAACGTCATGTAACTTTCTTCCTTTCTGAGAACTTGTGGTGGAGACATACCTCACCGAAGCAAGAGAACTGTACATGTGTTTGGAGACATCATAGACTTGTGAACTTTGGCAAATCAATATTGAAGTGACACAGTGCATGCATTAACAGTGAGAACAGGGCTAACAGAAGTAAGAGATCTGTTTCTTGTCTGAGACCAAGGAAGGATAAAAAGAGCTGACTTTTTGTTTCAGTGTAGTTTAGTTCTTTGAGACTGGTGAAGATTTATACCTGTGTTCCAGAGAAAGAGTGATAGTATTGTTGTTTATGGTGTGTCGGAAACAGAATCCCAAGCAAAGCGTTATTCCGGTTTCTATGTTAGCTGTTAGTGGGAACAGATTCGAGTGGAAATTTATTTTTCCTACCATCCAATTTTCATTTAAATCACGCAGAACTTATTACTACAAACTTTATAATATATTCATATGAGTAATCTACTTGCCACCCTCCTTTATCCATTTAAACCCAAACTAGAAGCTGAAAAGTTTTCTGTCCTATCCACTTCTCAAAATTTAACCAAATGACCAAACATTTTTTTAATCCCTTTTTAGACTGTTCAAGATTAAACAAAGCTGAGTAAATATCTAAGAGACATTAATTGCAAAACTTACCTTCGGAGAGGTGAAAACCTTGGCAAAATACATGATATAAGAAGTGTTTGTAATCCAATAAAGAATCGCACAACAGCAAGAACAAATCCAAGAGGAAAGTAGAGGATGATGGGAATTAATGCAATTCCTTCAGGTAATCTGCTAAGAGAAAACAGTATTTAGAGAGAAAACAGAAAAAATATTATAAAAACTTCAATTCACAAAATATATGGGTCAGTTTTAGATTTGTAGAAAAAATATTTTACTACACTAATAACCTTACAAATACTTTCTTTCAAATTGTCTTTCATTTAATCAAAGATACAAGCATGTATAGAATTTCTTTTTCTACAATAACAGATTTCTTATATGAGGCATTAATTTTGTTGATAGATTATTAACATTTTTGTGAGGAACGAGAAGACTCACCTACTGCAAAGCAAATTTGCTTGGCATGTCAGGTCTTGTTGAAAGTTTGTGACCATCATTAAAAGTAAAATGGATTAGTCTGAAATTCCTATCTTGCTGCAGATGTTCAATGAAAAAAGCTAAGAATTCAAATCAGTTTGAATTTATAAAATAGGAAGTCTCACACAAACGAGAATTGAGTCTCGTATGCAAATATTAGCCCTCCCGACACAGGCATAGTGAATCTGTGAGGGGGATGAGGGTAAAATTTTGGTTGGCGTGACAAACGAGAACGAGCGAAGGAAGAGGTCTATTGCTTGAAAGCAAATACCTTAATCAATTTAAGTTATTGCAAACGACTGGCGAACTAAATTAACCACAATTTTCGTAAACATTGAAATATGTAATGCATTAATCCCAGTGTGTAAGAGGATTTTGCACTGCAACATTAGAGTAATTTTCTTTTAATCTCTTTAATCCATTAATAAATTGTAGGTCTAATTTTTTGTTAACAAGGTAAGTTAATTGCTAGATTTTATTGCACAGATTTATTTACAATTGCTTTTGTAACTATTTGCTATTATCCACTAAATAAAAGAATCTATTTGAACCAATCTGTTCATATTTGACTTTGAGACATTACCTATAAAATCAACTCCAGTATCTTAATGATAAAATTCTTTGCATCACTGAGATACATTTCATTGAAAGACAAATTTTACAGGTGCAATCATTTTTTTTTCTGACAATAGAGAATGTGTGCACACATTCTTTTATTGAAATGTTAAATTGGATTTAAAGTTAAATTTGAAGTTAGGTACTGAACATCAAGTAAGACTTTTATAATTTTAAGTAGCAAATCAAGCATCGGTTTGGTTTTGTTTATTTTCTTTTACAGCATATCAAACACAATGGGTTATTTAATGCCTACAAGATTTTTAGAATAGATTTGTATGAATAGAATATGTATTCTTTGTAAGAAACCAGATTTCATGGATGTATTTTTGTAAAGACGGTTTGTAGAGAGTCTGGTTTCATTGATATATTCTTTTCAGATGTACAGTTTGTAGAGAAATTGGTTTGATTGACATTCTTATTTGGTTTATATTTCTAGTATAAGCCCACTGTTTTAAGAAATAATATTATGTCATTCAATTTTGTTTTTTTTAAGGGCTCATACATATTTATATATCATAGTATTTTTGTCTTGAGAGAGTAGTGTCTACACACTGCTAATATATGTTTAATAGTGTATGTCATTTCATGTGCTTAGCATACTGACTGATCTTCCTTGTTTAGTAAATATGAGTTGGTTATTCTTGTATGGTCAATGTGTAAGCAGGCCAGTACTACTACTTCCTTTCAAGATTTTCTGAAAGCCAACTTCCATTCTCTTAGTTTGGGCAGAATTGCAAAGAGTTTATTGTGTAGGTTTATCCTCACAGCACTGTTGCCATTCCTTTTGAATATACTTGTTAATTACCTCCCATAAGTTGGTGTATAGGCAAATCAAGCACTGATATAGACAAATGTACAGAACTGTGTAAAAGTCTTCTGTCACTTTAAACTATTGTAAATGTTTAGTAATTACTAGCTTGTAAGTGGATGTTTCAAATGTTTTCTGCAGATGGAACGTCAGTTTTACTGGAGTCATTTTCATATCAATTTGTAACAGGACTTCTGAATGAGAGAGGAAGATGCTAGATAAACCAAGCTGGATAATTGCTTAACAATTGCTTCATTGTGCCTGGGAAAGGATGCATACAAATCCTCCACTTCTCAGGAATAAGATGCCATTCTCTCTATGACTAACTTCCTACAATTCTTCAAAATTGTATGGATCCCACTGACAAACTTTTTAGTTGTCCACATTTGCTCAATATTTAAATCAGGGCTTTGAGTTTAATCTTTTAATAAAATGACACCTTCATCACTTGGATTATTGTGTTGCAAGATCTGAAGGAGCAGTAGTTGTAGATTCATGCCAAAAATTGATCCTTCAGCAACTTTCTTGAACCATCATTTTATATATATCTTCAAAGCATCAAATTCTTTCCCCCAAATTTCATTGTTTTCCTTGTATATTGTTTTGCTCATCTGTAGAACTTCAGAAACATTCTCATTTATTAGAATGCAGCTCAATCTTAGTTTCATCTGTGAATGCTACCTTATTGCAAGAGAATCTGCATACCATAGTTCATAACCTCTTTCAGCAACTTAATCTTGCCTTTAAATGCTTTTTGTTTCATCCTTCAGACTGTTTTTGAAGAATACACTTAGTGGTATCTACAGACACCAAAATGTCACACTCATCCATTATATTTTATGCCTGATCTTTTGCTGCTCTGTTCAATTTCTGTACACCATCCTATGCTGCAGCTTTTCAGAATGACTGCATCTGAGCTGATCCTGATCTTTGCTCCTTGAAATTCAGAGTTCTTTACTGATGGCTTGTGAATTCGTATTCTTGGCCATCTTCATTATCTTCATTTTGGTTTCTTTAGAAATTTTTGCCATGACTTCAAGCAATGAAACATTGCCAGAATTTGATGTAAGACTTTCCACTACATGTGGGGGGGGAAGAGAGGTCAGGTGGCCAAAAACTTTTGTAGAGCTATTTCTGTATAGCCTCCTCTCTCATTTTGCAGCAGGGGCTCTGAATATATGATAAGGAAATACAGCCAATGTTTTATCTGTAGAAAACATAATATAAAATAGCCACTTATAAACAGACAATTATTAAAATTTAATAATTTAAATGACCATAGAAAATACTGTGTGTGTGTGTATATATATATATATATATATATATATATATATATATATATATATATATATATATATATATTGAATATATAAGATTGAAACAAGTGAATAGAATACTTCTGACATCCTACAGCAAATACATCTTCAATATCTTTGTGTACATTAACTTTTCACTGCTGCTTGTTCCCAGCTCTACATTGCTAAAGAAAAACAAGAAATCTCAATTTCAAGAAACAATTTGGAGATTAATACTTTTAAAATTAAAACTGATAACAATGATCAGTAGTGACTCCTACCAACTTAACAAAACATGAATATTTTTAATTAGAGGAATACAGCAACTGCTACTAATTCTATTTAAAGTTATGTATAGTAGTGAAAAAGTTAATCATCTATTTTTTTTTTTTTGTAGTTTCTGCTAATATTTAATATCATATGCTTTTTATGCACATTAAATAATAGTAGAAACTAGAGAAAAAAATCACTTTAGTTATATCACTTATTATAGAATTCAAAGTTTCTTTACTTCTAACAAAAACAATGGCCTTTTCATACGTGTTAATTCATAAGGCACTACAGAAAAATACTTTTAAAATGTTTTCAAAGATCTAAAAAGTATACCAAAATTGAAAGGTTTTAAAAGTGTACATAAAATATGAAAATAGAGAAAAATAAAGCTACTTAAATCTAAAAAAGATTGGGGGTAATTTTAATGCCTTTTTTTTTGTTAAATAGATGAGCTTGTATTCTTTTTCATGTCCTTGGATTAAGATGTTCAGATGTATTAAGAAAAGTAAGTAAGTTAAAAATTAAGAATTCTGGTGGTTGGTGTTGCCAGTAAGATCTCTTGTGATTGGCAATTCCAATTAAATAAAGTGGAAAGAAACTCAAGAATAAAATAGTGATGATGCAAGAGAAGAAATGAGAAGTGTTTTGAACAAAATGTTGCAACACCAAGTTATATTTATATATGTAAACAACTATTGTAACTTCTGAATCTGATTTGGAGGTAAAATTGTTAACGGAGAAAACTGGCATCTCTCTCTCATTATATATATATATATATATATATATATATATAAATGACAGTAGGAAAACTGTAATAGTTGCCCACATGTTTCATCCACATTGGACAAAATGTGTCAGCAACTATTACAGTTTTCCTATTGTCATTTGTATTTATAAATATTGTCTTTTTTCTACAGGTTAACTGAGAAATATATATATATATATATATATATATATATATTATTTGCTACTGAAAAACAAAAAATTACAAGTGGGACAAGAATGGATGCAATAATTATTTGTATGACATACAGAATGTTAAAAATTCAATCATCATTCAATAAAGATGTTATAAAAAGGTAAACTATGACAAGATTTTAAATTTACACATTGGAAACTAAATTTTAAAACAAGTATACAAAAATATGGATTGCTGTAATATTTTTAAGCCAACATTATTTTTATAAGCAATTGCTGTAAGAAATTTAATAACTACAATTTTTATAATGAAACTTAAAACTTGCGCAATATTGAATAAAAGTTTTATTATCGTAGCTCAAAGAATTGTCTCTTAAAACATGCTTTTAGATTATTATTTTTCATTGTTTGGAAATAAGACTTTTTTTAAATATAGAAAGAAAAGTACTTCTAATGTCTACAGCACAAAATATTTACCAAAAATTTATTTTAGCTTTGTCAAATTTACAAAATCTTTAGTTCTAATTAAAAATATCATCATAAGCCTATATGTAAAAGTTAATGAAAAAAAAACCATGTGAATATCCTAAGAAGCAAGTTGATGATTAACAGTAGAGAAAAATTGGTAAACTTCAATACAGATTAAGGAAATCAAACCACTTTTTGGCACTCCTTTTGGTCTCCTGCTTATTGTTGACCAAGGAGACTCCCTGGCAGACACATAACTACTTATAACATTAAATTGAAACTTCCCTATACATGCTATCAGTGCAGTAGAGGCTTCTTGTGTTTTATACAATCATGTAATACAAAGTGGCTTTTGTTAATATAAACTGCATAAAAGCTAGTTAATCACAAAAAGAAAATAGACTTCCATGCAAATACTTTCTTTATGACAGAGATAAACACACACAAAGGAATATTTGAGAAATCTTATTGCTTTTAGATTTTACTGAAACTTTATTAGATGAGGTAGCTATTTGATAGCATGTATATGTGCCTATATGAGAAAGTTCATTTGTTTGTTTTATTTCCTGGTGCATTATCAATATAAAAGACACCAAATACCATGTACTTTTGCATTAGTAAATATATAAAATATCTTTTTGTAGCAGATATGGGGAAGTGGGTCAAGCTAAGAACTTTTCAGCAACCTATGTGCGTGCATGCATAAATAGTATAGATCATTCTAAAAGTACTTCTTGACCCAAACTAATCTTAAGCTTAGTGAATAATAACATTAAAAACAAGTTATCATTCATTAGTTTTTTTTTATGTGCATCTCTGTAAACATTAAATGCTAAAGAATTAAACAAAGAAAGCAATTAGTGCAATGTAAATTATGATATTAGTAAGTTAAATAAAAAATAATTGTTACAGAGAATAGTCGTCCATTTTAGAACTGGTCATCGTTTTTAGCCAAAATAACTTTTGGCTTGTAATGGGGGTTTGGTAGCTTCTAATCCTCACTCTTTTGTGTCACTGTAACCACAGCATGGTACCAAGCTGAAATCTGAATGCTTGTCTACTTGATATTAGTGTTTATTTGTTGAAGTGATTTGCATATGCATGCAAATCAATCACTGTTTATACTGGTGTTTGTTCTCAATAGACCACTTGAGAAAAAATACAAGTAACATGCAGCTGTGTTTTTTTTTTGTGTTGAAAATGTAAATTGCTACTTGATTCTTTGCTACACTAATATTGGCCACAGAATTGAAATGATCATAACTCTATAATTTATTCAACAACTCAAAATTTATGGTTTATATATATATATATATATATATATATATATATATATACACACACACACAGCGATACATACTGTTAGTTCACCCAATACAAGGCCCAAGGGCCACTCACAGTAGAGATTTTCTGAGTGAGATTATTGTAAGGTGGGGATTAAGAAGTGCACCTTACGAGAATGTGTAGCATAGATATTAGTTGTTCCACAAAGTAACAGTTCTGGGGAAGAAGTTATCCACATGGACTCCTTATTAAAGGAACACAAAGGGAATGAGAATGGTTTGCGTGAACATTTGCCATAGTAATAGCAACAGACTAATAAGAGGCTAACAATGTTTCATCTGTGGGATAAAGGTTGCAGAATGGCAAATAATCACCTACAAGGCTTTGTAATCACTTTTGAATTCTGTCAAAGCAGGACAAGAAGAACTGAGCAGCACCAGCCCAGATATGGCAGCAATACTTCATTCTAGGTCTGATCTGACTCTTGTAAAGATAGAGCATGACAGCAGGAGTTAGGTATTTTCTGGAGTGATAAATGGAACCAAATATTCTTCCAGCATCTTTTGTAATGGCACAGAAATACATTTGGTGTCAGGAGTGAGCTTTAGACCCAATAGGTGTTCAAGTCAAGGAGTCTCTTTTAGGGTATGACCACTCACCAGGATTGGTGCAGGTTTAGGGTCTGCTTGGTGGTGATGAAATGTTACTAGTTTTGTTTTGGAGGTATTAGATGATACCAGCCACTCTCTCCTCCATTGAGCTGTGAAAGGTCACAGAAGAGATCAGTTACTAAATACTGATCATCAAGATATTTGGAAGTACATACATACATCATGGTATCATCTGAGAATGTTCTTGAACAGATTGTTAATATAAATAAGAAAGTATGACTGAGGAGAGAGCCTTAAGGCTTGCATTGACCTCATGTATCTCAGAGGACTGGCCATTACTGACAACCTTCATAGATCTACCTGATATGAAAGACTTGATAACTGTGAGGACTATAACAGGCAAGTTTGTGTAGCAATCCCCAATGCTACATCTTAACAAAGGCCTTTGAGATATCAGTAATATTGAATTTTACAAGAACCAAACTATTTTTATTTGTGAATAATATCAAAACTGTTTTAACAAAATGCAGCTATATTGCCTCTACTTTGCACACACTGGCTAAAACATTTCAATCCAAATAAAATGTTTTTCCTTACAACATTAATAAAATCAATATCAGTTCTCATTTTACAAAATATCTAATAGCCTAGATAACCAGAACTGTGACTTCTCTATCCAAATTATCAAGCTTAATGAGAGGAAACAAAATAAAATTTTGACTGTTAATAATTGTAAAAATTCATATTCCATTTTGACAGAACTCTTCTGAATTTCTTCTTAATGTATCTAAGAACTTCCACTGTGTTCCACGAAGCAATGATAAAATTTTGATTATTAATGATCATATTGTTAATAAAATTATATAATTAATGGTTTGCTGACTAACTTATAACTACTATGAATTGAGTAGGATCCTAAAATAATCTACAGGGTGATTGAAAAGTAACTCCCTATTTTATGTATAAGTGGCCAGCCAGCAGTCCTGACTTAACACAGTGATTTTTTTTCTTTGGGGTTGGTTAAAGGAGCAAGTTTACTATACCAAACCAAGACTTTAGTAGAACTTGAAGAGTGAATACAAGAAGTTATGTCTTCCATACCACAAGAGTTCCTGGTGAAATCAGTTGATGCATTTCCTGGGCAGCTTGAGAAGCTGGTAACAAAATCTGGTGCCCATATTGAATTTTAAATAAAACATCATATTTTAAATACTTTCCTCTCATATCCATTTCTTGTAAAAAAATTATAGTTAATAAATAAATTATAAGTATTTTTAAATGGGGAGTTACTTTTCAATCACCCTGTATATAACAAAAATATTAAAAATGATACTATTAATCATGAAGCATTCCTAAAAATATAGAAGCTTCAAAATCTGTAATAAAAAAAATGAATTATTACAGAAGCCATGTCTTTGAATTGTGTAAAAAGAGTTGGTAATTTCATTTCAGAATTGATTCCTTTGTTGAGCAAGACAAATTTTACAATTGGTACAAATCAGAGTTAAGAAGAGAGGGAGAAGTACAGGATAGTAATAATTGTGCTGCATAAGTACAAATCCAGATAGACAGCAAACAAAACAATAAGTGAATAAACAAAAATTAAATTACATAACAATTTGCAAGAGCAGAGAACTTAACTGTTCAATTAAAAATAGAAAGGCCAGACAGTCTTCCTAATAAGGCTAACAACCTGCAAGACTCACAGCAAAGTCATTATTCAGCTTAAGATTAAAAAAAAAAGTCAGTCTCCACACACTACATATTGTAAACAAACCATTTTAGAACATTTTTTTTTAAGTTGTGGTATGTGCATATGTATTGGCTACATGTAAATGTTTAAGATTCAAGCCTATATGTATTATGATTTTAAAAAAATGAATTCAAATATTAAAATCATTTAAAAATTTCTCATTTGGAGAGAGAAAAAAAAAGAAAAAGAATTAATGAAATTGAAGAGAATCAAAATTAAATTCCGATTTCACTTATTTTATACATACAAAAACCAATATTCTTTTAATGAGACTTGTGAATTAGTTTCTTCATCTAAATAGTGTCAAATATTAGCAACAAATTTTCATCAAATTCCAGATTAACTAAGAAAAAAAAAAAGAGAATGTAAGAGAAATTGTAAAATTAATTTCCATAGTTAAGAATTGAGAGCAAGATTATTTCAGTTAATAACCTTTTCAAAAATCAATATTTAATTAAAACAAAAGATGTTATACTTCTATGATAGAGATAAATATAATTAAAGGGAACATACAAATAATGACAAATGATTTTTTAAAGCATGAGGGCTAATTGAAAAAAAGAAAAAAAAAAAAAGAAAAAAAGAGAGCATAATAAAAAAATGGAACAGCTAGAAAAGACAAAGTTGACTTGAAGAGTTGGACTGTTTAAACCAGTAGACCCTGATGATCATAGAGGTGAATAAACACTAAAATACTTCTAGCAGAAAGTTACCTTTCTTTTGTTCAATGTAATTCATAGCAGGTAATAATGTTACTCAGAATTGATTATTTAAATTATCTCCTAATTTTTCAAGTGTATAAAATCCCATAAGTACATTTAAGGTAGGAAAAAACTGATGTAATATTGTTGGTAACCTACAAAGGTAAAATGATATGCAAAAATATAGTCATAGCTTTTATTGCTTAATACAGTACAACTCCTCTAAACTGAACATCTGAGATGTTCAGTATTAAAGGTATGGTTTAGATTTGAAGAAAAGGCTGCTGTGGCAAGCTTAAAATTTTTATTAAGTTTTAGAGTTTAGGATACAAAAGGTAGTTCATAATTTTGATTCATTTTTATTTAAAGTATAGACTGAATACATAAATGTACAAAAAATAATTGACGACCAATAGTAATGAAAAAATTTGTACTAAACAAATATTGTAATTTGTGAAAAACTAAGACATTTTCTGAAATGTTTAAAAATTTATGAAATATCTTATTCAAAAACAATTACAATCTGTAAAAGACAAAAATAAAGATATACAGTACAGCTGCTCTAAACCGAATATCTGAGATGTTTGGTATTGAGGGTACTGTTTTGAGTCAAGGAATAAAAGGCTTCATATTTATGTCAATACAAAAGTTTGGATTTGAAGAGGAGTCCAAATTCAAGAAAATCTGGATTATGTGAGTTCTACTGTATAAGAAAATGCTGCATAAAACTTTCTATCTTGTGTTGATTTTGAAAATTAGGTTAGATACATTCTATAGCTTAAAAAAAAGAAAGAAAAAAAGCTTAATCAAAGAGACAAAGAGAAACAAAGAAGGAATTTTAAAATACAGGGCAAGTTTTTATTGTGAGATGTACATTACTTTTCAAATATAAGGATTTAATTTACATGTCTCAATATAAAACAAATATTTACAATGCATTTATTTTAAAAATGCACTCTTCTATAAAGAAAACATAAGTGATTCTTTTAAGAGACAAATATGAATAGCATTTAATGAAATGCACCCGAGAGGAACAGGTCACAAATTACATTGATTATATTAACCTAAATGAAATACCACTGTTGGTAAGCAATAATTATGAGGATTTTACACCGAATAAATTTTAAATGCCCATTTTATGATCTGTGTTATACAAGTATGAAATGTAAATATTTATCTTGTCCTGAAAAAATCAAAATTAGTAGATATTAACCACAGGACATTAAAGGAATTGGTGGAACTGCATTTGAAAGAATTTAAGAGGAGGCAAATCTCATCAGATTTGATGGCAAAAAAATTCAACAAATTAAAATGATTGGATGATCCTTTTATAAATATTTACTATCACAGGAGTTTATCTATAGTTGATGGCTTGCAGCCATATCACCAGTTCTCATATGACCATCAAAGTCAAGTAATATTGAGCCTGGTCAATACTTAGATGAATGGTTGCTGGGGATTACCAGGTGCTACAAGCTTGAATGCATGGTTGGTATTATGGATAATGGCTCAGAATTGGAAATTGGAAAGTCAAGTTCCAATTCCAGTTGGGTTTGGAATATTCATTTATATGTAAATATCTTTAAATGAAAAGAATGAATCCACCTCTTACCTCACCCCTAGCTATAGGTTAATCAGTAGGACTTGTATCAGTAAATCATTATTATCTCGCCCAAAACTTTTACAATCTAAAAATATTTTCTGGATTTAAATATGCAAAATTTTGATAGGTTTTTTTTTTTTGGCAATCTTGGACCTTCATTAAAAAAAAAAAAAAAAAAAAAAAGGGGAAAGAAAAGAACAGTTTTTCCCTTGACACCACTATTATTTCAACTACCTTGACTCCTTGGCAATGTTTATTATTTTAAAAAATGATGATTAGAATTTTAATAAAACCTAAATGTATGAAGGTGAATTTATACATTTTATTTGTTCTTTAGAATCTACAACAAAAAATATTAAACACTATTAGATTGTTTATTGGAATCGATGGCAAAACATTAACTGCAAATTGATTCGAACTTTATAAAATGGTAAATATTTCCTTATAGTTCACATATTTTAATAATTTCATAAATGTTTATATATTTATGAATAAAAATTGTTTTCATATTTTTTTCTTAAAAATTGGTAAATGATAAATACTGCAATAGTTTTAATACAACTGTATTAGTTTTTAGAATGTTATAAATATAAAATTATTCTTGTAAATAAACAATCTAATAGTGTTTAATATTTTTGCTGTGAATTTGCAAAGACAAAAAAATAATGTATAAATTCACTTTCATCATATGTTGAGGTTTTATTACAATTCTAATCATTGCTTTTTAAAACAAATATTACCAAGGATTGAAGGTAGTTAACATAATACTAGTGTCAAGGAAAAAAAAAATACTTTTGACAGTTTTTTTTTTTTTTGCAGGCATGAAATTCCAATATTGGTAAGTTTTTTTTATTAAGTAGCAAAATTATCAGTATTTATGCTTCGCATAAATTATAACTTTATCATTAATTTGTTAAGCAATCTTATCCTGTGGTCACCTATCTAATAACTGTTACAGCATTTAAATTAATAGTATGTAAATTGTGATTGAAGGAAGGAGATTGATAAAGTGTAATTATAAATCCTCAGCTTAGCATGAGATTGGTTTCAAGAGAGTTTTATTATTGTACTCTCATTTGATAATGATCAAGTGAAATGTGCTTAACTGAGATCATTAGTTACCATGGGTGTTGCCAGTGTACAATTGATGTAAATCTACTTAGTCTTACTATCATACAAAATATTACACTGAGCAGCTTAATGAAAGGAGAAAAAAATCATTTGCGGACTATTGGCATCAACTATTGTAGAAGTTATTTAAACAAATTCAGAATTTTTTTTAATAAGTATTAGGCAGTATAAATATTTTTTTTAGTGTAAAACAAGGTTAGCCATCAAATCCTTAATAGATATGCAGAAAAAAGTTAAGCCTGTTACATATATATGTTAAAAAAAAAAAAAAAAGAATAAACATATGAAAAAATAAATGAACACAAAATAATTGCTGAAACACAAAAATTTAATAGTGATTAGAAAACTAATTAATAATGAAAACAATTCATGGTATAAACTAATATATTATCACCCTAGAATACCCAAACGTTATGGTCTATCTAAAGCCCACAAAGTGGGCATTCCAATGTGTCCCATTATATCAGATATTGGTAGCACTCCCCACAAACTAGTGAAAGCCATAACAAAAATTTTATCCCCTTCTCCTTGGAGCAGTCAGCCTATTACATATTAAAAATTCAGACAACCCAGTTGAAAAATTAAGGGGAATAAATGACTAACAAACTCATAGCAAGTTTAGATGTTAAATCCCTTCATACCAATATCCCAGTTGACAAATGCTTAAATCTTTTTAAAAAGCATCTAACAAAATACATAAAATAATAAAATTCTGCAGTCTCATCACCAATCAATGTTATTTCATATTTAACAATAATTTTTATAAACAAATTTGAATTACCAGGGAGGGAACCTCTAAGCAGGGTGTTGACATGCTTCTTTTTTTTTTTTTTTAACAATTTCTCGAAACTGGTCTTTATCCAAAATATTTTACCTAAATATACTTCTGATATATATTTGTGATGCTATATTAATATATCTCCATAAATTTACTTTAACTGACCTTGTAGATAAACTAAACTAACATACCAGAGAATTTATTTATGAGAATATCTTTATTTACTTACATTTACATTAATGGAAATAAACAATGCCTTACCTTGAGATCATGTTTCACCACAGTGACAATAACCTAAAACTAAGTGTCCATCAGAAATCAACAAATAAAAAGGATCTCATAAATTTCTATTCTCACTATAACAAAAAAATAAATTTAAAATAATCTTTGGATTCTATTTAAGTGTACTCAGAATTTGTAGTTCTTAGTATTTACATGAAGAGGAGAACTATATTGAAATACTTTTAAACTCCTCCAATACCCTAATTATTTCATATTCAATACAAAACAAAAGGCTTTTAAAATATTTCAAAAGAGTAGATCATTCTGACAAATCCAATAAATCAAATATATTGTTCAACACAGCAACTCTATCACAACTACAGGAAAGAAGTTTATTGAAGGTTAACATAAAATTTGTTACAACTACTTTTAAAACAATAAAAGAAAACAAAATAAGCTAAAATTTGATGGAGTTTACTATCACTTGTAATAATTGCCACAAAAAATACATAGGAGAAACCTTGAAGAATTTAAATAAAAGATTATATGAACACAAAAGAGATCTTTTACAAAACAAAACACTCAATGCATTAGTTGCATACCATAATTCCGATTTTAAAAAATGCTACTCTAACTAAAGGAGAAAGCAATTTACTAAGTTGAAAATATATAAGTGCTTTAATCCCGAGATCATTCATAGTAAATTTTCATCCAGGTTCTTACATTTCATCTTTCTTACCATGTCTTCTATTATTACAAAAAGAAAATTAAACTGGCTAGACTATATACCAAAAATATATATAACAAAAAAATTAAATTCTCAGTGTTCCTTTTCTTTCATGCACATGTGTAGTCACATCAACATAAACATCACTTTAGTCTGATGAAGTCCTAAAGGACGAAACACATCATATAAAAACATTTTTCTCCTTTGTCATAGCTTTTCCCTAAAATTATTCAATATATAAAAATATATTTATTGTTCTGTCTCTCTCTCTCTCTCATATATATATATATATATATATATATATATAGGTTACTTTTTTTTAATTATTTTTTTTTATAAGTGTGGCATTCTTTAGATTGAAGTTGTAGTTAAATTTATTTCTATGTATGGCTAATGCATTTGAGAAATTGTTATGTATAAAATCCTTTTTGTGTTCATAGATGCGGGTTTTTTTTTTTACATTTCTACGAGTTTCCCCAATATATTGTAAGGAACAGTTGTAGAAGTTTATTTTATATATACCTGCATTATAATTTTTATTGTTATAGACATTTTTAGTTCCATGGAACATATATATATATATATATATATATATATATATATATATATATATATATATATTACAAAATTTGTAAAAACTTATAAATTATATATATATATATATATAACATGTGCTAGTGTCAATAAAACAGTGTTCAATGTAATACAACAGAGCTATTAAGTATATATTAATAAATATACTTATTATCCCTCACCAATATCATGATTCTGAGTTTCATGCACAATGTAATCTTCAGGGTAACCAATTTCCCTATATGTGATGAAAACCTACTTAAATTTAAGAGCATCTCATGAGAGAGCTAAAGTATGAATATCTAAAAGCAATAAAACTTGATATTACCCACAATGGCAAAAGTATATTACTAAAATTAAAACACCATCATATGACAGGTAACATTCTAGTATTTAACAATCTTTACTGAGAAAAATACTTTAAATACTTTGAAATAAGAGCAAACTATTAAAGTTATCATGTAACAAAACAATTGCACTATTTTAACATCTGTCTGTAAACAGTAGTATTAAATAAAAATTAATCTTTACAACTTAAAATCAAGTAAACATCAGCTCCGAATAACTTTAAGAATATATATGAGAGTGTTTGATATGAAATTAAGTTTAAAGTAAATTTTTAAATTAATATTGTAGATTATTTAGTAAAAGTTAATCTCCAGTAAATAAGGAAAGCTTCATGATTTTTATAATTATACGAGTTCAACCTGGGACATAATAGAATTGGAATTGCAAGGAATATAAATTCCAAATTTGGAGACAATCTTTAGATAGTGGACATATAGATTTTCATTAGAAAAACATTTGCAAATAAAGAGTTCCGAACATTGTTAATATTTGCATGCAGTTGCAAAAAGAAAAGAAAAAAACTCCTAGCAAACTTCAAATTATCAACCCTTTGAAATGATTCAAGTCATTGGTAAAAAAATAATAAAAATACCATCTCATAAACAGGTTTCATTTGAGCTAAATAAGATACATAAAAAAGAGATCTGCTGAATATAATGGATAAGGGAAAACTTTCAAGCTAAGCTGTATCAATTTTTATTTTGTGAACAAAGAATCATGAAATCTAGTATGATCATGATGGAATATTATTCCTTTTCTCTTCATTGATTGCAGTACTTGTTCAAATCAATCATGTTTCTATGGAAGGAGCTTATACTAAAGGACTATATTCCTATCCCACCTTATTTGAAAGAAGTGTGACCTTCGGTAGATAGTAGTAGTTCATTTTGCATGCTCCACAATCTTTCGCATTGTTGTAAAGCATCTACTTTTCGTTGCTCATCAATGTTTCAAGAAACAAAACATTTTGATTTTTGAATGGCAAACTGAACATGGATGTACAAGCCAAGAGGTATTTTTGCTTATCTGATGTGGAAGTCAAACATCAAAGGAACTAACATAACCAAGCTGGCGCAAATGATTTTCACTGCTTGATTTGAATATTTTGAACATGTTGGCTCCATAACATTGAATATTCTCAAATAAGGTCTACCTGACCCTGGAAGTTTATCAAGAAATCTCTAATACTAAACTTTGCAAACCATTTTTGACATGGTTAATTATGTATAGTACATTCTCTATAAGCTGCACAAACCTTTTAAGGATTCAAGTCACATTTTTATATTGATAAAAGGCAAAAATCTCAAGCCAAAAATGCTTCTTATTTAGCTTTAATCTTCAATGTTAGAATCAATAAATATGAATGTGCTAATTTTGTCAAGATTTAAAAAAGAAATGCAAGCTGATATAACTGCTGTCACAAAAAAAGCAATCTTTTGAATAAAGTTAAAAAAAATACCTGTAATGCCACCTAATGATAAAACACACATTTTAACCAACCCAATACATCATAGCTTCCCTCAAAGTGGTCATATAATACACAGATATGTAGACAAGCTTAAAATAGCAGTTTTAAGAATAGAAACAGTGACATTTTACAGCATGACAATATCTATCCTCATTTTGCAAAATGAGATTGTAAATCACTTGAAAATGAAAACTTTATTAGTACCCTGCTTATTCATCTATACTAATTTTTGCTGGATAAAATTAATTAGATATAGCATTAATAAACAAATAATTTCTAAACTGACACATATTCATAGCCTTTAAAATCAAAGTTTTGTTTTATTTGTGAAACTATATTCCAAACCATTAAAATATTGAAACAGATATGTTATTTTTATTCAGTAAAGCTGGATGCATAAACTCATGGCAATTTTAGAATAGGAGTTATTGAAAATAAAGAAAAGTTGGGGGGGGGGATTTGAAAAGGTTCTAATCTAATTATACCAATGTCCATTTAATTTAGATCATGGCTCACATTTGCATGTAGGTTAAACAACTTTAAGATCATGTTAAAAATAATATTAAATGTTTGGGGGTGCTAAGCAAAAAGGAATGTTCATATGATGCATTAAAAATACTGTACAAATAGAATAAAAATGTAGCTTATGCTAATTATAATAAAATCTACAATTTGACTTTAAATACTGAAATTCAACATTTTCTTCTTCTTCTAATAAGAATAATAATAAGAGAAAGAGCAGTCATGTCACACTGGGAATATATTAATCACAAATAGAAATATAATTATAGCTACAAATTAAACATTTCTCAAATACCCAATTTACATTATTGAAACTTTTCAGTATCTTATTTAAAATTTTCAGATGTTGGCTATGAGTGCTTATAATTAACTGGAGATAATAAAACATTCATTTGGGATGGTAGGTCAGGGATTTTTTGAGGGAGTGATGCTGGGACTATACAACATTAATTAAAATTCTATTATATTTATTCTAGAAACAACTAATTTCTTTAAAAAAAATCTTACTTCTTACCAATAGTGGTGGGCTTTTAATAAATTGAGCACACAAACAAAACTGAAGCACTTCTTTTTAAACTGGTGAATAAAACTTGAAAATGAAGGTTGAAGTACTTAAATTTAGATATTTGTCTCTAAAATGTTAAAAATACTAAGAACTAATTTTTTTTTCTATCAATTTTTTGTTAAAAAATTTCAATTAACCATTAGCGAACATTCGTTTTCTGCTTATAATCTAAATTGAAAGTTCAAGAAAAGAAAATTTAAAAATGACAAACATGAAAAATAACAAAGAAAATGAAATTTTTTTCTAAAGGTTTTAAAAACTTGGAATATGCTGAATAAGTCCCCCTGCATGAAAATTAACTAATCAAACATTTCTATGTAAAATTTAGTAATCTAACTGAAATGCTTAAATAATGTAATTTTTATAAAAGTTACAGTAAAACTTAACTTATTTGTATTTATTTATTTTTATTAAAACTTTTTATTATGCTAACAATTCTAAATGATAAAGTTAAAAATAAAATTCAAATTTCAGGATGGTTATTTTTTCGGGACAAGTGAAGTTGTTCTTTATAATGTGTTTGGGATGATGAAAAAAAAAAATTAGTCTGGACCAAAGCAAAAACATACATATTATTATTATGCAACCAATTTGTCCTAGATTTAAAAGCACTATTGTCAAACCAATATCAATAAAACGGAACATTGAGATGTTGACAAGTAAACAAAATTTAAGTTAAAAAGTAGTTCTACTAAAATAAATATGCTGTACAGCTCGGATTGTTCATTATAGAAAATAACAGGCATTTTTGTACATATCCAATGCTTTTAAGTTTTAATGACCACAGACTTGTGTAAAAATTAACGCCCATTGAATGAAACTATCAAATCACATAGAAAGGTTTTTAAATCAATAAAAGGAAAATCAAATGGGAAAATCTGATATAAAATTTTATCCCATTAAAAAGAAAAAGAGTTATTTGTTGTTGAAACTTGTGTTTCCAGTTTCAACTGAAAAATGTAGAAAACCCAAATGGAAAAAATTTGCTGCTATTCTCTTGTTTTAAAATTCAATTTGAATGAACGAATTTGAATTTATCGATTCCTGATGTTATTTAATTAAAAGTACTTTTAAAAAGAGAGGATTTTTTTTGTTACCTATTCTTAGATTCTATTTAATTTCATATCATCTCAAATAATTGAAACCTAAAAAAATTTATGCTGTGAAAATAAAAATAAATAAATGAATTTTAATCCCTGAAGAATTGACGAAAAATTAATTTTTTTTTGCTATAAGTAACCTAAACTAAAAATAAAATTATCAATTTTTGTCTTGTTATTGCAGAATTACAGAATGTAAAATTAAAGAAAGAAAAAAAAGAAAGTTGGTGAAGAATAGAGAGGATTTGAAAAATAGTTTATTTTCATAATAGACCAAATAATGAACTATGAAAACAAACTTCCTAAAGTAAAATAAACTTATACATCGTACACAAGGATAGATGTTTATATCCCTAGCATTATTAAAGAATTTTAAGCACAAGTAAGTCTCTAACATCATTGGAATCAAATTCAAACATTGCTTCTGCTAAAATAGGCGAAAGAATCATCTATCCCAAAATGTGACAAAGTTAATCTCAAATTTATATGTGAAAATTATACATTTAAAATAAATTTAAAATTTTGACATTTATTGCTTTTAAAAATAAAATTCTATATTATTTTAATTTTTGAAATGAAACTTTGTAGTAAATAAAATTACAGTTGATACTGTAGGGAAACTTTTTCAAATAATAATAATCATGTTCACATTTAGCCTAAATTTAAAAAAAAATTACATCTTGCAAAACGATGCCATTCATTAGCATTTTTTTAGGCATATTCTCATCACATGTTAAGAAGTCTTTTTGATTTTTACCACATTTTTATTAAAATTATATAGAAAAAAATAAAAAGGAAGAGACTGCTAGGTTCTAAACTAGGGCAAAAAAAAAAAGTTGGTTACGTGAACCGTAACGATACAGCACAGTACACAAAAAGAAAAAAAACTTAAAATAGCATATTTCAGATGTTCGAATTTAGTCATGGTCGGACAGTTCTTAATGTTCAAATAAAACATTATGTGGTTTAATAATGTGAATATACAGTGCTCCCACCGAAAATTGCTGCAACTAGTTGTTAATGACCTTAAAATTAGGGAAACTGGGGGGGGGGAGAAAAGCTAATCAAATTAATAATAAGCACTTTCTCATACATGTGATACATTACATTTTTCAAGCTCACTGTGTACGTAAAATTTAAACTTTTAGTTTTTTTTAAAACAATGCCCCGTCGGCCCATTGTCTTCAATATTTTGATCCTGAAGAAAAACAAGTGCCCTTTAACTTGAAAATTAGTAATTACAAAGAATGATGGTTAGTTTCGGTTCTTTCGGCTCTCACGTTTGATTTGAATGACATAAAACAGTTAATGATTAAATTAATCATATTTGATATTTTTTTTTGCATGTACTGATTAAGAAAATGAGTGTACTATTACTAAATGTGAGGATATTTTATTTTTAACTGACCAAATACAAGAGAATGAGTTAAAAAAAAAAGAAAAAAAAAAAAAAAGAAAAAAAAAGAGGCACACAATTTTTTTCTCTAGCCGAAATTTTTGTAAGTCATATTCTGGGCCGAGGGAGAAACATTCTTGGAAAAGTGATATGGGATGGGATTCAGAATGATTGTAAGCAGAATCTTAAAGAATTAGTGCTCTCAAAAAATGCCGGTTAGAATGTAATAAACAAACAAATAAATATAGAAAATAAATAGCAGCATTTTTATGTCTTAGTATGAGAATGCTATTTATTTATTTATGGATATGTGTTTGTTTGAAATAAGATACATTAACATTCATGTTTTAATTCTTGTGTTGGCTGATGATGAAGGCAAAAAAAATGTACCTTCGAATAATTTTCGGAGTTGTTTTCGGTTCTTAAGAATTTATTACTACTACTGCTTTTATTTTATATAAAAATACTGCAGCAGTTTTACTGTTCGCAATAAACGAAAAAAATTAAAAATTTTAATTTTTGAAATTAAATTTTCAGCTGATTTTTAATTTTAAGGAAGTTTGTATTTATCTATTTGAAACTAAGTAAGAAATAAACGTAACTTACTAATATTTAAAAAAAAATAACTTCCAAATGTCTTGACATAATACTCAGTAATTTAGTTGTTTATGTTTTACTTTTAAAATATATTTAAAAACAAAAAAATCGTGGTTAGAGGCGGGAGTTATTTTTAGAAACAAGGCAGACAAAATAAAGAAATTGTCAGTTTTTAGTCCTTGTTTGTTGCGTAAACTTTACCATTTAGAATGTATTCGCAGTTTGAATAGTAATAACAATAAATAGAATAATTAAAATAATTTTCTAGCTATAATTTATACAAAATGTTTATAATACGAAAAGAAAGAATTGAAATCAAAGGTAAAATAATTATCCTAACAACTGTAACAACAGGAAGCAAAGGAGACTCGAATAAATAGAATCTATAAAGAAGCTGGAACATAAATAAAAATAAACATCAACAATTCAAAAAAATAAATAACGCAAGTAGAAAAGTTATCGCGTTATAACGACTGAAAAATAATACTTTAAAAATAGAAAGCAATAGAGCTCTTATGTCGATCATTATGGTTAAAAAAAAAAATTAAAAAACGAGAAACAATAACAATCATCTGCGCTTCATATTTTCGTATTAAAGAAAAGACAAGATTATTTTGACGTGATGTTTTTTTTTTTTTCTCTCTCCTTTTTACAGGTTTCAAATTTTATATAGTAAAAAAAAAAATCAGATTACGACAATTGGTCGCCTGAAACCTACCTATGCAAGTTAAAGAGTTTTTCTATTTGTATGTTGCTCATGGTTTCAAATAAAGGAGGGAGGCTGATAAAATACTCAAGCTGCGTTAAAATTCACATTCCCAAGACGTCTGCCATGGCGTCAAACCGGAAGTCACGCCGCCGGAACTTGACCGTTACTGCTGACGATTCAATCACCTGAATGTATGGTAACACTACAGGACAAAAATTCTATATTGTCTCTTTCTAACCTACATGAATTTTTCAGTGAAGGATTTGTTAAAATTTACAAAAAAATTATTAAAAGTATGAATCGACTTCGAGGAAATTCTGGAAGATCCATTTCACTTTAATCATGGATTTGAGTAAAGAAAGTGCTAGTTTTGGCTATGATTTCAATATTTTTTCCCTTATAAAGTTCAACAGATTCATTACAACTTATTCAATATTAACTTTACTAAGTGCTATTATGAACTTATACATGGTTCACAGCCAACCCATAAAACAGGGAATTGAGGAATTATCAGTAAATAGAAATTTCTTTTTTAAGAAAAGTCAGGGAATTTTGGTTTAATGCCAGAGAAATCAAAGGAATTTTCTAATACATTTTGGCATCCATTAATATTGACAAAGATATTGTAGAACTTACAAAATAAAGAAAGTAGTACATTTGACCACATCTTATATTTTCAGTAGAAATACTACATTGTATATGATGAGAAAATTTATATTCTTCAATGGGTGTTTCTTAGTCCAGTTATAGTTTAATCTGTGTGCAGAGAAATCTATGTACTTAATTATATAGTTGTAGCAAATAAGGTGTTCCAGGATGATAACGAACAAAGTTGCCATTGCTCACCAGTTTGTAACCAAACAATAATTTTAGCAGGAGGAGTCACAATTTGTTAGGATAAAATTTTTCAAAGAAAATGAATTCAAAATTTTTAAAAGAAACAAATTCAACATTTTCAGAATCTAGGGATGCAAAGGTTAGTTATCTCCCTTTGGTTGAGATGCAGTCATGTGATGTCTAGTGAGTGACATCAGTTGATAGAGAAACCAGGCCAGTTGTTATGCGACCCACACAGTGGATGGGTGTAACAAGCCCATAGTGGTATGGTGAACAGAGGAACCCACATGATCTCATCAAAAACATAAAAGACCCATCCCAGCTTGCCATATTTCCTGTTGGAGAATATTACAAGTAAGACACTCTCTCCTTTCACACTGCTTGTTGTAGACATATGTTATAATTTCTTTGTGTGGGATAAATTTGTAATAAGTATGTATCTTTGAGAATAATTCATGCTTGTCATTCCTTTATTTCAGATATTTTGCTGCATTCATGTATTATGGTGTTACTATATCACAGATATATTAATGGCTATAATGGGAAAATTCAAACTGGGAATATTTCTTCTTGCTTAGCAGGCCCATTAAAAAGAAACAAATTTCAAGATTTTTAAAAGAAATGAATTTCAACATTTGGAGATATTTGATACATATATTTATATAAAGAAAACAAAAGAAGTGAAATAAATTTTCTTACTTACATGTGTGTGGTAACTACCACCACAATTTCATACACACAGTATATAGAAATCATGCAACAAGCATTCACTGGTTAATCTACCCAAAATTAGCTCGCTGATTGGTCAGTTCTGACCAATCAAACCGCCTGCACGCGACAAATCTGTTTCCCAGCTCAATATGCTCTGAGCCAGTCACATGATACACCATCTTATATAAACAAAACATGAGTGGTTCTCTCTCTCTTTTTTGTCACTCTTGCTGCCAAAATGTGACCTTCAAGAACTCTCGTCTTAACCTTGCGGTCAGATGTTAAAGACCATTACCATTTCACGCAAGTACGAACTCTAAAATCTCTTCCGAACTCTTACCAACTTTACCAACCCACAATTCCTAACATGCAACAGGAACTTATTCTTCTAAACTACAGTTTAATAATTAATTCACTTTATGAGCTCAGGTACAAATATTTCCAAATCTAAGAGATATAACTCTATCAAACCTTCAGCTTATATGCATGTACACAAAATACTAATAAATTCAATTGTTATGTTTTGAATCATTACATTCTGTTTTGTATTTTATACTATTTGCTGTTTTATGTCAAATATAAATTGCATTGTGCATGCCAAATTGGATAGTAACATCCAGCTTCTTTGCTTTCCTTAATCATGCATTTCCTAGTCAAAAGATAAATATATGTAACATCACCCTTACATAATGGTGACAATCCGCTACATGTGTATTGATAGCTTGAAATAAAAAAGAAAAAAAAACATTTATCTACTTAGCTGTAGTGTGTGTGTGTGTGTGTGTGTGTGTGTGTGTGTGTGTGTGTGTGTGTGTGTGTCTCCATGTTGTTTGTTTGAAATTCACTAGTTGGTTTGCCAGGGGAAAGAAATCTACAAGTTTCATATTGTTGTTACATTACAGAGCAAAACAGAGAGAAAGAAGGTTCATACAGGTTCTTTTTATAATCCTAAATAGAACACCAACTAGCAGGTAAGATGTGGGTAATCTCCACACAGTGTTGCAGGAATGGAAAGTATTTTATACCTCCTGATACACTTGTCCCACAAACAATTTTTAGCAGACTCATGTAAGTACTGGTAACAATAAAAGGGTACACATAGAATTCAAACAAGCAACAATTAATAAATGTATTAACAAGATATGTTACAGAAGGATAAAGAAAGAAATGAAGTTGAAGTAACAAAGTTCAATACAATCTTCAGTCTGTGTCATGCCTCATGTTTATTGGAGCAAAAAGAAACGTGTTGATCACAGATATGACAGCTTGGAGCATGTCTCTTCTGTTAAGTGTGTCCTCAAAGTAGTACTGGTTCATGTTCCTCTACCTCCTCCCCATGTGATTCATCCTCTGTGGGATCATCTGGTCCATCCATGCTTATGAGTATTTCCTCATCACTTTTAGACATATCATCCTTAATGTTTGTTAATGATCATGAGCTCTTGGATGGAAAGAGGTTACTGACATGGCATGGCATGACTAACAATTCCAGTAATTTGTCCCTTTCTGGAAGTTGTTGTATCTCACCTCAGACATAATTGGAAGTACTGAATCAATCCCTTTAAGCTGAACCTCATATCTATAGACTAGGCATCATCTTTGGGGGGTGATATTGTACCAGTGAGTAGCCACTTGGAGAGAACATTTTATCATTGCTGCAATCCTCTTGACACTTCTGTGTCACTCTCCATTATTTCATTTCCTACTGGGACATGTACACATGGAAATGACAAATGCATGTCTCATCTTTTTGGCAAGGGCCTGGAAATCCTAGTTGTGGAAGTTGGTGTCATTGTCTGTAAGTAGCCCATGAGGTGGTCCCCTTTCACAGAACACTGACTCCAGCTGACATATGATACTCAATGAGTTTTGGCCATGTAACAGCTACCACAGAGAAAAATGTGTCAAATAATGACAGCAGCAGTAGTGCATGATGCCCATGCTGAGCCAGTGTCAAGTACAGTTCACTTTTACTCATGAACTGGTGCAGGGTCTATTGTTGTGCACTGCACACAGCTCCTGATGGCTGACTTTACTATGGCCTTTGATATGGAAAGACAAGCTTGATGCCACCCAATGCTGTTATGACATTGATCTCAGCAAGCAAGTCAAACTTGAAAAGTTTGTCAATCTTGGCTAAGTTGCCATCATCTGTGAAGATATTAATAATTCCAAAACCATAGCATGCAAACATTCCACAACTGATCATCTCCATATCCACATGTTTCCTGGCATCATTCTGTACTAACAATTGACTGAGAGTAGCCAGAGTTAATGAGAGCTAAACAGCATTCCCCATTAACCAATATGTTGACTACAGGCATCTGGATGGGAATGAGACTGGCGCTAATGTTTTTTCCCTCAATTTGTTTCCCAGGCAGTTTCATGATACATGATTCAATTTATCACAGTGATAGCAACATACAACCTTGCACAGGCTCACAGTTTGTCCAGCTCATTGACTCAAACAATTTCTAGCTAAGTGGCAGACAATATCGTTCTACAGATCGTTGGTGGAAGTTGAATTTGTACCTTTTTGTTCAGGCTTTGGGGCTGCCATAATTGATCCCACTGCTGGCACACCATCCTTCCCTGTGGCTCTGACTCACTTTAACAGTTGATTGATGTCCAGTGCATCTATTTGAAAGGAAAAGCAGCTGCCTGATGCGCTCAGGCAACCCTACTACAAATGCACACTCAAATCCACAGTCCAAGGTTAATGGTCTGCAGCAGATTGCCAAGTAAACATCCACAGATTCATTCAAATTCAAGTGTCTAGTGATGAACTGGTCATATGCTGCAAATGGATCTCTGGCAAAGGCAACATACAGGGTGCCCATGATATGGCCCACATCTTTTCTTTCTTCCTTGCTTAGTTGCTGTAATACAGTAAATGCAGCTTCCATGAGTTGGAGCAGCAGAACACTAGCAATGTTCTTCATGCTGCATAGATTGCAGACCAGTTTGTTTTTTTTTTAACCATTCAATGATAAAGCAACCCCAGTCTGAACCATTAAATTCAGGGATTAATCTCAGATCAAACTTGTCATTCCCCATGGACACTGAATGCTGAAATAGCTTGTAGAAAAATAAGGCAAGTGTGTGTTGAGGTGTGTCTTATAGAGAAATTGATAATATTACTGTTATTATTAGCCTAGACATACTGCAATACCTGAATAGAACCAGGTAGATTCTGAACTTTGAGGCAGTTGTGATGGGATGGCAGTTGTAACAGTCAAGTGCTTGAGATGGCAGTCAGGGAGTTGTTGCAATCCACTTGTTAGAGAAGTGAAGGTGAAATCACTATCCCTTTTTACTATCCACTTCACCAACTCTTGCAAAATACTACCTGGGAAGAGTTGGTCAACTGAAGAAATTTCCCTTGCCTAGGAAGCTTGGGTTTGCAAAATGACAATTGAGTGAAGGAGAGGAGGTCAGGTTTTGGTAACCAACTTTGCCTGCATGCCAGAGATTGATTTGTTGAACTAACTACCAGTCTCCAGTCTAGGGTATTGCTGGTACTTTTGCAATATATTGTGAATAATGTCAATACCTACTGTAGATTCTTTCCTGAACACTACAATCTTAATCTCTTCAAGTCAAGGGGCAATTGTTATCTATCTTTATTATCCCCATGATTGTCACTTCATATTTACCTCCTTAATTCATATCACATACTTTATTCATCATTATTATCTTACCAGCAACTCTCTACTTTGAGCAGCTCTCTTGGTGAATTCTTGTATTAAAAAAGATTAGGTATACCCCAATAGAAATGGTAAGTGTTAAACTCTATCCATCAAAAAATAAATTTTATGTTATTGTTTTTACAAGCAAGAATTGGTTATCTGTCCTAAGAATTGCTTATCCCTTTCATTACTGGGATATTTCATTAGCTTTGCCTAAGACTTCCTCAGCTCAAAGACTTAAACACAATGTGGATGGGGAAATCACTTGGTAGTGTGAGATACCTGGAAGAATTCAGAATGTGGTTTATGTTATAATGATAACAACAAATTTGCTATAATGTGGTGTTGCTTATAATCATAAAAACAAAGTTAGAGAAAATGTATGTGCAGCTGCCTGTTTCACATTCAGGTGAACAGTAAAACACCTAGGTTGGATAACAGATATAAATATAAATAGAAACAGAAACAAAGAAAGTTTCTCCTTAGAAGTAGGTATCCCTATTCAAACAATTACAAATCAAGAGAATGTCTAACTACCAATGTAGTCTACTAGGCAACAGTAATGACAAAAGGTGAACCAGATAAATTATGTTGGTGTTTCTGAAGGGTTGTGAAAACAAAGATTCTACAGCTACAAAATCTCTTTCATGAGAAGGCAGTATGCCAATCAGTCAGTCAGTTATGTGCCATGCATGATGCACACTTAGGTGATCATGTATCTTCCGATATATGACTGATGAAGCAGATTTTTCCTGCAGTAGGTTGCCATTTCTTTCTTTAGTAGACCAGTTGCCATCCAAGGCTATACAGAATCCATTCTGTCCTGCTATTTATCCATAGCTGGGGGGAGAAGAAAAGGATTCATACCTTTCCCAAGGGTATTAGCATGTAAGTGAATGTAATGAATTTGACTGGAATTTGAACTCAGCTCTCTGATTCCTCGATCCAAACTGCTGTCCATTACATCCCTGTTATATTTTTGGCACTTGAAAGGTAAAGGCAGTATACTCCAGGGGTGGAATGGAAAACATTAAGAAATGTATTTGCTTGTAATGCTGGATCTAGAAGGTTTTTTTATTTTATGAAATAAAAAATTCCTATAATTCTTTCTATATATATATGTAAAAACTCTATACATTCAGTTAAAAGTAAAAATAGAATCATCTTGGATAATGACTAAAAGTATAGCTGAAAGTATTTAGACATACAAAACTTAGGACAATTTCTACATAATTTATGTCCAGAAAAGAAAAAAAGTATAAGAACACAAGAAAAATTAAATAAAAACTTCACAGCAATAGAAAAGTATAAGAACACAAACCTTGTATAAAAGAGGGATATCTGCCCAAATACACAATTATATATATATATATATATATATATATATATATATATATATATATATATATAAAAAAAAAAGAACAGTAAGATATATAATCCGGTGTTCTTATAGATATTTTATTTATACAAAATAATGCTCAATGTAAATTTACAGAGCATATATATATATATATGTATATATATATATATATATATATATATATATATATATATATATATATATATATATATATATATGTATATATATATGTATATGTTTTTATGTATATATAAAAATATGATGAAAATATAGTTTTAAGTTATGCTATCTTTATGGCTAAAAGTGCTCATTATCAGAGACAGATTGTATATAAATATAAAAGTGAACACTGTGGTCAACACCAAGTGGCAATAGTTTGTTTCACACTTGATTGCAATCTTTAGGTCATATATATATATATTTATGTGTGTGTGTGTGTGTGTGTGTGTGTGTGTGTGTGTGTGCTTGTTGTAAAATTTTCTCTATTTATAAGTTGTTGTTTTGGGATTATTTGCAGTTGAGAAGAAGCTGTGTATTGTCATACAAAAACTACAAATGTTGAATTGGTTGAGAGAAACAGACAGACAAGAGAATGAATTACATTCTTTATATTTCAGTTTTCTTTAAACAAACAATATTTTAAATATTTCAAAAATATTTTTGCTATATTTAAAAAATATTTTCAAATGAATATGATTTTAAAATACTTTTTGGCATATTAAAAAATATTTTTATTTAAAAAATATTTTAAGTGAATAAGATTTAAAAATACATGTTTATACAGTATTTTTATTTCAACTTTCTTGAAACAGACAATTTTTTTAATGTTGAAATCAATGTTTTATAACCTGAACTCTATTTGGATGAAATATAATGCTTTATATTAGGTACAATTTTATTGGATGAAATACTGACAACAGAATTCTGTATCTAAGAGCTGTTTTGATCTAAACTTTTTAAAACTTTTAACTCAGTGAAATTTATGTTTGGGTGCAAAGTGAGTATAAAAATATTTCTTATTGATTTCATGTTGTATTACCTTGGTAGAATTTCCAGGTCTTGAAAACATGACTCAGCTTCTATTGAAGAAATTTTGTTGACATCACGATTTTCTTGGCCTATCAGCTAGCAGTCATTTGACCCCTTCGATGTTTTTGGTAGTATGGCAACATGACTCATCCTAGTTTAATGACATTGTGACTCTCTTTGCCAATTAATACTCAGCCCTTGTGAAATATCCTAGTTAAGTATGAAATCACCATCAGCCAATCAATTTCTTTAAAGATATCATCATAAGGACCCTGTGATGCCTACTTAAAAAAATGAAAAACATATGAGAAAGAGTTGAAAATTTCTACTTTCAGGTCACATTGTTACTTTCAGCCTAGATTTCTGGCTTTGTGGGATGAGTAAAAACTCTGGATTCAAACCCAAATTATTACCATTGATTACAGAGACAACAAATTCACAGCTGTATCCAGATACTAAAGGCTAAAGAAACTCTTCATCCAAATATAACAGCGATACAGAAAGATCACAGTGAAGTATTGTTTTTCTATCCTTGGAACTTTTCAGGTATTTACCTTTGTTAAGTAAATGAAGAATATTGTATATACTCTGTACTAATTCTTTTGTTTATGTGTGTTTGGGAACTTTTTTTAACAAACTTTAGATGCACCTTGGTAATATTGTTTGTTTGTAAAATAGTGTTTCTGACTCAAGTTTAATTTATGTTGTTTTTGTAATGGAAAGGAAAGTTCTTGATTTTTTTACAATGTTGCATGAATGTAATCTTTTTTCCATATTTTGTACCTTTTTATTGGCCTAAAATCTCCTAATTTCATCCCACAATACACTACTGGAATTTAACTTGAGAACCATGAATACAATATTTTACAAGTTCACATTCTCTCCTATTTTTGAACCTTCACTCCAACCTTTTTCCTTGCTTTCAAAACCGGCTCCCAAAGACTTGATTCTTATCAGAGATAAGAATATATTTTCTAACCAACAAGAGAGCAGGAAAATATAAAAAGGAATTCCACCATCATTATCCTTTCCATGGTGCCATAAAGTCTGAGGGTTATGCTCACAGCTTGTTGCAGCTCCCAAAACCTCATCAGAGATAAGAATATATTTTCTAAAAAATGAAGGGGCCAGGAAATTGTATAACAATTTTGGAGGGAAAAGTCCTCAATATTTCTGATCCTCATAGTCTCTATAAATTTGGAGAATCTTTTGCCTATTTGGCAGTGAGTAATCATCAATCGTCTGTGAAACAAGAAAGGTCGGCAATGGAAAAGCAGTAATCTTTGCTGTCAGCTAGAAAGAACTATCTACTAAGGGTTCTTGAGAAAGAATGTCAACCCGCTACTAAATATCAGTTGAAAGTTGCCTCATTCACGTACAAGACTTCTGTCATCAACCTATGACTCACTCAACTGCAAAATTCGTATCTCCCAACATTTTCCTACTATGCAAGAACTCTGAAGAAAACTGTAAGTGTTTTGACCCTTAACAAAAATCTACTTGCTTAAAGAACTTTTAGGTGCTCAGAGAAATATTTTGAGCAAACCTTTTTCTTTTATGAACAATTTCTCTTCATTAAAGTTAAAGGACTTTTCCTTCTGCCTTTCTTTCTCTTGCAATTGGGTTTTGTAGTGAACAAAACAAGATCTAGATTTAAAATTCAAATGCTAAGCACTGACTCAGTAATTTTGTTAGAAATTAAAAGACTTGAATTTACAAACTTTGCTTAACATACACGCAAAAGCAAATCCAAAATAAAACTCGTGAAATTTCATACCTTGATATGAAATGTTTTTTGGCCAATAGAAAACTAGGAAACATTTAAAAACAAAATTCAAATGATCTTCAATTCTCAGAAACAAATTCTTTTACGGACATTTTCGCGAGCAAACACGAAGTTTATTTGTTGCCCAATGGAAAGTCCCAGATCATATTCAGGAGTGAAATCCCAAATGACCTTTTCAAACCTGACAAACAAAATAAAAGACGGGCAAGTTCGCTTGTCACCAGAGAGAAGGAGACAAGCATATTAACAAGTCCCTTGACAAACGTCAAGCGATCATTATTATCTCTACCTTTCTCCCTCACCTCTTTTACATTTGATAAATGAATGGAACATTTTAAGACTGAGTGATTACTTCAAAGACATTCCTACCCTACGATAATGCTCATACATATATACATACATCCACATTTATTTGTAAAGACCTAAATTGATTTATATGTATATAAATTTGTTGTTTCACTTTACAATTTGATTTTCTTGTTTTATATCCCTCTTATGGTGGGCTATCTAACTAACAAGGCCAACACTCATACATTTCACTATAACTGATAACCCACTATAATTTATCACCTTACCCTTCTTTTTGTAAATGGAAATAAACATCTTTTATGTTACACATCGAGCAGGATTTTTTAGTCTTTCTTTATTTGTGCACCTAAAAGACAGAGTTTTGTCTGTTGTAATCTTTCAACCGTAGATGCTTGCTGCTATTTATTCAATTTTTGTCGCAATTTTTAACCTCAACCCTTTCATGTGGGAAAGCTGAAACAAATTTCCCACAACACATTGTGTATGTCCAGTATAACTTGTAACATGTTTTTTCGTAAAATCCTTTTGGCCTTTTATGATTCTCTGCCTGTGTCTCCTGTGTGCCATATATTGTTATTACTTCTCATCATGGTTTTCTGTTGCAGGATTTATTTGAATAATCTTTTTTCCCAATTCTTGCTACAAGTGTGCTTATTGGTCAGAAAATGTAAAAGATTTTTTTTTTATTGTGATCTTCTTTTTATATGTAAAATGATCAAACTGAAATTATCATTATATTGACTGTTATGGCACATGCCTAGTAATTTTATCTCTTTCATGCACAATTAACACACATAGGAGCATACAAAATAAATAACATTTTTTTTAAATACAAATTTTCTATTAAACACACACACAAAGACAAGTACATTTAGAACTCATGATTAAAAACGTTGTTTTAACTTCTGGATGAGCAGAAGCTTCCCTTCGAAACAGAAAACATCTTTTCCTGGCGTCAAAATAAATTGTAATTCCTACACAGTAGAACCGTAAAATTTGAAGTGACTCTTGGCACTTATGAACATCCGTAGCTAAACATAACCTATTGTTACTTTCATTATTATTCAGAGAAAACAAGGGCGAGCAGTCTTCGTAACTGTACTTTTTAGTTTGCTGCTGGGATTGTTTTTGTTCACAAAGTACCGAAAATATGGCTGAAGTTACACCTGGAGGAAAGACCAAAATGCCCAAAGTGGCAAAGGTAAGTCTGAAATATTTAATTTTTAAAAAAACATTTTCAACACTATTACTTATAAGCCGTCCTCAGCTGACACTGATTCGATCGACTGTTTACGTCTTTAAATTTAACCACTGGAGAATTCGATTGTTTGGATGTATTTACTTTGTTTGAAATAGTTGCTATCGGGAAAATGTGATATGTTTATTTACTTAATACTTAAGAGAATAATGGGAAATTTACTATTATCATTAATCTTTTTAACTTACTAAGTTTTTCAATCGACTTGTAGATATTCTGACATAACTAGTCGAAAGTAAATGGCGACTATTTTGAATGTTTCTCCACATGTGCTGACAAGAAGGACTGAAAAACGCAAACAAAAAAATGATTTTAACAATATAGTATTAAACTGAAACCTCTTTTAATGTATTATATAAGGAAGATATATTTTTGCTGAAATAATGTTACTTGAAATTTTAAATTTTGTGAATTAGTTAAGGATGAAGTTTTTTTAGATTAAAAAAGAAAAAGGCATACGATCTTTTGTTGATCAGTCAGTTGATATATATTTTTATTTTACAAAAACAAATAAATTAGTAATATAATTTCTCTTAAGTCTTGTACTCAGTTTTAAAAACTGTTAAATGACCCTTTAAAAAGCTTATTATACGTCCCAGTTTGAGGAGTTTGTCTCCGTCTAATCAGTATTAATTCGTTTTTACAACTTATTTTTTCTTGTGTGTATGAAGCTTAGGCTTTTGCTGTTGGGTTAGGATAACAGCTTTAAAAAACAAACAAACTAAAAAAACAAATAAATAACTAAAACTTTAATAAAAACTGAAAACTGTTCTTTTTTTTTAAACGTAGAAATTATGGTAAACCTCATGAGAAGTCATTTTTTTCACAGCCTATTTTCTCTGAAAAAAAAAATGGATTTTCATACTTTTAGTGGTAAAATATTGAAAAATGACTGTTTTGTCATCATCTAACCCCATGAAACTAGGTATTTTCTGAAAGTAAAAACACTATGTTCTTTCATTTAAATGCAAAATTGGCTGGTGTAAATGACTCAAAAGATTTTTTCAGGGGGTAAAATGTAAAAAAATAGTGAAAATTTTCCATTTTTTCTAGTTCTAAACAAAGATTTTCCCCAATAATGGGAAAATTAACCATTTTTTGGGGAAAATCAGAAAGCCTAAATCATAATCAAACTATTTCAGGCATAAAATTGAGAGTTTGAAGGAAAACAAAATTCCTAGGGAGTCAAAACGCGATAAAGTCTGTTGGTAATTTTCAATTATATGGCCTCCAGGGGTTAACAAAATTGACATAAGTTTTTTTTTCCAAGAATAGTACTGATTAGGAAAATAGGGTTCAAATTAAGTCAAATTGACTTTGACATGGCCAGCCAGAAATAAAAGTTAAAACAAGCTGTCATCAGCTGGTGATAAACCCCACCACTTACAAGATAAGAGCAAACACCTTGTGACCTGGGTGATGACACAAACACTTAGCAGATGACATTGTTTTTTTTCTATATGTCTTTTGTATTTCCTATTGTTGGGTCATATAGTGGTTCCTTTTATTCAATGATGTTCATACCAACTTAAAGAGAAAGGATTGAAGTTTGAAAAAAATTGTTTTGAAGGGAAAAAAATTATTTTTTCATAAAAAAAAGTGATTTTTCTCAAAACATTGGCCATAATTTCTTAATGCTAACACCCAAGTGACATTTTTCACAGCCAAATTGAAGATTAATTACCAGTGAATAATTCCATGTGCAAACAATAGTCGTCTGGAGCCAATAAAATGGCCTGAAAACATCTAGAAGGTAACTGATTGATTGAAAACTTGTTAAACATAATTGTGTTTTCCACGGTCAGTTTCCATTGTTTCATCTTGTCATTTTCGGACGGCCAAGTCATTGAGGATTCAGGAAAATAGTTTGGCACAGGTTTGCTTTGAGAACTTTGCATTCTATGAGGGATTTAAATGTCACTGATGAATGAGTTTTTCCTATATGACAAAAACAAGTATTTTAAACAGTTGTGTTATAATTGGTGACCTCTAAAAATGAAATAATCTCTAGACACTGGCGACAAGGCATCAACTATTCTCAGATTCTATTGATGGATTTTATCAAGCCTTAATAAAATTAAGTAAGGACTGTTCATTTTCTTTGGTATCAGCAGAACTATATCGAGCTGAATTGATATGAGATGCCTTCATAAATGGGCTATGATCCACGGATATATGACAAAGAATATCTGAAAACAGCACCATAACATTACAACAGGCCTATGACCAGGCAAGAGTAATAGATTTGTTAATTGGAGAGCTGAGTTACAATTCCAGTTTGGTTCAATTACACACAAATAATCTTGTGAAAAGTATGAATCCACCTAGCCCCAGTTATTATCCCAAAAAAATTCTTACTCTCTAAAAATATTTTCTGGCATTAAATAACCTGCAAAGGGTTGATAAGCCATAGAAAATGAAGCAACCAAACATTAAGATACAGGAGCCTGAAATAAGCTTTTAACTCAAAAGGTTATTTTCAAACAGTTTTAAATTTAAACCAAAAGTATCAACCACAGATCAGAGTTCAGAATTTTCTCAACTTCTGCGAAAATTTCTGACTATGACAAACCTGAATTTTAAGAGTACCAAAATCCTGCATGATAATAGTCATCAAGCAGACACTAACTCAGAACAAATTTAATCACATGATGAAGCTTGAGACAAGTTAATCTTCAATTAGTAGTTGGGCATTACAGCTTCAATTAGAGCTTTAAGGAAGCAGTTAATTTTTGGAGGCTATGTGTTGATTTTTGCAAACTGAAATGCTCAAAATGATATCAGAAAGAGCAATACAAATGCAAAAGTGTTTGATAAAGTACATCACAAAGAACAGTTCGAACTGCTAGGTAACCACAACATATTTGGGAAGGATATTAGAATAATCCAGAACCTATACTGGCAGCAAACTGCCTGCATATGGATAGAAAATGAATTCAGTAAATATACTGAAATAAAAAGGGGTGTAAGTCAAGGATGTATATTTTCATTGGATTTATTCAACCTATGCAGTGAGGTGATTCTGAGAGAATTAGAAGTTCTACCAGAATTCATTATTTGTGGCTACAATCATAACAAAAGATATGCAAATGACACCAATGCAGAAAGGAAACTACAGGAACTTTAACAGAAGGTAGTGAAGGAAAGTGAGAAGAAAGGACTAAATGTCAATTGCAAGAAGATATAATACACGGTTGTTAGCAAAAGGGACAGCCCAACATGCAAATTACAAATTGGAGATACCAAAATCAAGCAAGTAGAACTGTTTAAATATTTGGGAAGTATTTCAGCAGAGGATGGAAAGTTTGACACTGAAAATCAAAAGTGCATTGTCATAGTGAAAGATGCTTTCCAAAAGCTAAGCAAAGTATTAAAAAACAGAAAAATTTTGCTAGAAACAAAGAAAAGAGTACTGAACTGGCAGTGAATGTTGGACACTCTCCTCACATGGATGAAGATGGAGACTTGAAGCAACAGAAATGTGATTCTACAGAAGGATGCTGAGAATACTATGGACTGAACATGTTAGCAGCAATGAAGTTTTAGAGAAAATGGAAACTGAAAATGACACATATATTTAACACCAGGAAGAGATAGTTGAAATTTCTAGGGCATATGATAAGGAAAGAGGGCTTGGAAAATTTGATACACAGGATAGATTGAAGGCAAGAGGGACAGAGGAAAACAATGCATAACTTACCTATCAAGCTTGAGTAAATGGATGGCAGAACAGAGTTTATGAAAGATAACAAAAAGACAAAATTTATGAAGTGCTTCAAAGAATTGGAAGTTTTGGTGAGCTATAATCACTAATGTCCTGAAGGGACATGGCACATAGAAGACAGTAACAAAACTAAGGATATTAAACTTGTATTTTTTGTAGATTAATTACATTTTAAAGTGTGTCAGTTGATTCTTAACAAGAAAAAATATTAAGGATTTGCCACATTCTCTTCCAGCTTGTACTCATGTACTTATTCAAGGTCCCATGTTCAATTATTGTTTACAGCCAGTGTACAAAAGACATGACAAAGTTATTATAAGACAATAAATTCTTTACTGTAGTCAGCAACAATAAACAACAAATTGTGACAATAGAACTACCTTTTCAATGTCAGTAATAAGAATGTGCACAACACTGGACATTTTCCTACAACTGATTGTATGTCAGTTCTCAAAGAAATCTTACCTGTACAAGTTATGTGTTAAGCTACACACCAAGACCATTTATTTTCTTATCATTTCACCCCCTATCAAAGTAATAAAGCCACTAAGATGCAAGGGGTAACTGAGTGTTAGAGAATATGAGAAAAAAAGATTATTAAGAAGAGAGAACAATAAAAAAACAGGAATTTAGAAGACAGAAAATAACGATTGACATTGCATTTAAATTTTTAAAGATCAAAGTCGACTGGAAAGCAAGAAGTTGGAAGAGAGTTCCACAAATGGGGAGTGCAAACGAAGAAACTGTTAGTGTAGAGTTTATGGTTACATCTAGCCATTTCTACTGTAAAATGATGTGACCTTGCTGCCAATTTAGTTCAAATTCTTACATTGATGAGAACTTATGACAAGTTCCTGATAAATCTTCAAGTATGCAGATTGTATAATTGATATACACAATCTAAGACTTAAAAAAAATTGCAAATTTTTCATCTTGTTAATTAAAGTTTTTCCGCATAATGTACTTACAACTTGGTCTGACAGATGCTTAGCAACTTAATCATCCTGCTTATCTACTTTTGTTTCTCAATAAGATAACAACTTCTTTCAGGCTAACAACCACTTTTGGTGGCAGTGTAAAATCACATTCACTGCATACACCTTTAGCTACATATTTTTTTAAAAAATTAATCTAACAAAATCTTGTAATAACAATAGTAGTATATTGTAGTAATAGCAATAGTAGTGTATTGTTCATAACTGAACTGTCTCATAATTTGACCATGCTACAAGTAACACTAGTATTTTCTTCTTATCAAAGGAATTTATTGGAATGTGTTCGAATATGTAACTACCTCTGTAGATTAAATAAAGGATTCAGTTTGGAATTCCTGTTGGTTATCTAGATTGACAAAGGCTGGAGGGCATACTGGCCAAAACATTCTGATAGTAATAACAAAGATGAGGACAATAGTCTGCATGTAAATAGTGTAAATAATGATAACTACTCGTCCCAGGAATTTAGACAGAAACCATTAACATGTTTGTTAATTACTACAGAGCTTTCATCAATTTATCATTATCAATTAAAAGTAACATATTTTGTATACAGTCAATGATCAGTCAGGAAACATGAGAGCAAAATATCTACCACATTTTATAATTCCCAGAATGACTGCAGTGTGTTGCATAGTTAATGAGTCAGGCAAACATTTGTACCTGAGCATGTCTGTTCCAACTTCCACTTTCTTGATAGGCTGACCAGCTGAGCAGTAGAGGAAGTTGTATGTGCTCATGATATACTGCTGGTGGAGAATAAGTGAAAGGAATCTGGAGTAGCAGATTAACATTAAGTATTGCGTGAAGATTGGTAAAAATGCTTGTGAACTGTAGGCCATATTAAAAGTGACTTATGGGGAACATGTTCTGAAGATATTGAGTTTTTTTAAATGGCACAATTCAAGGAAAAGCAAGTAGGATGTGCATGGTGATGCAAAAACGCAACATGCAAATGTGTATATACTTTGGTGCATTCAAGTTGACAATTTCAGTGTTCAACTGACAGCAGGAGGACTGAATATAAATAGGGAAACAGTGTGGTAGATTAACAAAACATCTGGGAATGAGAAAAATGATGTTAGGAGTTTGTGAATTTCTGGTTGAGAAATCCCTTACAAAAATGGGTTATCCACTTTATTCATCAGATTTTTGGCTATTTTCAAAATTGGAAATGCCCTGAAAGTTCAAAGGTTTGCTGTCATTTTTTTTAATCATTTCATTCCAAGCAAGGTAATAAAGTCGCTAAAACTTAAGGAGGTTACCGAGTGTGAAAGAATATGAGAAAAAGAAAAACATTACGGAAAGAAAAAAATAAAAGAACAAGAATTAAGAGGGCAAAAGATAATGATTGACATTGCGTTTAAATTATTGAAGATCAAAGTTGACTGGAAAGCAAGAGGCTGGAAGAGAGTTCTACAAATGAGAATTGCAAGAGAAGAAACTTTTAGCATAAAGATTATAGTTACATCTAGCCATTTCAACTGTGAAGTGATGAGACCTAGCTGCCAAACCAGTAGTACGTTTAAATTTGTAAAGTCTAGAAAATATGTTCCAAGAATGTTTCCAGCAATGTTACCATCATCTTATGAAGTACATAGCTTCATAAATGGAGTACTTTGAAAGTAACAGCAGGAAATAATGACCAAATAAGCAAACTTTACTTTTTACAGGGCCATTCTGGGAATTAAATTGTCACATTTTGTATATGAGTTTAAAAAAAGATTTACTTTTTGGAATATGTTTGCAAGTTGATTTCTATTTAATGCTATAACTTGTAAGCTAATAAATCTGCATGCGTAATGCACTAAAGACCAAAAGATGTATGTGCAAATGCAATTAGTTAAACCTACTTTGTTGTGTTCTGCTGATTGCATACACAAGAAAGAAAAAGAAAAAGTTTTTGAAGGATAATGAGCCTTTCCATGTGTTATGGTGGTAAGTTGGCCCTGTGTATTATTTGACCTGACACTAGAGATTTGATTGTTTATATGGATCTGGCAGCATGTTGTTTTGTGACTTTAGTTGTGCACACCAACTTGAAAAGGGCTAAAAGAAAAAGTTAAGTGTGGACATAAAGTAACAGTTATTAGGCTGAGGCAAATGTTCTGAATGCCATCTTTGCACAGTGTTAGGGAAATCTTAGAAGTGTCTCTGAAGTTTACACAGTCCTTTATTTCTGGTGCATACATAATCTTTAAGAACTGCTTGCAAAAAAGTAATAATTTTACTTTATTTTAGTGAAAATATGAATGTAAAATGCACACTTGATACTGTTTACTTTTAATTTTTAATCCGAGGAAAAAAGTGCAACAGAAGTTTTTTAAATACTAAAGATCACTTAATATAATGCTTGTGATCCACTCAAGATAGAGGGGTACAGTCAAAAAGGTAATGATAAATGAGAGTTGATATAAATGGAAGAGAAGGTGTTAAGAAATAAAGATTGTAATAATAAGGAAAAAAAATGATTGACTTTAAGAAAATACCCACACAGGATTCTGTTTCATAAAATGGCAGTTCTTGGTGGTGGGTGTGGGTTTAAAAAACTACCGGAGTGGAACTTTCTTCTTACATTTGAAACATAGGGGAAATGAGGGTGATTGGACTTGATAGAAGTGGCATGATGTAGCCTAGCTATAAAGATCTGAGCTGGTAGAACTACAGAATATTTTCCATGGAAATAGCAGTAATGACAGGCTTGCAAAATTGCATCTATGGGAAAGAGATGACACAGTAGAAAATAAGTCTTCCCCTGCAATATCAGGTAAACTATTTTGCTCAGTTATGGCAGCAATACTCCATGTTTTGTTTAATCTGACTCTTGTAATGATATAGCATGGAAGTAAGAGTCTGGTACTTCCTGGAGCGATAGAACGTACTGATCATTTCCCAGTATCTTTAGCAGTGAATTGTATATACGAGTTCTACTTGAGACCTAACAAATGTTCAAAACATAGAGCCTCATTGAGAATGAAGCTGTTCATCATGACAGGAGAAAATTTGGAGTCTGAATAGCAGTGATGAAATGATATTGGCTTGGTTTTTGAAGTATTGACAGTTAAAAATCACTTATTTCTTCATTGAGCTTTTAAAGCAAGGTCAGATGCTATGTGCATATAAACTAAATTTTGTCAAGTTTGGTTCAACGTTGTAATTGTAGAGTAACCAGTAAATTCACAATTCTAATTTACATGTAATAACTTGTTTGACTAAGTAACTAACCACTTCTCTTTTGTAGGCACATTGTATATACACTATAGGACAGAAAAAATTTCACTGATTTTATTTTATATGCTTTAGTTTCACCAATTTACTGATGACTAGTATTTAAAGACTAAAACAAATTATTTCAAAAATGATAAATAGGTGATTTAATATTTTACTATTTTTTATTCTTTTTTTAATAATATATTTTTATTCTAGATTATTTAATAGTAAATAATCTATTTTCCAGCAAGCAATGTGTACAGACTCCCTCTCAATTTTTGTTTTGTGAAGCCAAACCATAATGAATCTATTTTTCATTTGTTAAGAAATATTTATTTATATTTGAAGTTATTTTTCCCCATGCAATGCTGGGTATCATGTTAATTTTTTTTTTTTTTGTCTTGTCATTACAGGTTAAAAACAAAATGCCTGCTCCAGTGCAGATCACTGCTGAGCAACTGCTTCGAGAAGCCAAAGAAAGAGAATTGGAATTGGTGCCACCGGTAAGTTTCATCTTGAATTGCTACATTTTCAGTACTGGATATTTTAAGTGGAGCTGTGCTTAAATTTGAGATTTTAGGAAATATTTAGGATCTTTTGGGGAATATCTATTTTGAACTGATTAGACAATGTTCTAATTAAAGTGTCACTTAACTTTGTAATAAGCTCTGATCAAAAAAATTAGTATAGGTAGTTTGGGGCACAGTGGCTTACAGTCAAATCATGTTCTTGTTTGACCACCTGGTCACTGAAGTTAAACAGTGTTGAGTCCAGTGAATAGTATCTGGGGACCACTTGGGAACACCAGGTACTATAAGCAAAAATCAGGTAGAAAACCACTTTGGTATGGGGTTAACAACTTCATCTTATAAAAAACCTTGCTATGGAAACCACAGTAGCAATGTGTTGTTGAGAGTGTTCTTAAGAGCTGCAATCCCATACTCCTCAGTGGAGTCTACAGGACCAAAGGAAAAAAAGGTGTCTTGGGGCTACATACATAATTATAGTTTTAGTATAATATTATATTTGTTAGATCTTGTTAAAAACATGACAAGAATATACATAACTAAAAGCTTCACTGTAAAATTGACTATGCAATATAATCATCTGTGCTACAGAAGAACCAATCATTGGTCACTTAAAAGTTTTTTTTGAAACAAGATTTAAAAACTTAATATTAAACTATATGTGGCTCTATTGTCAAGTTATCAAGCACTGTATTTAGCAATTAGCAATAACCTTTATTTAATTGAAATTACATTCCAATTAAGTAATTAATTTTTATAATATGCATAATTACAGTTTTTTAGAAAAATTATTGCCTTGAAATGTAAATTTTCAACAAGCTTGATTAGATTGTATAAAAGATTCTTGCAATTTGCAGCAGGGGTCTTTCAGAATATTATCTTCATTAAGATTGAAAAGTTTGTAAATACAATTAGCAATAATTCAAAATGACTCTGTAATATGGTAAACACTGAAATGCAACGTTGTATATTTTAGAAGTTAGAGACCCTTGTTTGCATCCAGATTTTAGTTTTAAGATTTTAGATGTATATCTTTATTCCTTTTTTTGAGTTTTTTTCTGTCATAAAGTAATATGTAATTTTATAAACTTTGTTACTAACATTGTTTTATGTAAATATTTTGCAGCCTCCTAAACAGAAAATCTCCGATCCTGAGGAATTGGCTGATTACAGACTTAAGAAGAGAAAGGTGAGTTATTTTATTTTCAGATATTATAAAATCTACAATCCTCATTGCCAGACTATCGTTCACTTTTTTTATTGATCTTTTTCATTCATCATTTTAATTGGTATACTTTTATTCACTTTTGATTTTTTATCACTCTTACTTTGTATTTTCATATCAGGTGACTTAAAGTGGATCAGAGAGATTGCTGATTAAAATATTTAAAAAAAAATAAAAATAAAACAAAAGTGTGGATAAAAATTTTTAATTCCCTTTTCTCTCTGTCCAATACCATAAAAAGTACTTAGTTTATAATATTTTGTTAGCAGAAAGTTTGCTCTTGGTAGTGTTATTTGTTAATTAAAAGATTTGCTGTAGTGCAGGAGATAGCATGTTAATCACAGAAGCTATTGACAGCGGCGTTGGTATTTGATAGGTACCAATAGGTATATGTGGCCTTGTAAGGCTAATCCAACAAATAGCTACAGTACAAGAGAGAATGCATGTATCTTCATGTTTCTTCTTTCTCGGGACTAATTTGAACAAAACTTTGTGTATAATTTATGTTTGCTTGAATTTCCTGAATAAGAGCAAAGAAAAGCTGAGCCGGATGCATAAATCATTTTTATGTGTATTTTGTAAATGTGTAAATAGATAGTGTATACTAATAAATGTGAAAATTATGCAGTCCCATTTATAAAATTTAAAATTATTACAGTGCTAGCCTGTTGTTATTATCCCTTGAAACTGTCTCTATGATAGTTAACCATTTGGTTTAAGCACTAAACAATTATTTCCTCATTATGCAAGCTATTTTAAAGTTAAGTGAAACAGTAGCAGAATTAATTCCATGTGAGTTTGATTTAATGCTTAGAACCATGATATGGTAAAATCAGAATCATAAATTTATGAGAGATAAGAATCATACATTGTGTTATTTGATGTGATAGTTATCATTAGCAAAGGAAAAAATATATATTAATTTGTAATTTCTAGGTCGATAAGAAAGTTTGCAAACAGCAAATGTTCTAAAGATTTCAGATGTACAATGTTTGCAAACCTTTTGGATTTAAGATATATTTGGAATTAACTTTGACTTCCATAGTTGGCAGTTTTACTTGCATGAAAGTATTCACAATGCAAGAACAAAATTTTGTTTCTCAATTGAGAATGTCTCTTCTGCATGATTGTAAGTTAAATGGATCTATTGAGGTAGATGTTTGGAGAATGACCTGGAAAAAACAATTTGAGTGGTTTAGTAAATTCTGACATGATCAATTCCCAAAATTAGACAAACCTTGGAAGAAACAATCATTGGAGCTGGATCAGTGTGTAGGTGTAAGCGCGTTCTGAAAGCAAAGGAAGTATTTGTCGCAGATTACTTCCACAACACAAAGAAAAATCACTGTAAGTACAGACTCGAATATTGGGGACAGAAAGAAATGCTGAAAACTCGATTTGCCGGTACTATCTCGAATCACAATGCATGTAACCAGTCAGAAAAATAACTCACTCTCTAACAAACGCCAAAGCCAAAAATGCCCGCATTTTCTGCCCCGAATCGAGAACACCAACTCCTTTTATCGGCAGAACCTATTTTTTTAATTCGTCGACAGCTAGGATGGGATGCTCCGTAATTTGCATATCAAAATACTGTTATAGCGACTCCTGCGACGGACTTGTTTCTTTTTCATTACTTTTTCCGTCGTAGAATACATGTGACGCACTGTCGTTTGGTTTGACGAGGTAAGTCGCCGTTTTCTTCGCTATAAGATTTTTGCTGATTACTTTTTGGTAATGTTTCTTTGGCAGATCACACACAAAACACAAACTTTTTTCCGGGGTACCTGATTATCTCTTTCACTACACTCCCCCCTGTCACATAAGTGACACTCATGGGTGGGCTTCTTTATTCTTAAGCTTCTCCGGAGCGGGGCGACTGTTGGAGGAGATTGTGTGTTATGTATCTGATTATCTCTTTCACTACAATCAGGACAAATTGTACCAATTTGTAGAATTGAATCCATAATTGACCAGCAGAAAAAAAACACACAACAATTTAACTGAAATTACCTCACCATTTTAAGTCATTTCTCTAAATTTGACAACTGATATTGATATATGAATGTCTTTGATTTTTTTTTTTTTTTTTTTCTGAAGTATGTGCATACATAGCTGGACCAAATCACAGTGATGAAAAGTTGCATACCTATATGCTAACCTGATGGGCAAATAAGGATATTGCTACCATAGCCATGCCTAAGCTTGAGTTCTAGCAGAAAAAAAAGGTTATGCTTTGTTGTTAATGAGATATCTTTTATTGGAGAATGCTTAATTGAAACAAGATTATCACTATCATGTTGTATGGCAAACATTTGTAATATATGGAAGATTCAGTTGGCAAGAAATGCTCACAATTGTGTAAAATTTCTCAGCTTCATGATCATGTCAGACTACACGTTGCATGTGTAATGTTAGTAACATCCGAAAAGAATATGTGACTAAGTTTTTCATATATAGAATAATTATTTATTTACTTCTGGACTCCGTCAATTTAATGGTGGCTAAGGAGAATATGTGGTTTAGGGGACTTTTTTTGAATGTTCGATCTTCTCATGAGGATATTAGAGACTACTTTCCTCCTTGTAGTTCAGGCATTTATATAGCTTCCTATTCGGTTGTTTTTTGGATGTGTATCCTAAGTTCAGCTAGGTTCACTTTCTGTTTTTTGTCATGCAGTCACAAACATCCTTTGAGGCCCTATACTGCATTTGATGGCTATGACATCACCTTCTAGATCACCCCTTGGAGCACCTAGGTTTTTTGACATACTACGGTGATACCGAGTACAAAGCTTACTTTGATATCTCTTAAGATGAACCCAGTCTAAGCTGAAGTCGCCACAGATCAACTCTTCTGAAATCAAAGGTTCCTGATGGACATTAAATTCAATTCAGATTTCTGGTATTTCCTTCTGTGAATCAAATATTACACATTGATTACCCATGAAAAACTGTTGCAGTTTGTTTGGGAAGTTCTGTTACATCTGTCCCACTTGATGCCCTCCAAATACCAACTTTTCTGCTGAATTTCTTGAATGATTGCAGCTTCTAAAATGGCAGTTAAAAATTTGTTTTTCTATTTCAAAAGAATCTATGATTTGCGTGTACATTAATAGAAAGCAACAGACAATAACAGTAATGAACAATTGTTTTGTGTTTCTTCTGAGAAAATTTTATTGGTTGAACAAAATATTCAGAAACTTGATTACCAATCTTTCACCATTATTGTTTGTTGTTATAGTTTTATTTTGCTATTTTCTTTAGGCATTTGAAGACAATATCCGTAAGAACCGAACTGTTATGTCAAACTGGATAAAATATGCTCAGTGGGAAGAAACACAAAAGGAAATTCAAAGGTTAGTCATTCATTTTAACTTCCTTCTGCTGATATTCATGTTAACAAAATTTATGTGATCTCTGTATGCAAATGCAAATATTCACTTGATGTTATTCATTTTTGGCTTGTATATCTTATCTTAATTCTGTTGTCTTTTTTTTTTTTCTTACAACTAGATCATCCTTCTAAAATTTTTATGTGAACAGTATAGATTAAAAAAAATTAAAGAACAAGCCTCTGGCAAGCTTTGAATATACATCTCTTATTTCTGGGTGTTTGTCTTTCCATTAGTCTGCCTTAATTAAATTACAAGAATGTCATTCAGTTTTAGTCATATAACTATATTCTTTATTTCTCCAAATTCCCTATGTCATTATCCTTTTTCTTTATATTTTTACACTTGTCATAGTAGATGTAATAGTTTTCATGTTACTCAGATAAAGCATTATTAAATATTATATTCTTTTTCACTAGTATTTCTTTCATGTTATTTCTGTTTCTTTTTATCACAAATCCCAGATCATTCTACAATCATTAACGAATAATACAATTTCTTTTTATAAGTAACGTATTTATAAGCAACTGTACTCAGATTTGACAAAATCCTAAGCATGCTACTGTCAATGTCAGTGTGATTTAAGCAGCTTTTGTAAAAAGAAAGAAAAATTAAACAAAAACAGTTACTAAATATGTTATTTTATACTCTGTTCAAAAATGTTATCGATTCTACTAATTTACTTACATTGAAATGTCTTTCTTTTCTACTTATTAAATCCAAGCATAAAAGACTTAAACAACTTTTTAAGCAATTTGTGTACTAATTCTTGTGGAAAGATTAAGCAAGCTGAGTACAGGTCAAAATCTTAAGTTGGTTATAAAAAGAATTGTATCTACATCACTTAAACATAAATTTCCAAAAATGAAAATATGCACTCACATACACACATCTCAGTTGTTGCTCTCACCATTTGTATTATGTTATTACGGATCCTAATGTAGAAAGGGAAGAGGTGGTTTTATTTTGGTCCTGAGTGTTTCTGTTTTATAGCCAGCAGATGATTCCATTTGAAGTCTGGGCTTCTGAGCAATGTCCACTTTGACCGAAGGGGAATGGGGAAGTGAAGAAAATGAGGATTTTTTGGTGACCATGGAACAACAAACTGGACATTATTTCCAGGTGCTGGTCTACATGAACAGACATGCTTGGGATTGGAAAGACATTTCATGATGAGAGACAAACTTGTCCATCACATGGTTCCGATGACACCTGTTTGTATTACCAACCACACTTTAGGATCTATTGATGGTGTTGGTAGGGGAAAGAACTAATTGACATAGATGTTGTCTAAAATGCCACCTATCTAACCACCCAGGTGAGCAGGCCCTTAATGAAACATCTACAAATGATATGGGAAACAGGGTTTGCATTTTTATTTATTTGATGTGGCATTTGTCTTTCATCTTGTTACCTTGTGAGCCCTTTCTCAGTTTTCTATGCAATGTGGGGTAATCATTGGCTGTTCAGTGGAAAGCTTGAACGAGGGTCATGTTGTATGTTTGCCGTATTTTGATGTTATTTTTTTCATTGATTTATTGAGATTTAATTTTGTACTATATTTTACTGTTCAATTTAGTATGTTCCTTTTATTTTTTCTTTTTTTCTTTCAGAGCTCGATCAGTATGGGAAAGAGCCCTTGATGTCAACCATCGAAATATCACAGTTTGGCTCAAATATGCTGAAATGGAAATGAAGTAAGTTGATATTTGATTTTTATATATGCTAAGATTTTATTGCAAAACATAAATACTTTTTTGAAATTTTAGAGCAAATGATACATCTTTACTCAAAATTTGATCAAGCATTAAAATCTTTTTTACAACACTGCGAAATATCCTGTTCTTTGATAGTGTCAAATAATATAAATTACATAGGGACTTGAATGTCACTGTTGGTTGTTCTGGGTAAGAACATGAGTGAATTAAATAGATTTATGTGATAAAAGACTACTAGTATTTTCTGAGATGGCTAGGAATTGGAATGACTAACATAGATTTTAGTAGCAGCATGTAGCCGGCTGGGATCTGACTCCTTGAAGGCCTTTCCTGTTCTGCTCATATAGTGAAACATTATTAATTTGATGGATTTTGATAATTTGACAATCCCTCTGAGTGAAAGGATAGATAGGTCTATCTATTGTTCGGTTCACACTCCTCCCCATTCTTTTGAACAGAAGTAGAGGTTTATCCCTGTTGAGGATTGGGTTTCTGCTTCCTTTTAAATTCTACTTCAACTCTATACTTTTTAATGTTTCTGCCTAAACTCTGAAATTTTATTTACTATTTTTCTTCCTCAATAGGAGTATATAGATTTACCTATCATCCAGTCTACGCTCCTCCCCGGTCTTCTGAACAAGAGTAGAGGTTTATCCCCTGTTTACTATTTAGAATTGGGTTTTCGGTTTTTTCTAAAGTCTTTTTCACTCCCAATAGCACCCACTTGCATCTTAGTGGCATTATCACTTTGCTTGCAGTGAATTGATTAAAAAAAAGGTTTCTGTATAAATATCATTTGGGCCATTTTCTGGGCTCTCCCAAACCATATGGCTTTTATCAAATTACCATTTTGGTCAATTTCCAGGCTTCTCTGATTTGGTAAGGAACAATGTGATTCTGGAGGGTTTGTATTTTGTGAAAACATTCAGGATTATTGTATTCCATTTTCTCTGATCTCATAAATCCTGTTAGCACATCATCCCTGGAATAACCTAATGTATATTAATTCTTATTTTACCAAAGTAGGTTCTGCCATTTTGAATGGCACCTTGCAATTTGTTTAAATTAAATTTTTTTGACTGTGCTTTTGACACTTAATTACCAATCAAAAATAAATATTCACTTAAATTTTCTCATTAGTTAATTTCAATTTCCTTGTAGCTCCAGGCTATCTCAAAAGTATCAAAGAAGCCTATCATGGACCCTAGAGTGAGGGTCATAACTCTCTTATGATTCATATAATACAACAAATAAGAAAAGGAAAAAAATACAAAAATGAAAGGTTTAGAATGAAAATCAAGAAGACAAAAGTAAAAATGTTATATAACAAAGAAATATAGGCAATATTTTACCTATGTGCCTGCAAAAGAATGGTGTGTTAAAAGGATGGTTATTCTCTTGACACTGTTTATTGTATACATTTTTCCTCCCTCAGCAATTTTTATTGTATTAAAAAGTGATGATTATAATTTTAATAAAACCCAAACATATGAAGTGGATTTGTACATTTTCTTTATTCTTGAGAATTAACAAAAATAATTCATTGATATTTTTTATAAAATTATGAATAAAAACTTGTTTTCATAGTTATTTCTAAAATGGTATATAACAAATATCACATTGTAGTTGGTTTATATATTTTAATAATTTTGTAATTATTTATAAATTTTGGAATAAAATGATTTTTTTTCAAATCTATTTCTTTATAAGAAAGTAAATAATAAATATTGCATTGTACTTGGTTTGCATATTTTATTATAACCTTAAATAAACACTGCTGAGGGAGTCAAAAGTGTATACAGTAATAGTGGTGTCAAGGGAATAACCATCCTTTTGGCACATTTTTTTTGTGGATATGAAGGTTAAACATTGCCAAAATATATTGTTTTAATTTCCATAAAATGTCTTAAAATGTACAAATTCTTTGGTGTGTCTCTTTGATGTGTGATATACTAATTTGCAGATTAGAACTTTAAAAAAAAATTATTTTCAGTTTATAAATCTTGATTTGTTAGATTTCATTATTCTGTTACTGTTAGAGCTTATGTCCACAACATCTTAAAACACCAGTTTCCATAAAATCACCACAGTTAAGCAATATCAAGCCTGGTCAGTATCTAGACAGGTGACTGCTTGGGAATATCAGGTGCTGTAAGCTTGGAGGTTACTTGTATCACTAAACCACTATTATATAAAAAAAAAACACTCTTACCATCTAAAAATATTTTATCTCTTTAAATAACCTGCAAAGGCTTGATGAGCTGTAGAAAATGAATGAATCAATCAATCTGTTACATTCAGACTTGCTTGTTTTCTGTCTTTTTTTAAAAAAAAGACAATGAGAGCAAAAGAAGTAAAAGAGAGTGTTGATACATTTTCATGCAAAGTAATAACATTCATTCATTTCTTTCAATTGTCAAAAATACTAAATTTACTTTGGAGTTGTCAAAGAAGATTTGTTTTCTTTTTGCCATCATTAGATGAGGAAAGTTGGTATAGGGCACATACCCAAATATTTTAAATAAAAAGAATCCATAAAACTGTTTAACATGTTTTAGCATATGAGGTCTATCAGGAAATGATCCAGCCATTTCATATTAACAAAAAAAAATAGCGGATCTAGGGAAATGGCAACTTAGTTCTCTTTAAAGAATTCTCCTTGATAATTCACACACTTATCTTAGTATCCCTTTTGAATTTTGAAAATAGTCTGCAAAGTTTTTTTTTTCAGGATTACCATCCTCATGTTCCTTTTTATCTCCTCCCTTTCAACAAAGATTTCAGCTTTGAGAAAAGCCAGAAGTCTCAGGGAACCAAATATGGTCTGTAGGGGATGCAATATTTGCCCCAAATCCCTGCATCATTTATGAAGAATTAGGTTGTCAAGATACACGAAATGGCTGGATCTTTTCTGTTGAATTACCACATCTTCTAGTTCTTGTAACATCAATTGTTGATTTCCTTTGATTGTTGTCTCTATTCATTCAACATTTTTGTGCCTTCTGCCTGTTGAAGTTCTAGATTATGGACCGTTTTCAATGGATTCCAAGCTACGTTTCAATCATTGGTACCAAAATTGTATCTTTTGTTTGACTGAATCATCACCAAATCTTCCCTAAATATTCAAATAGATTCTGCTGATAATGTTCAAGTTTCAAGCAAATCTTTATGTATATTTGCTGTGAATATGATTGTCACACAGTACACAAGCTCATTCAGTAGTGTCTCATTGTTAACTGTGTAACCCCATGAGAGAGTGTCTGTTCATGCATGTACAGTAAAGTCTCCTCTGATTGGTTGCCAAATTAGTTTATTGTTGCTATGCAACTTGTTTTAAGATAATTAGAATGGTTCCAAATACATTCCAAACAGACCAGAACCCTGTTTTCTTGCATTTTCGATTTATAGAATCAATATTTGGGTTGTGGCACTAAACTGGATGTCATAGATGCATTTAAAAAAATCTTTTTTTAATATACACATAAACACATACATACATAGTCATCTGTCAGTGTTGGGAGACTAGGGACTTGTGCACAGGATGATGTTTCTGTTGTTGGGAGATTGCTGCTTCTTGTCTCTCCAGTGCACATATATCTACCTTAGGTAGATATGGTGGGGTGGGATAGACACTTTGACACATGCAGTAGGTCTCCACTCTCTATGTTGTTGAATTGGTCCAATATAAAGGCAAGTGCCAATATGCATGGTTCCAGTGCCATTGCAGGAGTTGCCAGGATGTTGCTGAATACAGCCACGAACCGTCTTAGGGAGCCCAACCCTTGATTTATCCTCATGATTTACTCCCAAAGCTTTTCTCATGATTGGGTATGGCTGCAAAGTAGTGGTGGTTTGAAATTGAAGCTTTCCTTCTCTTAGATGAACTGCTTTTACAGACTGACAAGTTCCATCTATCCAATTTAAGCTTATGGCACCTGGTATTCCCAAGCAGTCTCCCATCTAAGTATTGATCAGGCCCAAAGTTGCTTAACTTTATAATTAGACAAGAACTAGTATATTAAAATAATATGGTCATAAGCTTACATGAACACACATAAATTCATATTGCAAAATGTGATTCATATGTAATAATTTTTATAAAGTAATTTTGATGTCTTGGTTTCACTGCCTTTTTAGATATTCAGAAGTCAATAAAAGGACACACTTGTTTATTACATTTATTACTTGCTGATTTTAATATACATTATCAGTGTTAGAAAAAATATCCCATGTAATGCCAAACGTCCTGCAAAATCTTATATTCTAAGTTTTATATTTTCCACTTTTCTTTCCACAGAAACCGACAAATCAATCATGCTCGTAATATATGGGACCGAGCTGTTTCCATCTTGCCTCGAGCCAATCAGTTTTGGTACAAGTATACCTATATGGAAGAGATGTTGGGGAATGTTGCTGGTTTGTTGGATTTTTTTTTCAAAACCATTCAATTCTGTTTTGTTATCATTAAAATAGAGTTAAAAAAAATTGTTTCACATCTTTCAAAGTTTTCTTGCCTATTTTTTTTGAAGGTCTTCTTTAATTATTAGACACCACATACTTCAAGGGCAACTGCTGTAATAAATGTAGTCATATAACAAAGAATTGATACTATAAGATCCACATGGAGCTAATAACTCCCATTATTTTCTTTCTGGGTGTGTGGGTGTTGTGATAGTAGTTTGGAATGAGAAATCAGTGTGTGATACCAAGAATATCCACGTAGGTGGTTTTATCACAATCGTAAGTGTTTCTGTTTGATGGACCAGCAGATTCTTTTTAAAGTTCAGTCTTCTAAATGACATCTATTTTGACTGAAGGGGAATGGGAAGTATAAGAGTGTATGTTTTTTTTTTTTTTTTTGAGATTAAGTGGCAACACAACCAGAAATAGAGTACATCCGGGAACTGATCTGATGGATTTGTCTATTGTGTGGTTCCTGTGCCATCTATTCATATTGCCAGCCACCACATTGGGATGAGTAGATGGGCGAGGAGTTGGTAGAGGGGAGAGCTGAATCGTTAGGCTAACAAAGCCCTACATATAATATGGGAAACAGAATGTGGCATTTGTTTTTCATTTCGTTATAATGTGAGCATGCAGCAGGCCCTTTCCCAGGTTTTGGTGCACACTGATGAGCTTGAGGATTGAAATGCAACATGGTGTACTTATTGGCCAGTCAGTGGAAAGCTTAGGTGAGGTTTGCAGTGTATGTTTATAGGAGACCCAAGTTTGAATTTCAGTCAGGTTCATTACATTCACATATGTGCAAATACCCTTGGAAAAAGTACAAATCCATAAAATGATTAAATTTGTAATGTAATGATTGAAAAGTTGCTCTGGTGGATCCAAGAGTGTGAGGTTTTCATCATACCACAACCAGATTTGTATAATAGCTAAATGTTGCAACAAAATTGAAGCATTTGTGTAAACAAAAAAATAGATTTAAATAAAATTTGAGATTTGTTTTGGTCTTTTAAAGAATATTTATTTCTAAATTTATATCTGAGGAAGCTGAAATTTTTGGGTTTGAACAAGAAGCCCCTCCCTCCCAAATCTGATATTTTCCATTTAGTCAAAATCCTTTCAGAGGCACAATCTTTCTTTAGGAGATCTTCTCAATCTAGGTCAGTTATTAATTTCACTATTTAAGAAAATAAAAACATCATTTCACCCCAATCAGGACACAGATGTTACTGAGCATGAAAGAAAAAGAAAAATCATTATTAAGGAGTGGGAACAATGAAAGAAGAGAAATCAAGAAGACAGTAGATAATAATTGATATTGCATTTAAATTTTTGAAGATCAAAGTTGGCTTGAAAGCAAGAAGCTGGAAGAGAGTTTCACAGGTGAGAAGTGCGAGAAAAGAAACTGTTAGCAAGAACTTACGGTTACATTAGCCAATTAAACTGTAGAATTTACGAGACCTCATTGCTAATCTAGTACTGCACTTAAATTCATAAAGTCTAGGTACCATAGAGGAAATTTCATCAGAACAATTATCATGAAAGTATTTATAGAAAAGACACAGCGGAGCTACTTTACTGCATTGGAATGTCACTGAAGCTGAGATGCCAGGTCAAGACAATAGTATTGCAGATTCTTATTTGGAATTTATCAGGAATCTCTAAGTATATAGCAGGAGCACTAGACCATATGTGGCAGTGATATTCAAAGCATGGACTAATAGTAGACGTATAAATGTGTAAGTTAAATTCTGGAGAGAAGAATTGTTTAGCACAACAAAGTGAACAAACTTTCCTAGCAACAGACCTAGCATTTGATTTCCATTACCATTCAGTAGGGAATGGTAGCCTGAGAAGGTGCAACAGATCACTCTCCTGGAGGTTAGCATTAGCCATGCTGATGGCAGAAAGGGGTCTTTCAGATGGTTAATAGAGAGCAGTTAATTGTATGGTTTCTCAATGTAAGTTAAGCTTTTCAAATTGAACATAAATTGAAACCCATGTGTCTATAAAGAACTAAATCTATACAAATACATTTATGAAAAATTTGGTCTCTGGGATATTTACGAGCATGTTTTTAAATGAATGATTGTAAAGTTAGTTTAAGATGTTTGAGCTGTAAAATTATAATCCTTTGTATTGACTTGTTTCAGGAGCTCGTCAAGTTTTTGAGCGATGGATGGAATGGCAACCTGAAGAACAAGCCTGGCACTCATACATTAATTTTGAGCTACGATACAAAGAACTGGACAGAGCAAGAGCCATTTATGAACGATATATCCTTTTTTTTTCATTGGTTTTATGTTTTAGTTTTTAATGGAGTTTTAAAAATAGTTTCTTCAGTTTTTAATTTTTTTTTTTTTGTATTTATCAGAATCAGACAGAATGATTTACATTTAGCATTTATCATACAGATTCAAAGTGGCTAAAAGAATATTTGTTGAACTTGCCAAAAAAATTACAGAAGATTTAGAAACAATTTTTGTTTGATTCCTTTGCCATAATTTTCATTGCAATTCTTCTATCGGAAGCTTCAGCTAATTTTAGGAACTTTTTTTGTATTTATCAGAATCAACAGAATGATTTACATTTAGCATTTATCATACAGATTCAAAGTGGCTAAAAGAATATTTGTTGAACTTGCCAAAAAAAATTACAGAAGATTTAGAAACAATTTTTTTTTTGATTCCTTTGCCATAATTTTCATTGCAATTTTCATTGCAATTCTTCTATCGGAAGCTTCAGCTAATTTTAGGAACTTTTTTTTTTGTATTTATCAGAATCAGACAGAATGATTTACATTTAGCATTTATCATACAGATTCAAAGTAGCTAAAAGAATATTTGTTGAACTTGCCAAAAAAATTACAGAAGATTTAGAAACAATTTTTGTTTGATTCCTTTGCCATAATTTTCATTGCAATTCTTCTATCGGAAGCTTCAGCTAATTTTAGGAACTTTTTTTTTTGTATTTATCAGAATCAGACAGAATGATTTACATTTAGCATTTATCATACAGATTCAAAGTAGCTAAAAGAATATTTGTTGAACTTGCCAAAAAAATTACAGAAGATTTAGAAACAATTTTGTTTGATTCCTTTGCCATAATTTTCATTGCAATTCTTCAGAAGAGCTAATTTTAAAATTTTTTTGTATTTATCAGAATCAGACAGAATGATTTACATTTAGCATTTATCATACAGATTCAAAGTGGCTAAAAGAATATTTGTTGAACTTGCCAAAAAAATTACAGAAGATTTAGAAACAATTTTTGTTTGATTCCTTTGCCATAATTTTCATTGCAATTCTTCTATCGGAAGCTTCAGCTAATTTTAGGAACTTTTTTTCCGGGGTACCTGATTATCTCTTTCACTACAGAGATATTGACCTATGTTTCTTTGTCATATCTATCTGGTTTTACTTTTTTCTTTGTTGACAATCAAAAAAAAAAAAAGGCTGCGCTAAATTTCTGAAACCTTTCAGAAAAGGTTTGCAGAAGTTGCTAGACAATTTAGATCAAAATGAAGAGTTTTTCTTACTGTTATGAGTTGTGTCAGAAAAGTAACAGGACTTAGTGTAAGCTACAAGTAGCATAGGGATTAACTAGTTGCCTCACTGTGTGATGTAATGTTCTGGAAGTATATAACTGTGATTTCGGCTCTCTACAGTGATTGTATGTTTTTTTCACATACTTTTATTAGCACCTCCTCAATTTTAGGCCATCAAGCAATGGGCACAGAGCAATGAACCAACCCGAAGTTTCTGGTTCAGCTGGGGAAAACTTTGTCAGAAGCACTTGGAATATTTGCAGCAAGTGTACAGAGATGAGACAGTTTTGCTCTCCTGGGTTTTCAAATCATACAAGGGGTTCAAACAGGGATGCAAAGATATGGAAGACTAGCCCAGAAGCGGAAGGCTTTCAATGAGCAGGACTGATGCCAATGATGAGCATGTGAGGCATGTGGTGCGTAGTGATCATTAGCTATTTGGTTGATTGCAAGTGAGCTGGGCATGAACCATGGCAGAGTCTGGAAGATTATCATCAAAAATTTGAGTATGTGGAAGATCTGTGTGAAAATGGAGCTGAAGCTGCTGAATGATGACCAGAAGGAGCAGTGCATTCAGGTGTGTTAGGATATTCTAGAGGGTCTTGAAAGCAAACCAGACTTGCTAGTGATGAATTGTGGATCTTTGAGTATGACTCAGAGACCAAGCACCCCGGAGTCTTCAGTGGAAGAGCCTGGAGTTGCCAAGGCTGAAGAAAGCAAGACAGTCAAAGTCCAAAGTCAAACTTTTGTTGATCATGTTCTTTGATGTGAGGGACATTGTTCACATACAGTTCTTGCCACAGGACCAGATGATCAACCAGCATGTCTACAAAGAGATCCTACAGCATTTTCTTTGTTCAATGCATGAGAGTTGTGGCAGAACAACTCTTGGTTGCTTCACTACGACATAATGACCTGAACATCCGGCAGTTTCTTACTGAGAACATTGCTGTGTCAGAGCAACTTCCCTACTCACTAGACCTGGCTCCATGTGATTTTTTCCTTTCCCCAAGCTCAAGAGGACCTGTTTTCTGGATGTAGAAACCATCAAGAGGGCCATGATGATCTGTGGAGAATCCCAGGAGTTCATGGAGGCACAGTAGAAAAGGATGGGAAAGTAAGTTAGACCTGAGGGGGATAATTTTAAAGGGGAAAACTTGTAGTTTGGATTTGACATAAATTTTTTGTAACTTCAGTCCTGTTTCTTTTCTGATGCTCCTCTCGTATAGGTAATGTAATATTTCTTACACTATTCTGAAACGCATTAACTTTCATAAATTACCTTGTTACCCACAGCTTATTTGATGATTCTCTTGTGATAGAGAAACTTTTATCTTTAAATATAGGATATACTCAAATTTTGCCCAATGTTGTCACATGCTGACACTAGTATTTAACCATCAACAATTTTTGTGCAAGATATCAGTTTTAAAGTATTATTTGAACAAATAAGGTCAATGTAATAGAAGAGTGTAACTGTTCTTGACTTCCAGTATCCACCACCTAATCTTGAGGAAGATCATAGTAGTCGTTTTTAATGTTTAGCTCTTTTTCCTGACTCTTTTGAGACTTAGCTTTCTCCATCTTCCAAAAACCTTGATAATCCAAAATCTTTTTCAGTTTTATTCGATGTACTAAATTTTGCTATTTTTCTAATGCTAACATTTGGCACTACCAAAAATAAATACCATCTGGAAGTAAAAAAACTTAAAAATGTCTGAAAGTGTAATTCTTTAGGTCAACAGTAGAAACAGTTCTCATGTACCGTTCAAGCAGTTGGACATTAATAAAATCACTGGAAAAATAAATCAAGATGATATGTACACTTGTCTGTTGAGATGAGTGCTTAATGTTAGCTGGAAACAACATGTGCCCAATGAAGAACTGTATAGGAATCTATCAAAAATTATGGATACAATCTGTGAAAGTTAAGTATGGTTTAGTAGCCATTGCTGGAGAAGCAAACAAAATGTGCCTTCAGCTTATACTATGTGATCCATATTATGAGAAAAGATCAAGAGTTAGACCAGCAAGAATCTTCATTAATCAAGTCAGATAATACTGGAAGTACTGGGAGAGCCATGGATGACAGAAATTGTTGGAAAGAAGTGGTCAGAAATGTTTAAGGATTATTAGATAGAACTTTTTTTTCATTTTTTCTAAGTATTATTCTTTTTAGTTTTTAGTTCTTTGGCACTTAGTTGTTTTTTTTTTTCTAAACTCACACCTATTACCTTTTTTTTTTTTCACCTTGGGAACTACAAGTTTTGCACAATTTGAAATTAATAATTCCTTTTTTTATTTACTGTTATTACTTTAAAATTTTTTTTTTCTAAAAATCCTATTGTTTATTCCATTTTTTTCTACATAATTTTCTTTATTTTCTGGATTAATGTTGTAAGTGTAATCTCATACCCAGTCCATGCCCTCTTCTATCCACAGTGTCTCCATTTTCAAGTTTGGATTTTCTTTTCTTGCATGCTCTCTCTCTCTTTTTTCTTAAGGTATTTTTCCAGCTGACCCATATAAGTTCAACGCATCTGCCAAACTACTTAACACCTAGTAGCTGGTATAAGCATGTATGGTAGATAAGAACTGTACTGTCATTTCCTAACCTGTTAATTAACTACTCAACTTAATTACAAATGGTTACTATCAGTTAGTGTAAAAAGTGACCTAAGTGATTTTTTTTTTATCTTGTCACAAGAGAAAGATTTTTTAAAGTTCTGTTGAATTTTTTTTTCAAATATTTGAAAATTAAAAATATTTTTTTTATCAACTGTTTATAAAAAGAGAAATAAATAAGCCAATATTTACACTATTTACATTGTTGGGACTGTTGTCCTCATCTTTACTGTTTGGGCCATTGTACACTCCGGCCGTCTTCAGATAATATTTGTTGGAATTGTGAACTGAACACTTTATTTAATCTATGGGAGTAGATTGTTCTAATTGTTCCATGTACCATGCCTTTTTTAGATCTCAGCTTTAGTTAATTCGCCTTGATAACTCTCTAAGTTTTTTCTTTTCTGCTGAGGCTAGGGATTTAACTCACTTTTCAAGTCACTTTTTTGGATTAATCAACCAACACTTATATCCACTGGGCCACTAGTGAGTGAATTTTTGGGACTTATGAACCTATTGTCTCAGTATATTTTTTTTACCAGAGTTCATATTATAATTTTTTTTTTTAAATTTGTGCTTTTACAATTTTTTCACCTCATTTGTTAATTTCACAAATCTCACCTGAAGAAGGTCGGAGGGTACAACAGCTGAAACATTGTGAATGTGACAGTAAATATGAAGACAACAGTCTGAACAAAGTAAATAGTTATAATACCTCATCTCAGAAATAGATAAAGAAGCCAGTATTTAAAATCAAATAATATAATTTCTGCTTTATACAAATTTCTGATTTCTGTATTATACAAATTTGTGTTCTCTTCCCAAATTGCTAAGTTGCATCATGGGAATTTTATGATTGCTCCAAGTATTCACTTCTATACCTTAACTTTATTTACTCGTTTATATTCACCCTGAAGTGAAGAATTGGATAAAATATGCTCGTTTTGAAGAAAGGAACAATTATATTAACAGTGCACGGCGGGTATATGAACGTGCAGTTGAGTTTTTTGGTCAAGACAATATTGATGAAACACTTTTGATTGCTTTTGCCAAGTTTGAAGAAGGACAAAGAGAGGTAAATTGATTTTCAAGGTTTGGGATTTTTTAACCTTTGTACATGACTCTAGAAATTAAGGTTAATTATTTTTAATAATGTGTGAAAATTTAATGAAAACTTAATTCTTTAGTTTGAATTTCTTTTAGTTAAAAAAAAAAATTACAATTATGCCTTAATATTTTGCTTGGTTTTAATTATGAACAAATCAGTTAAAAATATTTTTGATTGCTTTTATGAAAGTAAAGAGTATTGTTTTTCAGTAGGCTTTTGTACAAGAAACTGGTTTAAAAGAAGTGAAAAACATTGACTTTTTATTATTATTTGCAAAAATGTTAACAAGATAAAATTGTTCTTTTTTTTTGTTTATAAAGTGATGTGTAAAATATTAACTTCAAAGATGGAAAATCTTTATTTAAAACATTTAGCATTATTATATAAATCTCTATATGTATTTGCTATTAAGTACACTTTATGCAAACAGGATTTCTATCTTTTTATAGATATTTTTTTACCTTTTTCCTAGAAAGATACAATTTAAGGTATCTTTCCATAACAGAAATATTTGATATTTTAAAAAAAATTTGAAGAATAATTTTTTTTTTTTTTTGCAGCATGAACGTGCTCGTGCAATTTACAAATTTGCTTTGGATGGTTTACCAAAAGAGAAGTGTACAGAAATTTACAAAAATTATACCAAACATGAAAAACGTTATGGGGATCGAACAGCCATAGAAGATGTGATTGTCAGCAAACGAAGGTTCCAGTATGAAGAGGTAAAATATAATACAAAAAATATTACATAAAATATTTTTAAAATTTAATTTTTAGTTTGGCTTTACATGATTCTAGACATAAAATTTGTTATAACATTTATTGTTTTTGCTGCATTATGATAATTTGTCTTTAGTTATAAGATACTAAAATTTTAAAACTTATACCATGAATATCCACATATAAGATGACCTATAGATAAGATGAGACCCAAAATCTATCTAACTTTTTGTGATTTTATCCAATATCCATAGTATAAGAGAACTGACTGGGACCCATATGGCGAAACTGTAAATGACAATATTTATGATGAGCTCTCATCAGATGATGATCATAGTAATTTTGAAAGGTTTTAATTATGTATGTGAGTGTCTTATGTTTTTATTCTGTGATGAGAAATAAAGATTTTATGGCATCTTAAATGTTGCTTAACACTACAAACAAATATACCATATAATGTAGGTTATTGAAAAAAAAGTTTACATGTTATACTAAATGTTGTTAATTAACACCACTATGATAATTTTAATTTGAAAGATAGATTCTATGTTATCATAAATATTATTTAATACTACTATGAAAAATAATGACTGGTGTGAACACACCCATAGCTCTACAAATCAAGAATGAAAGATTTGTTTATGTTTACTTGTGCATGTTGCTCAGTGGAACTTTTTCAAATTGTTGTGTAATCATCTCAAATATTGGATTTTAATGTGAAATCAAGAATTAAAAGTTGTTTTATTACATTTATAAATTTAGTACAGTATTATAATATGAATTGTTTCAACTAGAAATATTTACATTGGTAGTTACCATACTGAGACATTTGTTAGATGCTGTCATTCATGGTGCAAGCATATTAGCCTACTGGCCAGTATTGATACACTACAGAATTTAAGGTTAGCTTTTTGTAACTTGTATTAGACGAAGCCCTATTTTGGGTAGCAATTTTCATTATTTAAAGATCACCTTATATGCAGAAATAGACTGCAATAAACAACAGTTGAATTTTAACTGAATGTAACTTGGGGTAATTTGATACTTTTTTGTTTTGTTAAAGATTAGTGAAAATGTGTTTTTGATCAATTTAGAAATGTATTGTAAATGAGTGATGTCAGTAAAATTTAAAAAGTTATCTTGTTAAATGAAATTTATAAATAAAAGATTTAACTTTCATTGTATAAAAACTGCTAAAAATTAAAGTTTTTGCAATTGAAAATGGGTTTTCCTTAAAAATTTTTTAATAGATCAAAATGTCAAAAGAAAGACAGTAGCAAGCTGTTCTAATAATAACTAATTTTAATACTTAATCTTGTTAAACTTCAGGCAAAATAAGTATTTAGAAACATGAATGAAAGAGCTGTCTAATTATGATCACATTGGAAATTGAAACATATCTTTCAATCTTGGGATTCATCTCTGTTCTGGATTTTTTTTTTTAAACTTTTTTTGTTAGTTTCATATTGCCTTAAATTTCATTTAATGATTCATGTCATAATCTCTTTTTTAATTTTTAATATTTTTAGGAAGTGAAAGCCAATCCAATGAACTATGATGCTTGGTTTGATTACCTTCGATTATTAGAAGCTGATGGAGATGTAGAACAAATACGAGAAGTTTATGAGAGAGCTATAGCCAACCTTCCTCCATCTCAGGTTTGTCAATAAGCTGCTTATGTTGTCATCTTATAAGTATTATTTTTGTCTACTTATCTGCCTTTGATTTTATAGATTTTAAATCTTAATTTAGAAGTATATTATTTTATTGGATAATTAAATCAGAAAATGGAAAATAAACTCCTATATTTTGTACTTTGAAATGACTTCATTGAAACTAATAATAGTTTTATTGATGGAGTCTTATCAAGTGTAATTTATTTTATTTTTAATCTGACCTTATTTATTCTTTAAATATACTTCAATGAATATATGTGTTTGGTCATTTTTTTTTTTAAATGTGTGAATTACATTTATCAGCCTGTGTATTCAAGAATCTTAAAGAAAATACTGGAGGGCATATTTTCTTTAAAATTTTACACAAATATGTGTATCCACTAAAATATATTGTTTACAGTAATAAGAAATTATATAGTGGGGAAAAATATAACATACTAGTTAAGACTAAAAGGCTAAAAACACTATTAGTCTGAAGAAGGTCTTTCAAAGGACAAAATGCATAATGTAAGAGTTTGTTTTTTCATTTTGTCATTCTATTAACCTGATTATAGATTTGTATATCATATCTTCTATATTATTCAGATATAAATTTATAGTTTATAATAATATCAATAAGTATTGTAATATATTCACTGACATTGCTTGACATCTATAGATGTTTTGTGATGTCAACAAACACTCGTTGTCACTTTTGTAATGTCAACGAATACTAGTCACTTTCGTAATGCTCGTTGTGGTAGAGACTTTGTAATTGCAGATACAATTATAGTAATGCCATTGAAAAAATACTGGTGTCAGATGCCTTCGAATAACACTCACACTAATAGTACTTGCTCAATAATACTTGCTCAAAAAGTAACCACTGAAAAGTGATCCAAATAGTAATCCATATAGTGATCACTTAGATGCCATGCTAATTCCCATATATACATTTCCTTTACCATCATGTGATCTACTTATTCAAAATGGGATCGCCTGTTTTTGATTTCTAGTGATCTGTGTTCAAACTCCATTGTCAGCAGCAACATTTTATTCTTATATAACAAGATGATATTTTCAAAAGAGATGTCAGTGACACAGATTGTTGAATGCTAGATGACAAAGCATGTAAACTGGTCATGATATTTAAGTACATGTAATTATGTGATTGGCCATGGGACCCATGTAGAGGGTAACCAGTAACAGGGGAGAGAGAGAGAGTTGTATCATTCAACTTCTTGTTCCCTATTTTTCAAGCTTTCAGCACCTTAAGGTATGTGGAGTGGGAGCACTGCAACCATGTTGGAGGTGGTCAGATGATTTGAAATAAAGAAAGCTTTTCTGTTATTTGAACAAGATGAAATAAGAAGACCGCTTCCCTAGCTTGACTGTTTCTTTTAGTTCATTTGAATGGAATAAATATTCTATTTTCTACAACTCCTAACAACCAAACAGAAGGTCATAGACTGTTCCATGATATTTTCTATACAAAAATATTTGGCTATCTTTTTAATTGAAATGGAAGAGCTCAACTATAAAATACTGAAAAAGATAAATCTATACAAATAAATGAGACAGTATTTGTCTGGTATAGGTTCAGAAACTACTGGATGGATTTCAACCAAGCAAATGCAGATTGGTTATGACTCAGGGAGTGCCATATGCTATGTAAACTTGACTTAGATTAAGGTCATGAAAATCAAAAATAAGGTTGAAGAACCTATGTGTCATAGAAATTAAATATTTATTTCCATGTTAAAAATATAATGGTAAGGGAGGTAAATCAGCTTTTGGTAGTAAATTAATGCGTACTCACTTCCCTTAGTCATTCTAATAATCTATGCAAATAAAATGAAGTGTCTATTTTTTTTTTTTTTTTTACAATGATGTTCACCTTGCACAAGACTTGGGGCTACTCAAGGTAGATCGTTACAGAGTAAGAGGCACAGTTTATGCAGATATGTGGAGAAGATAATGGTTAACCCTAGAATTGAACAGGTTGTGATTGACAAAATTCATCCTTGAATAACAGCTACTTCTAATACAAACTAAAATAAGTAAAAAAAATTGTAATTATTACTGAGAACTAAATTATTTTATCATGTATTGAATTTTGTACATGTATCATTTTCTCCTTAGTCACCGGATAATGTCAATTACTTGTTTGGTGATAACATCATGTCACAAATCCCACTACCCATTACGGTTATAGAGACATCACATGTACTGCAGCTGTGGTAACAGCTAGGGAAAGATATCCTGACAGAGCCCATCCTTCTTCGAACTGGTCTTGAATTCAGAGTTTTCCTTCTCCTATACTAGTTGACACCTAAAAATGAAAGCTCAGTCTGCTCTGTTATTTAACCCATAGCTGAGGGTAAAAGAGATGGAATATGATTGGCTACATTCCTTAGTTCCTCCAGTTCTAATCTTCACAACTAAGACCTGAGATAAACCATTCCCATTACCTTTGTATTCCATTAGTAAGAAAGAAGTTCCACTTGGACGGCTTCTTCTCACAAACTGCTACTTTGTGGAACAGACTACCGAGAGGATGCTTTCTTGATGTTGTAGAGTAGCTAGCACCCCTTCAGCACTCTACCTTAAATAGTGTATGATTAAGGACTTCAACAGTTGATTAATAAGTTGATACTAAGCTGTTTAATATTTGGACTGATCTTACTTTGTTTGGCTATACAGCATTTGACCCTCCTCTATTCCTTGTAAGTTGTCTTGTTAATTGTTTTATAACTTGTTGTTCTGTGTTTTTTGTATGTATCTGTTAGCACCAGATACTGGTGCTGAATAAATATATTAAGCACTCATTCTTCTCTGTGTATCATTCATCACGATGATACAACACTCTATCACTAAATTCTTAACCTTTGCAAGTCTAGAGTTATCCTTCCTACATATCCTCATAAACTACTTTTCTTAACTCTTACACAACAACCCCCTTCAGCAACTTGAATGGCTCTTGGATCTTGTATAGGGTGAACATTAGTAAAAAAAAAAAATTATATCTTTCCCAAAAGTATTTCTATGTGAAAGTGAACATAATGAACTTGACCTGAATTTAAACTTGGCTTGTTGATTTCTCTTTCTGAGTCACTGTTACACTATGTGTTCATAACATACTTAGTACTATTGTTTGATTTTACTGTGGTTATGCAACATTTTTTCTTGTCTAGGTTAAGATGGACTAACAGTTTTAATTATATAACTAGTTCCACAGAGACAACTTTTCCTAAGAATTTCCTTCATGAAAAAAAACCCCAAAAAACAATTCTTCTTCCCTGAACACTATGATGTTAACATCTTCAAGTCAAGAGTCAACTGTTACCTATCCTTTTTATCCTCATATTGATTACTTTCTACCACTGTCTCTTTCATTCATATCATGCACCCCCTTCATCATACCATTTTAATAGTAACCTTCTACCTTGAGTAGCTCCTGAGCCTTGTATCAAGTGAATTTTAGCATTAAAAGAAATTGTGGTCATTCCTTAATTGTGTTTGTCTTTTTTTCCTATTGTCAGGAGAAGCGTCATTGGCGCCGTTACATCTATCTTTGGATTATGTATTCACTTTTTGAGGAACTTGAATGTGGTGATGCTGCAAGAGTTAGGGCCATCTACACTGCTGCACTTGAAGTGATTCCTCATAAAAAATTTACATTTGCCAAAATTTGGCTTCTTTTTGCACAGTTTGAAATTGCAGAAAAATCTACAAGCAGCTCGTAAAATTTTGGTAAGTTGTTTTTTTACTCTTCCTAACACACAATGTTTCCGTATACTGGATATTCACCCAGAAGTAACAAAGCTTAAAGTTTGATTTATACTGCAAATTGCCCAATGTTTGGTAACTGCATTAAAAATTTATTTTTTATACAGTAATTATTATTATCAAGTGATATAGCAACACATCAACTAAGTGATACTGGGGTACAAATCTCCAAAGCCCGATATACCCATCATGACACCCAGTCTGATAATATATCAGACACATGCATCACAGCCAAATGTGTGTGATATGGTGATGGGTTTTTCTAAAAGCAGGTGAAACTCAATTAAAAATAACTCCAACTTGGGTAACACAGTTCACTTAGATGGTCTCTAATTGAGACTGTTCAAAAGTGGTTATCTGCGTTATCTTCCAAATTGCCTTGGCTATCTTTCAAACTTAAAAAAAAAGCAACCTGGCTCTGATGCTCCTCGACTATTCCTGTTCATGACCAGAGATGCAAAGTATATCAGCTACTAGGTGACATGTTTAACTGGATAAAACTAGGCAACTTACAATCTGCAATACTTAATGGGATATTTACTTTGGCCATATTAATTCAACAAAATATGTACATGTTAACATTTCCAATCAGTTATGATCAGAAGACATGAAGGCCATATATTGCATTGTAACAGGTATAGTGAATTTTGCTAGCAGCTTAAGTTCTTGTCTAATTTTAACTATTGGTTGGTTTATTTTTACTTTGTTTTTCCTTGTATAAACATTGGTACCACAAAATCCTGAGTGAATAGGAATTATATATGTCATGGAATTTCTTTATTCTTGTATTTGAATATAGCTCATTGGTATTAGAGGCTATCTTTTATTCTTGTGGAAATATGCCTTCCTTTTTTAAGAATAATAATAATAGTGGTGTGTGTATATATCTACGTGTATGTGTATATATATATATATATATATATATATATATATATATATATATATATATATATATACATAAAAGTGGACATTGAAGTCAACACTCAGAGGTGACAGACTGTTTCATGCTAAATGCAAAGGTTATAAATGTAATATATAACCCCAATAAGTAACACTGAAATATCTGAAGTGAAATGTAGGCGCAGAAACAGGAAAAAAAAAATTATATGGTTCAAACCCCTTTATACAAACTGTCAAATATTAATATCGGACAGTATTTTCTAAAGTTAATAAACATTTTCACAAAAACAAAAACAACACTACTGTAATTGTAGAGATAAAGAAAGTTGTCCAGTTGAGGACAAATGCAGATATACTTGGGTTATATACTAGGCAACCATTTCCCCCAAAGAAAATATGTTAAATTATAATGTTTACACTGGAATTTCCGCATGTGAATGGAAAAAGATTTATACCCATAGGCATTCTTTTACCAACTCTAAATTAAAATACCAGACAGCTCTTTCCAAAAAATTTTGGGAATTGAATGAGAAAGGTCTGAGTGCACAGATTGGAAAATTATAGGTTTCGCTCATAGTCCTAATGATAAGTGTAACTTGTGTTTAGAAGAAAAAAATTAGAATAATAAAATACAATAATCAAAGCAAGCTATTAAATCAAAGGAATGAATTAGTTTTAGAATGTTGACATAAAAATAAATTTAATCTTCTATAATATAAATTTTACTTTATTACTTTTTAATTCTCTAACTCTTCAATTATCAATGTATCTTCTATATTTCCATTTTTTCACCATATTAATTATATCTTATAATTGTCCCCTGTTCTAAGAAGTCTCTTTCCTTTTATCACTTACACCCTTTTTTTTTTGTTTAGGTTTTTTAAATTTAACTTTGTATGCTTTTTTTTAATATAACTTGATTTAACTTATCTTTAAAGTTAAAAATGTATAATTTATTTTATCTTATTATTTTTTTAATTTTTTATTCTTTTAATATAAAATTTTTAAAAATATATTCTTACTTAAATTTAATATAAATTATCTAAATATGACCTATTTTTAATCTTTTTAATATATCTTATTTTTAAGTATAATTTATTATTTTTTAAATAGGAACTTTTTATATATATATATATAAATTTTTTTTTTTTATAAAATTCCCTTTTCAGCCCTCTTTTAGTTTCAAATTAACACTTCATTCTTCATATAACCCCAATTTAACATCATAAGATTAATATCCAGGTTTAATTTTATAAAACCTCTTCCTTATAAGGTTAATAGCCTCCCCTAACCACTGACTTGGGCATTTCGTCTGACTGAAACATTGAAATGGATAATTTCTGAATCAATTTTTCGACGCCTTAATTTTAATTAATTGACCACATTAAATCATTGCATCCAAGAAATTGTGATGTTAGGTAAAATCAAATTTGCCAAGATTTTATGTGATTCCTTCTTGAATAAATATTATATGAAGTATGAGCAAAAGAAAATTAATTTAGTTATGCTTTCCTGCCTTAATCAGTATTCTTAAAAATATTTCTGATCTATTTGAGGTTTTGAGATTCTTTTTATATTTGGTAATTCATTAATAAGCCAACCATAGCCACATACAAAAGTGACAAATAGCAGTAAAAATGTGCTTTATTGTTTCAGGGTGTTTCTATTGGCAAGTGTCCTAAGAACAAATTGTTCCGTGGCTATATAGATCTTGAAATTCAGCTGAGAGAATTTGATCGTTGTCGAGTTCTGTATGAAAAATTCCTAGAGTTTGGAGCTGAGAATTGCACAACTTGGATGAAGGTAACACTCACCACAATTTTTTCTTTTTTTTAAATAAAGATTTTTTATTTATTTTTATTCTAAAAATGATTTTTTTCCTTAAATAAAAAAGATTTTTTCCCCAATTTTTTTATTTTTTAAAAAAAAAGATTAAGATTTTTTAATTTTAAAAAATTTTTTTTTAAATAAAAAAGATTTCTCCCCAATGTTTTTTTATTTTTTTAAAATAAAATGGTATTTCCCCAATGAAAAGCTGTGAAACTGGCCCCTTCCACATATATGGAAGTCTTGAGAGTATTGCTGTTAGAGTAGGGGGGGTTGTTTTGCTCAAAAACACCCTACATGGTGTAATTTAGTAGGTTCACTTTTACTTCACAAGATATCTATCATTTCAACAGTTCAAAACAGTATCCATTAGGAGATTTCCATATCAGAGAATATTTCATCCATGAATCCATAGTCCTTGAAATATCTGAACATATTCTTTGCATTCTTCCCAGCCTCCTGACTTTCATGAACTCCAAAAAGAAATGTTTTCATGTAGGATTTAAGGTTCAGTTTATCATATATGGATGTTCAGATAGTCAGGGAGTCCATTTTTAGTTTTGAAGCTATCTTGCACATAATATGTTTTTGGTTCATTTACAATTTTGGTCTTGATGATGTTAATGAAGTCCCAATTTCTACTTCATGTTGACCCTGCCTGTCTTCCTTCGGATACCACTGAACATTACTTTTTTTTTTTATTGTTTTGGACATTGCAGACAATGTGTAAAGACATACCAACTATATTAGGGGATGCTTTTAGGGTTGATTTCGTCCATGAAAATAAGTCTGACACTCTTTGCTGCTTGTGCTTTTGTGAAGACGTTTTTCATGATGTTCTTGAAAAGAAGGTGTACATTAATAGGTGATAGTATATATCTGGGAAGGGTTTTGACAGGATAGAAAATGTGACACCGAAATTCGAATGCACTTTGGAATAGCAAAAGATACCTGCCAAAAGCTAAGCAAAGTACTAAGAAACAGGAAATTTAATTAGGAAAAAAGAAAAGAGCGCTGAACTGCTATGTAATATCAGTCCTCCTATATGGCAGTGAATGCTGGACAATTTCTTCACAGATGATGAGAAAACAGGAAGCAACAGAAATATTTTATAGAAGCCATACTGAGAAAACAATGGCTGGAGTGAGTAAGCAATGAAGGAAACTTTAGGAAAATTGAAGCTAAAAAGACACTTAGAATCAGAAAAAGACAGCTGAAATTTCTGGAACATATAATGAGGAAGGAGAGCTTGGAGTATTTGACACTCACAGGATATATTGAAGGCACAAGTGACGGGAGGAGGTAGTGAGTGATGAGTGTGTGAATGGATGGTGGAATGAGAAGTGGAAGGGATGGCAAAAGATAAGTCTTACTAAGTACTACAAGGGATAGGAAGTTGTGGAAAGCCATGATTGTTCACATCCTGTAGGGACATGGCACATAGAAGAAGAAATATATACTTTGTTCTTCATTTGGTTTCACATCATTTGAATTACAGCAATTTTTGCTTCCCCAAAATCTACACATATATTTTTTGGTGTTACTTCTATTTTATATGTTTTTGCATTACATTTTGGAATTAATTAGGTTTTCTGTAAATATGCATTATCATTTTAAAGATATCATGACCAAGTATTTATTTGTATTTTATAATGAATACCATTTATGTTTTGAAGAACTCTAATTAGCCATAGATTTTGATTTAGATGTGAATCTCTTGTTTTAGTATGCAGAGTTAGAAGCCATTCTTGGAGATAAAGAACGAGCTCGAGGTATCTATGAACTGGCCATAAATCAACCTAAATTGGATATGCCCGAAGTGTTATGGAAATCTTATATAGACTATGAATTTGAGCAAGAGGAGTATGCTCGTACTCGGAATTTATACAGACGTTTGTTGCAGAGAACACAACATGTTAAGGTAGGCAAATTCTTTATTCTTAAATAATTATTTTTTCCTGTTATAATCCATTATGATTGCAAGTACATCTCTTTTAGAAACTCTTATTAACCAAATAGTTCTTGATGGTTATACTATTTGAGTTGATGCCCCAGAGAGTGCAGTGTTTAAGTGGGGATTGAGTAATTTCTCAACCTTCCTGGTGGAGGCAGGGAGTATATTCTCAACCTTCTATGGTGGGTTAATTACATTCCCAACCTTCCTTGGAGTGAGCGTTAATATGTTTCCAATCTTCTGGGGGTGGGTGTTAAGTATGTTTCTAACCTTGCTTGGGGTGGGTGTTGAGTACTTTCTCAACCTTGCTTGGGGTAGGTGTTGAGTATTTTCTCAATCTTCCTGGGGGTGAGTGTTAGTTACTTTCTCAACATTCCTGGTGGGCAGGGGAGTGTAAGTACTTTCTCAATGTGGGAGTGTTAAATATTTTCCCAACCTTCCTTGGGGTGGCTGTGAAGTGCTTTCTCAATGTTCCTGGTCGGTAGTGGGTAAGTACTTTCTCAACCTTCCCGTGGAGAGGTGTGGAGTTAAATATTTTATCACAGATTTTCTTATTTCTTTTTTTCTTATTTCATAACAGGTGTGGATCAGTTTTGCGCATTTTGAGATGTCTATTCCCACTGATGATAACATTGTCAATGCTCACAACATCTACAGAGAAGCCAACAGAGCCATGAAGTCTGCTGAAGAAAAAGAAGAACGTCTCATGCTTCTAGAATCTTGGTTAGACTTTGAGGTAAGAAAAAAAAATCTATTTGTATGCTCATTTGGGCAGTACATGTTGATTAGCTATGAAAGCTGGCCATGTGTAGGGGTGTTTAGCAGGTAGTTTTTGACATAATCCTCTTCAAAACTAATTTACTTTATCCACTGCTAAAGAGAAATCACTGCTGAAAAGTTTGATACATTTATTTCTATTACTTTACACATGACATTGCCCATCTATGGTTAAATAGTTGGGTAGACTGAACACTCTAACCTTGGCTGGTAACCAATCTAGGAGAAGGACAATTCTGAATTCAAGACCTTGGAGAAGGCAAAAGGAAACCACTCCACTATCTTTTTCAAGAGCAGTTGTGGCAATGCATAGATTACAGATATTAAAGAAAAGAAAGCTGTAAAAAATCCTTGATAGCCTACATCCTGAGAGACCTGACACTTAAGGAGGAGGAGGAAACATTATGTTAGCTGAGAGAAATTTAGCTTACTACAGGGCTGAACAAGAGAGGGATGCAAGAAAGATTGTGTTGTGTCAGTTTTCTCCAATTGGGAAGGGATTTGATTTGAAAATCAGTATTCTGAAATTCTAGTTTTTACCAGTGCTTGAGCAATAATCATTGACCAGTAGTAAAAATATGCTAATAGACTAATACGACTAATAAATAGAATAAAATTTGTCTGTTAAAAATAAAACCTCAATTGTTAGTTGATCAGAAATTATGTAATTTGAAAATGAAAAAATATATTCTATATGTTTTTCTCTTATTTCCTAACAATGTATTGAATTAACAATGGGGAATAATAAAATCCGGTTTGTTTCTAATATATTTTATCATCTTTGGGTTGAGCTTGCTTGAAATTTGACTGACTTCAAGCCATAACAAATTTTTCAGTGGTAAATCTGATAATATTATGTTATTAATTATTTAAATATTTTATTTATTTATTATTATTATTTGTGTATGTTATGTTTCCTGCTTTATATTCTGTAGAGCTGGGTCCAAACTATGGTCCTTAGGCCCTATATGGGAATTGTCTTTTAATTGATAGCACTTTTCTTAGTATATGGGATGTTTCTAGTAGGGCAATCTTATGGGCAACTTTGATGTTGATGTTGCCTAGGACACTGTTAGTAAAATTGTCCATTCCTTTTTCTCATGAGGCCCAGAGCTCCGATTACTATTGGTATTTTCATTCTTTTTAGGTATTTACCATGCAACATTTTGTCCTCCCAGTTATTTTGTAATTTCATTTCGCCAAGTTGTTTTACTTTCTTTTTTACTCATTTGGTATAGATGGTATTCATTTTGTTTTTTTGTTGTGATCTTAGAAATTTTGGCATTTTCAGCATTGTGCATGATTCACCATTGTTATTTAAAAAAAAAATTTTATACTATTGTTTACTCAATACAAGACCCAAGAAGCATTCAAGGTAGAGGGTTACTGAATGAGGTTGTATAAAGTGTGTATAAGGAGAGAGTAAAAGGTGGATATTATAAGGATATGTAGGATAGATAATCGTTGGTTCTAGACTTGAAGAGGTTAAGATTGTAGTGATTGGGGAAGCATCCTTTTGAGAGTCTGACAGTTGTGGGTGGATTGAGATTTATTCCTCCATTAAATTGGCACATCTGCCATGCTACATACCATTGCTTCTTGTTTAGTCTAATCCCTGGTCTTCTGAACTACCCAGCTTGGTTGGATTTGCCAGGAGACATACTCCTGCAAGCCAAGCTTTTTGGTTGCTGGAATACATAAGCCCCCACCACCACATCAAGACAAGAATCATTGGTGGAGAATATTTAATTAGCTTGAAACAATAGCAACTAGAAATAACCCTTTAATGATTGTGTTGGGGATAGACAGGTCTACCCAGCTATTTAAATTAATTTTTATTTTTTTCCAATCTCCTCATTGTCATTGCAGACCCCTCATTTATTTTATTTTCCACATTTTTCAACCTCCACTTCCTCCTTTGTTATGCCAAAAACAAAATAATTTTAGTAGGCTGGAAAATTCTTTTTAACCTACCCCTTTATTCTGGACTTAAGGGTAGGCTTGTCACATGCCTGGTTTTGGCTAGGATTGCCCCAGTACTTGTTTTATTTTTTTTACTTCTGTTAGCCCAGAAGCTAAACAGGATGTTGGATTATAAAAACTTTATTATGCAAGGATGTAAACTTACAATAAAAATTGAAAACTCTCCAGGTTTGAGGCTTGGAAATTATGGTGAGATGAATAATAAGTGAAATAATAAGTTTTAATTACAATTTTTTGTGTTTATGAGACTTAACTAAAAATATTAATTTCTGTTAACAGAAAGAGGTTGGTGATGAAGCGTCAGAACGAATGGTAATGAAGTTAATGCCACAGAAGATTAAAAAGAGACGAAAGATCCATACAGAGGATGGGGTAAGAATTCAATCTTTTTTCCCAAACTGTCTAATGGGAACATCTTTATACAAATTATGTCAATAATTATGTCCTCTTCTTTGTATCACAAGTAATCTTAGAACTTTGAAGGGTTTAAATCCCTTATAGGTAATCTGTGACGTGTGGACTGCATATGCTCAGTTTTTGGTTTTCTCTATAGCACACTTTCATGATTATACCAGTATAATAACGTTTTATCAAAATCTTTTCTTTTTTTTTTTTAATTCCATCCTCCCATGATTTGTATCAATTAAGATTTGATGTAGCAAAAGATGATAGCTTTTGAATTCTAGAATCATTGTATTTGTAATTCTATTTTATTTTTATTCAATGAAATATTATAAATCATTGATATTAACACTTCCACTGCTGTAGACATATTTATATGTCTTTATAAAAGTTGAAAAAAAATTTAGGTTAAGTGGACAAATGATAACTTCTTTGCTGAAATGAAAAGCAGACCAATGTGCCTTATGTTTTGGCTCTTTCTCCACATTTCAAGAATTCAATGTTAAGTGTCATTATGTTAGTAAACATTATTGGAAAATCCAAAGATGATATCAGAAAGCTTAACATTGAAATGCTAAAGAAACGGATCATTAGTCTTACCTCCTTTTCTAAAAAGGCTGACAAAGGTTGGAGCAGCTGTGCAAGCAAACTATGTTCATGACAAAGTTGATAAACATTCTAAAAACTATTTGTGAAAAATGTTTTCTGGCAGTTGCTGAATTTTTATGCTTGGAAAAATTAGATGTTTGAAATGATTAGTTTGTCTTAAAAAACAAGACTAAAAATTGCAGCCAATATCAAGATTATACTAGCAGAAAAGTCAATGGACATTATCAGTGGCTATTAACAAAAGTAATATTGTAGTAAATTCAAATCAACTTAGTTTTTATATACGGCGTTGATAAAACCTTTAATGTTACTCCAGTAATGCTTTGTATTCAAACAATGAAAAAACTTTTGCAGAAAACAATATCTACAATGAAAGAATAACAAAGTTGTAAGGGTTGTCGGTGTTTCAACAGATGAAACCCCTGCAGTGGTTGGCCTTAAAATGAGCATTCTTGCTGGATTAAAATCGGAAACCGTTTTTTTAAAATTTAGTAGAGAGTGACTTTGTAACATTTTGTTGCATAATTCATTAACAGAATTTATATACCAAGTTGGTAAAATTAAAAAAAATTGTCATTGTTTCAAGCATCATATTTTTAAAATAGCAAATACTTAATCATAACCACTTTAAAGAAAGAATTTTTAGAAGAACTTGATACAGTTGATGGTGATCAGGTTAAACAAAGAGAAGATGCTTTATTAGTTTTTAAGCCTCAGAGAATAAGTATGCAGCCTCTTGGAAATTAAAAGTAAATGTGTCTACAAGTTGAAGAATAATAACTGGATTTATGATTTTTTTTTTTTTTAAAAATAGGACCTATTTATTCAAAGAAACAAAATAGAACCTATTTATTTAAATTTAATTTAAAATTCTAGTATGGAAATCAATTAATCTATTGATACCCACTATAAAATCTGGTATTAATTAGGAAAATTAAAATCTACTATTAATTATAGGTTGTTAAAAAATAAATTTGGTATTATAAGTTTATAAAAAAAATTAAAAATTACTTAAAGGTTTATAAAAAAAATCCAGTATTAATGAAAGTATTCTATCTATAACAGCCACCATCTCAAAAATAGGATTTAATGGATTAATGTGTTTCATGTTAGCTTTTGTAATGAAATTTCAAATTTAGGAGAATCAATTGAGAACTGATAATATTTTCCTTTTCCTTAAATTTCATCACAATGACGTATTTATGCTGATAAGTTAAAGAACTTGAAAAAAAAAAAAGGATCTGCACTCTAGATTTAATCACTTAAAATTTAGAGAAGCTGATTATCACCATTTTGCAAATTCATTTAATATTCATGTTGAAAATATAGCTTGAAAGGAATTGGAAATAATTGAATTTCAAAGTGATAAACTTCACCAGCAGAAATTTAAAGATGAATATCTAGTGCGGTTTTATTCAATTCTTATTAAAGAATCCTACTTTCAAACTATGGGCTCCATTAGTAGATATGCTACCATGTTAGACAGCATGTACTTATAAATATCCTTGAATAAAAAGCCATGGAATTTAAAACAAGAACAAGATTGACAACTAATCATATCAAAGACAATTCACAGGTTGCAGCATCTTAAATATCTCCAGATATTGAAAATTTAGTAAAATATGTCTGACATCAAGTTTCTTATTAAATAATTTTTTTTTTCTTGCAATATAAATAAATACAATGTTTTGTATTGACACTATTTATATTTTTTAGACTATTGTCCTCATCTTTATTGTCAAATTCAACCATTATACGCTCAAGCTTTCTTTTGGTGAAAGGGTTCGAAATTCCAAAAGGCTCGGTTCTTTCAATGTATATCACTTGAAGAAGGCCGGAGCTTGAATATGACATTAAAGATGGCAACAGTCTGAACAATATAAATAGTGTAAATAGTTACAATACCTCATCTCAGAAATATAGACAGGCGATGTTTTGTATTTTAGGAAAATCTATGGCAAAGTGGAAAAAGTTTTTCGTGTGATGCGTTTCATTCTTTTGGAACATCATGATATTTATGTTGATGTGACTACACATGCACATCTTTGTCATAGATTTGACTAGAATTGTTTTGATATATAAAAAAAAAAAAATAAATCTTTTCCCAATGTTTCTTAGAATTTTTTTTTTTGTACTTTTTTTTATAGAGTTGCGTCCCTTCTATCAGATGATATTAATTTTCTGTTATCATATCCTATCCTAGAATAGTCAAATTAAACCAGATACAATAATTAAAGTATTTGTTAAATTTTCTTTTAGTCATTTAGTCTGATTGATGATGAGCAGTATTTCTTGCAGTCTACGAGTTGTAAAAGGTTGTTCATACCTTGTCTAAATATAGATCTGAAAAAGTAAATATTTTGTAGCTATTTACAAAAGAATAAAAATAATAGACTTTGTGAATATCATTTCTTTTAATTACTAAATGCTAGAAATATGATTTTTAAAAAGATTAGTTTGGAAATTCAGGTCATCAGCAAAAGCTAATTGTTTTAAGTTGGAGAATCACAAAACTTTTAATTAAGATTTAGATAATCTGCATTTTTGCTGAACTAACAAGAGAAAACAGTTTTTACATTTGATAAGAAGCAGTTTTTTCATGAATTAATTGATTGTCCTTTGTAGTTTTTTTAAGCAGTTTTTGTTAAAAACATAACTGAAATATTGAGAAAAATATTTCTAAACTTAAGGTGTTGGAATGTTTAATTTCTGGTATTATGCTCCCCTTTCCTGCACCCCCAACCCAAAGGAAATTTCTTGCTTTTTTGCCCAAAACTAATTTCTTTCATCTTTTAATGAAATGAATTCAGTTTTGTAGACATTATTATAATATGTCCTGTTTGTATTTCAGTTATCTCTCTTATAATAATAATGATAAAGAAATCAAAAAGCATTTTTAGGCTTGGAACTTCTTTTATGACAAAGTGCCTATGTGGGGACAACCTAATTTATATATTTTTTAAATTTATTAATTTAAAAATTATTATTATTATTTTTTTTTTTTTTTTAAAGGGGTTATATTCCAAAATACAAAAAATATTTAGAAGGTAACCGTGAACTTTCTGGTAGGGTCGAGATTGTAAATTCATTTTCTATTTATTATATATTTTTCTTGAAATAAAAAACGAATTCCTTTCTACATTATTGGTTATGTATAATGGCTTCATTTTTTTTATTTTTTTTTTTTTCAGTCGGATGCTGGTTGGGAGGAATATTTTGATTACATCTTTCCAGATGAGGAATCTGCTCAGCCCAATCTGAAACTGCTGGCAATGGCCAAGAAGTGGAAGCAGATGCAAGAAACCAAAAAAGACAATGATGATGTCGATGAATCACAAAATGAAAGGACATACAATAAAAATAGCAGTTTTGGGGAAGCAAATGAAGAGACGTAATGGGGAAGCAGATATTACATAAACAGAAATAAAGTACTATTGATGAAAACAAAATGGTCAATGAACTGCTAAATGGAAATCATCATGAATAATTTTTACTTTAATAGGTGAGAAATGATAATTCAGAATGTAAACTCAGACTGAACAGAAGATGAAATTTAAGATTTTTACATTAGTAACATTGGATTTTCAGTTTTGTAAGCTTATCAAGAGATGTGCAGGTGGTGTTATGGATAATGGCTTTATATGAGAAATCAGAGAGCCAAGTTCAAATTTCAGTAAGGTTCATTACATTCACTTACATGCAAATACATTTGGGGAAAAGTATGAGTCTATCTCTTCTCTCCACCCCCTGATATGTATTGAATAGTAGGTCAGACTAGGTCCGGTAGCTTTGGTCAGCAACCAGTCTACCGCAGAAAGAAATGGCAACCTACTGTGGTTAAAATCTTGTGCCTAGTCAGTCATGAATTGAAAGCATGTATCATGTATGGCAATTAACTGACTGACTGAAGCTTATCAAAATAAAAGTGAAAATATTTAGTATACATATAGGTGTTTTTTTTTTTTTTTTTTTTTTTTTTAATATAATTCATTATCCTGTATTAAGTAAATATATATGTTACAAAAAACACTATTTTCTTACCTAAGCTGACTATTAGAGTAACACCTCTCTGACTTCTAAACAGCCAAGCTGAGCTGATGATGCCATCATCAATCCGTTTACTGGCTGGCTGATATTCTGTTCTGAGTTAATGTTTATTTTAGGAAGAGTATAGTGTCAATATAATAAACTTATTTTATATTCAATAACTACATCAAAAGATAATTTTCTAATTGTTCAGGTTAGGATTGTGTTTTAACACTTGATAGGCTTCCTCTTCAGTTACTCAGTAATCTTCCCATTTTTGGATAAGTAAGTGAATTTTTTTTTTTATTTGCAAACAGATTTTGGTTTTGAAATTTCTCTGCAACTGTCAATGATTTGGTACCACATAATATTGTTTTGTTACAATTTAATGTTGACAGAAAAAAAATGAACACATAATGATAGCACTTACTTCACTTGAATCAAAATTGATTTAATCTGAAAAATGTAAAAAATGTCACTTCTCTTTTCCAGATTTGGGCAGTAATGTGGTAGAAGTAAAATAATCTGGCTATTTACATGTAGCTTTTCTTAACTGGAAACTAATAATTTTACAGTTACAATATTAATGGTGAGCATTGTTGGGAACAGTTTGAGAAATTGTACACTTAGTGATTATGACAGAAAAACACACATCGAAGCATGAAAGACGCAACATAAATGTAAGGGATATTCTGGAAAATCTGTTAAATATATTTCATCTATTGTCATGTTGTAACTCATCATTGAATTCATCATCATTACTACAGAGCATCCTTGTGTTTGTCAGGAGCAAATTAACACGACTCATTCACGTCACAAATTTTCACCTACCTCTTACATAACTGCCATTTTGTTTTATGAAAAATTAAAAACAAACAATATTTTCAAGGACCAGACACACATTTTGTTAATTTTTGTTTTTAATAAAGAATACTTATTTTTATTTACTGATTTGTTATCCATTTCATAACACCCTGCTTTATCATGTGATGATTTATCTCATATTATACCACTGAGACATTGAGAATATTTTTCTAAAATTATATTGGCTTAATGTATTGCCTGTTAAAAATATACCACTTATAGTTTTCTTTTTCTAGTTCTTATGCCTAGATAAGATCAAAATACCTAGATGATATGAAAATGTATACCAAGATATATATATATATATATATATATATATATATATATATATATATATATATATATATATTTTGGTTGATAGATGTGAGTTTGTGACCCTGGGTTTCATGCTTTAGCGATCGTCAGACAAACAGGGTTTGTCTGACGATCACTAAAAGCGTGAAACCCAGGGTCGCAAACTCACATCTGTCCAACCAAATATGTTAGCTCTATCTCTGATATTGAGTGCTTTCTAATAAGTACCGTGCATATAATATATAAATAATTATACATACTTATATTTATTTATATTTATATACACTTTTCACACACACACACACATATATATATATATATATATATATATATATATATATATAGAGAGAGAGAGAGAGAGAGCAATAATATTAAAATATATACCTAGATAACATCAAAATATAGCTAAATTTTTATATATTTTTAAAAATAGTTCATTATGCTTTCTTTTCTCTTTCTCATTAAATTGACATCCTTTCTTATAGCTGATATGTGATGAAAATTAGATAGAGAATTATTACTAAATATTCTTACCCATTTACCTCAAAGCCAAGACAATGGAGAATCTAATCAGTACCTGCAGCAAATACACAAATTATTATTTATAAGCCTTCTTAGAGGAGAATTTTGTTAAGAGATTTTTTTACTGTTAGCTGTCACATTACCTTGGAGTGTAAGTAATAATTTAAAAAATTATAATGCTGCTGACTCTGCTTATCAAACAAATTATTGATTGTTTCAAGTATCCGGAGTCATTCAATAAATGTTCGTTTACTTACAGCACCTGATAATTTCAAATACTTCTAATTCAAGACATTGTTATAAAAGTGCTAAAAATGTAACGTGCACAATTTCAGTTTGAATCTTAAGCATAAACACTCATTTTTCACTTTTAACTTGTTATTTAAAATAAAAGAAAATCAAAAGATTATTTTGATTACCTCCCTTTAGCCTGTTACTAGCATTGTTACCTCCCTTTGATGTTTGTAACGCTCAAAAATTTAACGATTTTATATTTGTCACTGATTTAGCATATTTGTGAGAACTGTAGGTACTAAAACGAGGACTTCAGTCTAGTGTTGGATCAGCGTCCCTAGTTAACATTTACTAAGCGATAATTATTTTTCAAATGAATGTATGGGGGATCTTTCAATGACACTTGCAGTTTGCAATAAAAAAGTCATAAGACTTACAACCATATGTTGAAACACTGCTTCCTGTATTATCACCGAAGTTAAGCAACGTCGATCCTGGTCAGTACCTAGATGGGTGACCATTTGGGAATACTAGTTGTTGTGAGTTTGGATGTGTGGGTGGTGTAATGGATAATGGCTTGGAATTGTTAATTGTAGAGCAGAGTCCCAATTCCAGTTGGGTTTGTTATATTCACTTATGCATAAATACCTTTAGGAAAGGTATGAACACACCTCTTTTCGCCCCCAAGTATGGGTTAATTAGTAAGAATTGAAACATTAAATCATTATTATCTCCAAAAAAAATTCTTACAATCTGGCTTAAAATAACCTCCAAAGGGTTGATAAGCCGTAGAAAATGAATCAATAAACTTACTGTGGCAACATTTGTGATGTTAACACATTGGAAAAATCAATTTTGACAAAATACTTTTTATAATTTTTGAAAGTGATTTTATGAGAGAGGAAATAAGATTTTCAGCAAAAGTAATTTTTTTTTTAATGACAGAATTTTAAAGAATTTACAAACAATTTAAACAAGTTTGTTTCTTCAAAACTAATTTTTTTTTAAACAATATTTTTTTCCATGTGTATTTAAACGAGACCCAGTTGAGTTATGGTCAGAGAGATGTAACATGTCTTCTTGTCAGGCATGTTGTGGTATATCCAATATAATTATTTACGAATTTGGGGTGATTAGGAACACAATTCCTTAAGGGACATGTGAATTCATAAATAATATTGGTTCTCTGTAATTTGGATCTTGCAAGTGAATTTTCATTTCTGATAACAAGGTTTTTATAGTAGATAATTAATACATAGGAAGAGAGAGAGAGAGAGAGAGATCAATAATAATATAAAAATATAAAAAAAAATTGATGGTACAAACTATTGCCTAATACAAGGTAATGTACTCATTTGAAAAGGAAGAAACCAACTATATAATATTAAAAACACTAAATTCTTTGATATCTGAAAATACTTCATTGGACAGTTTATATTAAAATGTGTCCCAGTAAACATGAGAATGACTCAAAATGTTGAAAAATAAATGAAAGTGGTATTTAATCTAGTTCCTGTGGAGGGCTCCTGATTGGGACTTCATCACAATAGTTAGAAAGGGGTTGATGCAATAGGCAACAATAAACTACAGGAGAACTCAAAATTGCTGCATTTAAGTATTGCATTAATATTTAAGCTTACCTTTTAAAAGTCCAAAGATAATCCTTCTACTGCCACTTAATTTAAAGACAATTTGATGTACATATGTCCTTACTTTCCAGATAAAAAATTGTTTTTATTTCATGGGTGACTTTTGATGGTTTTCACAATTAATATTGATTATTTCCAAATTTATTTTCAAGTTATAAAAACTGTTATTATACAAAAAAATTTGTTGCAAAAAATCACATAAAAATCAGTGAAAACAATTGCAGCAATGAAAATTTGTGAATCCAAAATTTCAGGATTGCAGGTCCAGATGTTTTAAATTTGCTTACAGATTTTCAAATAGCCTATGTTGGGCTACAGCCTCTAGGAATAAAGTTGTAAACATGGACAATTTTATTTTGAAACACTGTAATTTGAGAACTGTAATTTTTTCATTTCAACATGAGCTATTGAAAGTTAGGAAGTTGGGTCCCTTTAATTGTTTTTATCACTAGAAGAAAATATGGCGGAATCCGAAAAAAATCGCATTAACGAAAACTTGGGAATAAAATATTTCAGGATTCTGGGTCCAGATCTGGCCTGGAATATTTTTAATTTTGCTTACGGAGTCAACATGATTCCGGATTCTACAGCCATTAGGAGTAAAGTTGAAAAAGTATGTTACAGTGACACACTGACATTCACATTTATATGTTACCAAACAGGGCCTTCCAGCAGCCACTCTCTTGGCCCAGAACAGCACTACTCCTCAAGGTACTCCATGTTGAGTCTGAGGACCTCACCAACAAATTCTGGGTTCCCTTTCTTATCAGAACGATCAGGGTGTGTTTTCTGAGCTGCCGTATCTTCGTAATCACCAGTAGACACATCCAACTCTTTTCTCTCTTGACTGTCAACCAAACAATGTTAGTATTGGAACTTCCGGCGCGAATGCCAAGCAGTACAGCATGTCGTTTCCAAATTTCTGGCGGAGTGAATTGCGTCATGGTGCTCTTTTTCTCTCACAAACGGTGCCCAACTGACCCCACTATACTGTGCAGTCGACAAAATCAAAAACAAACAACACATGCGCAATATTAAAAATATAAAATGGCGACAATTTACCCATCACACTATATATATATATATATATATATATATATATCACTGTAAGCATTTCCGAGAATGCTAGTCTCTGTTGTGCAGAGATCTGTTCAGGCACATTTGTGTTTGTTCAATACCTACAGAGCCAACCTATGTTTTATACTGCAACTATGTCGAGCGGACCTTAGTTACAGTTTCTGGGAGAAAGTACATCATCTAGAATGATTAACAGTTTGAACAAGGCCAGTATGCTTAAACCCTCTGTCATGATGACCTGTGGCTTCACGCTAGCAGAACCGCACGCACATACAAGCACACACATATATGTATTTGGGTAGAAATATCTTTTGTAATACATGTTTTATTACAAATGACTGACAACGTAATTCTGTTAAGTCTTTCTTTTGTAGATTATCAGAAATTGCTCTGAATGAACAATCGTTTGCACAATTTCTACAATCATTAAGTCCAAAAAAACAAAATCCCGTATTTGCATACAAGAAAATAAAATACTTAACAGAAGTGATTTGCCCGTTATTTTTAATGAAGCGTATGTGTGTGTGTATAGGTTTTATAAAAATTTAATTTTATTTTTACTATTTTAAAAATGGTAGACTTGTAAATGTATAATCGTCTAGGTTGTTTTTTTTAATACACATTTTTTTGAGAGAATATTTGAATTGTTACATTTTTATGGCTCTTTCGGCTCAAGCGGTTGACCACCAAAATTATTTGTTGATTTGTCGCAGATTCATTTTTCGAATTCTTGGAGAAGGGTTTATTGGCTAATGAGAGCCGCATAAGACGGTTCCTTTTTTTTTCAATAAAAAAAGGACTGCTATCAGCGGATAAAGAGCAGAAAGAAAGAATGAACCGTTGACGAAAAAGCTATTTAACAGTTGAAGGCATGAGCGCCCACGCTTCAAGAGGACTGGTCTGGTTGAGGGGTGGGGGAGGGTCATAAATCAACACTGTGAAAGAAGGATCAGATAGATTCAAGGCAGATTCTAATGCAGAACTGAAATTCCTTTCTGTGCCTTCCTGAGATGAATTAAAGTCGAAAGAACTCACTAAATAACTTTACTGCAAAAATCTTCAAAAAGCGTTCGAGAAAAAAAAACTTGAAAACACGAAACACTTTCGAGCTGAACAACGCAGGTAAGTGCGCGCTTGTACTTTTTTTTTGCCTTGTGCAATATTTGTTTTTTTTTTTTTTTACTTCCTCAAAGTTTTTCCCTTTCTTCATATTTAAAGAGTGTATTTTGTCTTTGAATCTGTGTATTTTCCTAAAAATTGTAACCCTTTTTCCTTATATTTGGTGGTAATACCCTTTTTATAACGCCAGAAAATTGTTATTTTTTTGTAATAGGCGCACAGAAAGAAATGTTTTTGATACTTTGTATTTGTACACTTTTTTTAATATTGTAAAAAATAAATGTTTTTCCTTTTTTAAAATTTTACGCAGGAGTCGTCTTGTTTTGTAATTTCGCGCCCATTATCGTGACTTGCTGTTTCTACCAAGTTTTGTGTCTGGTACAAGGACTTAGATTTGGTAGGAAATTAACATTTTTACAGGTTTCCTTCAAATTCACAACTTGTCAACTAAAAAACACCAACTTGTCAATTAACAAAATCGTTAACATTATATCGTTAATACATGTATATGTTGATTGAATTCAATTATTTTGAGTTTGTTCAAATTTTGTTAGAGAACACACAGTTAATCTAGATGGGCTCCCACCTAAACAATTAGTATTGTGAGTCCTCTTCAGTGCTTCTGAAATTTAGTATTTCAATGACCAAACAGAATATGGATTCTGGGAAATGATTCGAATCGATAACCTTTTCAACATCTCGGGCAAAGATATTTTATCTTGTTTGTTCTCTGAAAGTTTATTAAGCGACATTGACAGAAGGCGACAATTATGAAGCCCTCACCTACCACTTTAAACCCATTATTAGTAACTTGGAAGATTAGAACACTAACCAGTATTATACAGCCGAAGCTCTTTCCTAAGTAAAAACTTGTAGTGGACCGTGGCTGTAATGTTGTTGAGTAGAAGTAGAAGAAACACATGTGGGTTCAGATTCTCCTGCTTGCCGGCCCAACTACATAAAAAGGTTGGAAGAAGGCAAAGAAAACAAACAAAACACAAGACCGTTAATATATGTATACAAATATATATTAATAACAAGTTACACGAAAACAGTTACAACGGACAAAGTGTGTGTGTGTGAATACTCTGTATGTGCGTGCGTGTGTGTGTGTGTATTGTGCTTAGCGTGTTCCCAACACTTTGAGAAACGCTATCCCTTGTTAGCGCCTACATTTCGAGGTTGTAAGCTGAAAGCCTGAGGAAAAAGAGAGATTTAGCTCCAGGTGTCGACGCGAAGGCCTGAGAGAGAAAGAGAAAGAGGCGAAGGGTCAGCGGCTATTTATAGCCAGGGAAGAGAGACCCCTGGTGAAAGGGTTAACGAACTAAAGGAGGAGTTAACTCCGACAAACTCTAACATCTGTGAACGGTGAAGTTGTTTTTTGTCTTCAGAGAGGATCGATCGCCTCTTGTAATACTATATATTTAGATTCCTTGTTATATAAGATAGTTCATACGGAGTTCATTTCTTATTGTACGAGAGGCGCTGAAAAATTCTTGGCCTAACCCATTTCCTGAAATCTGGCCAAAACTCAGAATTCAAAAAATACCGTTTTGAATTGGCCATGAACTACTTAACTTATATGTTCTAAGAATCTGGTTTGGGACTGAAGTTGGTCTTAGTCCAACAAATATATGGTTACATTCAGAGAATATCCATTAAGTTATGTCACTCTACGAGTGCGACTGGTACCAAGAAACCCGCCACATGGTCTGTTCATCGGCGACTGAGAGGATGTTTAGGCACCCAGCAGGATAAAAAAAAAATCAAAACTCTTTAGGGCCAACAGCCATCTAGTACAATAGAATAAACTGGGCTCCACGGCCATTGCGGTGACGACACGGTATCATTGGCGAAGGATTTCCTTCTTAGTCAATGGCCACAGCGGAGGGTTCCCATGAAGAAATCAACGGTCATGTGACTATGACAAAGGCAACCCTTCAAGTTTGAGGACATCGGCTGTGGTTTGATCTTTGCCCAATATACGTTGCGCATGAATGAACAGGTCTAGGGCAGATATATGGAGAGAATTGGTCAGGTGCTCAGCGACCCCATGAGCACCTCCGGTCACAGGACTTATGATGATGATGATGATGATGATATTGAATTATTGTCATTCTCTGCCAGTCGTTGATTCTATTTCTATAGAAGCAAGAAAGAAAGTCTAATGATTTATCCAGAACAGCAGAGAAAAATATATAAAATTAAGGCACTTTTCACTTATGCGACTACATATAATGCAAGTGAGGAGTTGTGCAATTTTAAACGACTACATCGATTATACTTGTTTTAATATCAATCTTAAAATTTGTCGTATAGAAATAAAGTATCGTTGCCGACTCTGGAGTTTGAATATAGATCGCCAGTGAGCAAACACAGGCGATCCAATTTTGACTAAGTAGATCACGTGACCGTAAATGAAATGTATATATGGGGATTAGCGTGACGTCTAATTGATCATTATTTCTACACTATCCTCTATTACTATACGGATCGCTATTCTCTATACGATTCACTATACTATTTCTCTATTCAGATCACTACACGGTGGTTACTTTTCGAGCGAGTATTATCGAGCAAGTACTATTAGTGCGAGTGCTATTCGAAGGCGTCTTACACCAGTGTAGCGATTGCTATGTTTTTCCACGCCCACATTTTATTCGCCTCCGATTGGCTAATAAATCACTACTACTTTTATATAGGACAATTTAGCCATCACAGTCGTTTCTTTGAATCCTTTGGTTTTGAGCTTGCTTGCTTGTTCTGTTAGTACAAATGTAGTGATTGGTTAATTTTTAACCAATCACATATTTTAGTGCAAGATTAAACTTTCTCGCGTTGCTGTGGGAGCCTACCCCTTTTCCATAAAAAAAGGCGACTTTTTCACAAGTCGTCAGTAATATCCAGTAAAATTCACCTGTCCATACAAGTCCACGATCTTGCTCATAACATTTCAAACGCACACACAGACACAGAATTTCGTAATATAAACTTACATTTCTCCCTGTGACTCATCCAAGCTCAATCAATCAGGACTCTGTTGATTTCGAACCATTCTATAACATAACACATTTTTGATCAATTGTATTCTTGTGTTATCTATTCTAACAAACATACCTTGTTCTAATATTGATTCCTGAACATTTTTCTCTCAAAAACAACTTTCTTCGAACAATCAATTACAAATCAAAATACAATTAAAGGGGGACAACTTCTTTCCCTTAATCTATACATTGAATACAATTTTATTGCATGTTTGTTGTTGTATGTTATTTCAATATATACTTCTTGTTGATTCACAGTTTGGAGTTTTTGTTGTTTACTTGAATCCCGTACGTAGAAAGTATAATAATATAAATAGTATTCGTCTATCTACAAACGGACACCTTTACAATTGGTAACCCCAATGTTCCAAAAATAATTTTTTCAACCAGTAGGCCCTTACACCAGTAATGTTCAACGACGTACTATAGTTGTATCTGCGATTACAAAGTCTCTACTACAACGAGCATTACGAAAGTGACAACGAGTATTCGTTGACATTAAAAAAGTGGCAACGAGTGTTCATTGACATCACAAATTTTAATTATTTTCTATTAACAGCTACAATCGTCCCATGGTCAGTTTTCTGCAGCTGGCTTCTAGGTTTAGGGTTCATCTAAAATATGTAGTTGTATAACTGAAAAAATTTATGAATTAATCCAGTTGATAAAATATATATAATAAATTATCTTTCAGTCTCAGAGACCTGCTTTTTGATGGAAGGAATAAACATGGAGAAAAGACGAAAAGGCGGGAAAATGGATAAAAGAAAGCAGTGGTTAAAAAAAAAAAAGGATGAGTTATTTTTAGCGAGGGAAGTGTCTGTTTATACATGAACATCAACGCAATCCAATTATTTTAAAGTGAGCGCGTTGCTATCGGCTTATTCCCCCTATTTCGTCCGTCATCATTATTCATGAGACGACGTGGAATGCTAAACGTTTTCACATTGGTCACGTGAAAGAAAAAGAAAACCGATGCGTGGGTGTTTTGAAACTATGTGATAATAGGACGAATGTGAATGATGGTGGTAGTGGTTGTGTTTGTATTGGGCTGTAAACAAACAAAACGTAAGATTGTTGTCTGCAAAAAAGAAGGGGATGTCTAATGGAGGGAAGGAAAGAAGAAGAAAAGAACGGGAAGGTAAGAGAGATTAGAAATGGAGAAAGAAAGGAAAAGGAGAAAAAAAGAGAAAAAGGAAAAAAAGGGAAGAAAGGAAATATGAAGGGAAAAGAGTAAAGAAGTAAGAAAGAAAATGAAAGTAGAAAGGGAAGAGAAATAGGGAATAAGGAAAAAATATTTTTTTTCTTTAGCGATTATAAGAGATAAAGTTTTAATGGAAGCATGAACAATATAGAAAGCGGAACGGAGAAGAAAGGGTAAAAGAAAAAAGTGAGGAAAAGAAGATGAATGAACAAATAGCAAAGATAATAAATAAGAGAAAGGAAGAAAGACAATATGTGCAAAGGAGTGGGTTTTGGAAGGAAGAGAGAAACACTTAAAGAAATATAGTAGGCTAAGAAAATGTTTACAGAAAGAAAATTAATTAGATACGTGAGGTGGATAATCACGCTTCACATTATTAAACTTATCCAAATAAATAGAGATAAATATAGCTTTCAAAACGTCCTGAAAATTAACAGCAATAACAATATATGTGGCTAGGGCGCCTTGACTTGCCAAGTCTTATACACAAGAGAGTTTGAGTTTCACTGTGTGCTACACACTTGAGGTTTTTGCTAGGCTTAGTAAACGTTAAAAGTATAAAGTTAAGAAAAATATTTAGTTGGTAATATGAAATTTTACTTTCACCGACAACCTTAAAATTGTTTTTATAAGTGTGCATATTCGTCCACCCAAAAGATATGTGTTGGGACGAAATAGGAAGGAAGTGTGTTGAGTAAAGAAGGGTTTGTAGAAAGAAAAGAAAAGAAATGTTGAAGAAGAGGGAAACAGGAAGAAGCGAAGGATGGTTTGAATAAAAGAAGCTGGGGTACACAAAGAAAAATGAAGAAAAGGAAAGAATGGCAGGAGACAAAGTGACAGCCATCAGTTAGCAGACATTTGAAGGAAAGTATGTCGAAAGTAAAGGACGTTTATTGGGTTTTACTTGTTATTTACTAACAGAAACCGTCAGCAACAGTTCCAAGATTTTTTGATAGTGTTCGGATTCAGCTTTTTGTTGCTCTCTGAGTGTCAGGATTCTAAATTCCAGAAAGCAGAAGTGAGGTTCATCCATTAACGATCGACTGAAGATGTAGACACGGATGGAGAGTCTGTGCTAAGAAATTTAGATGCAGCAAAAAAAAAAAAAAAAAAAATCTGCAGAAAGACAGACAAACAACTATTCAATGATTGAATTGTCAATGTCTTTTATATAGCAGAAAAGAATAATATAGAAAAGAAATGGATTACAGAAAAGAAAAGTAAATGACGTAAAAAACGCATACACCAAATTCTGGAGAGAGAGAGAGAGAGAGAGAGAGAGATAGTTAACTTGTTGTTAAATCGTCTCAGAACGATATACGACTCTTGCGATGGAGAAATAAAATTTTTGTGCACGGTTTAAAGTTTATAGTGGCGTTCCTCCTTAGCAGTAGAAACAGTAGTAGTAATATTCGTGGTAGCAGAAGCAGCGGTATTGATATCAACAGTACATGTTAGCGGACGCTTCGTTCCAATCTCTTCCGTCACTTTCTTCCGTCACAACGCTCGCCCGTCTACCACTACCGTCTGCTTTTTCCGTCTTTTTCTTCGTCCGACTCAACATTCGCCCGTCTTTCTCCCGTCTCAACGCTCGCCCGTCTGCTCTCTTCCGTCTCTCTCTTCCGTCTCAACGCTAACCCGTTTGCACGCTCGCCCGGGCCAACTCTCTCTGCTCTCTTCAAGAAATTTCTCCCGTCTGTCTTTTTCAGCATAACTACGCGTTTATATAGAAAAATCCGGCTGATTACAACTGAACCTTGGTCGCACGTGATTATCACGGAGTTTTGGCTGTTTCAACCAAAATCATGTGAATTCAAAAGGTCCTTCTAGCTTACTCAGCTCTATTTCAATTTTTAATCGATAAAAATTATTTCGGCCATTTCCATTGTCTTCTGATGACCCAGATTCAATGGGTACAACTTCTGGCTTAAATCAAATTTCCACATCAGTAAACAAAATGCTCTGACTTAATTTCACTATTCAAAATCTATTCCAAGTTTAATCAATAAAAATTGTTTCGACCATTTCCATTGTCTGCTAATGACCCAGATCCAATGGGTACAGCTCGTGTCCTAGATCAGATTTCCCATCAGTAAACGAAATTGCTCTGATTTACTTTCGCTGTTCAAATCCACTCCAATTCCACTAATATATATATATATATATATATATATATATATATATGTGTGTGTGTTTCAGACTCTCTCTCCGTCACAATACGAACCACTTCACTCTAAAGTTTCATCTGAAACTAAATAGTGAAACATGTCAAATATATATAGATTTCCTATTTTTTCCTTATATATATATATATATATATATATATATATATATGATTGAATAAGGTCTATTGTTTGCTTTGTCTGTGGCATTTAATTGCACCGACTGAGTGTATCAGTAGTTCCGAAAAGTGTGGATGGTTCTGCACAAGCCTTTACCACTTTAATCAAATCATTTGTCTGGATTTTCTGGCGGTTTATCTTGATTTGCAAGATCTAAAAGGTCAGCCAATCTAACAGTGATCTTATCGCACAATCCTCACTCTTGCTCCACATGTGGCATCCTTTGTAAATAACTAGCGGGTCTTAAGTGCCACTTAAGATTATCGCACAAAATTTCATAACTGAAACAATTAAGCTGTCCGATCCTCATACGTCGAAACCGACGGGAGAGTCCATTATATATATATATATATATATATATATATATATTAAACACTATTTTATTTCGTCTACTGGCCTAAATATTCGAGAAATTTTATTAAAAAATGCGCTCTATGACTGATTTCGAACCCTTTTGCAGGATAAACTGTTGATCCGATGTGCTTTGAATACGAAGAGCTTCCTAATACAGCAAGGTTCTGTTTAAACGTTCGGTTTTCCCGAAACTCATATCTGCTAAATTTTGTATGTGAAATGTAAACAAAGCAATTTCTCAAGAATTAAAGGATTATATTTATTTATCCGTCATATTTACGATGGGGCATTTCGTTTAATAAGATTTCTCGAATGTTCAGTTCAGTAGACGAAATAAAATGGTGTTTAAAATAAACGTAGCGTCTGCTCAAGTGTGGGTAAAGTAATAAAAATATGTCGGATTATTAAATTCGCTGATTTTTCGTTTGTCGGCCTGAACATTAGAGAAATCTTTTTAAAGAAAAGATACGCCCTTCAGCAGGATTCGAACCTGCGTCGCGCTAGCAGGAGGAACTGCCGTTAGATCCAACGTGCTTTACAACAACTCGGCCACGAAGGATTTAACCGATAAAGCGAAAATAAATAAATATACTGTTTAATAAATAAACTATAAATAACGTTTAAGTGATAAAATCTTTCTGATTATTAAATCTCTCTCTCTCTCTCTCTCTCTCTCTCTCTATCTATATATATATATATATATATATATATATATATATATATATATATATATATATATATCGAGAGAGAGATTTTTAATAACCTGAGATTTTTATTATTTATATATATGTATATATACGTCTGTGTGTTTGTGTTTGTGTTTATGTGTGCGTGTGTTTATCTAAAATCAATACACTTAAATTCACCTTCATCCCTGCCGTGCGCCAACGGCTTAGAGGAAGAATCTCCGACTGACGCCAATTCAACGTCGAGTTTCGATCCTGCTGAGGCAATCGGACGTCTTGTCACACTGATGAGCTGTATATATATATAAATATATATATATATATGATATATATATATATATATATATATATTGTACCGAATACATTCTTTCTCTGAATAAAATTTCGCCTCTTGATGTGTAATATCTCCTCTGCGTGCCAAGTGCCTGCCGTATGTATTCGAACCTGCGTCGCGCTAGCAGGAGGAACTGTTCTAACAAGTCTCAGTCTAAAAGTGCTATTATTCCTCTTGCTAATCTTATGTTATAGTTATATTTGATCTTGTGTTCATAGGTTCTGGCATAAACCCCAAATTATATTACAACTTCATTTTTTAAAGCTTCATCTACTCAACCAGAATACTCCAAGCTCACATAAATCTGTTAAGTAATGTTGTAAAATTGACATTTATGGCAAGATTTAAAATTATAAATGGAATGTATGTAACTTAAAACTTCAGGCTTCTTCAGCTGATTCAAACGTTTCTAAATTGGGCCTGGAGACCGCTATTAGATTGTTGCATATATGCGTTCGTTTTCTTATGATGTTCCGCAAATGATCTCGAAGAATAATTCTTTGTAGTATGTTTTGCTTCCTTGTAACTCTGATCATCCGGTGAAACTGTTGCCTAACGTTATTGAACTTCTATTTCAGATAAGGACACTTCTTTAAGATGGAATGCCAAGTAGACAAGAATGAGCATGTTCGTCATATTCTCTTTGCATTTAATCAATCTGCCGAAGCTGCTCGAAACTTTTGTGCTGTCTACAGAGATGACATCATTATCGAAAGAATGGCACCGAAATGGTTTTCCCGTTTCAAGTTCGAATTCACAGACTCTCCGTTTCTTGCCGACCTGTTCAGTTTGATGAGAAGCAGTTGCACGCGCTGATTAAAAAAGAACTGTGCCAAACCACGAGGGATTTGTCTCAGAAAATGGCAAGCTCTCATATTACTGTTAATGTGTAAAGTTCAGAAACACGGCGCCTGAATGCCATACGAATTGACCGAGAGAAACAAACTCCAGTGCTCCTCCATCGCCGCCAGTTTACTCGAATAAACACCAGGTTACTCGTGGATACGAAGAAAGAGAAATTGGGAAATTCTGCCACACCCAATATATTCACCTGATTTACCTCCTTCGGACAACCACCTTTTTTGGTCGCTTTCTAACAATTTGAGGGGTGTTTCGCTCAACAACAGTGTGGAGCTTAAAGCGTGGCTTGATGAATCTTTCCAGTCAAAACCTAGTGATTTCTATCGTTGAGGCATTGAACGTTGGCAGTGGATCGTTGGCAGGAGGTCGTAAACAATGAAACGGAATACATTGTGGAATGATTCATCAGAACTATCAATAAATATTAAAATAAATGGCAAAAGACGAACGAATTTATGTAGCAACCTAGTACAGTCATTCTCAACCGCTGTCTTGCTCTCTATTCTCTTGAGTGTGTTGCGTAATATTATCACGTCTTTCATATACAATGTAACCCGGATATAAGAGATATTTTCTCTGGTCCCAAATTAGAGCCTGTGTTAATGTATATAAAATAGACCAAACCCGGATATAAGAGAAACCCGGATATAAGAGAATTCTTCTCCGGTCCCGACAACTCTCTTACATCCGGGTTACACTGTATGTGTATTTGGAAGTAGCAATGGTACAGCATTAATATTTGAATAAATGAATAAGTATAAAACTTTTTTCAAATTATTCTTTTCATTATTTTTCTATTATGTTATTTTAAATACTTTGTTTTAACATTCATTTAATATTCAAAGTAAGTTCATATTAGTGTGTGTATTTTTAAAAAGAATCTAACATTTAAATTATACCCTTTAAAAATTTTGCTAAGTGTACCGTGATATTTTCATGCGTGTGCCGTTGAGAAACACTGACCTAATACAAAAGATTCACACCTATTAACACTGCTTTCTATAAGTGAAAAAGTCAAACTTTAACCTCTCTTGACTACACAATTATTTTTATCTTTTTAAGTTTAAATACTATTATTAAATATCGTCAACGAAACAATCTTTATTCGAATTGTTTGCTAGGCTAAATGAATTATGAACAAATACATAATGATGTATATTGAACCGATATTATTTTTAACTTGGCAGCGATAACAATATATACTACTTGATATTAACATAAATACATTTATTAATGTAATAATAATGTTTTATTTAGGTAATAATAATATAAGCCAAAAAACTGATAACAAAACGTTGGTTACTTTCAAAGCAATTCTAAAGTAAATTTCGAATTAATTTGTTAGCGAATTATCGGCAGCGGAATAGTCCATTAGTGTAGTGGTTATCGACGCGAGAAATTAAATCCGCGAAAGGCGTTCAATTTCCAGACCAGAAAAGCCAGTAAGACAAACGGCAACATAGGGCAACAATTTCACGATGTTTAAAAGAAATTCCCTTATTCATTTACCCGTTTTCCTCACCAATCGACGTGACACTTAGACTTTTCTCTTCACTTTTTCCTTTGACTCTACTTTCTTATACATACACGCGAAGAAATCACATTTCTTTTCATCTTAACAAACAACTACAAGCAAGAACTGTGAGAACTTTAACACACACTCCAAGAAAAATTTAGTTGTAAAAAACACGAAAATAAAAATATCTTATATTTTTCGTCTTTTTCTTTGTTGTGGGTTGATACAAATCCGCAACTCTTGGTACTTTGCCTAGTTTTTAGAAGGTGTATTTTGCTATTCTAATGCGCCATCAACACATGCTGGGAATACCATAGTATTCCCAGCATCCTTCTGTAGACCTATATCTCTTTTGCCTCAAGTCACTTCTTCAATTGTAAGGAAATTGCTCAGTATTCACTGCCACAGAGGGTGATTGATATTATCATGGCCGGTAATAAAGTCACGGAGAAAAGTCATAATTTTGGTTAGGAAAAAAGTCACAGGAAAAAAATGTCACAATTAATTTATAGTGGCCAGTAATGAAGTCACCTATTTTTGTGGTCTACTCCGCGAGTTTATGGGTTCGCACTGTTTGCAACAGAATTTCATAGTAAATCGATCCAACCACTAAAAAAAAAAAGTTTTTTATTCGTTATATTTCATAATTAAGGGGTCCTAGACTATAAGTCTATAAAAAGGTAATCATATTCTCTCTCTTACTCTTTTTAACTCTTCCTTCTAGATGTAATCAAACGTAGAACAAGAACGATGCCAACGGGACACGTTCGCTTCTTTGGTCCTCTGTTGAGTTTTGAACTATCTCTCTCTCTCTCTCTCTCTCTCGCACATACACACACGTGTCTATCACACACACGAAAAAGCACATTCTTATAACTAGTTTTTATGTTTTTTCCTTTCGTTACAACTGTGTACTCATGTAATTCATTTTGTTAATAACATGTATTATCATTTGTTTTATATTCATTGTTTTGTGTTACTCATTTTTACCTGAACTCACACTGAGTCCGCCAAAATTGTTTGCGGGATAAATGTTCCAAGAACCCATGAATCTTACTTATTATAAAACGCAGATTGTGTGTGTGTGTGTGTGTGTGTGTGACTGTACGTTTATATATTGGATCGGATTTCCTACATTTTTCAACCGATTTCAACAAAATTTTACAGGACTACGGTAAATTACCTTGCGGTGGTTCTGACATCGCCAAAAATTAGAAAAACACAATTGTTTTTGCACGAAATCAATTTGAAAACACGATTCTATCGCCAGAATGAAAGGGGGACAACTCATATCGAGTTATACTTATTATAAAACCCAGGTTGTTTGTGTGTGTGTGTTCGTTTATATATGGGATCGGATTTCCTACATTTTTCAACCGATTTCAACAAAACTTCACTTTTTTTGGCAGGTAGTGTTTCTTATTGTCTTGCACACTTTTTTTCTTTATTTTTACATTCAGAATGCTTTAAAAATTCCATTTACAAGACAATTGTTTATAATAAAATTCTATTCAATCGATAGACTCATAACGATTGAAAACAATGTTTTTGTTTGAGTTTGGGTTTGACAAATTCGTAAAAAAAAACAAAAAAACAACAAAAAAAAAACTAATTAAGACATGCGTGTCCGTCAACCTTAAACAATAATCTTTGTCAAATTTATTTTTCAGTCTTTATGATGGTCGATACTTGATCTATCTCTTACTGTTACATCCCCGGGCAACGCCGGGCTCTACTGCTAGTATTTAATATAAAATGTCCATACACCTCGCAACCAAAGAGGCAATGCCCGTAACATAATGGCGATTTATTTCAACACAAGCATACTCGTATCCGGCAACAGATTAAGCCAAAAAATTTTCTAACTTTTGCTACTGTTACATATCCGATATATTTCATTGGGAGTCCGAGTATCCCATAAAACCCAATTTCATTTGAAAAAAAATCTCAATTTGACATTAAAATTTGAATTACAAATTCCTTGAATTTTCCATTTTTTTTCATGAGTCTGAGATTTTGACCACTTGATTTTGATAAGAGGCTGGTATTTCTTTTTTTTTTTCTTTTTCTGTGACTATTTCCCCTGTGACATTTTTTTTTTACCGTGACCTTTTTTCTGTCATTTTTTTTTTTACCTGGATTCGATATTACAGCCCTTGTCAGAATTCGTAAAAGATTTGGTAGAAAAAAGAATGAAACAAGCAAATGAAAGCAAACAAGAATTAACAACTGAAAAGTCGTTTGAATTTTTGATAACATTTATTTAATTTCAAACGCTTCTTTGAAACAAGAAAACATAGCATTTACACCATTAAGTCTGAGAACAATAAATTAATTGTCATGGCATGCAGACCTTGATCTATCGTTCACCTCACCCACCCTTTACCAACCCCTTGAATTTCAATCAACTCACGTCCCATCTCACTTCTAAACTACGTTTCATTTACTACCAGCCACATTTACAAAACAAGTGTAAAAAAAACCCCCAAAAAACACAAGGCATACTTTACAAACATACATCGACAATCAAAGATAATACCGTGAGTTCAATTCTTATGTTCGATATTTGATCGTTATAATATACATTTGTTGATTTTATAAGCACCAGCACAATACAAGAAGGCGGACAAACATATGATACGTCATATGAACTTTATTCGTCCATACTGGTTTGATTTATAGAATTAAGTTTCTTAGATTGCTGGAATTAAAAGATTTTGTTTTGCGTCAGTGATTTTAACTCATTTGATTTTTATTTGGATAACCAGCTTTTTACTATTCCTAACCTATTTTGCCCCAGACCTGGCTTCAGCTTTTCATCAGGAACAGACAAGGTTTTTGCATACAGCAAAAGACCATTCTTTAAACAGATATTTACCGATACGTTTTTTCGAATATTAGCTTCAAGATAAAACGTATTTCATTTTAATGACTATACAAATATACTGACCAAAAGGGCTCTGTCTGCATTTCAACAGACAGGATGACTGCATTACCAATACTCGTGATTCGAATACTAATAAAAGTAAAGCCTTGAATAGTAAAATTTGCAAACGCATCCCACTCGAGGTGTTACAGTCTTGTGAAAATGGCAAAAAAAAATTTACGCAGTTGCTAAAGTGTATCACCAAAAAAAAGACAATTTTATAGTTCTGTGTTGATCATATATTCGGAAGGAATCCTAATCAGAAAGATGTGTCTGAGCCAATTGAAAGACTGGTTTACGATATGTAGTGTACAATTGAGAAAATTTGTGTATTATAAACAATAAGAGAAGTTTGGCAATGTTTAAGATTCGCGCTCGAAAAAAAAACAAAAAACAAAACAAAAACGGTTATTCCCTTAACACCACTATTACTGCAATAACTTATGACTTGCTCGGCAATGTTTATTTACAAGATTATGAAAAATTGTGAACCAAGTACAATGCAATATTTATTATAGATAACTTTTCTATAAATTTATTATTTAACATTTTATAAAGAAATAAATTTGAAAAGAAATCTTTTTGCTCACAAATTTATAAAATATTACAAAATTATCAAAATTTGTAAACCACCTGCAATATTTATTATTTACCATTTTATAAATAACTATGAAAACAAGTTTTTATTCATAATTTGACAGAAATAACAATGAACTATAAAAAAAGAAAATTTGAATAAACATATGACATTATCTATTTTGCTTTTTAAAACGATAAACATTGCCGATGGAATCAAAAGTGTATGCAGTAAGAGCGGAAGAAACGTCCTTTTGACACATTTTTTTTGCGGATATGAAGGTTAAACATTGCCAGAAGTTTGTTTTTCTTTTGGTACAAATCAAACAATATAGAAATTTAAGGAACTAAGCTAAATTGGACACAGTGATAGGGAAAAATGAATGAACGAGCAATAGCTTGTGAGAAGATAATGTTAGCCATTGCTAGAGGAAATGCCTTATTGAACAATATAAATTTCCTATGATTTGACTCTACCTTATTGAATTCCGAAGGTCTGATGAGAACAGTTAAAATGATATGATCGTAGATAGTGATCCCAATAGAATGATAGTTGCCAGAACAGTAATGACGAAATATATATATATATATATATATATATATATATATATATATATATATATATATATATATATTTTTTATTTTTCTACGTTCCATTTCTTTTAATACTTAACAATGAGTATTATCCCTTCCTTTGAAAAATGATAGGACATTTTTTAACATTACGCATATAATCGATACACAGAGTCAAAATAATATATACAGGAAAAGACTCAACCCTCTCCACACACGCACCAAAACGAATTTTTAAAATGAAGGGTTTCTTAACAATGACGAGGATTTTTCTGTATCTCCTTATATATAATAGTAATTTTAAGCAATTAATATGGTTTTTTTTAAAAATCTGACAAAAGTCCTGATTTAGTGGTTACACATGTTTGAGTTGACATCTGCGTTTTCTTAAAAATAAGGCTTCTAGTGGTCTAGAGTTCCATTATTTAATGTCAAAAAATAAAATGAAATAAGCAATTTCTTAAACTTAATGTCAAGCGGCCTAGATTAAACTTATTAAAGAAAATGTGACTGCATTCCCGTCCGGAAGGCACATTTTTTTCATAAAACTTCAAAAAACCTTTCGCACTCTATGGCGGTTATTTTTAATTATATAGTTTAGAATACAAGAAACAAGGATGTCTATTCAAACACGTAAACCTACTAAATATAAAGTTTATACTAATATATATATATATATATATATATATATATATATAAATTTACTAATTTAAAATATGGTAAATATTAGTAAATTTATAATATTTATGCTCTGCAGAATTTTATTCAGCACTGTTTTTTAAATAAAATAATTAATAAGAACACCAGATTATAAATCTTACTGTTCTTTCTCATTATTTTAATATATATATATATATATATATATATATAATAAATTAATTGATTTAAAATATGTTTTTTTTCGCTACACAGTTCTAACCATGTTTCAAAAATGGAAGCTGAAAGCTCCGAATTTAATTTTGTAATTAAATTAAAGACATTAGTTCCATTTCATCCTTAAGCGAATTTTAGAGTAACTTTTAAAATTACTGGGTTTTAAAGACACAGCAAAAATCATAATACACGTTTCCAAGGATACAGAGAAATCCAATTCAATCAGACAAGAGGTGTTTGCGTGTTCATTATCGCTGTATTTTGATGTATCAGTTATTAGTTACGTTTTGGTAGGGGTAGAGATGTATTTTTCAATGAAATCTGACATCCGTTAAATGCATGTCGTCTGGATTTTTTAAAAATTTTATTGTTAACGGCAAAAATTCTTACTGCATTTTTTTCTATTTGTATATTTAAAGATTTTTTGGGGGTGTTTAGGTTAGAATACGTTTTATTTAACTACGATTTGAAAAATATTTTCACTTTTAATTTTTAATATACTATATTTCTTTTAAGAACAAGTAAATGTATTAGAATCCCTTACAGTATGTAGAATTATTTTCACATCAAGTATAAGTATGTATATTATTAGGTAACAATTTTTATATATATATATGCAGTTGTATATTTTTTTATTACATTTTTATATATTTATGCAGGTGTATATTTTTTTTATATATATATGCAGTTGTATATTTTTTTTTATATATATGCAGTTGTATATTTTGGATGCTTTTCCCTTAGTTTTGTGGATGAAGTAATAAAGATATTGCAGGTTTTTAAAAGTGTTCTATGTATATTTCTTCTTCCTCTTATTTAAGAACAGTAAGTATCTGCCACCAATGTTTACCTGAAGAAGAAATATACATAGAAAACACTTTTAAAAACCTGCAATATCCTTATAATTATTCCAGATTTTATTGTTACAGTGGTGAGAATAGAAATTAATAAAGTTATTATTGTTGGTAGATTTTCTGTAAAGCTCCAACTGAAGGTCATTATTAGTTCTCTGTAGCACGATATCTAGGAATCTAGTGTTGTTAATCTCAGATTCAGAGGTAAAACCTATTGTGTGTTCAACGTGTCGTTATATTAATAGAGAATCGTTTATGCATCTAAAATAAGAGGAATTCTGTGGTTATATATTTTTCAAAGGCATATTTTCTAGAAATTCTAAAAATAGGCAAGGCAAAACGCCTCTAAGAGGGGACCTCATCGGTAAACCAAATTTTTGTCTATAAAATTGTTATCGAAGATGAAGAAATATTGATTAGTGATTAAATGCCTCATTTTTATGACCTTATGTCTAGGAAGAGGTAATTTTATTTTTATTTTTGGTAGATGTGTTTTTAGTAAATAATTTAGTATCAATTATATTATTCCTTACGATATAGTGGGAAAACATGCAGAAACAAAAAAAAAAAACGTATCTATGAACACTAAGAGGATTTTATAAACAATTTATCAAATACATAGAAATAAATTCAACCACAACTTCGATCTAAAGAATGCTACACTTATTAAAAGAGAAAGTAACTTACTTAGACGGAAAATTCTTGAGAGTGTCACTATCAAATATTACCAATATCAATCAAACATATCGTACATCAAGATATAGCTATACATCACAGGTTCACATCCCTATTTCTTAACACAATCACTGCCTCTTTCAATGGTAGTGTTCCAACCACGAACGAGTGCATGTATCACAGGTAAGTAAAACTTATTAAAAAAAACATTTAAAAAAGAATAGCTCATAATTTCACTGTTGAAATTGCTAGTTGTAACCGCAAGTTCTATGCTAATAGTTCCTTCTCCTGTACTATTCGCTTATGGAACCCTCTTCCGGCTGCCTGTTTTCTTGTCAACTACGATATTTAAAAATTTAAATGCAATGTCAGTTGTCATCTTCTGTAAAATTGAATCCTGTTCCTTTATTTCTTTCGCTCTTAGTAACTCCTTGCATCTTAGTAGCTTTTATCACATTGCTTGGGGTGAAATTATTTTCAAATACGCACAAAGAAGAGAAAGAAACAGGAAAAACTGCGCGTAACAGTAAAACAAGTGATAAAGGGACAGCAACCGAGGGAATAGAAGGGGGAAGAGCAAAGAAAGAAAAACGAGGAACGAACGTAGGTGGTGGTGGTGGGGGGATTTAAAAGACGAAAAGAGACAAAATCACGAACATGGTTACGCAGAGGATATCTAAAATGAGAAATGGAATATCTGAGAACTCCAGAACAAATTATAGACCATTTATGTAAAAAAAAAAAAAAAAAAAACACACACACACACACACACACACACACACACACACACACACACACACACACACACACACACAATCTCGAGAAGAAGAGCAATTTGTGCATTTCCAGGGGAAAAAGATTATAAAATGAATATAGTCAACTGTTTCAATAAACACTGGGAATCGTGCAAAGGTTTTGGCGCGGACGAATTAGCGAAAAATCTAGTGAGCGTATAATACTCTTGGGCTTCAAGATTCAGACCCACGACCCTATGCATATAAGAAGGCCGGGTCTCGTATTTGTAAGCAAGGAAAAGAAACTGATAGATTGTAGCTGTGGCTATATCAACAGTTGACAGGGTGAAGATGAAAGAAACGAAAAAAATAGAAAAATGTTAGGTTCGTGCTTATAGTAATTGTTGTGTTCAAAATACAAGAGGCGACATTAAAGGAACTGAAATTCGGGCAAAGTTGGGAGCTGGCCAGGCAACAACAGTCTTGGTGTTTGCGAGCAACTGAGAAACGCGCTGGAAATTCGAGGTGACTTGCTGTTACTTAAGTCTAACGATAATCAGCCGATAATTGGAGTGAAGGTGGTAATAATAATAATAATAATAATAATAATAAATGCCATGGTGCTACATCAGGTATGGCTCTCATGGCTTCTGGTCTTAATTGATTAGAGCTGTTAACCTGTGCATGTTTTGCCTTGCTGAATTAAGATTAGATACAGTGAATATTCCGTTCAGTGTCTCAGATTTGTTTGCCAGTTGCCCGACCTTATTCAGTTGGGCATGTCCCCTAGGGACTGACGGATTGTGTATCTCAGTTCATAAGCGGGGGTGGTGGGGGAGCATCATGACTAGGAATCGGAAGGGTTGTTTCTTTTTTTCGTTTGAAGGGAATACACGACTTTAACTTTTACTTGGTTTGAACACGACTTGAAATAGAATACACGACTTGGGAACAGCATCAATCGGAGACCGTCTGAAGGCGTTTCCAACTGAGTTCTATCAGCAAGTTGATGCATTGCGTCACCATATCGCACACATTTGGCTGTGATGCATTTACCACGTATACACTTATCAGACTGGGTGTCATGATGGTTATATAGGGCTTTGTAGATTTGTACTCCAGCATCACTTTGTTGACGTGCTTCTCTCCCTCTCCCTCTCTCAATAATAGGAACGACCCCATCATGTTACTTACGATTCAGTTGCATTCCATTAACGCTGGCTGCATTTCATTCATTTTGATACATTGATTATCAGTACAACTATTTTTCTCATGACATGTGAATTTTGTACACAAACTCCTATTTTTTATATCTTTTTTTTTTACTTGCATACAAATTTTAAATAAAACCTTAAAAAGCAGACATACTGTCTAAATATCATTAAACATTGTTAGATAACTGTGCTTTTTTCCTTTTCTTTTATTAAATCGTGTTCTTCTCTGGTGGTGTAATAATAATAATAATAATAATAATAATAATAATAATAATAATAATTTTTTATCATCAGATAAGAAATGTATGCGTCTATCATTCATCCCTGTATTTTGCATCTTTTAATAAAAACCACAGAACAATCATTAAAATCTTTCACAGTTTTTTTTCCTGCCTGCGGGTGTCGATCGGTGTGGCTTAGACAAATATAAGTTCTACATTCAAACTTTGGTGATATGTGACGAATAAAATTTATATTTGTAATGATACATTTTAATGTTAAGAAAGAAACGTATTAATATATAAAGAAGTAAACACGAAAAGGTGAAAAGATATACACACACACATACATACATACATACACACACACACACATATATATATTTATATATATATATATATATATATATATATATATATATATATATATATATATATATATATTGCTCCAATATTCATAAAAGTAGATAGCTTTTATGGATCTTGGATCACACCACATAGACATGTACACATGAAATATATTTACATATAGATCGATACAAATAACGCATATATTGAATAGTCAATCAGACAAACTGAGGATACATTTAACGCTTTAAAGTGAAATAATAAAGGTTTTATACACATCTCTTTTATATTATGTTTACAATATCTGGAAGATTCTATTGTCTTTTGGTACAAATGTATGCTTATAAGGAAGATTTTATCTATCTATCTATCTATCTATCTATCTATCTATCTATACATGCTTATGCGCGCTAGTCTAAAAGTTAAAAGATCTTTGACTATTAAGTCTTTCAACAGGATTTTCTTTCAGTATGTCTATATTTCTGAGATGAGGTATTATGTAGACTATTTACATTATTCGGACTATTGTCCTCATCTTTGTCGCCATATTTATTACAACGTTTCGGCCGTTGTGCGCTCCGTCTTTCTTCAGGTCCTTGACACATGGTACAGTGGATAAAGGCGTTGTTTAGATCCAGTGACAGGACCCAAAGAGCGGTGGAGAACTTGGAGAGGGGGATTAACAGGAGATAACTGATAACTGACATCCATTAAACATGGCACGTGGAACTAGAACAGTCTTCCCCAGTGAGTGAAATAAAGGGTCAGTTCGACATTCCAACTACCTGAAGAAGGCCGGAGCGTACAACGGCCGAAACGTTGTAATAAATATGGTGACAAAGATGAGGACAATAGTCAGAATAATGTAAATAGTGAGGATTTTCTTTGTGATATTTCTTATAGCTATATTAATATTTTTTTCATGTCTATATAGCTATATTAATATTTTTTTTTCATAGCTATTTCATAATATTTTTTTCAGTAAATAAAAAAAAAAACAATTACAATTATTTTTCATCAGAGTTGTGTACTGGGAATCATTTTTTTCAAAAGTTTGCACAGATACGTTTTGATACAAGTTATCTTGAACAACATTGGGAGATTCTGACTTTTCAGTTTTGAGCGTTTGTTCAAAATTCTGATTTGAATTTCTGTGTATCGCTTAAAATTCGACGTTTGCCTTTCAGAAGCAAAAAAAAAAAAAAAAAAAAAAAAGAAAATTAAAATTTAAGATTTTTAGCTGGCAATAAGTCTGTCAATTTGATCACGGACAAAAATGAATCCGACTACATTTACGCTTATATATATATATATATATATATATATATATATATATATATAGATTAATGTTAATATTAAACTCAAGTAACCATATTATATCAAAATTTAGAATTTTTACCTATTATCAATGATAACATTTCTTTTACCCCTGTTTGTTATGATAATTTATCTTTATATTCGTATTGAAGCTATATTTCCTCACTCTTTACTTATGATTGTAGTTTTGTTTAAATTGCTTTTTAAAAGGCTATTTGGATTTTAAAATCTTGACACAGAATATGACAAAGGAAATGTAAAGAAAGAAAATGGGATCAGACAGAAGAGATAATTATAAATGGCGGCAACTATCATTTTAGAATCATCCTTTAATATCATTACTGTTATGAATATTAATTTTTAAAACCTGAATTTCCCCCACTGTCCAATAATATCTTCAGCACTTGAAGAAGTGAATCAGTATCACAGAATAAGTTAATCCTACATTTCACTAGTGTTCCTGGCGAAGAGCTTAGTCGCCCAGAAGCTGAATTTTGTTTTCCTCTTTCCTTGAGACGCAATTCTTTTATAATTCTTATAATTCATTTGACTCCTGTCTTTTATTAGATTTAAACGTTCTGTATAGAATTTCAGTCACGCCTGCGAAGCGGCACAATATCGCATTTTCGAAGGTAGGCATATGTTCCTGTATAATATAGAGAACATTCCACCACGTTATTGTCGAATGTTATTTCACTGACGTACATTTCCGGATTGAACTCCACCTGAAAATAAATAAATAAATAAATAAATAACAACAACAACAATTTCAGATTTCAAAAGTAACCCCCTACCAAAGCGGATGCAGAAAAGGAATGTTAGAAATAAAAAAAAAAAAAACAAAAAAAACAAGGAACCATATTACGACATCTTGAAGGACAATACCGATTTTGACTTAGGTATGTTCGGGTAGTGTAAGGGTTATCGGCACGGAAAGTAGGATCGGGGTATCGAGTTAACATTCTGGCCTATTAAATTATTTTCGGTTTCGCATAAATTCCCTCCAGGTATGGGATAAACAATAGAGCAGTGTAAACTTAGTAGCCAATAGAGGAGAAGGGAAATTTACAGATAATAAAGAAAAAGAAGTCGTGAAGATCCATAAGAGACATGGAATAAAAAAAACAGTATTCACGTGGTAATGAGTAGTAAATATTCTGATAAAACCTTCAACATTTCGGTCATCGTGTAACATAGTAACACTCTTACTAGTACACCGTGGGTTATACTGACATGAATTTCAGTGTAGTGAAAGTGCACAGCGAATGCAGCGGATATCATGCCACGGAGACGCACCTGTGTTCCTTTTGCTCAATTAAAGCCTTTGGAGAGGAAGTGAAACATGACACGTTGATGATGCTTTGGAAAATGAACATTCCTACAGCCATAGACCAGGTTCTGGACTGTCACTAAGATCAATGTATTATGATGGCAGCAGTGGAAGACCGAATAACGTTCATAGCACAAATTTGAACAAATACGGTTATTTTAGAGAATTGTAGCTCATGTTGAACGTGATGCGTAGGTTGTGCGTTAATGTTGGTAATAGTGATCAAATAAACATTCCTGTACCCAGAGACCAAGTTCTGGACGTTCACGTAATACAGATGTGCGCTAAGATTAACATATTTTAAAGGGTGTAGTGGAAAACTGCATAGGGTTCGTAGCACAGATCAGATCAAATATAGTAATTTCAGAGAATTATAGCACATGTTGAATGTAACACGCCCGTGATGCTTTGATGTTGGTAACAGTGATGAAATAAAAATTTATACACCCATAGAGCAGTTTCTGGACGGCCACATAGTACAGATAAGTGCTGATATTATAAGAGCAGCAGCTGAATACTGTTTAGCGTCCACACTATAAACCAAAACAAATCTTGTCCTACGAATGTCAATATGGAGCGTTGGGAATAGTTTACTTTCTGCAGGACGATGTGTTTTTTAACCAAGACTTGCGCTTAAGTGCATAACTCCAGTGGTGTCATAGAGGGCCACCTAGGAGTTAAAACGTACATCTTTAGTTCAAACGATAGTCCTCTGCGTGGGTAGTGACATATTCCAGGGTGTGCTCGTCCACGACAAAAAAACATTCATCCCTTCTCATCAACAAAGGTTACAACTCTCTCTCACCTTTGGTGTTTGTGGAGGGGTTTGTGCCCGTCCCCATGACGCCCGTACTACTGATACCACAGATATGCTTGTCAGTTGCTTGACTTTAATCATTTGAGTATATATCCCCTAGAGACCGACGCACTGTGAATCTTTGTTTATGAGTGGTTGTAATCAGTAAGCATCATGGCCAGGTGTCGAGAGTTTTTTTTTTGTTTGAATGATGAGGCAGCCACGGTTATTTAGGATATTTTAGATATTGCTTATATTTATAAACAATCAGAGGCCGTCTGAGCGGACTGGGTCAACTAACTTGAAGGTATTTCTAACTGGGATCTACCTGCAAGATTATAGTCTGCTGTTATGACGACCTGTCAGCATATCGCACATCTTTTGGCTGTGATGCATGTGTCCGGAATACTCTTATCATATTGTGTCATATTGGTTATATTGGGCTTCCTATATTTGTACCTCAGCGTCACTTTGTTGATATGCCACACTCTCACTTACTCCAACAATAACAACTACTACTACTACTAATAATAATCATAATAATAAGTAACTCAGAATAAGTATAAAATAGAGATTTTGAACAAGTTACCCAAAGCATTCATGGGAAGTTGTGTGAGAAGTGATGTTTTCAGCGAGAAAATGAATGTTACAATCATAAACCCAAGTCCTTGAGTCAGAAATAAGTTTTTTTTCAATACAAACAGATATGAAACTGGAGCACATAGCGGAAGATAAAATAGGAAAAGACGGGTTGATCATTGATCCATCGTGTCCTTTTGATAGAAGGATAGAGCAAAAGGAAGAAGAGAAAGTAATCAATTAGGACCCTTTAAAGTTTGAACTCGCAAGTCTTTGGAAGTTGAAGGAAGTCACAATCACACAATCATGCCAGTTGTGATTGGAGCACGTCGACGCGGTTTAATGGCTAGCAAACTTGTTTCGCTAGATCAGTTACGACTGAGTAGTGGGTTTGATCCTCACTGGCTGCCCTATACTTTTGGCCTTGTGTCACATCTAAGATACGCCTAGAAATTCATTTCGAGCACCTCGACATGCTGTAATGGTTAGCAAGCTTGTCTCGCTAGATCAGTTACGACTGAGTAGTGAGTTCGATCCTCCCTGGCTGCCCTATACTTTCGTCCACATTTTGTGCCACGTTTAGAAAGTCATTGGACGTCACAACGTGTTGCAATGATTAGCAAAATTGTCGCGCTAGAACAATTTCAATCCTCATACTTTCAGCTTGTGTCACATCTAAGCTATGTTTAGAAAATCACTATAACCATTTGCGATTGGTACAATTGGTGTAATGATTGAGATAATGGAGACCTGATATATAGATAACTGACACTGATTGCCCATTGGAACTTGCAGAAAGGAAGAATCATAGCAAGAGTAAGAATATTCCGGAAAGTGATAAGCTGGAGGGAAATTGAATTTTATCGAATGCCCCTTTTTCATGGACCGTTTTTTTTATGTATTAATTACCAGATATTAAGATATAATAATAATAATAATAATAATAATAATAATAATGGAAATCTCGAAAATGTGGCATATGGGAACATCAACAATCCCTGTTGTAGTTGGAGCCCTGGTTGGAAAAGATTGCAGTAGACTAATTGAAGGGATTCCTGGAAGTCCATGCCTCAAGGAGATACAAAACATTGTTCTGACAAGTACAGCCCACACTTTACGAAGGGCTTTATCTATGTAATTTCTTTTTTTTTTTTTTTTTGTCAGTGGAAAGTGTCATGATGCCATTTCTAACCTTAGGTCCCTGGGCGGGACCCGGAAAGAAATGTGTAAACGCCAGAAATCAAAGAAAATAAAAATAATAATAATAAAATTTTTGGAGTCAAGAGCCATTCAAGGTACAGGGTTGAACCCCGTGGTGGGATTCAATTTTTTTAGGAACCGGTTCTCTCTTCTTTTTTCACATCGCTAACTTTTTTTTTTAACGATAGATATAGACAAACAAGTAAATAAACAAATTCTGTGAACTTGTAAACATTTTAGTAAACATTCCGCGCTAACCTTTACGAATCCCATCACTGGGTTAAAATGTTTCTCCCAAATATGTATTTTAACCAACAGTAATAAATCATTAACGCTTACCTTAAGGATGTAATTACCAAATTTAATTCCGGTAATATCAATCCACTGACAGTCAATGTCATGATAATAGTTGTCGGAGCAGTTTACAGAAAGACCTGGGAAAATAAATAAAATATTCATGAATCTATAGTATAAACGAAGAGCCGTTTCTCTGTCTGTCACACACCGCTTGCATGTGACTTTGTATGCGTGTATCTAACGTATATGCGAGTGTCTACGTTGTGTGTGAACGACTTACATGTGCTTGTACACATAAATACCCACACACACACACATTTTAATTGAGTTTGAAATAAGACATTAGAATAATACATTCTCATCAAATTCAGTCAGGGCAACTCTTACCCAGGGCTGAGCAAATAAATCATGAAGTTAGAGACGACAAAAAGTAAAAATAAGTAACACACACACACAAAAAAAAAAATCAGATAATTATATTTAACATTTTTGGAAATTATTCGGTAATAAATAAAGTTATTATTTTTTTCAATTTTCTAGAAATATTACAATATACACACGCACACGCAAACGACATTTGTGTTGCGAGAGCTAAATTTCCCTTACTGATTGCAACCGCTATGTAACAGGAAAAGAGTAGAAGCTGAAATATGCAGCTCTTTGGAGTTATTTTTTATGGTTCCTTCTGTATTTAAACTGAATATATTTTCTAATAAATGTGTTATTTAAAATAGACAAGAAGTTTAAATTGTAAATTTGACCATCTGCCGTCAGCGAATCGACAGGTATCGAACTAGTAGTATATAATGAAATCACATTCAAATATATCAGTCAGTTATGTGCCATGCGTGATACCCGCTTAGGCGATCATGTATCTTTCTATACGTGACTGACGAGGCAGATTTTTTCTTCAGTAGGTTACCATTTCTTTCTGTGGTAGACCAGTTGCCATCCAAGGTTATAGAACCCGGCCTGTCCTGCTATTTACACATCTGATAGGAGAAGAAGAGGATTCATACCTTTCCCAAGGGTACTCAACCGTGTCTCATCAGATAATGAAAAAAAAATGAACACTTTTTGTTGTGTTTGTTGCTTAATGGATTAGCAGCCGACATCTAAATGTTATATAAAAAATTGTCACTTAACTAATATCGAGAATCACTGGCAGTGCATGGACAATTTCAACCTTTTGTACAGCAACAATATTTAATCAGTCGTGGTTTGTATGCATAATTGTGACAACCGAGTCGCGTAAACGAAATTCGAACCCCGTTTACTGATACCACACATTAAATATATTTGGCAACAGCTACGCCTTTTTCTTTTCACTGATAGTTCAGCCAGTACAAGGCCCAAGAGCCATTCAAGGTAGAGGGTTGATGAATGAATTTGTTGAATGAGTGGAAGAGGAGGTTGTAAGAAGTGTAGTTTATGAGGTTATGTATGAAAGATAATGGTTAACCCTAGATTTAAGGAGGTGTGTGGTGATCGGGGAAGCATCCTCTCGGGAGTCTGTTTCACAACAGCAGTTATTGGGAAGAAACTGTCTGAATGGAACTTCCTTCTTGCTAATGAAATACGAAGAAAACGAGGATGATTCGATCTTTTATACACGGCATGTCGGATATTAGTCGTGAGGGTCTTAACTGGTGGAACTAAGGAATGTAGCTCGACAGGACATATGCCATGGAAATAGCGATAGACTTGCGACGTTGTGTTTTTAGGAAAGTGTTAAGGGGTCCACCCCTTTTTATACAAGTGTGTACTTGTACTGCTGCCGGTGAATACCCGGGAGTGAGAGTGTGAGGTAGCCGCTTTGTAGGAGTCACAGTTGCGAGCACGTAGACTCAGAAGGAAGTCTTACTTCGATACTGAATTTCCCAGACTGTATATATATTATTATTGCTACTAACCGCATTTCTGGATCTACTAACCGTATTACCAATTGTATTATTACGTCAATACATTTATTTACTATATTTTATTCTTGCGTTTGTCATTCATTTGAGACCGGATTTCATCCCGGAATCCACAACAGAAAGAGTTTATAGGGTGGAAATAATTCATCGCCTACAAGACCGCGGAGATGCTTTTGAAGGCTGGAAAATGAGAATTGGTTTCAATAGAATTTGGAATAAATGCGAGTAGATGGTGGCACACTCTTCGTATATATTGACTGTAGAAATGTAGATATTATTTTTAAAAAATCGATCAAAATTAGGAGTACGGTTGTTATAAAAACGCTAAAAGATAAAAAGTAAAAAAATGTTTTTTTTTTTTTTTTTTTATACTTACCTTGGTCACCAAATCCCAAGCAATTGTATTTTGGAGTAATGCCTGGGGGGCATCGCGTATCTTCTAAACAAAAACTGGCTTTGTGGCCTTGTGCTATGCGATTGCCTTGTAAGTCCAAAATATCATAATGAGCAAACACCTCCATGCTGTGGTAATGCCTGTCAATTGACAAAAAAAAAAAAAAAAAGTCGCTCGTTAAATTTTAAGTGTCGCTTGGTATGAAATAAGCTTATTAATAGTGATCCCACGATTCTAAATGAAAAATGAAAGAATATAAACTGTGCTTTCTAAAACAACAACTATAACGGCAGCATGAAACAGGAATATATTTGCAGCGTGCCATATATACATACATTGATTGTATTCTACGACTTATCAACATTTGCAGGTTATTTAAAGCCAGAAAATATTTTAGATTTTAAGAATTTAATTTCTAATAATAATAATTTACTAATTAACCCATAACTGGAGGAGAAGAAGTGGATTCATACCTTTTTTAAGGGTAAGTGAAAATAACGAACCCAAATGGAATTGGAACTTCACTTCCCGATTAACAATTCTGAGTCATTATCCGTTATAAATATGAACATCCAAGTTTACAGCACCTGGTATTCCTAAGCGGTCACCCATCTAGGTACTGACCGTTGCTTAACTTCGGTGATCGTATGAGAACCGATGTTTCAACGTGTTATGACCGTATGTACATGGTAGAACTGAATAAAGTCAAAAAAGAGGTTTCCTGTAGCGTAACTGTTCTCACCAACCTCCTTAGTTGATCATTTATGGTTGAAGTTTTATTTTATAATTTCACAAGGCTCGAGTGCCACCCAAAGAAGATGTTTACTTTGAAAATGCTTATGATGAATGAGGTGTGTGATATGAATGAAAGAGGAGATAGTGGGGAGTGAATATTATAAGCATAAAGAAGAAAGCGATTAAGGAAGACTTGAAGAGGTTAAGATTGTAGTGTTCAGGAAAGCATCCAGGTAGGAGTGTATTCTACAATGTGGCACTTCCTGGGAAAAAGCTGTCTGAGTGGAACTTCTTAGATTTGGAATATGGAAGAAATTGGGGTTATTCATATCCTTGGCGCACCAGGTATTTGAAAAAAAAATAACCTTAACCGGGCTCTACACTTATGATTTAAAAACAAGGGGTGATTGAAATGAAAGCGGTGGTTGAAAATTTCATTCATTTTAAAATCCATATGAAAACTTTTACATGCTAAAATTAAATAAAGTATTATTCGATTCATTTTTAGGCTATTCGAGTCGTCATGATTTAACAATGCTTTTTTTTTCATCTTTCAAATCTTGTCTTTTTTTAGTAAGAAACTAGTTTTATCAAGAAGTTGTATAAAAGTGTTGACGTTGATTATTTTACATAATCTTACACAATTTGTCGACTACCAGAGTTGAATGTACGAGTTGTTATTTTTATGTACTTTGTGGGTTTTTCCACTTGGCTTCGTCAAAAACTCACGGCGTGAGCGCCTTTTTTATATATAACTTTTAAGGAAATATTGTCCGTAATCTAATGTTTTATTGAATTTTAGAAATTTTAGCTTTAAATTTACTCTAGTCTCTGATAATGTCTAAAAAATCAGCTTGTTTATACATATGCAAAAAATTCAATATTCTTTAGGTGTTTGTATGATTTGTACTAAGCTTTTTCATTTATGATTAGCAAATATAGTTCAGAGCAGATTTTCGTTAAATGATGTTTCTGTTTGACAAAAACAAATTGGTGATTTAAATTCTCCAAGGAGACCAGCGTTTAACTAATATAAGTATGAACAGGGTGGAATTTTAATTTCTAGAAATTTTATAAAATTAAGTAAGTGAAGGTAACAAATGTAAAAAAATATTTTTACAAAAATTTTCTAAAAAAAAAAAATTTAAAAAAAAATTTCATTTATTTGTGAATAAATTCTAAAAATTTCATTAAAATTAAATTATTTAATTTGCGCAAGAATATCCAAAACAATGTGTTCTTAACACCAAAAAGGATATTAATCTTTGGCCCACCCACTGACGCAAAATTTTAACCAAAATTTCGAACGTGCTAGAAAGGATTAAAAAATAATAAAAAATACTTTGGCCTTTCCTGTTATTAATAACATAAACACTTTGATGATAATAATTTGTTTTTATTAAGTTTGGGGTCTTTTTTCATCATGGTATGCTCTTTTTTAGCGAATTTTTGCAGGTAACTAGTTTGGAGAATTATAATATTTCATATTCATGTAACATGGATCTTACTCCATTTATCTTTTAGTAAAAAGAGCAAAATAAGTTTATTAATCAAATAGTTTTAATATTATATAATCTGGTAAGAAATAGAAAACGGAATATTACATGTGACACTGGTGCCATTCCCAGGCGTCTTTGGGAGAATTTGGAATGAAGTCTGCCGTTCCTATGTTGTATACAATACTGCTGAAGCGTAAAAGTCTTCGAGATGCAGTAATCCACGCTGCGAAAGATAAATGTAGACAGTTCTGCTAATAAGAACAAAAGACAGTTATAAATGAAGCAAAAACATATTTAATAATAGGCAATGGATGCTAGAAGACAATAACTCTCTTCCTCATTGACCACAGTCGAGATCATAGCGTTATTGTAGTGAGATATTCCAGAGTGTGTTCGTCCACGACAAAAACATTCAACCGCTCTCATCAACATCGGTTACAACTCTCTCTCACCTTTGGCGTTTATGGAGGGGTTTGTACCAGCCCACATGACGCCCGTACCACAAATATGCTTGTCAGTTGCCTGACTTTAATCATTTGAGTATATATCCCCTAGAGACCGACGCACTGTGAATCTTTGTTTATGAGCGGTTGTAATCAATAAGCATCATGGCCGGGTGTCGAGATCTTTTTTTTACGTTTGAATGATGAGGCAGCCACAGTTATTTAGGAGAGATATCGCTTATATTTGCAAACAATTGGAGGCCGTCTGAGCGGACTGGGTCAACTTTGAAGGTATTTCTAACTGGGCTCTACCTCCACGATTATAGTCTGCTTTTACGACGACCTGTCAGCATATCGCACATCTTTTGGCTGTGATACATGTGCCCGGAATACTCTTATCGGATTGTGTTATATTGGTTATATTGGGCTAATAACCTTTTTCATGGCTCAAGGGGTTACTGAGTGAAAGTGAAAATGAATGAGAAGACTGAGAATAGGAAGTATTGAGTGAAGGACAAAAAATAAACGGAGTTCAAGAAGATAGAAGATGGCGACTGACGATGCACTTAAATTTTTGAAAGATTGTAATTATCAGGGAAGCTAGAAAACAGAATGGTGTTCCACAGGTGTGAAGTGCGAGAAAAGAAACTTTTGTAGTAGAAGTGATTGTTGCATTTAGCTATTTCAACAATAAAACGATGAAACCTAGTCGAGGTGCCAAAGAGGAAAGCTCATTGCAATATAAATTACCGAGGAAAAGACAGAGAGAAGCCACATCACGTCAATGAAAAAGTGACTGAAGTCGAGATCCCTGGTCAGGATCGATTATATTACAGACCCATCTTTGAATTCTGTCAAGAGTCTCGTGGTATATAGTAGGAGTACCAGGCCAAATATGACAGCAGTATTCAATGCATAGACGAATGGTAGATCTATAAACATGCTAGATGGATTCTGATGAGAAAAAAAACTGTTTGGCATGACACAGTGAAACAAATGTCCTAGCAGTAAACCTAGCAATTGATTGAATATAATTATTCCACTTCATGTCAATGGAAAACGTGAGTATAAGAAGGCGCAGAGTTGCTCTGCTATAGGTTAGCATCAGCCATGCTAATGGCAGGTAGAAACGGTTCTCTATGGTGGTTAAATGAAAGCAGTTTTGTTTTGGAGGCGTTAAAATTTACAAGCCATTTTTTGCCCCAGTTAACCCCTGCTTGGTGGTCCTTTCCAAGAGCAGGTTTACTGCTTGCAGGTCCTTTCCAAGAGTAAATCTGTCGGATGTATTGAAATATCAACTTTCAGAATATGTATATACCTGGTGTAACAGAAAAATTGTCCAAATCGTGTAACAGCATAATTGTCCATCACACAAAATATTTAATATCTAAAAAATCCTTAAACTAATTGAGTTTCATTTCCAGGTTTTCAGATAAGGCGTATAGCCATTTTGATACCATTTGTCGTAAGAATCACCAAAAAACATTTTGAGTTATTCAGTTAGAAAGAGAACAGGTTAAAATCGTTTTGTATCAGCCCCACTATCTTCTCATCTGAGCAATGGTGAGAGGAAAAAGTTTAGGTCTTCATACTTTGGCTTCCATCTTCAAAGTCCATTCACGAACCATCACGCGAACTGTGAATAAGTTTAAAAAATAAGGAACAGTAGAGAGGAAAACTGGATCAGGAGTAATGACACAAGAACAGTGGTGGTTACAGGGATTGAGAATGAAAGAGTATGAAAGGACTGAGAATGAGGAGGATTGAGAAGAGGACAACAGATGAACGGAATTCAAGAAATCGGAAGATAGCGATTGACATCGCACTTAAATTTCTGAAATTTTAATTATCAAGGAAGCAAGAAATCAGAAGGAAGTTCCACAGGTGGGAGGTGCGAGAAAAGAAACTGTTAGAGCAAAAGTGGCACCTGCATCTAGCTAGTTCAACAGCCAATCTAATATCACGTTTAAATTCATGTAGTCGAGGCACCGGGAAAAAAAGCTCATCAGAACAGCTACTATGAAAATATTTGTAGAAACGAGAGAGGGTAGAAAAGACTAGTCGGCGAGAAAGGGGCTGAAGTAGTCGAGATGCCTAGTCAGGATCGATTATATTACAGACCCTTTGCATTTTGTTACGAATCTCGTGATATTTAGACCAGATATGACAGCAGTATTCAAGCATGGACGAATGGTAGATCTATAAACATGCTAGATGGATTCTGATGAGAAAAAACTGTTTGGCACGGCACAGTGAAACAACTGTCCTAGCAGTAAATCTAGCAATTGATTCAATATAATCGCTCCACTTCATGTCAGTGGAAAACGTGAGTACAAGAAGGCGCAAAGAGTTGCTCTCCTGTAGGTTAGCATCAACCACGCTAATGGCAGGCAGAAAAGGTTCTCTCTGGTGGTTAAATAAAAGCAGTTTTGTTTTGGAGGTGTTAAAATTTACAAGGCTAGAAATGGCTAATTCTCGCCAGAATCTTACATATTTATAATTCAACCATTCGTCCTTGCTTTGAATATTGCTGCAACATCTGGTCTGATGTTACTGCTATATATTTAGAGATCTTTGGTAAAATCCAAAGAACAGTCTGTAATGTTACTGGTTCTGACCTGGCATCTCGGCTTCAGTCCCTTTCCAACCACCTTAACGTAGCTTCCCTGTGCTTTTTCTATAAATACTTTCATAGTATTTGTTCCGATGAAACTTCCGCTATGCTACGCAGACTTTTTGAATTTAAGCACAGTACTAGATTGGTGGCGCGGTATCATTTCTTTTTTATAATTGAAATGGCTAGAGGTAACCGTAGGTTCTATGTTAACAGTTTCTTCTATTGCATTTTTCGCCTGTAGAACTCTCTTCAGGCTTCTTGCGTTCTAGTCAAGTTTGATCTTCAAACATTTAAATGCAATGTCAATCGTTATCATCATCTTCTTAATTCTTGTTCTTTTATTGACTTTTCTCCTTAAAAGTAGTTTTTTCTTTAACACTCACCTGGGGTGAAATGATTAAGAAAAAAAATGTCCTGTTAAATTCTATAAGATTTCTTTCCTCATTATGTTTGCTGATTTTTTTAACAGCAGTTTTCCTTATAGTTTTGGAGAATCATAAAATAAATTACCATGAGAACGTTCTTTTATTTCGTAGGCCTCATCAGCCAAACAGTTTTCTTCCATGGAACAAGTCAGGTAGTAAAGTGGTCGATCCTCAAGACGTACAGATTTTTGAAGAGCTAATGCATCGGGAATCAAATCAGGAAGTACTGTGAAAAAGACAGATAAAAGAGAGTTCGAATAAAATGGCAAAGATGTGAACAGATTCAAATACAGCGATATAAACATCCAGAAAATAAAAAAGAAACAAAGAATGAGAAAATTAAGAATTTGAAACTTAAATTTCACTTTTCAAGGAGCGACACAAATTTAAAGGAAAATAAGCAATTAGTTGAGTGGCAGATAAGAAAGATTTGTATTAAAACTATTTTGTCTTAAAAGAAAAAATTCTTTATTCAGTTTAGGTTTTTATTCATTTTATTTTGATTACGAACAGAAGATATCTTCGACAATTTTAAATAATTAGTTTTCATTTTTAATTCAAGCACAAATAAAACAATAAGAACAAATAGAATTCTGCAGTCAAACATAAATTCGTTTGATTTCTTGAAACTCTGGTATTAGAATACACGTATGATTAGACAAAAGCAATCAAGGTAATTTAATGTGCCTTTTAAAAAATATTTGAAGGTGTCAAGCTAAATTATTCCAATACATATATATATATATATATATAATTATATATATATATATAAGCAACCTTTAAAAGAGACTGCCCGAGATTGGAAAAGAGAGTGCCCAATCCCATAAAAATAGCAGAGCTTTAATATATTTTCAAGTGGCCAGTGGCTGACCACGACTTCCAGTTTCATACGATTCCACGGAATCATCAGGCACATGATGATTGCATAAACGCGCATGAAACTGGAAGTCGTCGTCGGTTACTGACCACTTAAGATTTTACTAAATATATATATATATATATATATATATATATATATATATAGAGAGAGAGAGAGAGAGAGAGAATAGAGACTTGATGCAAATATACAGACCATTAGTGCAAATGACTCCAGCCACAGACACGTCTTTGCTGCACTTCACTTGATTATGATATTCAAACCGTTCACAATCCGCCAAGTGGCTCTCATTGCCATGGCAACGGATGCGTGCAAACAGCTTCGGCAAATGACTGCCACCATAATAATTTATCTACAATGAGACAAAGTGACCGAAATATTGATTATAGTAATCATAATAATTTCATATCCAGTATATTTTTGGGTCGGAGGTTTTAGTTTTTATTCCTTTTTTCGAGATTTCTTGTTCATCTTTTCTAGAAAATTAATCTGATTTTTACTTTGAAAAATTATCAACTAATTTTAAAAAAAAATTAAATCAATGAATACAAAAGTTATGAGCCAATTTTCTTGTCAAGCGGTTTTTTCATTCCACAGTTTAATAAAATTAAAATAAAACTTTTTATTTCACACAAACATATTTACTTCTTTAGCATAACCATCTTCCTTATTAATGCAATCAAGTCGTGATACATAGGGAATTATAAATTTACAATTCCAAATGAAGATTCAGCTAATAATTACGTGTCAATATATGGATTTATAGATAAATATGTTCTTCACAGAAAGTAAATTCTGATTCTATTAGAGTCAAATTGCTAATTGTAAAATGTGTGATGTTAGCGCAGAGCATCACAAATTTTACAAATAGCAGATTGATTCTAAATCTTTTGAATTCTTCAAAACTTGACAGAATGAACATCATCCCATATATTTCGACATTTACTCATTAGCTTTGTTAAGTTTAACCAATGTTGGACTCTATTTCCATTTGATTAAGAGAAAAACGTTGGTAGGTTCTCCAAGTGAATAAAATAAAAAAAATATAAATTAAAAAGGAATAAAATTTTATTTAACAGAGAGATAAATCCTCAAAGAACATAATTAACTGATTTGAAAATCTCAAATCTCGAATCACATCTGAAAGAAAATGAAACATACATAACAATTTGTCTATAAAAAACGGAAATAGACTGAACAAGGAAGTTAAGTTAAAGTTTAAAGTTTAAAGACTGGAATTCAATGTAGAAATGTAAGCCTGGAAGAAATCAATAAATAACAGATAATTTAATTTCAGTGCCGTTTTGTTGCTGGGAAATATTTAGACTTGTTTCAATAGCATGGTTGATAAATATTGGAGATATCCTTACGTGAGTAATCGTATCAGAGAGATGATGTTTAAAGTTTTTCTTTGTGTGGATATAAGTTAAAGTGGAATAAAAAAGATTTAGATTAAAAAAACGTCGCACGAAATGAAATTCCTAAAAGATGAGCGTTAGTTCGAAAACATATTTGTCGCTAATCAATATTCGAATAACATATGTCGTTGAATTTGTCAACATTTCATAGTATTTTTTAAAAAATTTTTTTTTATTTGACGAAGACTCATTAACCATTATAATTTATTTTTGACAAATATTTACTTTCATCTGAATTTTTATCGCAATTTTATCCAGACCGTCTATCTACGGCAGTGAGTAGAAAGTGCGAATTATCAGTCAGTTATGTGTCATGCGTGATACACGCTTGGGCGATTATGTATCTTTCGATACATGACTGACGAGGCAGATTTTTTCCCGTAGTAGGTTGCTATTTTTTTCTGCAGTAGAGTAGTTGCCATCCAAAGCTACAGAACCCGGTCTGTTCTGCTATTTACCCATAGCTGAGGGGAGAAGAAGAGGATTCATACCTTTCCCAAGGGTATTAGCACGTAAGTGAATGTAATGGATTCAACTGGAATTCGAACTAGGCTCTCCGATTCCTTAATATGAGCAGCTATCCATTACTCCACCGTATCATAAATAAAGGATAAACTGTGAGGTAGATTCGAACCATAGTAAAATTACGATAAAAATGCAATTAAAATTAGGAAGAATATAAAAACTATAAAGTCAAGCCTGGTCTGTACCTTGATTGGTGACCACTTGGGAATACCAGGTACTGTAAGCTTGGGTGTGCGGAGGGTGTAATGGATAATGGCTCAGAATGAGAAATCAGAGAGCCGAGTTCGAATTCAAGTAGAGTTCCTTACATCCACTTATGCACAAACACTCTTGGGAAAGGTATGAATCGAAAAGACACGTAATAGCCCAAGAGTGTCGCATCTGCCCCTGCCTACACGCATTGGGCCAGCAGGGTAAGGTAATGGCTGTCTCTTCCTCATAGGCTGGGGATATATATAAAACTGTAAAAGAATAAATAATAATGGCTTCGATGTTTATTGGTAAATGAATGTATGTTAAACAAGCAATATGTTCAGAATAACATTTTGTCAGTGAATCTTTGAATACATTACAGAGTGCACCAGATAATTGAGATCAAATAAAGAAAAATAAAGATATTTATATTCAGTATGTTTAAAAGTGTACAAATGTTTAACTTTAGAAAACAGAAAAACATTATTCGATAAATTTTTTCAACTTCAAGGATGGTTTTGATGCGACCCCCGGATGCGACTAAATGCAAAGATTATGTATTTGTCATTCGTGTTGGTCATGATTTCATTTTTAGCATGTGAAAGGTTTGTTCCTAAATAAATGGCGCACCCTGTATATCCTATATGCATTGCTTACTTCGGCTGTGAGTTTTTTTCTCTACTATGATATATGATTTTTTAATTCCTGAAGTAAATAAAATTGACCCATTCACACAAAAGTAATAAGTTTTACGTGTTTTTCAGGTTTTATAGCAGAAATATGGTGTTTAATTATTTTTCGTATCACGAATTCGTCCTGCTTGTAATTATTGTGCATCTGATTGCCGTAAAATATGATGTTTTGTTGTCTGGTATTTTTATTACTGGTGTCATGTATTTTTGTAAGAATAATTTCATTTGTTTATCGATGATGTAGCTGGAATAATTATTGTTGACTAATGTTTGTTTTATATGTTTTACTTTATTATATAATTGTGTATTTGGGCAGCAATCCTTTTCTAATAAATGTCTCATTAAAAATGGCTGACAAGATACTTCAGTCAAGTTTTTTTTATTGTGCTTTTCTTTTGTTCAGTACGCTACTGTACTGTCTAACCATTTAGAAATGAATTAGAAATGTTATCAATGGTGCAAAAGTGAAATTAGAATTATCTGAAGTTGCTTGACATAAACCCATTATACGCGCATGCCTGGAAGAGCGGGCAGGTACTCACTTAACGACAAGTTCGCTTAGCGACCAGGTCGTTGGAACGGAACCCGGTCGTTATGTGAGGAGTGACTGTACATACGGTAAATCTCACTGAATAATTTATGAATTAAGGTATTGCAAGCTTTTTTCGCCATAATTTTATATTCAAACTGAATTTTCCGAGCTCTGCTTTGATACAGTGTAACCCAGATATAAGAGACCCGGATATAAGAGAAACCCGGATATAAGAGAGATTTTCTCTGGTCCCAAATTAGAGCCTGTGTTAATGTATATAAAATAGACCAAACCCGGATATAAGAGAAACCCGGATATAAGATACTTCTTTTCCGGTCCCGACAACTCTCTTATATCCGGGTTACACTGTATTAATAAAGACTTTATACACCATGTTTTTCTATATAAAAATTATACCTAAGTATATTAACAAGTAAACATATTTTTACTTTGCTTAGAGTGAATAATGAATCCTAAAAAGAAAACTAAATAATTTGAAGGTTATTAACTTTGAAATACGTACTTGGTTACTTACCTGTGTTAACTTAAATGTTATAAAATAGAAAAAAGTCTTAGTATATTCAGGTTAGTGAAGAAATAAATAAAGTAATCGTTTTAATATCCGGAATTGTTGGTTTCTTAATATCAATGCAGTTTTAGTTTTGGGTTTCGACGAATGCAAAAGTGTACATGCAAGTTATTTGTCACAAGTCCAATCTCGGGTGGATATTTCTTGAAAAGCCCTACTAAAAAAGCGATTTTCCAAGTGTAGCTTAGATGTGGCAAAGGCCGAAAGTAGGGGGCACTCATTGAGGATCGAACTCACTATTCAGTCATAATTGTTCTAGCAAGACAAGCTTGCTAACCATTACACCGCCTCGAGGTGCCCAAACCCTACTGAAATATTGTGATTTCTTATTTTTGATTACAGCAACTAATGAGACCGGACAACAAAACATGTCTTAGTTCTGTCCAGAAAATATCTAAGAATTCTTGCTTGACTATTTGAAGATTGTTCATTAGCATCGCTCAAAAGATAATACAAGTCCAGGATATTTGATCATAAAGCAAATTACATACATCTAGTATCCACCATCTCTTTCGAAGTATTTCTTTTTGGCAGCGATATCACAAATGAGATTGCTCATAAAGGGTAGTGATAAAAATTCGTTTTACATTCTGTTCGAACGCTATTCATTTCCTTCGAACTTCAGTATTTGTATATATTTAGCTATAAATCTATGTCGATAAAAATTAACTAAAAACTAAAATTTTTTTCTTACTAAAAGGTCACTGATATTGTTATCTGTTGAAAACCATTGAGCATATAAGAAATGTTGTTAACACATAGGATTGAGATTTTAAACAATACCTTCTCATCATACTCTGAGAAGAGGAACTCTGATATTAGTGTCAGGTATCTACTTGCTATTTGGTTTCTTAACAATTGTTCGGTGATCCTGAGCGGGATGTAAATTCTGCCTAAAGCATTACCGTCACAAATAAATACTAAAATGTTTGCTTTACATCACAAATAAATACTAAAATATTTGTTTTCCATCACAAATAAATAGTAAAATATTTGTTTTACTTCACAAATAAATATTAAAATATTTGTCTTGGATCATAAATAAATACTAAAATATTTGTTTTCCATCAAAAACAAATACTAAAATATTTGTTTTCCATCAAAAGTAAATACTAAAATATTTGTTTTCCATCACAAATAAATAGTAAAATATTTGTCTTGGATCATAAATAAATACTAAAATATTTGTTTTCCATCACAAATAAATACTTAAGTATTTGTTTTTCATCACAAATAAATGCTAAAATAATTGTCTTGGATTACAAATAAATAAAATATAACGTAATTCTCAACAAACCAGTATACGTATTAATGTAGATACTGAACCACCTTTTTATAACAATTATTCCTATCAACATTTATATATATCTTCCAAATTGTCAATAGTACACATCTGCTTACTTTGTAGTGGCAAATATATCTCATAAATATTCATTGTGTCCACACACACACACACACACACACACACACACACACACATATATATATATATATATATATATATATATATATATATATATATATAGTCATTAGAACTCTCGCTTTCTGGTCATGAAACCGAGGTTCGAGGACCATCATAGTCAATTTGCCAAGAAAGTGAGTTGATGACGTCAAAATCAATCCGGTACAGAAATTTCACTAGTGCAGTAACACAATGGAAAGTATGACACAGAAATCCGAAGGCGCATTTGAATAGTGAAATATTGCTTCCAGAAAAAAAAATCAAAGTATTAAAAGATAAAAAAATTTCGTTAGAATCAAAGAAAAGAGTGCTGTACTGCTATGTTGTATCAATTCTCTTATATGGAAGGAAATGCTGGACAATATTCTAACAGATGAGGAAGAGACTCGAAGCAACAGAGATCTGATTCTACAGACGGATACAAAAAATACCATGGACGGAACATGTAAGTAACGAGGAAGCTTTGAGCCGGAAGATAGTTCCGAAGCAAGAAGAACTTACGGTTAGATATAGCCAACCCGCCATTCTAGTACTGCGTTTAAATTCATAAATCATTTTATCACGTCGAAGAGCCCAAAAATGATTTTCGAAGCGTAGAGTAACCAGTGAGAATTGAACTCACTACTCAGTCTTAACTGGTCTAGCGAGACAAACTCGCTAAACATTACACCACGTCGAGGTGTCCAATTCGACGCAGGTATAGTTTTTCTTTTTTTTTTTTCTATTCACTTTTAATGTATTCTAATTCCACGTGCCATGATTTCAATTTTTTATCCACTGGGCCATGTGTTCTCGATAAAAGCATTAGTTGATTGATTCACAAGTGACTTGACCCAAAGAGTTCTGAGTTCAATACCAGACCACAGTAGAGGAAACAAAAACTTGGAAAACTTAACGGAAACTGAGATATTCCGAGCCCTTGCAAAAAATGAAACCTTGCACGTGGAATTGAAACAATCTAAACCCGTGGTCTAAATAAAGTGTTCGGTTTGAAATTCCAACAAATATCACCCAAAGAAGGCCGCAGTGTAGAATGGCCGAAACATTGTGAATATGGCAATGAGGTGGAGGACAACAGTTCGAACAATGTAAATAGTTACAATACCTCATCTCAGAAATACAGACAGATGTATACAACCACATTCTCAGATTAATAGTTAAAATGTTTCCGAGCAAATGAAACCTGTAGGTGATAACGAGGACCATCCTTTTTCGACTGGCGCTACAGAATCACAAAGAACTGTATCAAATAACAGAAACCGCATCACTTCAGGTCTTTCAGCAGCAGCAGCAACAACTAAAATGGATAACACGTGTAAGACGAAAAGAAAATGATAACAAAATCAAGATGATCACGTCCCACACTACTAGAAACAAAATTTTAGGAAGTAAACTTTCGTCAATATTGGAAAGAGGCATAAACAATAGGGTTAAGAAATTTGTTTTTCTTAAAAATTGTTTTAATAGAAATATCTGATAAATTTCAAACGATAGTAGCACTACCTATTCGGTTAATGAATACTGAATGTTTTCCTTATAAGGAAACAAATAATATTATCATTACCATTACTATTCCATTCATCAGAAGAGTTGGGACTAAACGACAATTTGTTTTAACTACCACTAAACGGGTGTCATACATTGGCATAATAGCCCCAGTCAAGGATGCTGTCATGAAGATTCTTAAATCACAGACAGGCGAATTCAGACAAAAATAAGAAAAGAACGAAATATAACCAAACCTCCTAAATTCAAAATTACAAAAGAAGAAAAAATATTCATTGAAACTTTATATAGTAATATCAGTATAACCATTTTAACGGCAGCATTTTTGTTAGGATTGACACGTTGGTGTATTCACAAATATTGGCAAGCCAAGTAAGAGATAATACCTACTGCAAACTATAGAAGGACTAAACATTAGAAATATAAAGTAAGTTGTCAACATCTTGAAAAAATAATGAAAAACAGATAGCTGAACCAGCGCCACAGGAAGCTACCACATAGATAGTGCCGTCCCGATATCCATAAAGAAGGCATTACTCTAAGATCTATTTTTAGTTGTCAAGAATCAGCATGTCATCTATTAAGCAGATGTCTGACAGGCAAGTCACAATTCAATGTAAAAAAACTGAACCCAATGTATGGAAATAATTAAAGACGCTCCCATTCAATGCACACAGATGGTGAGCTTCGAGGGTATGAACTTGTTTAACAAAGTTTCGACAGATGAAGCCATGTTAGTGGTTCGAGAAGAACTGGAATTCGGCACGATACTTGGGGAAAGCACTGGTATCCCAAAGGAGCAACCAAAATGTAAATGTTAACATACTACGTAGAAACAACATACTTCACTTGGCTTCTTAAATATATGGGCAGAGAGAAGATATAGTAATGGGATCATCATTGTTTCCAGTAATAGCGAATATATACATCGAATACTTTATGAAAATGGCCCTTAGAACTATATCACTGAGTCTATCCACCTGGCTAAAGTAGATAGATGATGCATTCATATTCTAGCCTCACCAGGAAAATGTCTTTTTTGATTGATTGGTTTTCAATCCTTTGCGGCTTGTTTAGAGCCAGAAAATATTTTAGATTCTAAGAATCTTTTTGAGATAATAATGATTTAGTGATACAGGTCCTTGTAATTAACGCATAACTGGGGAGAGAAGAGTTGGACTCATACCTTTCCCAAGAGTATTTTGCGCGTAAGTGAATATAACGGACCCAACGAGAATTGGAACTCGGCTCTCCGATTAACAATTTCATCACACCACCCACACATCCATACTTACAGCACCTGATATTCTCAAACGGTCACCCATCTTGGTACTGACCAGACTTGACGCTGCTTAACTTCGGTGATCGTACGAGAACTGATGTTTCAACGTGATGTGGCTGTAAGCCTCCAGGAAAATGTGAAATTCCTAAATACAATTCATTATGGAAAATAAAACGGTGGACTAGCCTTTCTAATAACCCGTACAGAAAATGTATTCAGAACATCCGTACATCATGAACCGAAATTCATTGGACGTATTCTAAAGTACCTCCAATTAATCAGCGAATATAATATCAGCAACAGATACAAGTTCGGAAAATGTGCAACAAAAGGCTGCAGCCATTCTATTTAACATGAAAGATTTTGCAGAGAAAATACAGAGAATATATTTTATTTAAAAACAGTGGTGAAGTAATGGATAGCGACTAGGATTGAGGAATTGGAGAGCCGAGTTCGATTTCCAGTCGAATCCATTACATTCACTTACGTGCTAATAACCTTGGAAAAAATATGAATCCTCTTTTTCTCCCCCACGCCCACCAGCTATGGGTAAATAGCAGGACAGACCGGGTTCTAGCCTTGGATGGCAACTGGTCTACCACAGAACCTACTGCAGGAAAAAATATGCCTCGTCAGCTATGTATACATGCTCGCCTTTTCAGCGGAGATGCTTGGGCGATTAATCTTTATGGAAATGTAAAAAATTGCGACAATTCCTCACTGGGTAAAATTTAGCCATGAAAATATTGGTGATTATTACAAAAAGAATAACATTTTATCACGTTTTTTTTTTTTTTTTTTTATAAAAGATCTATTTATTATAAAAGTAAATCAAGTCTTTATGTAAATAGAATAATCCTCCAAAGATCATTAAAATGTTTTTTTTTATTTTACATAAATGTACCACCTAATACTGCTGGATTTTGTGTCTGAATATCCTGTCCGACCTGAGGATGGGAAAATATTTTGAATTATTCAAATATTTCTGAAGAATCATGCGAAAAGGAAAGTAATATGAATAAACTTATGTTATACATTAGGGTAATGACCAAATGACTCTGAAACGCATCAGCCATCAAACTCAAAGGCAAAAAAAAAATCCTGCAATGTGGACGGAGCACGGCATCACAGCATTCTTTCCATCCCTGGAAGTTTTTTTTAATCATTGCAAGCATACAGGTAATCCGGTTAATATGAAAATGGAAGTAGTAAAAAAAAAAAAAAAAAAAAAAAAAAAAAAAAATGAGAAAGAAAAAAGAAAAAGAAAAACAAAAAAAGAAAAAGAAAAAAAACAAAAAAAGAAAGACAAAAAAAAAAGAAAAAGAAAAACAATACCCCTCCCCAAAAAGACAAAAATAAAACAAGACGATAAAAAATACCTGGCTTCATATTTTAAGTACATCAGTTTCAACAAATATATCTATATCAATAATCTTTAGGCAATTACAGTAAGCCTCCAAAACTAACAACAAATACACATTTTAGGCAAGAGTGGTAAATAAAATCAATATTTTCTAATCTTAAAAATAATGAGCTAGCTCCTCCTGCTATCCTCTACCTTTACAAGAGCCAGATCAGGCCGAAAATGGAGTTGCCATATTTGGTCGGGAGTTGCCTAGTCCTCACTCCCCAGTCTCAATAGAGTCCTCGTTGGAGAAGAATTATTTCCCAACCTACAACTTCTTTCTCACAGGCGGGATGTGGCAAGCATCTCACTACACTATTGCTACTTCCATAGAAAATGTTGTCGGACAAACTACATTCCTTGGTTCCGCTTTTCTAACCTTCGCGGCTAGGGCCCACCATACCACTTATATGTGTAGCAGACCAGCCATATTCCCTTCGCGTTTCATCGGCGAGAAGTAATTTCCACTTGAACAGCTTCTTCCACTGCGAACCACTGCTCTGTGGAACCGACGCCCAAGTGGATGTTTCCCCAATCACTTCAATCTTAACCTGTTCAAGTCTAGGGTTAACCATTATCCTTCCATCTATCCGTATAAACTCCCTTTTAATATAACCCTCTACCCTGAGTGTCCCCAGGGCCATGTAGTGACAGTTTCACAAATTTTACGAGTTGAGCAAGGATCGTTAAACGGAAGAGACTTTGACTGCAAATACAAATTGTTTTAATTTGTGATTTGAATTTAGAAATTTCAGAATTTGAACACTGAAATTGGTTTCATTGCTCCATACAGTCATCGAAATCGATTTTTATTAGAATTATAAGTTTTATCAGTGTATTGTGTAATATATTCTTGATTGATAGATGAATTCGTTTTACACGGCTTTTCAAACTTTTTCATGTTATTTAAAGCAATAAAATATTTTTCGTTTGTAATTTTTTTCTTTTTGAGATAATAATGATTTAGTGAGACTAGTCTTACTAATTAACCTATATATGGGAAGAGAAGAGATGGATTAATACCTTTCCCAATAGTATTTGAGCTTAAGGGAATATAATGAACCCAACTGGAATTGGAACTCCGATTAACAATCCCGAGCCATTATCCATTACACCGCGCGCACATCTAAGCTTACAGTACTAGAAATATTTTTAGATTGTAAGAATTTCTTTTTTTTTTTGAGATAATAATGATTTAGCGATTCAGGTTTTTGTAATTAAACCCATAGCTGGGTGGAGGAGCGAAAAGTTGTATTCATCCTTTTCTCAAGGTTTATTTGCGCGTAAGTGAATATAACAAAACCCAACTGAAATTGAAACTCTGTTCTCTGATTAACAACTCTATTACACCACCCGCACATCCATACTTACAGCACCTGGTATATCCGAGCGGTCACCATACTAGGTACTGACCAAACTCGACTTTGCTTAACTGCAGTGATCGTACGGGTACCAATGTTTCAACGCGATGTGGTTGTAAGCTTAATATATTCAGTAACATATTTTGACCACAAGGGATCATAGAATTGCGTTCAAAATGATTACGTCATTTGACGAGTAATCTGTAGACGTAATTTATCTTTGTATAATTCATTCATTCATTGATTCAGTTATCGTATTTTGCTCCGCCGTGGTCACCACTCCCTCTATTTTCTGCTGTAATTGTGATTCATGGTGACATTCAAGTACAATAGCACAATGGCTTGCTGGTACCTTTTGTACCAAAAATGTTGAGGTTACCCTGTTTCTCCTCTCAGACGTTAAAGAGACAGGAACTACAAAGCAGTAGGTGGCTTGAATTCACAGTTTTCCTTCACCTAGACTGGCGATGGTATATGGAGGCCGTGCGCTGACCAGACTATATGGTCCCCCTTCTCGGTCGTACCGACAACATCAAAAGGAATACAGGGCATTACATTTGGGGACGACTTGGCTGCAGAAAGTGCCAGAAAGTTGTCAGTGTTGACGGCCAACCGCATTTGGGGCACCACTCCGAATTTTCTGTCTGGATTTACTTCCATAGTCTTTTCTGTGTTTGGGATATGCCCGCAAGGTAGCGGAGTTTTAAAATCAGGGTTTTCCTTAACCTCGATGGACTGCCTTTCTAGGTTGTCAGAGCTCCATCTATCCGAATTTATACTATCTCAAAAGCCTGCCTATCGGGTGGCATTTAAGCTCGCTTATAGGGAGGGCTCTTGATTGGGCCTTCATCGCAATAGGTAGGTAGGAATAGATGCGATAGGCAACAATAAACTACAGACGAACTCGAAATTGATCGCTGCATTTAAGTATTGCATTAATATTTAAGCTTAGCTTTTAAAAGTTCAACGATAATTCTTCTGCCGCCACTTAATTTAAAGACAGTTTGATGTACGTAGGTCCTGACTTTCTGTACAAACAATTATTTTTATTTCATGGATGACTTTCGTTGGATTTTGCAATTAATTTCAATTATTCCCAAATTTATTTCCAAGTTATAAAAATTGTTATCGTACAATGTTTATTCGTCGCAAAAAATGCACGTAAAAATCGCCTAAAACAATCGCAGTAATGAAATCTTAGGAATCCAAAATTTCAGGATTGTGGATCCGGATCTGGCCCGGAATTAAAACGGACAATTTTATTTTGAAACGCTATAATTTAAGAACAGTAATTTTTCATTTGAACATGAGCTATTGAAAGTTAGAGAGTTATGTCCCTTTAATTGTTTTTATCATTAGAAGCCAATATGGCGGAACACGAAAACAACAACAGTAATGAAAACTTAGGAATCCAGAATGCTTTTAATTTGCTCACGGGGTCGGCCTGATTTCCAAATGGTATGATATATTGGGCTACGGCCTCTTTGAGTAAAGTTGAAAAAGTATGACACAGATACACACTACATTGGCATTTATTATATTTATAATTAGCTGTGTTTTACATTGAAAACGTATAAAATGTGATTAGCTAGCTACAGAAATCAACAGGAATATCCCAAAAGGGATAAATATTTCTCCGATCAAAATTGCTGAGACAAAATGTTTTGCTTGCTCAATCTCTTATTCTATGACCAAAATTTCGAATAAAGCCTGAAGTCTAAACCACATCGACAGAAGTCAGTGTTCTATTACTTCAAAAGTCTTTAACTCTAAGATAATCACCTGAGAAAAATGAAGGATTTTATTTCATTATTACAGTCAAACCGAAATTAAAAAAAGTTAAAAAATATTTTACTGCGACTTTAAAAAAATTATTGATATAACTGAAATATATGTATAAAAATAAGACACCCAAAATATGAGGTCAGTTAAAACAAAATTATCGTCAGAAATGTATCTCTTAGAATAAAAAAAAGAAAGAAAGTTTTTAAAATTATTTTGCTGGAAATTTATTAGGTGTGTGCAAAAGTTCGTAGTGACATATTTACAAATTAGAAACTCAATTCACAGTTGAAAATTGGTTTTCAGTTTTCAATTATAATGACGACAGAAAAGATGCATGCGTGTTATTCTTTTCTCATTCGGCAATTCAGTGAAGCGAAGGTGAATGATCGGGGTCTATGGAAATGGTTCGATGGAATGATGAATCCGATCAAAGTTAGAATTGACTGAAATATTTGGCGTCGCTCATTCAATAATTATAAAACTTTTGAAAAGTACAATGGGTGTTTAAAATGAGGGAAGCCTGCTTTAATTATCAACATTGGACACCAACTTCCGATCAGTATTTCACTTCTTGTCAGACATTTTTTGTGAGGGATCGTAACTGAACCGGAAAAGTTGATTTACTACGATAATCTGAAAATTTTGAGTATTTTGAGAGGACCCAAGACATCCTGCAGTATCAAAAACAAAACATAATCTTTTTGAAAAGATATTTTTCTTCATTTGGTAGGATATAAAAGATGTACGTATTATTGGCATTCGTTACCTTCGATATTTGCAGTGTTTTCTAGTGAAGTAAAAAAAGACTCTTACAAGACAGGGAGGCTGGAAAATCATACTGTTACATAACAACCAGATGCAGCATTTGTTTCGATCGAAGCAGCATTTATTATCTTCTTAAGAATAATATTTTCGAGGTATAGTAATTATTTACGCTATTTACATTGTTCGGACTATTGTCTTTGCTGTCATACTCACGATGTTTCGGCTGTTGTACGTTCGGGCCTTCTTCAGGTGATTGGAATTTCGAACCATATCCTTTATTTCATCCCTCGGAATAGATTTTTCTATTTCCACGTGCCATGCCTCTTCCGGATATCTCAATTTCAGTTTTCTCTTATTTCTCTTTAGTAACTCAAATCTCCAACCTCTGCTGTGGCCAGGTATTGAACTCACAACTAAGATATCCAGAAGAGGTATGGCACGTGGAACTAAAACAGTCTACCCCGGTGGACAAAATAAGGGGCTCGGTTAGAAATTCCAGTCACCCGAAGAAGACCAGAGCACACAACAGCTGAAACGTCGTAAATATGACAACAAGGATGAGGACAACATTCCGAACAATGTAAATAGTGTAAATAATATTTTCGATATTTAAAATTTAATTGACAATATTATCAAGTCGAAGGCAGAGTTGGTTTTTCAAGATGGAATTCATAAACTTCAGGGAATGTTGGTAGACAGTTATAGAAAATAGAAAGTGATGGAAATATTTTGGTGATTAATATATATATATATATATATATATATATATATATATATATATATATATATATTATATATATATATATATATATATATATATTAGAACTATATATATATATATATATATATATATTCTTTAGAAATATATATATATTCTTTAGAAATATATATATATTTTTTAGAAGTATATATATATATATATATATATATATATATATATATATATATATATATATATATATATATATATATATATATATTCTTTAGAAGTATATATATATATTCTTTAGAAGTGTGTGTATATATATATATATATATATTCTTTAGAAGTATATTCATATTCTCTGCAAGTGTATATATATATATAATTTAGAAGTATATATATATATATATATATATATATATTCTTTAGAAGTATATATATATACATATATATATATATATATATATATATATATATATATATATATATATATACACCAGTTATTAACTAATTCTAGTAACAAACCATAGAAACTTTTGCAAACACCTAATAGTATCATTTTTTTTATGTGTCACGTGTTGCCAAGCTCCTGATGCGAATGCACAAGCATTTGATCGTCGAACAAACCTACCCTTCTGTCGTGTTTGGTTTTGTCAGGTCTCAGGGTTGATACAGGTTCACCCTCCTCAACGCCCTTGTCGAGTGGCAAAAGTAAAGAAAACGATATTGATAACACAGAAAATTTTGTATGCAGTTTTTTTTTTTACGCTAATCAAAGACTTTTGTGATAGAAGGTGAAAATAAAAGAAATGATTTAATATCGGAATGAGAAAGTCACTTACCTGATAAACCTGTTTGACCATGCCTAATCCTAACTGACGGCAAACGACACTGGCCTCGAAATAGGTCCATTGGTCACCGCAGACGACTCCCCATTTTTTTTCTCCAGGAAGCAGGATGGCAACGTGACCTTCTTTTCCATAACGACCACCGTTGAGGGTCACTCTGAATTTCTGTAAAAAGGAAAGAGAAAATCCTTGATAAAATGGAAAACTATAGAATTATCGAACATGGGAGGAAGAAGGAATTATAACATGCCGATTTAGAGATAAAGATGTATCATCACCTTCTAAGATTATTCCACTGGTCTGCCAAAGGACCTCTGCCGATAAAGTAGTATAATGAAATGGGGGTTCCGATTAAATGATAACACGAGTCTTCGTTACTTAACCTTCAGGTTTAAACACAGTTTTCTTTATCCTAGATTGGTTGCCATCCAAGCTGAAGGTCGTTAGTTACATTCGGCCACTCTGTGGTACCAGCCATGTAGCCCCTGATCCGATACGTGGTCCTTACATTCTGCCTGTGATATTTAAGACAAAAATCATTTCCTTATCTGTCCAACACTCTCATTTTCACACTTTCAATACCGGATACAGTGGCGAAGTTCATGTTAAGCCTGGTTTATTTTGATGGTCCGATGTGAAATTTGAGTGCCATGTCTATTCCAGCATTATACCACAGCAATATATAAGAAAAGTCTCGTCATTGGCTTTCTCTTTATCCGAAAAGATACCTTAGAGATAGCACGTGTCTCATTCCATCTTGAGGACTGTTCAGCCCCCAGCGAACATCATGTCGAATTGAACACAACGCAGAATAATACACAGCATACAACCCCTTAAATTTACTTGACTACATACCACTAATTCTACGAAACGAAACAGATAACCGTCCTGGGTAAGACGATAAACTGCATCCGACAGCAAGGCCTTTGACCAGAACGTTTTGAGGAGCGTGGAACCACTTCTTAATTGCTGGTGTTCCCAGGTTCATCCTGACCAGTGGTGGTAGCACTTGTCAGGGTCCCAGCTATGGGCAAATAGATAACCCCATGAAACGGATCAAAACCCTATGAAAGTATAAAAATAGGTTTTAATACCAGCAATACTTTTGGGGAAAAAAATTACCAGCAATACATTTTGGAAAAAAAAAAAATATTACCAGCAATAAAAATCTTGTCAGCATTGAGGTTGATATTCCGTAAAACAATTCAAACCAAACAAATAAAGACTCTTCATCGGAGCTTCATACACCTTCATTTACTCTTTTTGTATTATTTTAATTTAGCTGGCCCAGAAGAAGAAAAAGAAGAAGCAGAAGAAGAACAGTAACCTTCTATCTTGAGTGGCTCTAGAGCCTTATATTAGGTAAATTTTACTATTAAAATATCTGGTTGTTATTAAATTGTTTGACATTCTTTTCTATTGTTAGGAGAAACATCACACTGCTCCATCAGCTGAAGAAGTATTTACTATAATCAATGGATTGATAAAAGCGCATCTGTTACTGAAATGATTTCAAATTGATAATGGTCTTGCGTGTTTGTATTTACGGATAAAAATTGAAAAATATCAGGGATTCTAAAAGAGAAGATGTTTAAATACAGTTTTTGTATCGACTAAAAGCGGTAAAAATTTTGCTAAAAGAAAGGTTACGATCACAAATCTTTTCATGGCAATTGTTCTGATCTGGCCTCCTTTGTGCCTCGACTGCATTGATTTAAGCGTTCTACTAGATTGGCAATTAGGTCTCACAGTTTTACTATTGAACTAGATAGATGCTAGCGTATGTTCTATTCTAAAAGTTTCTTTTCTCGCTTGTGGAACTCTCTTCTAATTTATTTCCCTGCCACTGGTTACATGTCGGTATTACCAAAAATAAAGGTTTAAATAATAACAATATCTGATCTTCAATTTGATTATTTCGTTATAACAGCAGCTATAGCAGGAACATGGAAGAAGAAGAATGTTTACCCAATACAAGGCTCAAGAGCCACTCAAGGTAGAGGATTACTGAAGGGGTTGTGAGATATGAATGTAAGAGTAGGTAGTGAAGACCATGAGGATCGGATAGATATATAATGATTAATCCTTAACTTGAAGAGGTTAAGATTATAGCATTCGGGGAAGTATCCACGCGGGATCATACTCCACAAAGCAGCTGTTCTTGGGGAAAAACCTGTCTGAGTGGAAATTTATTCTTCTTAATTCAATAATTCAAATAATTACAAATTTTCATTATTTTCCATAAATCAGTGTCCTGAATTTGATATTTCGATTTAGATAGAGTTAGTTACGAGTCCATTTCAACATAACAAAGGAAATCCCTAACAGCTCTCTGATGTTCAAAGAGAGGTAATTATTGAATATACAGGCAGGAGTCATAATTAACTATCCTATAATTATAAACGTCGTATTTAGTGAATACCTGTGTTTGAGTAGATTTCCTATTTTGTTAACAGCGAAATGAATGCCTAAAGACGTAGAGATCGACAGTCTTACTATAGAAAATATATCTCCTAACAGGAATTGGACCTCTCCTTTTAAATATCGGAAGACCCATTTCAAGCAAAGCTGCTTTATCATTAAGCTTACTATAGAAAATATATCTCCTAACAGGAATTGGACCTCTCCTTTTTAATATCGGGAAACCCATTTCAAGCTAAGCTGCTTTATCATTAAGCTTACTAAAGAAAATATATGTCCTAACAGGAATTGGACCTCTCCTTTTTAATATTGGGAAACCCATTTCAAGCTAAGCTGCTTTATCATTAAGCTACAAAAAAAAAAAAAAAAAAAACAATAAAACATCACAGTAACGCAATGTGCAATTCAAACATCATCTTTGTCAATATAAATTTGAATTATTTACAGGGTGGTTCATTTTCTTCGGTATCAGAAATTCCTGATCTCGTCGAGTGTAGCTGGGAGGATTAGTAATAGCACAACGACAAAGACTATAGAGTATGTAATTAAATAAGACATTGGGTTCGTAGGGAGTTAATTTGAGGCTGTTTGGTTAAGAATATTTTGTATTTTTTCCTTTTCAGAAGAAGTTAATTTGTCTCAGGGTTATGAGTTTCAAGTCTTTTCTAAAAAGGATAAACAAGACGAAGTCATCTCTGGAGAGCGGGCAGAAGTTTGTAATTTAAATAATTGAGGATTAAGGAAGGTTATGTAATGTTTCTAAACACTTCACAATGTGAATATATTTTTCTATGGGTTTTTGAATGAGCATTAAAATTTTCTTCAGGGGTCAGTTAACTTTATGTTCTCACGAGGAACATTTCAAGAAGCACTTATGTTCTTTTGTGAAATGGAATCGTACACACACTCTCTCAAACAAACGCACAGAGAGAGAGAGAGACAGACAGACAGACCAGATGAAACTACACTTATTATTATTATTATTAATAATAAATACAAGAATTTATAATCTAAAGAAAGCCTAATTTAGACATATACAGTGATGTTCACCCTGTACAAGGCCCAAGAGCCATTCGAGGTAGAGAATTATAGACACCAAACCCAAGCTAAGGCGCATTAAATTTTTCTTAAGGTGGGACAGTTATATTCTCAGGAGAAACATTTCAAGAAGGAATTATGTTCTGTGAAATGAAATCGCGCGCACGCGTGCACAAATACACACACACAGAGGGAAGTAGGGAGAGAGAGAGAGAGAGAGAGAGAGAGAGAGAGACAGACAGACAGACAAACAGACAGACAGACAGGCAGGCAGGCAGGCAGACAGACAGACAGACCAGATGAAATGACTGCACTTATTATTATTAATAAATACAAGTCAAGAAACCAAAACTTCTTAGACTGAATTTATAAGCCATAAAAGACCCAATTTAAACATGATTTACAATGATGTTCACCCTGTACAATGCCCAAGAGCCACTCGAGGTAGTGGGTTATAGAATAAGAGACACGAAACCCAAGCAATGTGATAATGCCACCAAGACGTACTGGCTACCGGAACTGAAAGAGAAGGACAAGACTTTAGAGAGAACCGGAAACTCAATCATAAACAGGAAACGAGGGATAAACCACTACTCCTGTTCAAAAGAACAGGGAGAAGTGTGAGCCGCACAATAGGCAAATCTATCTACTTTTATTGAGGAAAAATGTAAATAAATAGTAAATAAACGTTCAGAGTTTTAGGCAGGGACATTAGAAGCTTAGAGTTGAAGTAGACTTTAGAAGGAACCGGAAACCCAATCCTAAAAAGGAAACAAGGGATAAACTTTTAGTCATGTTCAAATAAGTAAATTTATTACGGTCTAATAAGGCGTAATAAAATTTTAGCCTATCTATGTTCACTAAGATTACAGTTTTTATATATGTAGCACAATGGCTATGATATTGAAAACAGTAACATTTTAACTTTTCTTTTATGGGGCCTGAAGGTATCAATTATCAGAGAAAAAGAGTATATGCCAGAGGATTAGAAACAAGGAAGAGTTTGATTTCAAACTTCTGTTTGCAGGTTAGCACACTGATTCTTTATTGATTCTTATTGTAACTGATGAAATGTCATCGTATGTAACGTTTTGGATAGAGAACAATAACATGGAATTTTTAGTTTTTTTCCATCTTTTCGCTTCATTTACATCAATCGAAACAACATCTTTTAGTGTAGTTTAAAGATTAAAATATCGTTACAGAAATATATCGGTTAAAGATTTGTTCAAATTTTTAAAATTAGAAAAGATATGAAGAATTTAATTACTATGACATGACTCCTTTTTTATGAGGAAAGGAAAAATGTTTTATAAATTGAACAGTTGTCAATCTAAGACCAATGTAAAGACAAAAATAAATAAAGCAAGAAAGAAAATTAAACAGATGACTGATCTTGTGATGTGAATTTGTATTTGGATAATTTAAACGTTTTGATCCCAAATGAAATAAAGATAATTACAGGGACTTAGACAAAAGCCAGAGTGCTGACGTACCAAAACTGTTCCAATAAAATCTAGAAAAGAGATATTCGAATAAGAACTGGCATTCGCATGTTTTCGAAATAGCAAAAAAAAAAAAAAAAAAAAAAAAAGAATCTCTTTCGCCTTCGCTGCTCTCTCAGATAAAAAAAAATCGAAACGAAGAAAAATAATCTAGCACTGTGTAAATTTAAATTTGTATTATAGAATGTCAATTGCTCCTTTTATTTGAAGCGAATATAAAGTTTGAATTAATCACAATGAGAAATATATACGAGAGATGCTCCGAAATTAAGGTTTCCTATTTAATTTTACGGAAACTACAAAATATATAGGGAGTCCAATAACATTGTTGGATAGAGCAATTTGCTGTTCAGCTACTATTTCTTACAAAAAACAACAACAACAAAAAACAAAACAAAAAACAAACAAACAAAAATAAAAAAAAGATTATTGGTGGAAATATTCAACCTCTACTGTTAAAATACCACCAATTTTTTCAGACGTCATATATATATATATATATATATAAATAATATATAGTCTTAAGGTGTGCTATATTTATAGAATAAAGTGCTCAATATCAGAGATAGAGCGTGTGTAAATATAAAAGTGAACATACAAGTCAACAGGCCTGACAGTCTGTTTCATATAGCATATAACAATCGTCAGGCCTGACGATTGACATATGTTCACTTTTATATATATATATATATATATATATGTGTGTGTGTGTGTGTGTGTGTGTGTGTATGGGTGTATTTATATGTATATAAATATACATATATGTAAATGAATAAATATATATTTATAAATATGTATAAATACATATAAATAAATAGATATATAAATATATTTATAAATAATATATATATGTATATATAGCCTAAAATTGCGTTCAAGCATGAAACAGACTGTTGCCATTTGGTGTTTCCTTCAGTCTTCACACGCTCTCTCTCTTTTTCTGTTTACTGGGACTATAAAAGGATACTATACACGAACCTTGTATTATTTCTTAAAGCGTATAACTGCGTATTTTTGTCATTACACACCGTATGATGCTACAAATCAAAATATTAATCAGAAACTACGAGTTATGTTCTAAAATGGTATCATCAGAACTAAACTTTTATAGAGACATAATGCATCCAACTCATTAAAAAAAGGGCTAAACTATCGTCTGTTTTCTTAGATCACTGCTTAAAAAACTGCTTCAAAGTAATTCATACTATTAATCTTAAAAATAATCCTTGATCTGATCGAATAGCCTGGCTCTGCAAAATCACAAACGAAGTTTTATCAAATATCACATCACTTAAATAATTTCAGCAGCAAAAAAGACGAACACATGTAACTTTAAGAGAAAATAATTATATAATCAAGACGTTAACTTTCCACACTACAAAAATGATTGGAATGAAGCTGCCATCAACATAAGAAAGAACTATAATATTTAGTTAACTTGTTTTTGAAAACATTTTATAAATTTAAACCGACAATAACGCCAACTGTTAGATCAATGTACCGAATGTTTTCTGTATCGAAATATCTATTTTCTCCATTACTATTACTATACATCTCCGAACACGACCCTGGAAAGACAAACTAATGCATTGGAGTAAAGTATAAAACGTTTATTTCTCACGATACAGTGATCGGGCCGACCAATGTATACTAAGAAAATTCAGATGATGCAAAAGTTACACACTTTCTTTGACATAATGTGTATTGTATCTCGAGGTAAAAATGTAGGAAGAAAAAGAAAACGAAGATTGGATCGTTCTTCTACCTAGTGAAAAGTCGTGTGACATTTGCGCTGAATTGAAAAATGGGACCAAAACATGCTGACAACAGCTTAAAGTTCTTTGCTGATGCTAAGCACCGCTTTGGGCGTATTATTTCTCCTTTCTCAGTACATTCTCACGTATACGCATTTGAATTTATATAATTCAAGTTGTAATGTCGCAAGGACTTTCACAGTGGGCTTTTTCTAGTTCAAATTTGTGACAGTTTCAGGTCACAATATTTCACCGTTTTTAATCTAATTGGTGTAAAAGAAGTCTCTCTATATTTTGGTAAGGAATGCGAATATGTTGAAAGAGACATATTTGTTGTGTAAATATTTGATAATCCACCTTCCTTCAGCTTGGGTGGCAACCAATCTAGGATAAAGAAAACTGTGTTTAAACCTGAGGAGGGTTGTTTGCAGACTTTGTTGTGCACTGTACACCATTTCACTGTTATCAGTTCTTCCGAAAAGTAAGTGTGGTTGGTATTACACAAGCCTTTACCACAATAATCAAATCATGTGTGGGTAGTATAGCGGTTCTGTTCTAGACTGAATTGTTTCTTTCTCTCTTTCTCACACACACATACACACTCACATGCACACGTAAGTATGAAAGTGAGGGTGAACATCATAGAATTCAATAAAGTGCATGGATTAATAAACAAAAGGAATTAAATTATTTCGAACGGTCGGCACGCTGACGTATTCCCTTTGAAAAAGATTGAAAAAATCCTATAGAACTTGGGAACGTTCAAAGAAAACAAACGCCCATTTTGTAAATCGCTCTGCGGGAGACAGACTTTTAATGGGTAAAGAAGCAAAAATCTTATTATGTTTATTAAAAAGCTCTTTTAAAAAATATTTAAAATAGACCAATCTTATATACATAAGAAACCTCAAGCAAGGCGATAATGTCACTAAGACGCAAGGGATTACCGTGAAAGAGAATGAGAAGACTTTAGTGAGGAGAAATGAGTAGAAAGGACGATAAATATACAGAATTCAAGAAAATAAAAGATGGTGATTGGTGTTGCATTTAAATTCATGAAGATTTTAGGTGGCAGAGAAGCAAGTAATCGGAAGGAAGTGCCATAGGTGATAAAAGAAATTCTTAGAATAGAACTGACGGTTGCATCATGAGAGTTCAGCAGTAAAACGGCGAGACCTTGTTGCCAGTCTTCAATTCATGCAGTCGAAGCACTGATGAGGAAAGACCATGTACTTGGAACACTGATGAGGAAAGACCATGCAGTTGAGGCACTGATGAGGAAAGATCATCAGTGCAATTGCCATGAAAATATTTGTAGAAAAAACAGAGAGAAGCCAAATCACGGCGATGGGAAAGTGAGTTACGGTGAGATGCCAGGTGAGGATTGATTACATTGCAGATCCTTCTTTGAATTTTCTCAAGAATCTCAAAATATATAGTAAGTGCACCAGACTAGATATGGCAACAGTATATGCAGGGACGAAAACCACAGACACAGATGTGCTCCCGAGTTGGCTGCAGTTCTCTCCAAACTATACAATAATTCCTGCTTTCCAACTTCTTGGAAATCCTCCTCTGTTGTTCCTGATTTTAAGAATTCTGGAGAACCCTCTAACCCCTGAAATCGCCCTATTAATCTCTTACCGTTTTTCGGCGAAGTATTCGAGACGCTAAATTGTTCTAATTTCTTTGGATATCTCAGTTTTAGTTAATTTGCTTTGATAAGTTTTTGTTCTCTCTGCCGAGGCCAGTGATTGAACGCATATCTATTTGGGTCAAGTCACTTTTAGGATCAATCAACCAACCAACCAACTCTTTTATCCACTGGGTCACATTTTCAAACAATGTATCAGGTCATCCCATAAGTTATGTCCGAATTTTGAATAAAGAAAACAAGTGACCAAATGTTACATTTAATTACAGATTCAATCAACAATGTATTTTCCCTGATTATCTATGACTTCCTTCCATCTATTAACAAGCTTACTAATTCCATTACTGTAAAATTCTTTTGGCTTTGATTCGAAGAACTCACAAATGTCAGTTTTAACCTCTTCCTGTGTTACAAAAGCTGTTTCTTCCAAATGATTCTGTAAGCTACGAAACAAATGGTAGTCTGAAGGAGCAAGATCGAGAGAATAAGGTGGATGAGGAATTTTCCCCCAACCAAGTTCTTCGATCTTTTGTGACGTGATTCTTGCTGTGTGGGGTCGCGTACTGTCCTGATTAAACATCACCTCTTTTCAATTCACTAGAGCAGGTCATTTTTTTCATCAAAGCTTGGTTCAAACGCTCTAATTGCTGACAGTATATTTGAGCATTAATTGTTTCATTAGGTGGTAAGAATTCAAAGTGGATTATTCCTTGGCGATCCCACCAGATTGAAAGAAGAACCTTCTGCCCATGAAGTTCCCTTCTCAGCTGTGGCCGTTGGCGGCTAACAATTAGATCGAAATACATTTTCTATATGTTAACGGAAATATTAGTAGTTTCTCTATAAGGACACATTCCGAATTCGTTGATCGGGCAGCCACTGCTACTTTCGATTGAAATTTATAAAATCTTTCTATCAAATATCAGTTTTCAGGAAAATAGTTTTTTTTAAAAATCATTTCACCCCAAGCAAGGCGGTAATGCCACTATTACGCATGGGGTAGTGTTACAGGGAATGATAGTGAAAGAGAAGATTGAGAATAAGGAGGATTGGGGAAAAAACAAAAGTTGAACGGGGTTCAAGAAGACAAAAAATGACGATTGACTTTGAATGTCATTTTTGAAGATTGTAGTTATCTAGTTAATTACCTATTTCAACAGTGAAAAGGTGGGGCCGAGATGCTAATCTAGTAGCACACTTAAATTCATGTCGCCGGGTCACCAGGTCACCAGGGAAAAAAGCACGTCAGAGTAGTTGCCATGAAAATATTTGTAGAAAAGACAGAGGGAAGCCATGTCACATTGGTGAGAATATGACTGATGTCGAAATACTTGGTCAGGATCGATTAAATTACAGATCCTTCTTTGGATGTTGTCAAAAATCTCTAGATGTACAGCAGGTGCACTAGACCATAATTAGTATTCAATGCACGGACGAATGGTAGATTTATAAATGTTCAAGATGGAGTTTGACTGGAAAGATTTTCTGGCACCATACAGTGACCCAAATTTCCTTCTTTCCATAATTACTGTATTTGACGGCATATAAGACGAACAGGTGTATAAGACGCACCCCAATTTCAGCAGGGCAATTCAAAAAAAATTACCAATTAGTAGAATCAGTAAATCTACATATGGCATATAAGATGCAGGGGAATTTTAAAAGATATTTTTAGTAAAAAAAATGTGCGCCTTACATGTCGTCAAATACAGTAATGAGGTTTCCTCTCTTAATTTTTTTTGACGTGGAATGTCACCATTTTGATTATGTCATTTTTGCTATCCATTTTCATTGTTACTGCTGTTGAAACTCCTCAAGTGATGTGGTTTTTGTTACCTGATACAGTTTTTTGTTTTGTTTTTGGTACTGTAGCACCAGTTCACAAGGTTCGAAGAAGGATGGTCCTCGTTAAGATTTACAGGCTTCGTTCGCTCGAAATCATTTTTAACCGTTGATCCGAGAAAGCGGTTGTATACATCTGAGAGTTTAGATATTTCTGAACGGGTTTGACTCCATGCATGCGATTCATATGAAAGTCATTGATGAAACTATTTAAGAACACGACTCGCAATTTCAGGTTAATGCTTTGGTTTTGAATTTATTTCGTTGTGGTTATAGTGTACAGAAAAGTGATATCCATTTTTTAAAATATCAATTTGAATTCAGTTGGTCAGTTTTCCTTTGTAAATTTACTAATCTGGATATTATTATGAATTTACATGATGTGGGGCCAAAGTCGGGACCGCAGAAGGAAAACACGGAACACGGAATAGCTGTAAGAAAGATATATTAACAACAGGTTACAGAGATAGTGTAAGCGGAGCTTACTATATGTTAGTGTCCAATACTGGTAGTCGTACGCGGCTCTCACTCTCTCTCTATCTCTCTGTGTCGCATACTTAATATAGACCTGGAAGAGTCTATTGTGTAGGTAGTTCGGTCTCACAATACCCCACTTCCAAGAGTTTTCTTTTTGAAAAGGGGAGAAAAAAATAAAACTGTTAATACTTTTTCCTCTTGGGATTTACGTCGAGCGGTTGAGTAAATTTCCTTTTCCTTCCTGAGCGTCGCACTTCAGGAGAGACTTGGGGCGTGTCGAGATCGAACTAGAGAGCTTGATGCGTGAGCCACAGCTTTTCGCGAACCATCTGGCAGTTTATGTAAACTGCAAGCACCCACGCCGTACGAGCTTGCATCACTTGCGACTATGATGTCGAGACTAGGGTCGTAATGGGTGAGGGAGAGGTCTGAAGTAAGAGTTTTCTTGATCTTCTCGAATGCGTCTTGGCATTCCGGGGTCCATGACCATGGTTTGTCCTTTTTTAAAAGTTGGTTGAAAGGCCCTCTCAAATTTTGCATGTTCTTAATGAACCCTTGGTAAAAGTTAGCTAGGCCGAGGAAGCTTTGTAACGCTTGAGCGTTATCTGGGGCCGGCATGTTTCTGATCGCGTTGGCTCGTATTTGATTGGACTTCTTTTTACGTAGATCGTGGGCGCTGCCCACTCGCTGAAATCTGTTTTTGACAATACCTGCTTGTTCGAGTCTATCTAAATCTTTGTTGATTTGCTCTAGAGCAGCGAAAGGGACATTCCGTTTCTTTTTAAATACCGGTTGTGCACCGTCCTTCACCTTGAACTTAGCTTTCATTTTAGTACATTTCCCAAGGCCGCCAGAAAAAACCTGGGGAAATTGTTGTTTGAATTCCTTTTTTAGATTTACCAAATTGGAAGTTGTACTTTGTATCTTGCGACAAAATGTACTCATTGGGCAATCCCAAAGATTTTTCTATCCAATCTGTTCCAAATAAGTTATCTGAATTTTTCAATACGTAGGCTTTGAGCTTTTTGGTAACTCCATTTAGTGTTACTGTAAGTATTACCTCGCCTAAAATGTTAATCTTTTCGCCAGTTACGGATTTTGCTGTTTTATCCGTTTTTAATAAGGTCGGCTTGTTTAATTTTCGCCAAGTACGCCAATTAATGTTTGAAAGATCAGAACCCGAGTCAAGCTGAAATTTAATGGACTTATTGAAAATATCCACAATTACATATTTCCTTAAATTCCTATCGACAATATTGTCAGATTGAGCTTGCCTAATTTTATTTTTGGGTTTTCTCGTTCTGTTGGCGTACCAGCACGAAGTCAAAGTATGCCCACTTTTATTGCAATTTTTGCAATATTTTTTGCTCTTAACTGGACAGAATTTCATCAAATGCCATTTACCACAATGGTAACATGGTCCGGGCGGTTTCTTTAACCTATTTGGGTTTTGGTTACTGCGGAATTTAGGACCTGAGACTTGCCTTTTGTCTTTTTGAGGGGAATAGGAGGTAGACTTACTTCTGATTTTATTAATCTGGTCACACCTGATTCCTCGATAGTGTTTGAGTCACGCTTTACAGATATTACTCTTTGACAGTCCTCTGCCAGCTTTTGGAGAGTCAATCCTTGTTCGTTCTCAAGCTTGGTCAGTACCCGTCGTCTGACTTTGGTGTCTTCTGCTGATACTAGACCTTGTGCGAAAATTAAGCACTTAAAATCATCGGCAGTCAGTTCGGCTAGTTTAAAATCATTACATAGCTTGTTTACCGATGCTGCAAACGTTAGAAAATCTTGCTGGTTGTCTTTGACTGTGTTCAGACATTTCCAACGTTTGTGGAACAAGGTTGTGTTAGGCCCGAATAGTTCCGATAGGAGCTTAATAGTCTCTGAAAAATCCAAGTCAGTGGTTTTCTTGGGTAGTATGAAGTCTACGAACCTACTATGTTCTGTAGTTCAGTTTTCTCAATAGTAGACGTACCTTTTTTTTTTTTTACTGGGCCATTGTTCACAGTCTACGTTGAAAATATCTTCGTAGCGCCTGTAAAAAGGCTCGAAAGTTTTGCCGTTCTCTGGTACGTATTCAAAGGTTTCCATTGAATTGTAGATTGTACTCTGGGAAAATATTGTATCTTTTTCAGAGTTTGAGCCTTTTAATGCATTTACGAGTAATTCTTTAAGTTGTCTCTGTTGTAGTTCAGCATTCTAAAGCGTAATTTGTTGGAATTCCATTTGTGGAACAAGGTTGTGTTAGGCCCGAATAGTTCCGATAGGAGCTTAATAGTCTCTGAAAAATCCAAATCAGTGGTTTTCTTGGGTAGTATGAAGTCTACGAACCTACTATGTTCTGTAGTTCACAGTTTTCTCAATAGTAGACGTACCTTTTTTTTTTTTTACTGGGCCATTGTTCACAGTCTACGTTGAAAATATCTTCGTAGCGCCTGTAAAAAGGCTCGAACGTTTTATTTTATTTTTTTTCCAAAAATAGTTGTTGTCTTTCTTCTGATTTTTGTTGCTGATCTAAATTTAGTTTTAACATTTGGTCAAGTGCTTTTTGAAAATCTTCCATATTTAAAAATGACAGCGCTTTTTTGTTGCTTTGAAACACGTGTATTAAGAGGAGGTACACAAAAAAAATCTTGAGAGATTTGTTCCTTTTTTTTTCTTTTACAGAAAAAATAAATGGATAGACAATAGTTAAACTAAACTAATTATGTGTTTAGCATTTTTTCCCGTGGTTCCGTTTATTTTGACGTAATTGAATAAATTTTCACCACACTTATGTATTTTTTTTTTATAGTTATAAAAAGAGAAAACTGACCTCAGTGAATTTGAGGGGAGAATAATTTTATGCCTGAGTTCAACTCAGTTACATAAAAAAAAAATTTTGATAGTTTTTTTTTCGAAAAATTGAGTACAATGGTAGTACTTCGCTCTAGTATTGCCAGTTTGTTTTATGAACAACTGTTCTTTTTCTGTGTGTGGGTGTGTACGAAATCGTTCTCGTAATGTTATTTGGACAGACTTTAATATTCCGTAGATGTCGAAACACTGCTCGTCACTGATGTTTGGTATTGGAATATATGTAGACGCTGGGTGTTTAGCTTTTAAATCGCTAATGTAGTAATACCAGCTTAATTTCTCGTTCAATACTGCTGTGGGAACGCGTGTAGTTTGTGTATTTTTCGAGTACTGTCGCTATTGATATGGTGAGAACGAAATTCTCGAATCTTTCTGTCGCCACTGATGTGGGACTGGCAAGATATTGCAGTTTTCGACGTGAATGCGTTTCTCGAATTCTTCGTCGACACAGATGTGGAACTGGTAAGGTATTGAGGTTTCGCCGTGAGTGCGTTTCTCGAATTCTCGTCGCCACTGATGTCGCCTAAGTCGGGACCACAGAAGGAAAACACGGAACACGGATTAGATGTAAGAAAGATATATTAACAACAGGTTACAGAGATAGTGTAAGCGGAGCTTACTATATGTTAGTGTCCAATACTGGTAGTCGTATGCGGCTCTCTCAGTCTAGAATATTGTGTCGCATACTTAATATAGACCTGGAAGAGTTTATTGTGTAGGTAGTTCGGGTCTCACAATATTACACTAGTGCTTTTGCTCAGCTCGTAATCACCTCAGAAGCAATTTCATCATCATAGAAGTAGATATATTTAATTTCGTTTGAAGTTATATTAGAAAAGGGTTTTGTCGGCATTAGAAGATAGGTTTACATATTCTCTTCGTAATGTTTATTTTCCGTCGTTACTGAGTCGAGAAGGTTCGAGTTTTTGAAGTTATTTTTCTTAAGCAGACACCACCATTCTAGCTACCTTTTTTTTATCATGAGACTCTGATATCTACGAAGCAGGTATTTGACAAAATAAAACCCACATACACTTCAACGTGTTTTCTAATGAAACTAGAATTTTTTGCAGTTTTTAGTATTGTTCAAGTAATCACTAACATTTTTGTCGACATTTACAAACTTTACGCCTCGTTCAATTTAGCAAACCAATCGATGAAATTTAAATAAGCTGGTTTGTTTGGAAAAATAATTCGACAAAAATTCTACTTCGCGGATTAATAATTTCTTTAATTTAATTTAATATTATAGGACTTCATGGTAAACAATATTTTTTAAGAAATTTTATTTTTTTTTCCTTTTTAAGAGCGAAGAATAAATACTTAGGATTTCTTACACTTGAGCATGCAAAATATAATTGGCCATGCGTAAATATTTCTTTCTAAAGTCAAATTTCAAATGTTTGAAGCGTTTGGCCTTGCAAACGCACTGGAAACCAGAAGATAGGTTTACATATTCTCTTCGTAATGTTTATTTCCGTCGTTTCGATAGAAAAGATATGCAAAAACAATATTGTAAATACAATATTGTTTTAATACAAATGTATTAAATAAGTACATTAAATTGTTTTTAAAATAGTGGGAGTATTTTGCATGTCAAATATTAAAACTTCTGATACCCCCACCACCAAATAAATGAAAAGGCATTGTACTAAGCTACACACACTAGTAAAATCAATTGTACTGTGTACCACCTTACGCGTTGGCACTTCACCCGAAATTTTGGTTTTGATCGGTCAATGTATGACTATTTTAGAAGGTGTGAAGGACGCATGAACAGATGGATGGAAGGAAGCCACAGAATTTAATATGTAGATACGAATAAACGTTTTAGTAACAGATTACATTTAATTAAAAATTCAAAAGAAAAGGGATTTTTTGAAGCCATATCCGTTCAGGACGTATACGATCATGACCCCCAAATATATTCCTTTTCGCTATTATCTGTGAATTACCATGACATATTGGGAAATATATTGAACTGTTGCCTTCTCCACGGTTTGAAATACAGACGTTTACTTCTCTTGAACTAATTGCCTACCAAAACTAAAGAGCCCTATCTACCCTGCTATTTAAAATATAGTTGGGGTGGGGAAAGAGTCTTTCCTAATGGAATTTGTGTGAATGTGAACACAACAGACGAACCAGGAATTCAAACTCGGCTTGCCAAGTGCATTTTCCCCGCCGATACCGTTAGCCCGGAATTTATATTTACTGCGGTTATTTCGTTTAAATACGACATTTTGAAACTTCGCATTTTTAATCTATTTTTGTAATAACAGCGCAACTGAACAAAGTCTACTCGTGTCGGAATACTGTGTAGTGTCAATGTTCAAGGATATGTGTGGAGAGACTGCTAAAAAGATTTGTAACTATGTCTTCCATTTATCGATCCCGGAATCGTTTAAGGCCGATAGTATTTTTATCTCATCTGTTTCTACTTCTTTGTTTCAAGGCAGTGAAGCCACTAAGACGCAAGGGGTTATAGAATGTGGAAGAATTAGGGACAGAAACATTAATAATGAGCGGGAAGAGGAAAGAGTAATCAGGAGGACAGTAGATAACGATTGAGACTGCATTTAAATTTTTGAAAATTAAAATTAGCTGGAAAGCATGGAGTCGGAAGGGTGTTCCACAAGCAAGAAGTGTGGGAAAAGTAAAGTTAGCATAGAATTTAAGGTTATATCTAGCCAGCTCAACTGTAAACTGATGAGATCTCGACGCCAGTGTAGTACTGAGCTTAGATTAATAAAGTCTAGGTACCATAGTGAAGAGCCTATCCGAGCTCATGAAAATATTTATCGAAAAGACACTGAGAGGCAACCTTACGTCGGTGGGAAAGTGACTTAAGCCGAGCCACCAGATCAGGACCAATAAGTAAGTTGTTACGTTTTTCAAGTCCTCCTTCCTCATTATGGCAATTGTTCTGATGAGCTTTCCTCTTTGGTGCCTCGACTTTTGTGGAACGCGATTCTGATTTCTTGCTGCCCACAATGTTAAAAATTTAAATGAAACGTCAATCGCCATCTTCTGTCTTCTTGAATCCTGTTGTAAAGTTTTCTCATTTTCTTTCACTCTCAATAACCACATGCGGCGTCTTAGTGGCATTATCGCCTTGCTTGGTGCGAAATGGTAAAAATAAATGTCGTCGTTTTTATCTGTTGCGTTATGGTGGACGTTGAGTTTCGAACCGGTATTAGTTCGACTTAACAGAATATCAAGAAATGGTAAAATGTTATTTGTTTATTTTTCTTATGCGAATGCACTTGTCGGTTCGATCCTGTTTCATTTATATATGCGATCTAGTAATTAGTATGTCATCTACTGCCAGTGTGATGGTTCCGACACCACGTCCGTGGAGAACTTTGCCGTCACCTTCTGTCGACTCCAGGGGTTCTACACACTGATCCACTTACAAGGGACCGAGAACATCCAGAATCCGCCAGTGCCAAGCGCTTGATCCCATCAATCTGAACCTTAATCACGGGGAGAAACTCTTTAAAACTCTTTGAAGAGGGGAGATTGGAAGATATTCTCTTTCTTTCTTCATTACCATACGTCACCTTTGCTTTTTTCTGTAGAGACAGCACACCAAACGTCGTTTCTTTGACCGACGGGGGCGGGTACAGTTATTAGTTGTGGTTGGCAGCTCCGTCTGCAATTAATTTTCGCTACCTAGTACTGTGTCGATATATCACTAAGGCATCATCTATATAGCGGAAGTATTCAACATTTTGGGACAAGGTATTTTTGAATAAGCTGGATTCTAAGTATTCTAAAAAGAGACGAGCTAAAACATTGCTGACAGAGGCGAACCCATAAGTATGCCGATTTTTTGTTTGTAAAACCTAATATTGTATCTGAAAAACATTGGTTTCTACAAAGATGACAAATTTCTGTGACTTTGTTGATCGACAGGGAGAGCTTTATTTTTGATTTGTTGACATAGTTCATTACAAAATAGTAATAAATGGCATTAAATGTTCATTTATCTTGTTCGTACTCTGAGTTTCCTACAGATCACGTCCATACGTATCTTGTAAATTAAAAAAAAATCTACGATAGAAGCTATGCTAATCGCAAAATCATTTTAAAAATGTAGACCATTGAAATTTCAGAGACACATAGATGGTTTAGAGACTTTAACACTCACGGGACATAGGGGCAAACAGAGAATCAGGCATTTAGCGAATTTATGAGAATAGATGACAGAATACAGAGAAAGCGAGATGGTAAAGGGTCAAAAGTTACTTAGCGCAACAAAAGACAGGAAGTTGTGGTAAGCCATGACTGTACACCTTCTAAAAGCACTAGACTCATAAAGGAAGAAAAAATAAAGAAAGTGTTTTGTAGTAGTCAACTGAAATAAAGTCAATCCTTGATATTCTTCTCTCCCAGTTGTTGGCAGTCATGGCTCGCCACAATTTCCTGTCCTTTCTAAGTCTTAGTAAATTTTGTCTTTTTGTTATTTCTCCTAAACCCTGTTCCGTCATCCATTTACTTAAACTTTCTAGGTAGGTTATGCGTTGTTTTCCTCTATCTTTCTTGTCTTCAATCTGTCCTGTGAGTATCAGATTTTCCAAGCCTTTTTTCCTCATTACGTGCACTAGATATTTCAACTGTCTTTTTCTGGCGTTAAGTATGGGTGTCCTTTTCGTTTCCATTTTTTATAAAACTTCATCGTTGCTCACATGTTCGGTCCATGGTATTCTCAGCATCTTTCTGTAGAACCATGTTTGTGTTGCTTCAAGTATTTTCTTCATCTGTGAGGAGATTGTCCAGCATTCACTACTATATAGGAGGACTGATATTACATAAAGTTTGCTTAAAACATATTTTTATCCGTACACACGCCTATATATCAGGGGTAACTGGATGACAAGTTTATACAGCTATAAATGTCAATCTATATTATTTAACTATTAGGACTCAAAGTTCAATATATTCATAACTTATCAGAATAATTCACGCCCTTCTTTAAGCTGAAAAGTATTTTTAAAGAACGAACATAAATATTTGGAAGTTAATTTTGTTTTCATTACTGGCAGATGGTGTCTGTGTCCAGTATTTGAATCCAGAACTTCCTATATTCCCAGTGTTGGGGAATTAACTCTTCACAATTACCTAAATGTATTTATTTTGTTTTGTTTTTTTACGGTTTATCAACCTTTGTGGGCGATTTAAAGCCGAAACTTTTCTGGTTTTTAAAAATATATATTTTTTATTTGCGAGTGAATATTGCATTAACGACTTTTTAAAAAGAATAATAATAATGATTTTTCTACATAAAGTTCTACTATTTAACCCAAAGCTGGGGGAGAAGATAGATTCATAATTTTATCAAGGGTATTTGCACGTAAGTGAATGTAACGAAACCGTTTCGAATTCGAACTCGTTTCTCCGGTGTCATAATTTCCTACTGAAAATAACATTGTTATATGATATCAGTCAATAAATGGCTTATTTGTCTTAGTGTGTGGGTTGTTATACAATATGGAATTAAAATGATTATATATCTACGTGTCGCTATTCCAGTGAACGACATATGGGTCGTTGCAATGTAAGCAAAGACGCAAAAATATTTAGAATGAAAGCGAATTCGAAAAAAAAACAGACAAAAAAAAATTCTCGAGCTTCTAAAAGACAAACAACTATTATTGACATTAAACTTATCTTTATTATTAGCATCATAAGAACATAAATGTCATTGTTTACATTATTCTAGCCAATACCATCACAACAACAACATTCATACCACTTTGCTTACCATCCAAGGCATTACGCTTATAGCTATAGCACGTTATTTTACAGTTTTTTTTAAACCCCTCTCTGCAATATTTAAAATCCCATATACTTTTCTACTTTCTGTTTCTAGGCAGAAAGGATCTCTTTGTAAACTTCTTTCATTGTCCGAAGCAAACGTCTACTTCATATACAAAATATGCTAACTGTTACGGTTTTTTGGGTATATATCTATATATATATATATATATAACTAGTGAGCGAGTCAAAATGACTTATTTCCCTTTATAGTCTACCAATAGAAGGTTGACCAATCAGAAGCCGCACAACACTGTATCCGTTGTGTTATAAAGGCGGCCATCTTTGTTTTCCTACCAACCTGACCAGAGGCAACTTGTCCGGCGAACAGGACAGACGGAAGAACTACGCTCTGCTACCTTGCTGCGATATCCACTGCGAACTTGCACTACGATTTCCTACTGTCTCCGAAATATTCACTGCCAACCTCTGGATTCTATACTCGAAGACGACCGTCATGAAAATGTCTAACACTAACAAATTAACGTGAGACAAATCTGGATCCCCAATCTATTTAATCTCTTTCTAGGCTATATTCAGAGCATATACAAGCACAGATGTGAAGAGATGGGCACTGATCATTTAAGCATTCCGTGCCACACTCCAAATGAATCTACTAATAGAAAACAGCATTCCTCTTTTTCCCCCTGAAGCAATTGTGCTGGTGATGGGGTGGGGGAGCTATGCTGATGACACAGGTATTCATATTTAGGATAATTGATCTTGAACAAAAAATCAACTTTCTCTATGTGTTCCAAGAAGTAGGACTCAAACCTTTCCAAAACAGAAAAATATATTCTGAAATTCGAATGAAAGCAGTGGTGGCACATAAAAATTCAGAATGGGGAATTAAAGAAAAAAAAAATGGATCAGTAATAACAAATTTAGTCTAGGAGACAAGGAAATTGAAATAAAATAGGATATGCAAGTTGCTACAAAACCGAAACATTAACTTATAAATCTTAGTCTTATAGTCATATTCTTAAATATCCTCATCAAATCAGTTTTCTGTCGTCCTGCGCATGACGATTAACTACATCCGGCAGCAAGGCCTCTGATCGGTAGATTGAGGGTTAAAGAGCATTGAAACCACCTCTTAATTTTTGTTGTTCCCATGTCCACCCTGACCCTGTGTGGTAGCACCTGTTAAGGTCCCAGCTAAGCGCAAACAGTGACCCCCACCAAAACAAAAATCAAAAGTACATTTTTTTTAAATAAAATGGCCAACAATGCATTTTTATAGAAATGACAATCAATGCAACACTAAAAATATAAAAATACATTTTTATGTTAAAATTACTAACAATACATTTTATGATCTACAAACTATATATCTAAAAAAATACCGTTACTCTGAAAGTATAAAACTATGTACAAAATGTTTTAGTTGAAAACATAAAATTACGTACTAAATATGTAGATTTCGGCATTAAATAACCCATAGAGGTGTTGATATGCCACTAAACAAAATCAACCATGTTTTCTGATTTTAACAACTTGCAGTAGCCTTTGTTCTATTTAATTCTATTTGTTATAAATAAAGATAAATCAATTTAATTCATATTGTTCTGAGAAGGGCATGACTAAACACAAACACACCGTGCACATATATATTACCTTTGTGGAACAGACTCCCGAGAGAATGCTTCCTCGACCACTACGATCTTAACCTTTACAAGTCAAAGGTCAACCGTTATCTGTTCTTCATGTCCTCATAATCTACACTTCTTATTTTCTCCTCTTTTTCCAATGCAACAACCTCATTCGGTAATCCTCTATCTTGAGTGACTCTTGGGTCTTGTACTGGGTAAATTATAGTATATATATATATATATATATATATATATATATATATATATATATATATATATATATATATATATATATATATATATATATGGGGGAAGATAGTGTAAAGGATAACGGCTTGGAATGAAAAATCGGAGAGCTGAGATCGAATTTCAGTCGAGTTCGTTACTCATGCGCAAATACCCCTGGGAGAGTTATGAATCCATCTCCTTGTCTAACTATGGGTTCAATAGTCGAGTAGACTGGAATATTTAACCTTGATTGGAAACCAGACTAGGAGGAGGATAAGTCTGAATTCAAAACCTGACGAAGATCGCTTATTGACATTGTGGCACACTTTGTTGTGCATCAGTTTTCTGTGTATTCGGTTCCTCCGAAAAATGTAGTTGGCACTGCACAGCTCTTAACCTCTATAATCAAATTATATGTGCGAGTAGGCTGTCTCTTCGGTTCTAAGAACTGACTTGCTCAACCTTCATACGTCAAACGCAACGGGTGAGTTCATATATATATCTGGGAATCATTCCGTCAACTCCTCAGGAACACCTTCCGAACACCCCGCAATTGGGGAGGTGTGTTCGGAAGGTAGATCAATAAATCCACGGCCTGACATGTAATTATTACTTAAAGTCTGAACTGAAATGTCCATTGTATGATATTGGCTGTATGTACTGAATACGCGGAAAGTGGATTAGTGAATCTACTTCAAATTCTTGCTTTGGTACACATACCTTTTGATAAGTATGAATCCATCTCTTCTCCACACAGCTATAAGTTAAATAGTAGGACAAAATGGAACTCCCTAGCATTGGGTGGCAATCAGTCTGAGAAGGATAACTGAATTCAAATGGGTTCAGCGTGGAATTAGCAACTTCACCTCGATAAAAATAAATAAATAAAATCATACTATGGAAACCGAAGTAGCAACACCTAGTGTGGCGAGTCTGTGGCCCTATGCACCACTGGATTTTACAGGGTTAGCATAATTAAGTGCCTTTAATATGAAGGGGCTTCATTTTTAATAATAACGATTGAGCAAAATTGCTTTTGTCGTTAATAGTTTGTGGATTTATTGATGTACATACGTACGCAGATATGCTGGAAACACACTGAAAAGTTCTCGGCCAAACCACTTCTCATAATCTGACCAAATGCTCAAATAGAATTTCTGAAGGGAGCGGATTTTTGTCGGTACAAGAAGTTTTTATACACGCCTGTATACAACCCCCCAAAAAAAAAAAACAACAAAACAAAAAAAACAACAAAGACAAAAAACAAATGGAATAAGAAGAAAAAGAAAAGCATCTTCGTGTTTTTGAATGCCCCGCCTTACACACACAGAGACACACACATATACGTATTTCGAAAAAATATATCTTGAGACTGATGATAAAAGCACGCCTCTTTATTTATATATACGACGAGGGAGACTATTTTAATCTTAATATATATATATATATATATATATATATATATATATATATATATATATATATATATCGTAAATGTTATTTCTTTCTTGTTTTGCAGATCAGCTGGAAGCAGATTCTGGAGAGAAAGAGTTCTTGAACGTCGACAATGGTTGGAAATTAATAACAGATGGAACTGCTTTCTTCTCTCTACCACGCCCTGTCTGAGTTGGAGACACAGAAAAAACATTAAATTTAGCGAGAAAAATTAAATTTTCATAGTTTCTAAAACGCATTTTCTAATTTTCTAATATGCGAGCAATTGTCCTCGATCTTTTAAAATATTTTTTGTCGCATTAATTATCACGCGATATTAATTTTCGGTAGAGTTTTCTCTATAGTCGAAGTAACTAACCAAAGCTAACGAGTTACACACAGAGATTTGTCCACCCTTAAATCCGGTGTGCCGTGGTAAGCACGTTGACCTCGCAAGACAGTAAAAAGGATTTCGTTACCGACTGTGAAGACACAAGATTTGTTGGCTTTTCTGTAAAGTCAAGAAATAAATCTAATGCAGGGAAATCTTTTGGCCCATAATGTTTGGTCTGAAATAATTAAATGCTTTCTCATTAGAAAATTATTTAATCATATTACGTTGACATTTTAATGATGAATTATCGGCTTTTCTAAGTGCTTTCAAATAGTAATTTAAAATCACTTAGAATTTGTAACCATCAATATTTACATGATGAATAGAAATACATTGAAAATACTTAAAAACTCTACCAATATCCTATTTATTACAAATATAATGCTCGTCGTAAAGCTCACCAAATTCATAAAAATAGACAAATAAATAATATAAATGATCTTGATAAAACTAGATACATAACACTATCTACTAACTCAACGACGATTACAATTGAAAATAATTTATCTAAACTTAATATAAAATTGTTACAGCCACTTAATTGATTTGTTTTCTACGGCTTATCAACCTTTTGCAGTTTATTTAATTAGAATATTGATAGATTGTAAGAATACTTTATATAGATAATAAAGATTTACTGATACTAATTAACCCATAAGTGGGGACAAGAAGAGGTGGATTCATATCTTTCCCAATGGTATTTGTGCGAAGCGAATATAATGAACCCGACCGGAATTGGAACACGGCTCTCAATTTCAAGTTGCTTATCCATTATACCACTCGCACATCCAGGCCTAAAGCATATGGTATTCCCAAACGATCACCCATCTAACTCTAACCGATATTGCTTAACTTTGGTGATCGTATGTAGAGCTACTTAAAAAAAAAAAGAACAATAAGAGTTTTAATTAATACAAAACAAAATAACCTAAAACTTAAAGGTGGAATTTACAGGATAGGAAATAAAAATTCCTCACGACACACACGCATATATATATATATATATATATATATATATATATATATATATATATATATATTACAATGAATCATTCATACAAAAAGTAAATTAGTAAAGTTAATGATATAAAATGGCGAAATCCCTTCGTTAACAAAATTTTAAAGATTCATTAACCCAGTAATCACTCGATGAGTTTTATGATACTTGTTTTTTAAAATTATAAAATGTATTAGGTCTTCCTTAAATATGCAAATTATAAATACAGTTTATAATTTTAAAAAACAAGGATCGTAATATACATCGAGTAGGTTAATGCATCTTTAAAATTTAGTTAGCAAAGGGATTTCGCCATTTTATATCATTAATTTTACTAATTTACTTTTTTATGAATGGTTCATTGTAATATAAATTAAACTGCATCATATCTTTGATATATATATATGTGTGTGTGTGCGTGTGTGTGTTTGTGTGTGCGTGCGTGAAACATTTAGGAACACAAATTCTAGAATATATGATCAAAAAAGGGATATTTTACGAAACAATACATCCACTGCATTAGTCGTTCTATAATAATTTTAAAAATAATTTCGACTTAAATCGATTTTAGGGCTGTAATGTTATTTGTCGTATTCATCTGGACCCTGTACGAGGAGAGATATAGACCTGAATGCATCGTGATACTGAAAATAGGACATGAAAATATTACTGACCATTAGAAAAAACGTAGAGCGATTTGATTTTCTTAATGAAAGAAAAAACTAAAATTGTACAAAATATATTTATTTATATATTTAGAATCATTGAAAATCGCAACCAGTATCATGGCTCACATTGGCACGAAACGAATAGAACATAAAAATAGTTTCATAAGGAATGTTCTACCATTCCTCTTGACAGTAAAACTAAAGTTCTTGCAAGTTCTTTGACTTTCCGTCATTCGCCCAAGTTTCCAATTCTCTCCACATAGATTCGGTTATATCAGGATTTAGGCAGGCCAATCTTGTATGTCTTCGTCAGTAAAAAAAAATATTTCTTACACGTGGCGTATGTCAAGATAGCCCGTCATATTGGAATAAACCACCAGCTATATCTGGTAAGAGTTGAAACTTTAAATAATATGTTTCACTGTGTCCAGTTTGATCAATTTTTATCAACTTTCTTGTACCATTGTTTTTGTTATAACCCCAAACCATTAAGCCGCTACTACAAAATTTTTTTGGGGGGGATTGTTTCTTCAGCTAATTGTTTTTCCGATATACTGTACGTATGTTTAATTCGTGAAGAGCTAGCCTGCTAGCATTATCATGATAACCGTTTTGAACTGAAGGCACACTGCAACTCCTCTTTAGCACGACTGATCGTTTCTGAGTATGCCCGACTACTCAGTCCAATTTCTGTTTCTTCAACAGACACAGAAACAACCTGCGGTTTATATTGCAATAATGCTGAGTTGACCTTAGCATTCCAGGGATTAAAATTACACACAAACGCCATGCGATATACACGTGGCGTTCCATATAACCAATAGAAATAAAATAAATATAGATTTTAATAATTGAAACAGACATAACTCTAACGCCAATATACACGTCATGTCTACACAGCCAATCAAAACAAAAACAACGGGGATACAACATAAAAGAGACACAACATTAAAAACAGTACAAAATAAAAACTGAAATGTAATCACAAATCGTTCCACTCCAGAAATTTTGATGAAGCTAAATAAATAGCGAAACATGTCAAATTTATAAAGATTTCCCACTTTTTTACTTATTCAATCATTTCTTCACCTTTGCATATTTTTTATTATCAAAAGGAAGAATTTTTTTTACCCATTGTTTTCGTCTTATTCGATGTTTTTTTTGTTCAATGATGACCTTTTTCCCTCTTCTGATTACCTGGCTGTTCTTAATTTATTGATTTTTCCTACGATTGTCCTCGATTGGTCGATGATCGAAAATTGGTTAGCGATTGCTTAACACTTACTCAGTATTTAATATGTCTCCCATTGGCACGAATTAGTCTTGATTCACCAGGACTTCTCTGCAATTCTTTGTGACATTAAACCCAAAGTTCTTGAAAAATGTTTCGGCTTTCTGTTATACACTCGAATTGTCAACCCTGCCCACATGAATTCAATTTTGTTAAAGTCAGAGCTTTGTGCAGGCCATACTTTTAACCTTACATTGTCTTCATCAGTGAGAAACCTTTTTTTTACAAGTCATGCATGACAAGGTGATCTATCATGTTGGACTAATTCGCTCTCTGGTATATTTAGTAAGTAAAGTAATATAATTTTCGCTATTTATTGTTCAGTCGATTTTTATCAACTTTCTTGTACAATTGCTTTTGATAGAGCGATCATTTCCGAAATTTAATGCCTTTGTATATTTTGGAGTGTTTTTTTTTGTACCAATTTATCTTCCATCATACACTTTTATGTTGGAATAGAGTTCTATTTTTTCCTGACTATATATCACTTTTCCTCATTAACATTATCCCATCGCAGACATTTTTTACCCAGTGTTTTTGTTTTATTCGATGTTTGTTTTGTTTTTATTCGATGTTTGTTTTGTTTTTATTCGGTGTTTTTGTTTGTTTAATGATGGCCTTTTTACATCCATTTACATTACTTTTATTTTGTATCTTTCTTACTGTACGAATTGACACTTCGGTAGTCATACTACTTTCATCTCTTACTTGACAAATAATCTTGGATTGGATACTGATAACTTCTCTAGTTTTTCCTTGATCACTTTTATCAAATTTTAAAGGTCTACCAATCTTTTCTATATCCAAAATACTTCCAACATGAGCATGCCATGCTTCATCTGGGTGACTTGAATTCCAAGATTCTTAGCAATTTAATGTTGATACATTCTTTGCGACATTTTGATAATTTTCATCCCCTTTTCAAAAACTCACTCTCCTCGTTTTTAAACTTAAATCAAATACACTAAAAAGAAACATTGACGGCTCCAGACATTATACAATTTATGTTTGATGTTTTAATATGGGGAATTCGCCTGTCTATCTTAATCTGGCATGATGCTCATCTTGAGTTTAGCCACAAATCATTAAACGCCTACCTGCGAATTTTAGTGCCTTTGTTGTATATTTTGAATTGTTACTTGTACCAATTTATCTTCCAACATGCACTCTTAAGTTGGGATATAGTTCTATGTTATTTTTGACTATGTATCACTTTAGACCATCAATGTCTTTTTTTTTTGTTTAATGATGGCCTTTTTATAACAATGCATCCATTTAGATGACTTTTACGTAGAATCCTTCTTACTGTACGAATTGACACTTCGGTAAAAATGCTATTTTCATCCATTACTTGACGAGATGTTAATTCTGAGTTGGACACATTATTAGCTTTCTTTTATATTTTTTGCTTACTTTCGAAGGTCTCCCTGTCTTTTTCAAGTCGAAAACGCTCCCAACATTAACATGCTTCTTCTGGGTAACATGAACAGCATGATTCTAATGGGTAACGTGATCAGCCTTCTTCTGATGCTTCAAGCTTTTTTAGTGATTTCATATTCACTCATTCTTTATGACATTTCCATAAATTCCATCGTGTTCTCCAAACTCACTCTTCCCATTTTGAAATGTAAATCAACTACATTAATGCTATAAGTTTAAGGCTCAAAGTTTGATCATATCAACAAGAGAAATTTGCATGTGTAGCTTAACATGAGATGATGTTAACCTTAAGGGCTGTCAAGTGGCTTACAACTTTCCCGCTCAGCTCTTTAACTCCCTTCGTACTTTGTTGACGTGACTTTCACTACATTACTGAATGACGACAGATAATAGACTTAAGAGTACATTGTCGAATACGTAGTGTCTTAGTAAAAACTAGCAGTATAACACGTCTTCTGGGAATTTTTGCCAATCAATTGGAGCATTTTAAGTTTAAAGTTAGCCCACCCCAAAATCAATATTAGTAACAACAATTGGGTGCAACTGAAGCACATCCTTAAATGATGGGTTAACAATTTTAATGGCGGGTGGCTCTGAAAAGGGTCGTTTTTGCGTTCTCAATCTTGTTTCAGCCTCACGCGCAGCAGCAACTGAAGAGGCGTTTCTCTTCAGCCGTTGAGTCCTTTTATCAGCAGTTTCAAGTATGAAAAAGTAAATTAAATTTTGCCTTTGATTTTTGCTCAAAGTGTAAAAAATAATTTTTTTATTTTCGATTTTTCACCTTCAAGGTTGTAATTTTTTCCAGCCAATTTGGACTCAAAACCGGCACTGAAGAATTATGTATCAAACAAAAAAAATATTTCATCGAAATCAGATAAAAACTGTGGAAACGCATAAGCAACATCCGATCACACACACACACACACACACACACACACACACACACACACACACACACACACACACACACATTTTGAGAATTATAGATACAGAACCAGCAAAATTTTTTTTTATTTAGGTCGCTCGGTTTTTTTTTTACTCGCTACTGTACATATCAATAAAATCTTCCTCTAAAATCCCCTCTTTAATTTAATGAGAGAAATTTGCTTGTGTAGCTTAATCTGGATTGATGTTAATTTTGAAGGGCGTCAAGTGGCTCATAGATCTTGCAAGCTTTATTTTCACTATCATGACACTTTCAAGTCTGTATCTCTTCTCCTAATGTATTGACGCGAATAGAACATCTTGCATTACAGTCTTGAATGCTCATAGATTGTACACTATTACGGTCCTGAATGGCTACTATTCCAGAAAGCATAGTGTCGAATAATTACATCTTCATTCTTCCATATGTTTACTTCTTACTATCTCTTACATCCATACTACACACCTTATTCAGTCACTCTCTCAATTGAGCGGCTCTTAGGCCTTTTAGTGGATGAACATTAGGAAAGATTGCAGGTTTGTATCGTAAAAAGATAGCGACTTAAACTCTCGTATATTAAAGAACATTATGGCTATTTTGTCGAATAACCTCTTACCAAGTTAAGAAGAAGAATAGCTCCTTGGCTGGGTTCCTTTTCGGCTCAATTTCTATTCGGAATATATTCCAGTATCCCTAGCTATGTTTTATATTGTTTCCTCATTTGCTCTTCGCGTAAGGTGGTGAATGTTCAATGTCCAGGTTTTCTGCAGTGGTCGAAACACACGTCTTATCACTAGGACAGCCAATGGCGAAAGAGACCTTGAGTATTAATTGATTTTTTTTTCTAGGTGTCGCTTTTCTTTTGCTGACCCTGTATGTAACTGAAAATCTGTCCCTGTTTCATAGCCAGTTAAGTAGTGGGTGTCTGCCTTAGGCATTTTATGCAACGATGCGTAAAAATATCACGTGACTACCTACTGTTATAGTGCGCTTTACCCCTTAAAACTTGTAAGACAAGGACATTAATCGCTTGCTATCGTTTCACAAGTGTTCACATTCAATGCACTGTAGACACGTAACGTAAAGTCATTTAAATTCAGTACAAGTGCAGTGGAACGTTTGGGTTGTAGTTTCACAAATTTATGTTAGAAGCGTGAGAAAATGGCTCAAAGAAAATTCATGATTATATGAGAAAAAAAAAGCGAACGAAATGGAAAATTTAGACTCGTTTCTAGACTTTTGGAATGGAAACAAAATTTGAGACGGTAAATGTAAACACAGATGTACGTGGCAGTGTGTGAATGCGCCGATGTGGTGCACAACGAGGGATCTCGACACTGACAAGAAGAAAAAAAATAAGTTTGGGAATAGGAAAGAGACAGCGGAGAGGGAGAGAGCAGAGAAAGTAGAGTAGATGAAATAAATATGCGATAATTGTAATGCGTTAGATTAGAAGGAGAATGAACGCCAACAATTGACGATCAGACTTAAAAATTTGAAGAGAGAGAGAGAGAGAGAGAGAGAGAGAGAGAGAGAGAGAGAGAGAGGAGAGAGAAATGATAAAGAAGAGCGAATGAAATGACAAAAGTAAAAAAATAATGATCAAAGGTTTCAAAAATCGGAAGAAAAAAAGCTGTATATATATATATATATATATATATATATATATATATATATATATATATATATATAGTGCACCAGGTCTTTGTATTCGGCCCTTCAAGAAGTGTGGTTGGTTCTGCACAAAGCCTTCACCACTATAATCAAATCATATCTGATGGTGTCTGGGCTGTCGGTTCCGAGGAACTGAGCTGCTTGACCCTCATATGTCGAATATGACGGAGAGATCCACCATATATATATATATATATATATATATATATATATATATATATATATATATATGGAGTCCGCTCAAAATTGAGATCATTTAAAATGTGAATATCTGAGTAACTAAATGTCCCAGACAAACGAAATCGGTTATAAAATCGAAAATGTTGGAATTTTGATAAATAAATATTTTATTGTTTAATATGAAGCCTATTTAATTTCATTTGCGCAGACATTCACATTTTAAATGATATCATTTTGTTGGGGACACCCTATATATATATATATATATATATATATATATATATATATATATATATATATATAATAATAATAATAATTTTTTGTTTAAAAATATGATTCCTTCGCTACATAAGAGTTCTCATGTTTCAAAAACGAGAGACGAAACCATCCAAATAATTATTAAAATTAAGTTGAATTGAGGTGTTTAGTCCCGTTTCATCACCAAGCGAAATTTTAGGAATAAGCTATATCTCGGTTTACGTGTGTTTTTAAGCATGGTCCGTTACAAAATTCGTTATTGTGAGAGTGGCTAGACTATTTTTCTTCTTTAAGTGGTCAGAGAGTTAATTCTTATCAATAAATTTATCATCTTCTGAGAGGTTTTGCTAAGGTTGGGTAGGGTATCTATTTCAAGGCTAATGTTGGCGGTCACCCTTTAGTTGGTTCCCAGTGAGGGATATTTTTATGGCGCGCCTACAAGTCGTTATGTGTCGGGAGGATTGTGTTTTATTATTGTCCATCTGATTATCTATTTATTTGTTTATTCAAGTGGGTGTTTTATATACAAATCGTATTGCACTGAATTTCAATTTGCTTTTTTTTTTGTTTTTTGACGTCTACAGAAAGGGTTTTTCCTATTTAATGATTTGGCTAAGCTTTTAAGACTTTTATTTAGCTATGGGATTTTTTTTTAATGCTAATTATTTAATGCGAAAGTTTGTTGATGTCGGCAAAAAACCGTTAACTACTGCCTATGGTTTAATAATTTTTCATTATTTAGAAATTTAATGATGTGTAGTTTTTCGTGTAGGCATAAAGGGCATGGGTCGTCCCAGGTTTTACAAATTCTTGTTTTATTTACTATTTTCCATTTTACTTTTAGTGTTTTATTCGTTTCTTTTAGATGCCAGAAATATTGGGATAGAGATGTGTGATTTCTATTTTGAATATTGTTGAAGGAGCTCTTGTGTTGTCTCCATCTAATTTTAAAATTATTCTTTGTTGAGCCTATGTATATTCTGTCAGTGTTAGGACTCTCAATGGATGAGATAGTGCATTTGGTATACCACGGATTTTGTGAGGCATTTATTTTCCAACGGGCAGGTTTTTTGGGTTTCTACAATCACATAATTTTTCGTTATTTTTATCTAATTTTAGTTTATATATATATATATATATATGCATGCATATTTATATGGCTAAATTTGCTGGTATTTTAAGTGTTTGTTTGGTTATATATATATATATATATATATATATATATATATATATATATATATATATGCTCATGTGGGTAGATACTTATACAAAAGTGGACTAATAAGTTCACCATCAGGCACATGATTTTTAATTGTAATTTAATTTGAAAATTTCACTATATACTTTTAGATCTATGACATCAAGATCCAATATTAATTGGGCGCCTTAGCAAGACAAGGTAGGGACTCCCCACACTTTCTCCCAAAACAACAACAATAATAATGAGATTTTGAAAGTTATCGTGAAAATTCGGTAAGAAGACCAAATTTAATCATTGCGGGACAAGTGGGAAAAATAAGGACATCTGTATCCATTAATATTGGTTAACATTACAAAGAGAATAGAATAAATGGGAAATTCTAAAAAAAATCTAAACTATCAAGACGACAATATTAATAAAGTCGGCAAAAATACAGAGGAGAGTCCTGTAATATTAGAAAATTTCTTGTCATATCGACAGGGTAATCCGAAAGTCTTAACAACCCTACATAATATTATTTTTAAGGTATTATTAAGGAGAGAGTTTCACATGACCGATACCAGAATACCCATCAGTTGAATGACGCCGATCGGAGGGCCTTTGCAACAATCAACAAAGCACAGCTTCGTAAAATATCACACAGGACATCATTTTGTGCCACGAAAATGATGGATGCTCATACAGACCTTCTCGGTGTGTGACAGCGTCAATGAAAGTGAATAAACTGAATCCAGGAATGTGCTTTCTATTAGTGTATTACTTGTTCTTCTGTTGTTCTCAATACTTTTTGGTGGGTGGCGACAAGACATTCGGACCACCCTGTGCAATGAAATCTATCAATTCTTATTCGTATGAAAGTCTATAATAATAATCATTTTTTTCTTTCCAGAATTCAAAGGACAGTTTATGGATGCACCTCTAAAATCAAGATGATCAGATCTCTCCTCTGATCTAGCTCTAACAGATCGATGTGATTAAACCTGAATTATAATTTACAATGTCACCGAAGCACTATTTACAATGTTTTTATTGTACAGACTGTAGTCCTCATCTTTATTGCCATATTCACGACGTTTTGGTCGTTCTACGCTCCGACCTTCTTCAGGTGATATAAGTTGGAATTTCGAACCGAATCCTTTATTTAGTTCACGGGGGTAGATTGTTCTAATTCCACGTGCCATGCCTTATTTGGAGATCTCAGTTTCAGCTAATTCCCTTCAGTAACTCAATTCTCCAAGTTATTGTTCCTTCTGTGGCCAGCTGCTCAGCTCAAATCTTTGGGGGAAGTCACTTTTTTGATTACTTCAACCAACGCTTTTATCCATTTGGTCATGTGTCCTTGAGGAATATAGTAACAAAGATGAGGACATTAGTCCAAACAATGTAAATAGTGTAAACAGTTACAATATCTTATCTCAGAAATATAGAAAAAACCAAGTTAGTAACGTTTCATACTCACCCACCTGATCCTAGATTTTCTCCGGTCAGGATGAAAAGTTGTACCTTCGATGAGGCTCCTTGCTTTGAACGTCTGTTTCATCCCAGACCTCAAGTGGAACTCATATATACGATCTAAAGATGCTAGAAAAATGGTCGGTTCATTTTACTGCTTCATATAGACTCTTCTTGTCACGCTTCATCTTTATAAAAGTTAGATCAGAACAAAAATGGAGTACTGATGACATATCTGGACTGGAGCTGCCCAATGCTCACTTTTCAGCCTTGACAAAGTACAAAATTGTTGACGTCCTTGTGACAGATGACATCTTTTCCACCCTAAAGCTTCTTTCTTGCAGACGAAACGTCGCAATCCTATCCCTGCTCTGTCACTTGCATGACAAATGTTCTGACGAGCCACATTCTTTAGTTCTACCAGTTCAGAACTTTAATTATGAGACTCACCCTGCTACGCCCACAGAGTCAAATCACTCTCATTCCCTTCGTATTCCATTTGTAAGGAGGAAGTTTCACCCAGGTTCTCTTGTAAAACTTATTTTATTTAACATGTGAGAAAGGATACAAAAGCATTTCTCTTCAGATTGGGGTCAAGAAAATATTGTACATTGAAAACCAAGCAAATATTGTAAATTAAGAACAAAGAAAATATAGTAAATTTAAAATGAATGGTAGATTTAATGGCTATTTTACTCATAATCACAGAAAGCGCATTTTGTTTCACATCTTGCAATTGAAAATTAGCTTCAGGTGCTCATCATTGTTTCGTTTCTTTTTGATCTCACAACACTGTGTTTAGTGCATAACACAAATGAATTCGCTCACTTGCGTACTTTTAGATATGATATTAAACTATTTTTAACATAAGGTAATTTTAGCTCATGGTGAGATTCGAACCCGGTGTAGCAACTTAGATTAACGGCATGTAGAAACATACTTGTGTACATTTTAGCATCATTCATCATTTTAGCCTCGTCCGATCTATGATTAAGGTTAACCTACTTCATATCTTGGGGCATAAAATAGACTAGAATGTTATGGCGATTTTCTAAGCGGAACTAAGATGTGACGCAAGGAATTGAGCTCACTATTCAGTCATAATTGATCTATCACGGCAAGCTTGGTAACCATTTCACCACGTCGAAGTGATCAGGCCTAGAATTTTATGTTGTCTCCAGTCTAGAAACTGGTAATAGTGACTGATATGAACTAATTAAGCATCAATCAGGTATCTATACTTCTGAAAAGGGGCAAGCATTGTTCAAAACAAAAAGGATGCTTATACTTAGAACCACAAAGAGACAGTTGACATTTCTAGGACATATATCGAGGAAAGAAGGCCCGGAAAATTTTACCCTTACAGGACATATTGAAGTCAAGAGAGACAGAGAAAAACTGCGTGCAAAATACCTAACGACTTTGTGCAAATGGAAGGTGGAACAGCGATTTGAAGGGATAGTTAACAGATAACACTTACTAATATTTACAAAGGATAGGAAGAGAGCCATGATAGCCAATGTCTTTAAGGAAGAAGAAGAATCCCCGTAATAGAATAAGGTATGTGAATATTAAGGCTATAGTGATGTCACACAATGAAGAACAGCCTACTAGCACATTAATCACAGGCATGAATAGATGACGAATTAATCAGTAACTTACCTCTTTACCTTGATGATCTTTTGATTGGTCAACTGAACTTTGATTCTCAGGTTCTGATGTCTGGCCTTCCTTGTCTCCTTCCTTATCCGATGAGTTATCCGTGTGTGTTTCTGATTTTTCTTTCACTTCCGGCTCATTCACTTTTATCTTCTTTTCTTCAACTCTAGTATCGATGTCACTGCTACCAGCCGATGGAATGGAGACCTTGTTGTTATTGTGGTCAGACCTGGCAGAAATCTTTCCACTGACATCTTTTAAATCCATGTTAGCTGGTAAACTGCCCACTGAGTTGCTTCCTGTCCCCGTTCCTTCATCTTTCAAAATTTCCTTTTTGTCATCTTTTAAATTGTTGTTCGCATTGAGCCCATCCCTGCTCTTTATCTCTGGTTGGCTTCTGTTGGCTGCCGAAGCCCCAGTGATGCTGGTCTTGTTTCTTTTAACGTCTTTAGCCTTTTTGTGACGGATAGCTAATGTCGTCTTCTGAATGTCGGCCGTTGTCGTCGATGGCAACATCGTTGTGGTTGTCATTGGTCTTGTAGCTCTTGTCGTCGTCGTACGATCTGGTTTGCACACGACAGCGGCAGAACGCCCTTTTTGTGCGCATAGCTCTACTAAACGAGTAATTCGACGTATTCTTCGTGGACATCCGATGAGACTGGTTTCGTGACCTCGGCATGAAAACTTTACTCTTAATCGGTCGGCTGTGAAGGAATAAAAATTAAGATTAGTGGATGCCTTGGTTAAATTAACAAGACATTACGAAAAATATCGATTAAAGATTTGTTTGTACATCTTTTCTCTCTCTATGTATCTATATATATCATGCTCTTCATTATCTATCTATCTATCTATCTATGTTCTATCTATCTATTATCAATCAATGCTCTTTATTATCTATCTATCTATTATCTATCTATCTATCTATCTATCTATCTATCTATCTAATGCCTTTATTATCTATCTTTATCTTTATCTATCTATCTATCTATCTAAAGCTATTTTTTATCTATCTATCTATCTATCTATCTATCTATCTATCTATGTTTTTATCTTCATTATCAATCATATCTCTTCATTATCTATCTATCTATCTATCTATCTATCTATCTATCTATCTATCTATCTATCTATCTATCTAATGCTATTTTTATCTATCTATCTATCCATCCATCTATCTATCTATCTATCTATCTATCTATCTATCTAATGTTCTTCATTATCAATCATTTTTTATCCATCCATCCATCTATCTATCTATCTATCTAAAGCTATTTTTTATCTATCTATCTATCTATCTATCTATCTATCTATCTATCTATCTATCTATCTAATGTTCTTCATTATCAATCATACTCTTCATTATCTATCAATCTATCTATCTATCTATCTATCTATCTATCTAATGCTCTTTATTATCTATCTATCTAATGCTATTTTTTATCTATCTATCTATCTATCTATCTATCTAATGCTATTTTTTATCTATCTATCTAGCTATCTATCTATCTATCTATCTATCTATCTAATGCTCTTTATTATCTATCTATCTATCTATCTATCTATCTATCTATCTATCTATCTATCTATCTAATGCTCTTTATTATCTATCTATCTATCTATCTATCTATCTATCTATCTATCTATCTATCTATCTATCTATCTATCTAATGCTATTTTTTATCTATCTATCTATCTATCTATCTATCTATCTATCTATCTATCTAATGCTATTTTTTATCTATCTATCTATCTATCTATCTATCTATCTATCTATCTAATGCTCTTTATCTATCTATCTATCTATCTATCTATCTATCTATCTATCTATCTATCTATCTATCTATCTCATGCTTTTCTTTATCTATGTATCTAAACATGTATACATACAATTAAGACAATGCATTAACGTTTTGTCAGTAGTAAATGTATCACTGTATTTGAAATCTACTCCCTCCTGACTTTAAAAGAAGAATAGTCTTAAAAAGAAAATGAAACATTTGAGTAAACGCTGACAATAAATAAAACCGACAAAAATAACCTGTCTCGAGCAAAGGCAGCAATAAATTAAAAATGGATAAATTCTTGAAAATAAAAATTAAAAAAAAAACGACTGAGTCGTCGAGAGAACGACTATCATGCAATTTCAGCAGACTTTCAGTGAGAGAAAGAGAAAAGATAAAAGAAAGGAAGGAAACGGTAGAGAAGGACTGGGAGAGTGAAAGTGAAATAGATTGATAAAGAGAAAGACAGACTGACACAGATAAAGCCAGAAAAGAGAGAGAGAGAGAGAGAGAACGACTGAGAAAGAAAAAGAGAGAAAATCTTGATGAGAGAGATAGATAAAGTGAAAGAAAGAACGGGAGAAAACGAGAAAAAACTCATATCGAGAGATTGATAGAGAAAGACTGAGAGACGGACTGAGATTAAGCGAGAAACAGAGAGAAAGAGCGAAAGACTGACACAGAGAACGAGAAAAGAAAGGAAAGACTGGGAGAGAGAGAGAGAGAGAGAGAGAGAGAGAGAGAGAGAGAGAGAGAGAGAGAGATAGACAGAAAGAGAAAGCAAGAGAGACTGTCAGACAGAAAGAAAAACAAAGGAAAATAAGAGAGACTAGCAGAGAGATACAACAAAGAATGAGAGAGGAAGAAGAGGCTGAAAGAAAGAAAGAAAGCAAAAGAAAAACAAAGAGACTGAAGGAGAGGCTGATAGAGAGAAAGAGAAAGAGAAAGTGAGAGAGGGGGTGTAGGAGTGTAAGACAGATATAGTGATTTAGGGAAGTTAAAAAAAATTGAAATATGCAAGTTTGCAGCTTCATGCAAATCACACAGAAGAAGCGGTCTAGTTGATCTCACATGCACACATACATATTCATATACACGAAGATGTAAGCACACACATGCATATACACGTAGTGGGTACGTACACAGCCTTCTCTTTGTAATATTATTATATTACTTTGTTTTTCAATTAGTTATTTCGCCATAAACCCATTCTCATTATGGACTCTCTAAATATGGCCTTTTATCTGTCTGGTCAAAGTTAACATAATTTTTTATTTAAATTCGTATTATATAAGCACAGACAAACCTCTCATCTACAAATCCCACCAACGGACTTCGGATGCAACGGACAAAATCTGCAGGCAAAATAAAAAATCTGCAAGAAAAAAAAACAAAAAAACTTCCATATCGTCAACGATATATTTCAAAATTTGCGGACTTAACGGAACGAGTCGTATTCCCAAAGTGACCACTTGGTGGCGGTGGTGGCCCTTTCAATTGTAAACAAAGATGGGTGTACAGTATATAAATTACGATATATTAGCGCGTACTTGAGAAAGTAGCCGTGAGAAATCTATTATTTTTATTATTTTGATTAATTTATCTATATTAAGTATATATATATATTTATTTATACCATGTATACGTGATCATAGTATTTACATTATGATCATAACTACTGGTTTTATAACTAAAAAATTATCACTTCCCATCTACGGATAATAGGCTTTAACAGACAACCCCTCCCCTTAGTCCGCATGTACGTAAGATGAGCTGAAAAATTTATAGGCTGAGTATGAAGAAATGATGCTAGAGCTGTGAAATATATCATGCATTAATTTAACCCTTTTTTTAAAATTATTATTAATATCTGCATTGTTCCATTCCAGCTAAAATAACATCTGACTGTTCAAAGAAGACTTTAAAGGTAACAAGTAGCGACTTCTCTTGAAAATTGACAACATTTGGCGTCGTGATGTTATCAAGTATCTGCATAAAAATAGTTTAGCCCCTAAGGACATTCATTTATGGTTGCTACATTAAGGGATGACGCCCCTGTAGTGCAAAAATGGACAGGTGAATTTAGGAGAGGAAGGGAGAATCTTGAAGATGAGCCAAGGTCTGAACGTCCTGCAATTGCCACCACCGAGGAAAACATTGAACGTATTCACCACATGGTGAGGGATGACATGCGATTGACAATAAATCAAATAGCCAATGCTATTAGCATATCCTGTGAGAGAGTTGAGAATATTCTGCACAATGAACTTGGAATGACGATGGGTGTCACGTCTTCTGCGACCTGATCAAAAGCGCACCAGGCTGATCACATCACGGAAAAAATGTGGCATTTTTTGAGGCAGATCCAGATCCAGTTGTTTTCCTTGAACATTCCCTAACCACGGGTGAGTGTTGGTTTCATCAATTTGAATCAGAGACAATACACGCAGTGGAAACACTCCTCTTCAATTGTTCCAAAGAAGGTCAAGGTCATTTCATCAGAAGAGATTTTTCAATTTTGGGATACAAAAAGCATTGTTTTTATTCAAAATGGAGAGTACGATGCCAACTTGCTAAGGCAGTTACGAAAAACTATCAAGACCAAACCCCCAAGATAACCGACGAAAGGTGTCGTTTCATCAGTACATCTTCAGCACGCAAGTCCTTGGTTGCAATGGCTGCTGTGCGTGACTGTGGCTTTCAACTGGCTGATCATCCTCTCTATTCTCCAGATTTGGCCGCATCTGATTATCATCTGTCCCCCAACATGGATGAAAGATTCTTCGCTAACGGGATCCAAACATACCATTAGCGATGGAAGAAGTATGCGGACGGCAAGGGGGACAATGTTTAAAAAAATAAACCTAATTTGGTCACGCTCCACGAGAGTATCTTGGCTAGCCTATGAACTTTTCAGTCGACTCTGAGAAAGAAAGACTAACATGAAACAACAGGAATGTTGTTCTACGGAATTATGCTGAGAAAACATGGTCACTCACGTTTTCTGACAACTGGTCAAAAGCGCACCTGGCTGATCTCATCACAGAAAAATCTGACATTGCTTGAGGAAGATTCAGCTGGTTTCCATGAATGTTTCTTTACCCAAGATGTGTCTCGTGTTCATTACTTTGAACCAGAGACAAAGAGAAAATCTATGTAGTGGAAACACCTCTCCTCACCTGCTCCAAAGAAAGCCAAGGTTGTTTCATCTGTAGGGAAGGTGATGGCCTCGTTGTTTTTGGCGGGGATGCAAAATGCATTTTGTTTATTGACTATCTTCAAAAGGTCCATACCATCAATGGAGAGTACTATGGCAAGTCGCTAAGGCAGTTACAAAAGGCTATCAAGACCAAGATAACCGTCAAAAGGTGTTGTTTCATCAGTACATCTCCAGCACCTTGGTTTCAATGGCTGCTGTTCGTGACTGTGGCTTTGAACTGGTTGATCACACTCGCTAGTCTCCTGATTTTACTGTCATCTGTTCCCCAACATGAAAAAAACCCACTTATCTGGGATCCAGTATCGCAGTGGTGATGACATCATATCTGCGGTTGTTGATGTTTTTGACTAACAGAATGAAGAGTCTTATTTGAACAGTCAGATGTCATTTTACCCAGAAAAACAACAATTCAGTTATTAATAAGAAGAATTGAAATCAATGCAGGCAAGATATGCATGCTCTATCGTCATTCCTTCATACTTAGGCTATGAACTTTTCAGCTTAATCTCGTATGCATATTTTGTTTACAATGACGTTCATCCTGTACAAGGCCCGAGAGACACTCGAGATATATGGTTACAGAGTAAAAGACACAGATCATGAGCATATGTGGGAAAGATAACCCTAGACTTGAGCAGGTTGAAATTGTAATGATCACGGAAGTATCCTCTTGAGAGTCGGTTCTACAAAGCAGAGGTTCGTGAGGAGAAGCTGCTAGTGGGACTTGCATCAATAGAATATAAGATAGTATGGTTCCATACAATGTGTGTGGCATTGCGGGTCTTACAAGTGAAGGTTAGAACAAGTAAAACTAAGGAATGTTGTTCGTTTGAACGCTTTTGCAAAAATGTTGACACAACATCATTTTCGCATGTACGCGTGACTATTACAGTATTTGTGTAAATGTTGCAATCGAAGTGAAGGTGACGTTTTCTCAATTAGAAAAATTACGTCTACGTTGGCCGTTAGGTTGAATTAAAATAAAATAAAGACATAATAGATGAAAATGATAAATTTATAAGACGCAGTTTCGTTTAACAATCAAAAGAAAACTTAGAAACGTAAATCTATTAATTTTAACTAAATTAGGGAAAAGGTTTCATGCTCTTCAATATCTATCTAAAAAAAAAAAAGATTAAATCGGGAAATTAGCGTCAGCGCTATTTTGCAATTAGATTGAATTTTTAATATCTCCTTTTAATCATTTAACGCGAAGTAAGGCAATAAAGCCACTAAGACTCAACGGGTTACTGATTGTGATAGAATATGAGAAAAAGAAAACATAATTAAAGAGAGATAACAATAAATGGACAGGAATTAAGAAGACAGAAGATAAAGATTAACATTGCATTTAAATCTTTGAAGATCAAAATTGACTGGAAATCAAGGAGCCGGAATAGAGTTCCACAAGTTCGAAATGCGAGAGAAAAACCTGTTAGAATATAACTTACGATTACATCTAGTTATTTCAACTGCAAAATGTCGAGACCTTGCTGCCAATCTACTAGCATGCTTAAATTCATAAAGCCAAGGTAGCAAAGAAGAAAGCTCATCAGAACAGTTATCATGGAAATATTTTTGGAAAGGTACAGGGAAGCCACGTTACGGTCAGAACCAATAAAACTGCAGATTCTTCTTTGTATTTTATCAAGAATCTGTAAATTATTAGACAGAAGCACCAGAAGATCAATGTTGTCTGGAAAGCATGAAATCGGAAGTATGTTCCATAAGCGAGAGAAGAAAATGTTAGTATAGAACTTACGGTCGCATCTAGTCAGTCCAATTGTAAATTGATGAGACCTCGACGCCACTCTAGTACAAAGCTTAAATTCATAAAGTCTAGGTACTATAGCAAAGAGCTCATCCGAAAAATTACCATGAAAGTATTTATAGAAAAGGTACTGGGAAGCAACTTTACTTCTTTGGATTTTATCAAGAATCTCGAAATATATATCCGGAGCACCGGATCATATGTAGCAGAAATATTCTTAGCATGGACGAATGGTAGACTTCTAGATATGCAAGATGAATTCTGGAGAGAAAAGTTGTCTAGCACGGCACAGTTAACCAATTTTCTTCGCAGCAGTTGTAGCAATGGATTCAATATAAACTTTATCTAAGCGTAGCTTAGATGTGGCACAAAGCCGGAAGTGTGGAGCATCCAGTAAGGATCGAACTCACTACTCAGTCGTAATTGATCAAGAGAGACAAGCTTGCTAAACATTACACCACGTTTCTGCTATATTAAGTAGCAGCACAGCACTCTTTTCTTTGTTTCTCCCGAAATTTACTTGTAATTTGAGACATCTCCATTAATATTGGAAGATTCTGCGTGTGTTTGTGTTCATGTGGTATGAAAGACTCACAAAGTATCTTGTCATGACGTAGGTTATATGAAGTTGGCCTCGGATTTTATTTGAAAGAGGATCGTAAAAGAGCAAAACACCATATCTAGCCAAACGAAGTACTTGCAAAAATGGAGTGAGATATTAAGCTTTCTCAGAAGTATAAAAGTGTATCCAAGAAATTTCAATTGTCGCTTTCTGATTCTAACTATAATCGGCCTTTTTGTTTCATTTTTTCTTAAAACTTCCTAACACTGGTAGCAAAACATTGCATTTTATTTATGTTGAAGGACTGAAAGTAAAAAAAAAAATTTTGACATGCAACGTAGAAAAAGATTATTAGACAAGAAAAAGTAATATTTATTAAGTAAATGTTCAAAATAACATTATTTCGAGTCAGCCTTTATATATTTCGTCTTGGCTTGAGGTGAATTTATGTCAGAAGAAATTAAAAAGGGCAGGAAATTCTGTTTTTTTCTTATTTTCACTTTAATAGTCAAAGCACTTACTGACTGTTTTAAGGGAAGAGGAAGTCTGTTAGCCTGATTTAATAAAGATGCTTGCTTGATTCTCAATTAACTGTTCATCAGTTGGCCTATTTGTTTATTCGTCTAACTTCTTTATTTTTACAGCGAATAGACAGAAAGAGAAGTCCGAAAGGACACTGAAGGAACTTATTGCCGAGTTCATAGTACCGAGTTTATATAAATACACTGATGTTTGATGTTTCGGTTTTTAACATGTATATTAAATAGTGTTATAGTCGTCAGCAAGAGGAACAACCCAAAATGCAAGCTACGAATTGGAGATTGTAAAATCAATGAAGGATAGAGACTAAAAAAATCTGGGAAGCTAAACAAAATATTTAGAAACAAGAAAGTTTCGTTAAAAAGAGAGCAAAGAAATCTGAACTGCTATGCCATATCAATCTTTTTACATGGCAGTGGATGCTGGACAATTTTCTCACAGATTAATTGGGGAAGTTGAAATATAGTTAGATTTGGACCACTGCAAATGTTAATGTCTGATTAGGAAATTAAAAACAATGAAAAACAGGCTAGAATTTTTGCAATGATCCGATACAAAAGAATGTCGAGACATGAGTAACGAGGATGTATTACGGAAAATGGAAAAAAAATTCTTATATTTAGAATCAGAAAATGGCAGTTTAAAATTCGAGAACATATTAGTGAAGAAAGAAGGTTTAGGGAATCTAAGGCACATTGAATGCAAGTGGAGCAGAGGGGAAAGGGTAACCTACTATCATGTGCGAGAAAAGAAATGAAACAAAGAGAAGGAAACGATAAAACTAAAAGGCAAACTAAGTCTGTTATAGTAAACAACAACAACAACAACAAAAAAGATTGTATTTAAATTATACTGATTTGGTCAGTGGCTAAAAGGAAAAGCATAAAGGCTTACCGGCAAGAAGTTAGAAATATATTTAGAAGCAACTTCAGCCGGGAGTTGCTGGGTTTTGTCACGTGATATAATTTACTTGTCATGTCAGCGAATTGGTAGTAAACGGACTGCTTTCTCGCAGATTTCCACAACTGACTTCGCTAGCCAACTCGCTTAGTTTTAACTAACGAATACGAGTACCGAATGAAAGACCTTCACTTGTAAAGTCATCTGACCACATCAAAGAGCTCTTTGACGTCTTTTATATAAATGACCCAGAACTCGAAGAAGTTTCATTCATAAAAATAGATTCTCTTAACATAAATAACAGAACTCGGGAGTGGGTTAATTAAAAGGAAAGCATTGCTAAGAGCTACAAAAGATAGGAAGTTATGGAGAGCCACAATCGCCTACGTCATAAAAGTAAATTCGACATAATTCAATAAAAAGATTTTCGATTAATTTTTTCATTTTTGCTAAATAAAAAAAATAAAAATACTCGTTCGTAATTCATAAAATTCTTGAATGAAAAGGAATTAAAATTACGAGTACCCGTAAAACTTTCACATTTCCTATTTGAATTTTCTGATGAATCATAATTCTTAGTTTAATAATGGAATAAATTCCTTGCAAGTTCCACGACTATAAAATACACGTGGATATTCCCTTATTGCATCGGGAAATATTTTAACAACTTCAACAAAATATTGCAATAACAAGAGGGTACAATAAAATAGTACAAATGAAAAGATTCAAAATTGACAAAGTTCTCCATTTCGTTGAAGCAGATGTTAAACGCACGACAGCGTCATCGCTTCCTCCCTATATTTCTTTTGTTTGTTTGTTTCTTCCATTTTTTCCCCTGTTATGTATGCTTTCCATTTTCTCACTAAAACTAAACTGCGTCTTTAATATATACAGGGTGCGGCAGAAATACCTCCGACATATACCGTCCAGAAATATGACTGAGTAGTGAATTCGATCCTCACTGGACACAACTAAGCTTCGTTAAATAAATCATTATTCCTCCTATAAATACCTCCCACATAATGGTATTAAATTAATACCAGCTGTGTCTTCATCTAGATTATGCCTTACTAATATGTGGGAGATAGCTCCGGGAGGTATATAGTGATTTTCTAAGCGTATCTCAGATGTGGCACAAGGTCGAAAATTTGGAGGCACCTAGTGAGGATCGAACTTTCTTTTCAGTCGTAATGGATCTAGTGAGACAAGCTTGCTAACCATTACACTACGTTGAAGTGACTCTCTCTTGGAGGTACACCCTTGTGCAAATTAATTGAAACAACCGCTTGAGTTTCCTTTCTTTCACCATACCGCCAGTTTTAGACCCACTGGAGTGAGGGTGTAATCGATTTCTATTTTTTTTTTTTTTCAGATTAGGTCATTTGCAGTGGTATGCAGTAATATGAATCTATTTTCGGGTTGTATGATGAAATTTGTTTGGCTTTGAAAAATATTGTGTCATCCGAAATTGCCTCAGATTTTCATTACGCCCAGACACTATTGTTTCGACTGTCGATTAGTTGTCCTACGGCCATTGTCTATGGTGGACGTTACTCCAAGGAAGCGTACAAAAATTGTAACGCTGCACGAAGACAATGGCAAGCATTACCGGTAAACAAATCAAAGTACTATCGACTGGCTTGGAAATTTTTCTGATTTAAATGCAATCGAGAATCTGTGGTCAATCTGCAGGGAAAGACTTCGTGGAATTGAGATACGAAGTAGAAACATTGCAAAGGGTTATGTTTCATTGGAAAAATTCGAAAAAGTAAATAATAACGGATTTATTCGTTTTGTTTCAATTAATTTGCACAAGGGTGTATATGTCGGTGATATTTCCCTGTATTTTTCTATCTCGTCACCAACAATAGACTGGTCTATTATTTATCTGAGCCAATAGCATGGTATAACGCACATTCTAACTTACTTACGAAATGGAGGAAGAAGCAGAATTAGACTATGATGACTAAGACTTTTATGAAGTCAAAATTAAGTTAGAAAATTCCTCCCGTAGAGAGGAGTGAAGAAAACTAGGATATTTTTGAATTAGAACGCAGTGAAGCTGTAATTTTTTATACTGAACGCACAAAAAGAATACATTGTACATGCTTAATATATTTTCTTTCTTTATTAAAAGATTGCAAGTTGTGTTTTCTTCGTTTCAAAGATGTTATCTATATTTAGTAATAATGCTTTAATTGGGCGTTGTTTTATGTCGAATACACTTTGGGAATGTTGCTTCTGCTGAATGTTTAGGATCATTTTTTTTTTTGGCTTCATGCTTTACACAGTTCGCATACCGGAAACATCAGATAGACCAACTTCAACAGTGACACATACATTTTTTATGAATATCACATGGCGGAACAGAGGGTCTAACATAGAAGTCCTCTCACAAGCCGAAATGCCAAGTGTTTCAATATTCATTGTCTCCTCGCTATGCTAGACAAACATGTAATCAGAATGCGTGACAGCCGGTTGCGGCCAACTGTTTAGTGGTGTCTATAAAAGAGGAGGTTAGCAGCTACTGTACATCAAGAAAGCTAAAATTGTCCTATTATCATGGGAGATATTGACAGTAGGCCGTACACTGTGGAGGATCGTCACAAGAAAAGGTTTAGACCCTGCAGAAAAGTAGCTCAAGGTGGCAGTCCTGGAACGACACAGCGTAGCTCCTGCTGCGGCACCGACACTGGGCATAAACTAACAATTGTGTGGTTAACGGTTCTTGCCAAGGTTCGGCCAGTATAGCTACTCCAGTATCACGTATCATCCATCCTGTGAAAGGAGTCATCATAATCTCATAGAATGGAAAGATTGATTATATATATATATATATATATATATAAATAGAGAGAGAGAGAGAGAGAGAGAGAGAGAGGGTGTGGGGGCCGAGAGAGAGAGAGAGAGAGAGTAATACATGCTTCATTTTGCGACTCATCCTTCATTTAGTATTATTTAGTTTTCTTTCTCACTGAATCCTTTGATCATTGCATTACAGACTTTTCTTTTTATGTGCCGTGTCCCTTCAGGACGTTGGCGATCATGGCTCTCCACTTCCCCTTATCCCCTGTAGCTCTCAATAAGTTTTGTCACTTTGCTACTCCCCCAGGCCATCTTCTGTCATCCACATGCTTAAGCCCGCTAGGTATGTCAGGCGTTGCTTTCCCCTGTCTTTCTTTCACTCTATTCGATCTGTGAGTATCAGATTCTCCAAGCCCTCCTTTCTCATTACTTGTGCCAGAAATTTTAGCTGCCTCTTCCTGATGTTAAGTATGAACTTTCTCTTTGTTTGCATCCTCTCCAAAACCTCATCGTTGCTCACACACTCGGTCCATAATATCCTTAGCATCCTTCTGTAGAACCCTACCTCGCCTGGAGTCTCTTTAAATCTCCTACAGAAGGTAGCGAAGGAGAGCGAGAAGAAGGGACTAAGCACAAACTACAAGAACACAGAATGCATGGTCATCAGTAAAACGATTAGCCCGAAATATGATTTACATTTCGGGGTCACTAAAATCAAGAAGGTGCTGAAATTTAAATATCTAGGAAGTGTTTTGACAGAGGACGGTAAGTGCGACACTGAGATCCGAAGACGTATTTCGGATGGCCAAAGACGTATTACAGAATAAAGAAATTGAAAACAAATATAGACGTTTTGGGATATTTAGTTGTTAGTACTGAAATCATAAATTCGAATGCAAGTAGGAACTCCCATATTTAGAAGTTTGACGCAATACAATCTTACTGCGCATGTTTTCGTTTTGTTTTTGCGCCGAAAAAAGCTAAGCTAATATTAAAGACCAAAATTACCATATAGGAGGATATGGGACCGATGAAAAGTTAAACTTCTGGGTGTATCTCGGCGAGGGGAAATCGTTCGAGTACTACGATGGTTGATCTTTATTACAACTGAGTAGTGTGTTCGATCGTCATTGGGTTCAATGATTTGCATGGCATTGTGTCAAACTAAACTAATCCTAGTAAAAAAAAATCTGTTGATCAACTATTAGTCTTGTTTTTTCATCTCATATTTGTTTCTTACTAATTTTTATGAGGGAAACTTATTTGTAGCTGTGGAAATATATCGGTTGAAATTCGATTACAAGCAGTTCAGTAATTGAAAAAAAAACCCAATTAGGACAAAAAAAAATACACTTGTTTTTTTTTTTTTTCATTTTTTTAAATTAAGGTTCAAATTCCAGTCGGGTCCATTACATTCACTTACGTGCTAATAACCTTTGGGAAGTTATGATTCCTCTTCTTCTCCCTCCTCCCCAGCTATGGGTAAATAGCAGGACAGATCGGGTTCTATAGCCTTGGATGACAACTGGTCTACCGCACAAAGAAATGGCAACCTACTGCAGGAAAAAATTTACCTCGTCAGTCATGTATCGAAAGATACATGATCGCCTAAGCGTGTATCACGCAGGGCACATAACTGACTCACCCTGTACAAAGCCCGGGGGCCACTCGAGGTATAGAGTTACGTTTAGAGACAGTTTATACGGATAGGAGAAAATAACCGTTAACCCTAGACTTGAACTGGTTAAGATTGTAGTAATCGGCGAAACATCCTCTTGTGAATCGGTTTCACTGGGCAGTGGTTGACAGGAAGAAGCTATTCGGGGGCGAGGGGGACTTACCTCTCACCGATGGATTACAGAGAGAGTGTGGGTGGTTTGCTACAATGTTCTAATAAGTACGTTCACCTAATGAATATTGTTATATTTTCATTATATGCCTAAAAACACTTTTATGTGCCATGCCTTTTCAAAGCATAGCTGATTGTGGCTCTCCAAAGCTTCCTCTCTTTCGCTTCTCTAATTAAAAACACCTTTTTGTCTCTATGGTCCTTTCTTTGTCATAGGCAGACTCCTTAATTAAGTGGCTTACGTATGCATCACGTTAAAATGCCGATTACCGAAGTTAGGCAACGTCAGACCGGGTCAGTACCTAAATGGGTGACCGCAAGGATGTGCGGATGGTGTAATCGCTAATGGCTTGGAATTTTAAATCGGAGAGCCGAGTTCCAATTCCCGTTGGATTCGCTATATTCACTTATGCGAAAATACAGCTGGGAAAAGTATGACTCCACCTCTTCTCCCCCGGCTATGGATTAATTAGCAAGATTTGTATCAGTAAAACATTATTACCCCAAAAATCGAAACAAAAAAATTTTACGATCTAAAAAAAAATTCTGGCTTTAAATAACCTGCAAATGGTTGATAAACGAATCAATCAATCTCAATTAGGTTTACACTATTTACATTGTTCGGACTGTTGTCCTCGGCTTTATTGCCATATTCATGACGTTTCAGCGGTTGTATGTTCCAGCCTTCTTCAGGTAGTTGGAATGTCGAACTGGACCCTTTATTTCGCTCGCTGGGGTTGACTGTTCTAGTTCCATGCATAATGGAAGGCCGGAACATACAACGGTCGAAACGTCGTGAATATTGACTTTATAACAACTCAGTTCTACATTGTAATTAAAGAACATTCGTTTTTCTAAAATTTTGTCTTTTTCTTTTCCAGCAAAAAGGAGAAGAAAACATTTAGAGAAAAAAGTATTAAAAAATATGAAAAAAATATTAGGAAAATTAATGATAAAGTGAAATTTTTTCCGTGTGACGCGTTTCATCATTTAGGACTTCATCAAACTTGAAATATTTTTTGCAATTTGTCATTAATTTTCTTAATATTGTTCTGATATATAAAAAAATTATATATCATTCTTTCTCTTAAAAAACAGTAAGCCAAACTATGATATTCATTTTCACAAGAAAAAAGTTAATGCCAAAGAAAAACATTCTATTAAACGCAATGATCCTGTAAGTTGTTTTTTATTTCACGAAAAACTCCAAAACAATGGAGAAATCCGATTTCAAAGAGACTGAAGTTGAACTAGAACAAGGACAAAACTTCGTTACTCACACTGACATTAAAACTCAAGCTGAAATTGAAACTTAATTCGAAATTGACTTGGACTTTGTTCAAAGAGGATCAAAAACCGAGGTTGCACCAATTTCTAGACACCAGAAGTCGAAGAAAAATATTTCTCTAACACTTTCCATAAAACTTCCGAAGCAGCTAATACTTCAGAAATATTGCGTTTCAAAAATAAATATTAAAAAAAAAAAAAACAAACAAAAAACTAGCAATAAATTGTTTCTGGTATAAATTGCATCCATGAATTGAGTGTTGAAAACAAGATGGCTGCATAATTTGAATTATTGAGTGAGGATATTTGTTTTTGAAAACTGGGTTGCTGTCAAGTCATTCAAGATTTAAGCATTACTTGTATTATATACCGAAATCGCTCACCCATATTCCCATGGCAAAGCAATGAATCTTGGATCTCCCGCTTAATAAACTCCGCAAATGTGAAACGAAAAATAAGAAAGTAATATTTTATTTTAAAGAAATTATCAAAACTTTTGTATTCAGCAGAATATTGTCGTTCTAATGAAAATCGTGAAAATTTCAGTGAAATAAAAGCAAACATTTTGGCATTCAGTAACCGAGCAGCCAGTGTTACCGGCGGTTGAAATTTAAAAAAAAACTTTCTATTAAAACAATTTTTCAGGAAAATTCATGTGTCAAGTCTAGTAACTGTTATCGCTCTTTACAGTTTCTTTCCTAACCTTTTGTTTGAAGTAGCGTGAAATGTCAACATATTGATTATTTTATTATTTTCTCTTCGTGTTACATGTGCTATCCATTTTAGTTGTAGCCTCTGTTAAAAGTCTTCAAGTGATGTGGTTTATGTTATTTGGTAAAGTTCTTTGCTTGTCATTTTTGTAGCCTTTGCCTATAAGATCTGATGAAGAATTGTCTTCTTTAAAAACGAGACGTTTCATTCACTTGAAGCCAATTTAATCAGTAATCTGAGGAAACGTTTTTATATGGTGATGGGAGTTGTAATATTAAGTTTTTCCTTATAAAGCAACATTCGACATTCATTGACCGAACAGCCACTGCTACTTTCGGTTGAAATTTATAAAATCTTTTCGTTAAAACAATTTTTCAGAAAAATAGGTTTTTCAACTCCAATAATTGTATTGATGTGGGTGGGGAGGTCCTTTATAGTTTTTGTTTGAAGTAGTGTGAAGGTCAGTATCTTGATTATGTTATTATTTTCCCTTCGAGTTACATGTGCTATCCATTTTAGTTGTTGCTGTTGTTGAAAGTCCTCAAATGATCTGGTTTTTATTATGTGGTAAAGTTATTTGTAATTTTGTAGCACCAGTCAGCGAGGTTTGAAGAAGGATGGTCCTCGTTAAGACCTGCAGGATCTATTCGCGATTTTAATCATTGATCTTAGAAAGCGGTTGTATGCAGCTGACAGTTTATATATTTTTGAACGGGTTTGGCGCCATGCACGACATTCATATGAAAGACTCGATCTCACGAGGCTATTTTACATAACTCAAGATTTTAGGTTAATGTTTTAGCTTCGTATCAATTTGTGGTGTTTCACGAAACTCGATTAAAAAAGTGGATTTTCAACGACAGTAATGGTTGACACTTGATATATAGAATCAATTCATAGCTCTTATTGCTGATCAAGATTTTTATCGTACTGCTTAGCGGCTTAAAAAGGCTGAAGTCTTTGGATTAATTACTGGTGAAATCAGAAACTTGTTTATATTTGTTTAGATTTATACCGATGAAAGGTTCTGACGTTTCTACAACAGGACAAGCTTGGGCAAAGTCGCCTCGCGATATTTTAGCGAAGCAAGATTTTGATTTCAACAACATCTTAGGTTTAAGATTCGCAGGCACATCTGCGATGAAAAGTGTAGAAGAAGTTGGTTGTTGGGGTAATGAAAGAAAAAACACAGAATGATATTTATGTATATAACTTTCCCACAGATACAACATTCAAAATCGTTTATGCAGTCTTGTTGGGGGAAACTCATTCTCTTCTCTGCAACCTCTTTCCTATAGCTGCAAAATAGCTAGCCTATCGCTACGCTATCGGTATTTCCATATCAAATGTTCAGAAGAACTCCATTGTTTAGTTCCACCAGTTTAAAACGATAGAGCTAAGACACGTCATGCAATTTCCACGGAGTCGTAACGCTCTCATTTCCTAGGTTTAATTGATTGATTTGTTTTACGGCTTATCAACCTTTTTGCAGGCTATTTAAAACCAGAAATATTTTACTGATCCAAGTCCTGCTATTTAACCCATACCTGGGGGATAAAAAAGTGCATCCATTCCTTTACCAAGGTAAATGAATATAACGAATCCAATAGGAATTGGAACTCGGCTTTCCGATTTCCAAGTGCAAGCCGTTATTCAGTAAACCACCCGCACATCCAAGGTGACAGCACCTGCCATTCTCAAGCGATCACCCATCTTGGTACTGATCAGGTTGCTTAACTTCGTACGGGAAACGGTGTTTCAACGCGATATGATCTTAAGCCTCCGTGTTTCAAAGGTAAGAAGAAAGTTTCACTCAGATAGAACTGTCACTTTCTGGAATTGAATCTCGCGTGGAACATATATGATGTACGTATATAAACATTACATACATTAGAAGCTCCCACTAATATTAATTAATTATGAACCGCATATTGAACACACACATGCACACACACACACACATTCACATAAAAATTTCAGCTTAATCATTATGACGTCACTGAGATTTGAAATTGGTTCTATCAAACGCGAGAATGCTGGAATTAAAAATCAGTTGCGTAACTACACACAGAAAACTCCTTGAAAACTAATGTAGCAATATTCGAAAGTACTCGGGAATATAATATTAACTGAAAATTAATATGAATTTTGGCAAATTTACGGATAACGCAAAACAAATTATTCGGAAATTTGAAAGATTTCATAAAAATATTGATAGACAGAACTTGTCCATATTATTTAACAAAACATGTTTGAGAGAATTCTTGCTGACGAAATACACATTATATATAACATGAAAAGAAATTAAAAACATCTCAAACAAAACTCTTGAAAATGGTCGAAATCGCTTGGGACAATGGACATTACGGACAATTTTTGCACTCCCTTACTATCAACAAACGGGAAAATGTAAGCATTTTGTAAAAATCTAAATAAATTAATCATATTTTTTTTGTCTGTCTTATTCAACGAAACATGTTTAAAAGAAAGGTTGCTACCCAAATATATATATGACGTTAGATAAACAAAATACAAGAAAGCAAGGCAAATTACATATGAGTATGAACATATTAGTACAAATAATATACCAACAACCATGATATGTTGACTTGCGGTCTCTTGAGGTTTATGGCTGAAAGTTGGAGGCGGCTCGTAAAACAAACAAGCAGATTGAAATAATAATAATAAATAAACACTCATTTTTGCAGTACAAGCGCAGGTTAACAGAATGAATGCAACCAAAGTCAGGATAGACAGATCATAAAAAGAAAGCAAGTACGGGATGTGTGAGCAAGCTGATGAGGCATTTAACGACATACTCACTGAATGTCTCAAGTTGGCACAGAAGGAAGTTAAGCGACGACATGATTGGATTTGTTAGAGAATCCATTGGGAAATATGCCATAAGTTTTCCTTCAGTGTAAAAGGTAAGTGGTATGGACATTATCCAGAGGCAGTGGTAGAAAATAACGGTCCAAAGATATTATGAACTTTCTATGTACAGACAGATCATGCCATTGAAACTCGAAGACCCAACCTTATTGTTATAGATAAGGAAATTAGCAATATTGGTTTTGCTGATTTTGCTGATACAAGATGAACCCCCAATGACGCTGCAAATAGAGAAAAATACCAAGATTTGGCTCAGGAGCTGAAAAAGCAATGAAATATGAATGTAGAACTAATTCTTGTAGTAATAGGCGCGCATGGAACACCACCTTGAAAACTGAAAAAGCGCTTAGGGAGAATTGAAAATGAGACCAAGATTGTAGACCTCCAGAAAACTATCATCATTCACTCTGTGAAAATTCTCCGAAAAGTTCTTCAGTTGAGAAGAGTCTTGTTGACACCATACATCAAGAACAAAATTTTCATTGACTAAGTCAATGTCCGTCATCAAAATAATAATAATAATAATAATAATTATTATTATTTTACAATACACATAGGCAGAAGAATCGAAGCTAATCACTCAGATATTGTGATTAAAAACCACAAAAACAGAATGTACTTTCTTATTGATATGGTAGTCCCTGCAAAGTGTAATGTATCTTTGAAGAGCTTCAAATAATTATCCAAAATACAAGGACCTTGAAGAGGAAATCTCAAAAATGTGGCACATAGGGACATCAATAATTCTAGTTGTAGTTGGAGATTTCGAATTGATTGGAAAAGATTCTGACAGACACTTTTTAAGGGATTCCTGGCAACCCTTGACTTAAAGAAATACAAACAATTGTAGTCACAAGTACAGCTCACACATTACGAATTGCTTTATCTTTGTAAATTCTGTGATCTTAGGTTTTCTGTTTGTTTTTGTTTACAAAAAATGATCAGTGGAAAATGTCATGAAACCATTTCTAACCTTAAGTCTCTGGTTGGGACCCGGAAGGAAATGTGTATACAAAAGAAGTCAAAGGAAATAATAATAATAATAATAATAATAATAATAATAATAATAATTCGAGTTATTATAACTAGAACCAAAATTGTCTGGATTAGAAATTGAAAAAAGTGTTGCGCTTGTCCAAACACAACGTTGGTATTGGAAAGGAGACATATTGTCACTTAATACGCAGTGATAACCACATCACATGAACATGCAAATGTATAAAATATCCTCTTCCTCCACCATCTCCTACAACGATTACGACTAAAACTACGTCAAAAATTGGCGGTGATGTTAAGAGCAGTAAGAGTAATAAAAATACGAATATTAATAGTAATAGGACTAATTGCGAACTACTTACAAAAGGGCCTCTTGGGACTTTCAACATTTATTTTGTATTCAAGAATTCCTAGAATAATACTTGCTCAAGAAAAGAAAGGTCATCAGTCTATTTGCAATCAAAATCCTTCGACGCTGGTACTTTACGAAGCACAACATCTATTTAGAAAAGCTTTGAAAACACAAAAATTGAAAATATTTGTAATTTTATTCGAGTAATGCAAAATAATTGACATAATTTGTCAATATTGTCATCTTTCGAGGATATGGCTCTTTCATGTCATATTTTACTCTTAACGGAGTAATATGACGTGGAAGAATCGCATCATCTATATTTAAGATCAATGATATGAAGGGTCGCATCATCTATCTTTGATGCCATGAAGGGCCAATACCAATATCGTTCAATTATTTCTCTTTAAGGGAATATTGTTTTGAAGATAGATATTTTCCATATTTTTGATCAGAATATTTAAGAAATGATATATAGCGTATCTCAAAACAAATGTATACACACTTGTACATTTATGCTGCAATAGTCTATCATGACAAGAAGTAGAGAAGTTTTGGGAGACGAGGAATTTTATTTTCAGCAAGATGGAGGACCACTACACTACCATCGTGATGTACGATCTTACCTGAATGAAATCTTGTCAAACAAATAGATCGGAAGATAAGTTTCTTTAGAATATCCTCCCTGTTCACCCTTTTATTCTTTTTCTTGTAGAGATACTTAAAAGTCTACGTTACAAAACCAGCAACAATTGCTGAAGTGAAAGTTTCCATAGAGCAAGAATGCATCCAAATACCTATGGAAATGATGATTGCTGCTTGGGATTCCATTGGGTCGCGTTGCCAGCAATGCCTGGATCATAACGGAGATTAATTTGAAAACATGCGATGACAAAATGTTAAGAGCATGCATTTATATTGTTTTCCTATGTATTATTTAAATAAGACATAGTTGGTTTTCGCTGCTTGAATTATCTCTTGAGAAAGTTTCAAAATGCTTACACATTTTTGGAGATAGACTGTATTAATTTGAAGGTAAAATTCAAGACATTTTATTTTATTCTGCGGCATGATATTTATGCCGAAGACAAAAATGTAGTTACATTGATTTCTGAGACTTATAATCTGGATAAAGATCTCGCGAAGGCAGAACGAAAAATTAACATGGGCATGGAATTTTAAAATGAAGAAAAACTTTGAAATTTTGCTGAAATTTTTCAATGGCTACATAAACTTGACATTTTCAAACGCTTTCCTATTCATAGTAATATTGTCCATTTATTCAGACACTAGCAGTATCAGCAATCTACAGAAAAATCTCACTTTAAACCAAGCAAGGCAATGAAGTCACTAAGACGCAAGGGGTTGGTTACTGAGTGCTAGTGAATCTGAAAAAAACAACATTAAGGAGAAAGAACAGTAAAAGAACAAGAATTCAGAAGACAAGATAACGACTGACATTGCATTAAAATTTTTGAAGATCAAAAATCATTGGGAAGCAAGAAGACGGAAGAAAGTTCTACAAACAAGAAGTGCGATAAAAGAAACTGTTAGCATAGAACTTAAGGTTACATCTAATCATTTCAACAGGAAAATGATGAGACCTTGCCGCCAATCTAGTACTGCGCTTAAATTCATAAAGTCAAGGTGGCATAGAGCAAACAACATCGGAACAATTACCATGAAAGTGCGTCCTGGGTATAACGATAAACTACATCCGCGTCGTGGGTAAGACGATAAACTACATCCAACAGCAAGGCCTCTGATCAGGAGGTTTTGAGGAGCGTGGAACCATCTCTTAATTGCTAGTGTTCCCAGGTCCACCATGACCCGGGGTAGTAGCACCTGTTAGGGTCCCAGCTATGGGCAAATAGTTAACCCCGCCAAAAGGGGTCAAAACGTATAAAAATAGGTTTTAACACCAGCAATACGTTTTTGGAAAAAATATTACCAACAATGCATTTTTGAACAAAAATATTACGAGCAATAAGAATCTTGTCGACATTAAATAACCCATTGAGGTTGATATTTCGTAAAACAAACCAAACCAAACCAAACCAAACCATGAAACTATTATAGAAAAGGCACAGTGAAGCTACATTACGGTGGTGGGAATGTGACTGAAGGCGAGGTGCCGAGTCAGGACCAATAGGATAACTTGTTTTATTCGAGAACGATGTTAGAATAACCCATAACTTATACTGGGAGTAAACTGCCTGTGTATACAAATTGAAAATGTATTGGGTATATATACAAAAATAAAGGGCAGAATAAGACAAGAATGTGACTTCTCACCGGATTTATTCAACCTCTAGAGAGAGGCAATCCTAAGGGAGCTGGAGACCCCACTAGGATTTATTATCAGTGAGTACAATCTTAGCAAGATGCGGAGATGACATTGTTTTGATAGCAGACACAGAAAGAAAAAAAACCTACTAGACAAGATTGGAAAGGAAAGCGAGAAAAAAGACTAACCATTAACTGTAAGAAGACTGAATGCATTGTTACGAAGAGAAAAAAAAACCCCAAGATGTGAACTGAAAATTGGAGAAGTTTAAATGTCTGGCAAGTATTTTAACAGATGAAAATGGGACATGGAAATTGGAAGGCGTATTGAAATACCAAAATATGCCTCTCAAAAACCTTACCAAAGAAACAGGAAGAATTTGTTAGAAAGAAATAATGCTAAAATGCTATGTAATATCAATACTCTTATATGACAGTAAATACTGGGCAATTTCCTCACAGATGAAGAAAAGACGAGGCAACAAAAATGGAGTTTTTTGTGATGTCAACGAACACTCGTTGCCACTTTCGTAATGCCAACGGAAACTCGTTGTCACTTTCGTAATGCTCGTTGTAGTAGAGATTTTGTAATCGCAGATACAACTATAATACACCGTTGAACAATACTGGTGTCAGACGCCTTCGAATAACACTCACATTAATAGTACGTGCTCGTTAATACTCGCCCGAACAGTAATCCGTATAGCGATCTGAGCCGAGAAATAGTATAGTGAATATAGTAGAGAATAGCGGTCCGTATAGTAATAGAAAATAGAGTAGAAATAGCGATCCGAATAGTAATCAGTATAGACTAGAATCACGATCAATCTAATCGTCACGCAGCTTCCTATATATGCATTTCCTCTATGGTCACGTGATCCACTTAATTCAGTAATGGGATCGCCTGTGTTTACTCTCTGGCGATCTATATTCAAACTCAAGTATTGGCAGTGACACTTTATTCCTATATAACAGAGTTCTATAGGAGGATGCTGAGAATAGCATGGATATAACATGTGAGCAACGAAGGAAGTTTTAAGGAAAGTGGAAGCAAAAAGGTTACTTGTAGAAAGAGACAACAGCAACTACTTGGACGCATAAGGAGGAAAGAAGGTTTGGAAAAATTGACACTCACGGGGCATACCGAAAGCAAAAGAGACAGTGTTAAACAGTGAGTAACCTACCTAACGAGTTTCTATAAATAGATGACAGGCCACGTACTAGGAGGCATATGCAAGAGGCAAACATTAACTAGAGTTAAGCGCAAGATCGACAAAAAGAAAGATTTTAAGACCTGGTTATAATCCATTATTATCCCGTAATTTTGAATGATGATTTACGGACTGGTTTGGAAATTTATTGATGACTGTTTTGGAAAACGTAATAGAAAGAAAATATTTTGTTGTGTGACTCTTATCGTCTTTGACTTTTCAGAATATCGACTTGAGAGTGTTGGTGCCGATATAATACAAAGTCAAAGTCGATAAGTTTCATATAGCAAAATATTTTCTTTCTATTACTTTTCCAAAATAATCTACAATAAAAGTTGATCGATATTGATTATGCAGATGACCTAGCTGACACTGCAGACACTATTACCAATGCCACAGTTCTCCTACAGCATCTAGAAAATGCTGCTAATGGTGTTGAACTCTATGCCAATGTCTCTAAAACTGAATTCATAGGCTTCAACCAGCAAGCCTCAATACAAAATGCCTCAGGTGAATCAATTACATATCTAGGAAGCGAGATAAATTCTATCGAAGAGGATGTGAAAATTCGCATAGCTAAAGCCTGGGCCGCCTTGAATAAAATGGATGTAATCTAAAAATTTGATCTACCAGGCAACCTCAAGCGGAGAATCTTTCAAGCCATTGTGGAGATGAAGTTAATGTGTGCTGCCTCTGGCTGGACATTATCTAAAACCCTAGAGTCTAAGCTTGATGTAACCTATACTCGGATGCTGAGAGTTATATTTAATATCTCTTAGGGACGACATCCAACTAAATCTCAGTGCTCCGGAGTCATCTCTGATATTTCTACAATCTTACGTGAACGCAGAATGCTCTTTGCAAGACACCTCTGGCGAGCAAAACAAGAACTAACGATTGATCTGTTCTGGACATCTGGCCATGGCGCAAGATGAGGTGATCACCCAGCAATCACTTACATTTACCATCTATGTTATGGAACAGAATACTTCCTTAACGACCTTCCGACCTTGATGCAGGAAAGTGATAGTTGGCGTAATAGACCCGTGAATGTCCGAGCTAGCTCGACTGAATAATAAATGACCCTTAGACTATTCTTTAATTTTTATTGTGGTGTATAAGAGAAAAAAAATTGTGTCGTCAATTTTAACCCATCCAGAAAAAAATACCTGTGAATAGTGCAAAAGGTCACCAAAAATGTAAGATAACATTCAAAGAATTACCTATGTATAGTGCACCTCACCCCTGTTTTTTTTACGTAAAAACTCGCGCTATATTCGTGTATATACAGTAATTTTAAATTTGTTTCTACAAAATTCAATTCTATCCCTACCACTTACATCTTTCTGCAGGCTTTAGAAGTTTCGATTTCGTAAAAAGTTAAAATTGTATTTGGTTAAATTTTAAAAAGAATAATGTAATAATTGTTTCTTGAATTATTTCACGCAAGGAATTAGATTTTAGTTCTTCTTTTTCGTCCCTTTTTCGATCATTACTCTTCACAACTTCCTATCCCTTGTAGCTCTTAGCAGTTTTCTCCTCTTCCTTAGCACCCTCTGTTTCACCATCCATTCACACAACCTCGTCAGGTTATTGACTCGCTACCTTCTTCTATCTTTTTTGTCCTCAATATGTCTTGTGAGGGTCAAGTTTTCCAAGAAATCGTTTCTCATCTTGTGTCCAAGGAATTTCAGCTGTCTTTTCCTGATTCTGGTTATAAATGTTTTTTTTTCTGATGCCATTTTATTTAAGACTTCATTGTGGCTTACTCGGTCTGTCTATGGAATGTTCATGTTCAGTATCCTTCTGTAGAACCACATTTCTATTGCCTTCAGTTTTCTCCTCACCGATCGGAAGATTGTCCAGCTTTTCACTGCCGTATAAGAGGACATTTTTATAGCGAGTGTAGTTGAAAAGCTAAGCAAGTTGCTGATAAACGGAAAAAATAGTTAGAAATAATCTAGCACTTTTTTCATTGTTTCCAGCTATTTTTTCCGTTTCTCAGCAACTTGCTTAGCTTTTCAACTACACTCGCTATGAAAATTGGCTTTCGTTTTTGGTCTTGAATGAGCTTTATTTAGTTTTTCTTTCTTACGCTATTACATAAGTGTATATTAATTGAAGATGGGACACGCTGTTTTTAACACGTTGACTGCCTGAGGTCAATGACGAAATCTGACTTCAAAGAGCGACTTTATAATAGCAAACTCAGGCAATAGAATGTTTTTCAAATACTTCGTTATTGTGTTATATTTTCAATAAATTTTTCTCATAAAAAGTTTGTTTTTAGCTGACAGTACGAGTTTTTATTCCTGCCTTAGACGTCAGTTACCAGTTATTTTTTTTTAAATTCGTGAAGCCACTAGGATGCAGGGGGTTGCAGAAGATTTGGAGCAAGAGCAGATAGGAGTGATAGAAGAAAGGATGAGGAGAGGGATAGTGGATAGATCAAGGTAACTGGAGATGTCGATTGACATTACATTTGAATAGTTGGAGATTATAGCTCTCAGTGAAACAGTAATTGGGAAGGCTGTTCCACAGGCGAGGAGTGCGAGGTATGAAGCTATTGGAGTAGAAGAGACGGCTACATTTAGTAGTTTCTACAGTGTAAGGGTGGGAGCGGGATGCCAGCCTCGTAGGGCGCTTGAATTCATGGAGTCTGGGAACCAGTGAAAGCAGCTCATCGGAGCAATTACCATGAAAGTATTTGTAGAAAAGACAGAGAGAGGCGACGGCACGTCTGTGAGAGAGTGACTGTAGACGAGATGCCAGATTTGCGTTAAAAACAACGAAAATACCCGTATGGTGCCAAGATAAAAACAAAACAAAAAAAAAAAACAAAAAAAAAACAACAACAAAAAAACAAACAAAAAAAGGAGATAACTTGTGGTCGGCGCCAAAATAAAATCTACTAACCACGAGTTTTCTCGTCTTGGTTATCTCGTGGGTGGCATTCAGTGTGTTAATTGAGCCCGGTGCTGAGTTCTCAGTGCTTTTAGAAAACTCAGTTACTGCCTTGAGACAAGGTATATGTTTACGGAACTTTGAGGTTCAGTTGGTAAGAAAGAAACACTAAAATACAGGGTGCGGCAGAAATACCTCCCCCATATACATCCCAGAAATACCTCCCCTATAATGATAAGACATTAGTGGCAATGTTACTTTCATCTAACTAATGTCTAACCATTCTGTATATAAGATGAACAATTTTGATGTAAAGAAAAGTTTACACATCCTTTCGGATTTCAAAAAGGAAGCATCATTGTTTTATAAAATGGCGAAAGTTACATATTCGCGATCACTTCAAATAGAATAATTGAAAAACAAAAACAAAGAACAGATATTTTTATTGACACTTAGAGTGCACATGTGTGTAAATATATAATAAAGAATTTGTTTATTTAAATAAAGCGTCTTGCAAATTCAGCACGAATGGGAGTTTTTTTAAATGGTTTGGAATCAAAATTTTGCTCAATAATTTCCGCTTAGATCTGAAACCTAATAATCTATATTCTAAGAATGGATCTTCATCGTGACGCCTGACGCACCGAGTTCAAGATATTATCTTCATTTATATCTCATTCATTTGAAAGAAAAATAAATAAATAAATAAATAAAAAACAAGCCAGAAAGAAAAGGAAAGCCGGATAAAACTTCCAGAAAACAAGTTTATATTAACTAACAAAATAAGGAAAAATGTCGTCCATATTACAAGGCCAAAAAGACAAGGAAAACAAATAAGAACAAAAAATGAAAAACGCGCAGACGCTCACGTATGTCCTCGTTCCCTCCGCATCTCTCTCTCTCTCTCTCTTGCCTTATCCCTCTCTTTTCTCTCTTTTTCTCCTCTTACCCCCTCTGTCTCTGAAGCAGACACACAGTCAGAAAAAGAAAATAATATGGCTAATGTCTTTCACGAGTTGAGGTCAGATGCACGTAACCTGGATTTTTGTTAGCTGCAAGTCTTCATTAATTCAGATAAAAGATCACGTGTTTGGTATTGGATAATTGCGTAGGTTGGAGGAAAAAGATTGAATAAACAATAATTAGACCCTCTCTTCATTTTCACATTTACTACGTAAATATTATATTCGTGTACACATATAATTTTATATAGGTACCTCCAAAAATAAAAAAAAACGATACCTAAGTTTAAAATTCATTTAAGAAATAAAAATGTTTTTTGAAGATTTAATTTAAATTTTTAATTTCAGACAAATAGACTAAATTTAATATTCTCAATAAGTAAAATATTGGTGTATTTCAAAGTGAATTTAAATTGATTGCAATCTTTTTTTCTGTAAAATCTATAAATTCATCCATATTGACAGATCTGTCAACATAAAATAATCCTCTTTATTAAAGAATCTTTCGGAAAGTAAATATACTTTTCTGAAACGTGATTTGAGGTGATTTAAAGTTTAATAAATCTGAATTGAAATAAATAGTACTTACTTCTAGTTGAAAATATCGCAGCAAAAAAAGCAATTCTTAAAATATTTTCTGATGTGTTGAGTGACTTATTGACAGTTTGATGTTTGAAAAATTTAAGTAAGCAGAACTGAAAGTAATTACCTGACGAATACAACATGAATGCCTTTTTATATAACTAGTAAACAACTAAACAATCTTAAATATTTAAGAAAATATTTGAATAAATTTAATATTTTATTGAATTTTAGGTACTTTGGTATTATAGTCTTATCTACAAAGACGCTTGTTGAGGAAATTACCAAAAAATGTTAATTGAAATATCTTATTTTCTGGTAATGTCGTGTATAGGCGCCCGTATTTACAAAAATCGATATGAATTCAAAATTCTTTTTAAAATACTGAGGTTCGTTGAATTGTAGCAAGTTTTTCTATTTAGAATTTGTAGATACAGTTCTGATTTAATAACAATATCACTTGGCCGCTACAAATTAATACATAATTTTAAAATATTTAAAAGTTTATAAATTTTTGTAATTAAAAATAAATTATTATAATCATGTAAAAATTTATTATCCATCGAATTTTTTTTCTTAAGGCAATAGTATCTATAATATATTTTATTCATAAAAGCAATTAAAAACATTTTTAATTAAAAGATATCTTAGTTTTATTGGATTTTTTATTTTTCGATTTAGTGTGAATTTTCATTTATGATTTAAATTCTCCGATGATTTTTTCGTATAAAAATATAAACGTTAAGCAATGCAAAAAATAATTTCTCGGAATTTCATAAAAATTAAATGAGTGGGGTAACAAATGTAAAAAAAAGAAATAATTTTACAAAGATTTTCTAAAAGACAAACACATAAAAATAATTCAATTAATTTCTGAATAAATGCTGAAACTTTCATTAAAATCTGATAATTATTTGATTTTTGCAAGAAGTTCTAATTTAATGAGTTTTTCTCCTAAAAAAAGCCGCTCATATTTCCTGTACAAATTCAAGGTCTCGCCGTACAGAAAAATATCAAAATCAAAATAAACCAAAAACATAACAAAACAAAATAAAAACAAAACAAACAAAAAAACAAACAAAAAAACAAACAAAAAAACAAACAAAAAAACAACGAAATTTGCTACCAAAATTTCCAAGGTTCTAAAAAGCATAAAAAAATATTTTTATATATAAAAATCCTTTGATTTTTTTGTTTTAATAACGACAATGTTTTTGACGATAAAATTTTGTTTTCATCATGTTTTGTGCATTTTTCACTATGTATTCTCATTTATTAACGAAGTTTTAGAGGTACCTAATTTTTATATGATTTCATATTTTTTCGGGTTACAGTTATAATTTTTGTTAGTTTTTATACAATGTTTCGACAGAGATCTTCTTCGACCTTCTTCAGGTGTATGTTGTATCCGGTGGTATTAACACTGTATTTTTCTTTTCATCTCTTCACTGAGAACGTTACTGCCTAACAATCAATTAAGTCCCATGTTAATAATGTTAACGTGAAAACAGATGAGATTGGAGACTTTATCTAATCCTCTCAAATAAATTTACTTCTGTTTGAATTAACAGGTATGGCATTATTATTTCTAACGAATTAACATTTTGAGAATTTAAAAAGAATTACGTGTCAATTTTGCTTCTTTTTTTTTTTTAAAGACATACTTAAAGGCGAACAGCTGGTATATGTACTAAATCCTGCCTCCCTGTCACTTCTTTCTCTTACATTTTCCTATCGCTCAAATACTAAACTGATTTAATCCAGTTTTATGGCTCCGTGGACCTCCGGTTAGGAAACTTTCACTAAGGGAGACTACTCATCCTATGGTTTGGAAATTTCAGCATCCCGTCTCGCATTTTCATATGGCAACCCTAGGCTTTGTCCATCTTACAGATTTCCCATCGTTATATGGAGTCTATGATTTTAACCGCAAAAGGTGCACATATTTTATGATGATGAGAACGTACACAATAATCTATATAATAAATGCCAATGTAAGTATGTAACTGTGTCACAATTTTTCAATTAAAGGAATATAACTATCTAACTTGCAATAACTCAAATAATAGAAATTTTGAATTCACATGTTTTCATTAATGCAATTGTTTTCGGCGATGTTTTTACGTGATTTTTTGTGACGAATTCTTTTGTACGATAACAATTTTTATAACTTAGAAATAAATTTGGGAATAATCGAAATTAATTGCGAAATCCAGCGAAAGTCACACATGAAATAAAAATAATTGTTTATACGGAAAATAAGGACCTACGTCCACCAAACTGTCTTTAAATTAAGTGGCGACAGAAGAAGTATCGTTGAACTTTTAAAAAATAAGCTTAAATATTAATGCAGTACTTAAATGCAGCGATCAATTTTGAGTTATTCTGTAGTTTATCGTTGACTATAGCATACAGCAGCATTACGCCACGCAAAAAGAAATATCTGCTAACAGAGGATCAGATTGCAATCAAAAAAGCCAAAGCTGCAGCGGAGAAAATCCTGTGTAAATGAAAACCCAGATCAAACGGCAGCCAAAAGAGATTCCAATGCTGAGAATTTGCAAAGACTTAGGAACTCTCAAACTCCTGAACAAGCCGAAAGCCTAATCAAGAGCTCTCCGTAGGATCTATCTTAAATACCGCCCGATAAGTTGGCTTTTAAGCTAGTAATATATAAATATATAAATATGTTCAAATTCCTTAGTGAAATTAGGCTCCCCTGTGGTAATCTGGGCTACAGTCGGACCACGCTTGGTGTTGCTGTTGCAGTTTCTGTAGCAAGTAGTTTTGTTACGGTTTAGTGTTGCCAGTCCCAAGCCTAACCGGTTTGGAATTCAGAGTTGTCCTTCTCTTAGATTTTTAGCCCAGTCTGCCCTGTTATTTAATCTATAGCTCGTGGTTGGTGAAGGGTATTTATGCAAAAGAAAACGCAACGAACTGGGCCGGAACTTGAACGCGGCACGGTGGTTCCATTTTTCACGCCGATAACCGCTACGCTACGCCACACCCAAATGTATAACTATGCATATATCTAAAAGAAAAAAAATAAACAAAACAACTCTTTGTTACTTGATGTTCTAAGTAATAATAATAATAAAAAGAAGAAGAATCAAAATCATAATCTGACCCATGATCGGATACAATCATAGGGTGACTGCACACCTGACCAGTTCCTACCACATTTTTTTAATCATTTCACCCGAAGCAAGACAATAAATCCACTAAGACGCAAGGGGTTATTGTATGTTACAGAATATGAGAAAAAACATTATTAAGGCGAGAGAACAATAAAAGAACAAGAATTAAGAAGACAGAAAACAACGCTTGGTAATGTATTTAATTTTTTAAGACTGGGGAACAAGAAGCTGGAAGAGAGTTCCACAAGCAAGACGTGTGGGAAAAGAAACGGTTAAAATAGAACTTGCGGTTATATCTAGCCATTTCAACTGTAAAATTATGAGACATTGTCTCCAATCTAGTACTGTACTTAAATTCATAAAGTCGAGGTACCATAGAGAAGAAAATCATCAGAAAAGTTATCATGAAAGTATTTATAGAAAAGGTACAGGGAAACTACATTACGACGGTGGGAAAGGGACTGAAGTCGAGATGCCAGGTCAGGAACATTGCAGATTTTTCTTTGGATTCTATCAAGAATCTCTAAATATATAGCAGGATCACCAGACCAGATGTGGCAGCAATATTAAAGCAAGTACGCATGGTAGACTTATAAATATATAAAATAGATTCTGGAGAGAAAGATTGTCTAGCACGACAAAAGTGAACCATCTTTCCTAGCTGCAAACTTAGCAATTAATTCAATATAATCTTTCCACTTCATGTCAGCAGAACACGTTAGTACGAGAAGGCGTAATGAATAATTTTCTTGGAGGTTAGCATCAGGCATGCTGATGGAAGATAAAAACGGATCTCTCAGACGATCAAAAGTGAGAAGTTTCGTTTTGGAGGCGTTAAAATAAACAAGACATTTCTTGCCCCAGTTAACAACAGATTGTAGGTCATTTTTGAGATCAGCTGCTAATTTAACCTTATTGAAATAATCAGACTTACTATTAAGACAAAAATAAATAACTGTGACATCAGCATAGGTAACGATTTGATAACTGATGACACCAGGAAGGCCATTTATGAAAATTAGGAACAATGTAGGTCCAAGGATAGAGACCTGAGGAACACCTGCATTAATGCAAAACGATCTAGAAAGTTCAAGACAACTTTTACGGTTCATAAGAAAAACTAAATCAGTTTAAAAAATTCATCAATAAATACCATAGCGTTTCAGCTTGTGGAGAAGACCGGTATTCCAATCTTTGTCAAAGGATTTCGAGATTTCCGGAGCAACCATTCTTATCTAAAGCTTGATTGAACCTTTCAGCAATAATCATTTTTAACGCTTTAGCAGTTGACATAGAGAAGCGAAAGACATATTGCTTGTCTGAAAAAATACTGTTGTAACCTAGGGAAGGTTACTGAATAGAATAATCAAACGAAGGTTGGTAATGAACGACAATACTTAGGACAAGAACAACACATAAGATTCGCCAGCGGCGCGTAGAAGTAGTAGTCAATTGCTAGAAGTGAGTCAAGTGAATTCCACAATAAATCTCCAACTGCAGGGTATCTACCAACCAAGCAGGGTATCTAGCCCGTAAGCTCGACCTAAAATTTCCCGTAGACCCCGTATAAAACGGGGTCAGGTAGCTGTTTCCCCAGACGAGATTCTGACCTTCGACATAGCCTCGTCTGGGGATCCTCTCTACCCAGAGGCAGAATTTGACCAGCACAGCTGGAGACGAATCTTCAATTGCAGGATATTTACGGTCAGATGTGGCACAAAAAGCCGAATATAATGTGGGGTAATGTACGATATTATATATATATATATATATATATATATATATATATATATATATATGTGTGTGTGTGTGTGTGTGTGTGTGAAGGTAAAGTGTCCATATAAACATATGTCCAAAAGGCTATAGTTGTACCTTTGCAACTCACAAATTTTCAGAATGTTCTCCGCTTGCTTCAACACAGGCATGCACCCATCAGATCATTGACTGGCGAAATCTTTCAAATAATTGCACACGGTGTTGATGAAGTGTCTCTGCATTATTAATGTCTGCTGCATGAACCAATTGTCTTATGTGGTCCCATAGATAAAAAATTCAAAGGATTGCACTCGGGGGAACGTGCAGGCCATGGAACATGACCTTCTCCACCTATCCATGTTTCCTGATAGATATCAGCAATGCATCTCGAACAGTGCGTCTAAAATGTGCTGGAGCCCCATCATGCATGAACCACATGTGTTTTCATATTAGCAGGGATACAGCCTCTAGCAGGTTTGGAATTGTGTTCGAAATAATGTCCCCTGTTTTTCTTTTATCCGCTGGGCTAAGTATCCTTGAGACACGTGGAACTAGAACAATCTACCACGGTGGACGAAATAAAGAGTTCGGTTCGAAATTCTAATCACCTGTAGAAGGTCAGAGCGTACAACGGCCAAAACGTCGTGAATATGGCAACGAAGATGAGGGCAACAGTCCGAACAATGTAAATCGTGTAAATTTGTCAGAAATATAGACAGGTAATTTGCAAGTTAATCAGTAATAACGTTAAATAGAAAAGGCTAAACGTGATCGCCTGTTATTGATCGCGTAAAGAGGCGGATAAAGAATGAACTGGAGAAAAGAAAAAAAATGCTCTCATAAAATGTTAAAAAACATAACACCCTGGGCATGTTTTCTATTAAATGTCTAGTAAGTAAATAAAAATTTTGTCTTAATGCCTGGCATAAATATTTTAATTCGGCCTCATTACTCATTAACCGTAATATTTTATGCAATTTCATCAATTCTGCGAGCGACATTTTATATCGAATTGCAACTAAAACTTCATGCTTTACTCTCGACAAAACTTCATTAATTAATACTGTATGACTAAAAAGACTTGACTAACAACATGTATATAGTCTAGTTGTTGACTAAATTTAGCTTAATATTTTACAGGGATGCATGAGAAGAAAAAGATTGCGTTGCGCCAATATATCAAGTGTAAACGGCCTGTCTGCTGTGAAAATCAGCATTCAAAATTTTGAATGTTAACTGCGTTTGAACACAGACTACTATCGCCGCTCTTCTCTCTCTCTCTCTCTCTCTGTGTGTGTGTGTGTATGTAAATTTTTATGTAATTATATTGTATAAAATTTGTTATATTTATCGGGGAGGATTTTTCAACACCGGGAATATAGTTTGCAAACATAAACAGTGTAGACATAAGAATTAACAATGCATGATGACTAGATTAGGTGATAATCAGACAAACTGGTTTATCTGTTTCTATTATATATATATATATATATATATATATATATGGTGTGTGTGTGTGCCTAAAGAAGAATATTCAACGTTATCGGGCTTGACCTGACATCTCGGTATCCTCTGTGACTTTTCTATAAATGTTTTCACGGTAATTGTTCTGTCGAGCTTTATCTTTTGTACAACGACTTCATGAATGTAAGTGCAGTACTAGATTGACAGCTAGGTCTCATAATCTCACTGTAGAAATTGCTAGATGTAACCGTAATGTGTTATATATATATATATATATATATATATATATATATATGGCCTGACTCACTTTTCAAAATCGAAGTGATCAAACATCAGCCTTTTTCATTGTAGGTTTTCTTGTTTGGGTGGAGACTTTTTATCACTTTCCTGGTGCATATACAATTAAACCCGAAATTATTCCTATCCCTACAAAATTTGTGAGTTTTCAAAATATTTTCATTAACGGGATACTTTTTTCTGACGTAAATTGACAAATAAATAAATAAAAAGAGTAAAAGAAACGAACTATTATTTGTAACCTGATCACAAAAAGGAGATTCAACCTCATTGTTACTGATGTATGTTCTTTTTTTTAATGTAGTCTCCTGAGTGTAAGTGATCATGGCTCTCCAGAGATCCCTTTAATATATTTGAATTAGTATGCGCTCTTTGGAAAGATTATGGATAGGTTTCTCGTTACCTTCTCTGCAGTTTTGGAATTCAGAGTTTTCCTTCTCTTAGACTGGTTGCCACCTAAAGCTAGAAAGGCCAATCTTGCCTGCTATTTAACTCATAGCTGCTAGCAGAAGAGAATGATTCCTATCTTTTTCAAGGTTATTTGCGCGAAAGCGAACGCAATGGCTTCGATTGAAATCCGAATTAAGCACACCAATGTAACTTTCCGCACTGTTGACCATTATAAGACTTGCACATCCTACCCATATGTTATAGAACGGAAATGAACGATACAGGAAGGGATTTGAGTATTCCCCCTTACATTCATTAAAGAGTTCGTCACTTCCTTTAGAACAAATGTAAACAAGGTTAGTACGGTTGTGTGGCATCTTAGGACTGGACTTAAACTGAGAGTAGTATTTGCAGTCCTTGTTATGTCACCATTTTCACAGCAAATTACAGAAATAACCAGCAACCATCATTGGACTGTGATTGCCGACTGGATATAATAATGCTTAATCGGTTTATAGTAATTAGCAACGTCTCCTCCTCCTGACAAATAAGTTAAATTTAATTCAAATATACCAAATTAAAAATTTTAATGTTTAAAATTTTGTCTTTTTTCTATTTTGTATCTCAGGAACTGCATTTTTTCCACAAATTCTGAAGAATGGCTTTGATGTTGTAAGACTCGAAATTCCTAATGATACTCAGCTAATAACATCATTGATCATGTGTGCCGAATGTTTTTTTGTTTTTTTTTTACAAAAATACGTGATTATTATTCATGGTATGTTCCAGATAGTGTTCTGATTAGAGTTCAAACATGCAGATTTTTTAGAGGCACATGTAGAGTCATAGTTGATTCTTGCGCATTAAAATCTCAATCTCATTCGGCGAAGAAAACTAATGTTTATCTGCATAAGATGGCCTTCAAATGCACGCGTTGGATAAAATGGCCTAATCTTAATGCTGAACAAGGTTTACATCGGCGGACGGCAATTTGCCAGGAAAGACGGACGGACCTTAGAATATTATTATAGATATTGTGCAGTGTGATTCATATGAAGAAATGTAACCGCTCATAGATTCAGTGCATGAACGACTTCTAAAAACTATTTCCAGAACATGGAGCATACATTTCACATTAATATTGTGTTTAAAATGTTGCCGTCATTACAATGACGCTGTTTACGACTTTTTAACAGATTTCTTTACATAAAAATTGCGTATGTTCTGCAATTACAGTTTTTAATTATAGCAGAATTTCAGTATAGTGGCTAATATAGGGAGACGTGGAAAATCTGATAAAATTCATAAAATTGTTGCGATATAATCGATACATTGCATATTTGTGGCATCTCTCTCTCTCTCTCTTTCTTTTAATACTGGTTGTGGAAAAATCAAATAATTGCCGTATTTTAATGAAATTTTCAGGATTTATTCATAAATGAATGAAATTGTTTTTGAAATTTTGTTTTAGCAAATCTTTGTAAAAATTCATTTTGTTTTGTTACTCCCAATTATCTAATTTCATGAAATTTCAAGAAATTAAAATTCACTCCCTTCATATTTATATTAGATAAAAGCAGAGCTCGTTGGAGAATTTAAATAATCATTTTTTTTTAATTTTTTGTAAAACAGAAGCACCATTTATCGAAAATATGCTCTGAATCTTGAAATAAATAATGGAATAAAATTACGGTATTATTTAATTACAAAAGCCGTGTTGTAGCATACCTACGGACGATAATGGGTATGTTCCCATTCACATAAATACAGTAGTAGATACTGCATGTTGGTCTGCAGTTGGAGATGCGTCTCCAGCTGTGCTGGTCAAACTCTGTCTCTGGGCAGAGAGGATCCCCAGACGAGGCTATGTCGAAGGGCAGAGTCCCGTTTGTGCCACATCTGACCGCATGGGGCTGTTGGTAGATATCCTGCAATTGAAGATTCGTCTCCAGCTGTGCTGGTCAAACTCTCTGCCTCTGGGCAGAGAGGATCTCCAGATGAGGTCAGAATCTCGTCTGGGGAAACAGCTACCCGACTCCGGAAATGTTGGCCGAGCTCACGGACTCGGATACCCCACATTACATCCGGCCTTGTGCCACATCTGACCACGTGGGGCGGTTGGTAGATATCCCGCAGTTGGATATTCATTGTGGAATTCACTTGACTCACTTCTAGCAGTTGACTACTACTTCTACGCGCTGCTGGCCAATCTTATATGTTTTGTTCTTGTCCTAAGTATTATCGTTCATTACCAAACTTCGTTTGATTATTCCATTCACTAAACTCCCCTAGGTTACAACAATCTCTTAATTACTTTTATAAATAAGATGTATTAACGGTACTAATTTTTTTCGATGAATTATGAATTTTTACAATAATTGTGTTCATTTTTTTAAATTTTAAATAATTTAGAATAATTTATTAACTTTTAAATCTTTTAAAATTCTGTATTAATAGATGATTTTTAGATGATATTATTATTATTAAATGAAAACTATATTTACTAATCATAAATTGAAAACTTTACTACAATTCATCAAACGCCAACATTTTTAAAAGAATTTTGAATTTTTTCTGTTTGTGTATAAACGTACCGATTTTTGTAGATACGGTGGCCGAGACACGGTATTATCAGAAAATAAGTGCGATAACTATAGTAAATTTAAAGCCAGAAAATATCTAAACATCAATAAAACATTAGATTACGGAGAATATTTTCCTAAATGTTTAAGATTACTGAGTACATGAACGTTATATAAAAAGGCGCTCACGTTATATTCTTCAATTATGTTTTACAGATAAAGCCCCCGTAGAACAACATAAGATAAAAATCAATCTGTCATAAGCTGTCAAACACTTCAACACGTCAAAAAATGCATAAACTAATGTTTGTTTCAAATCAGACTAATTATTCCTCAATAAAGTTTCAGAAAAGTATATTTTATTTCTGGAAAAATTTTTACTGAATTTTTACTGACAGATCACTTAAAATGGTGCGAAAACAAAAAAAACAAAAACAAAAAAAAAACTCCAAAAAACAAAAAAAAAAAAAAATTCAGCAGTTTCTAAACGAAAACACCTTCCTGTCCATTTAAATTTGTTTTGATATACTACAGAAAAGAATTTTTTCTTATTGGAAATATTAAATTTAATACACTAGCCTGAAATTAAAGCTAAAATAATAGATTCAAGAAAGATTTTTCATTTTTAAAATTTAATTTTAAGCCTTAGGTACCGAGAATCTGTGGAGGTAAATAGTTTAGAATAAGAGATAAAATCCATTCATTCACATATAATTTCACGTCATTTTATTAGTTTTTTTAAAATTCATAAAAGGCGCATAGAAAAACACATTTTTCGCACGTGCCTCGTACTTAAAAAAAAGACTATTCACAAAGTTAGTCCATCAAGTGCAACGAGGAACACATCTTAAACCGTTGATAATCCTCTCTATAATGTTGCCAACTGAAATTCAAGTGTTAACATCTTAAATTCATAAACATCACTTGAATTCATCTTTGATTTCTTTCTTGAATGTTCTCTGATGATGCCATTTTGTATTTTCTATACTCTGGGATGTCGATGGTTAGATTCTGGGTTACAACTGAACTGTTGATATTGTGAAACTCGAAAGGCATCTGCAAAGTTTGCCTCCACCTATGTGGGCGAATTTAAATCCATAAATCTGTATAATAACACATTTGTTATGAGATTCTTCTTCATGAGATGATTTCCCTAATCCTGACTTGGCATTTCAGCGTCACTCACTTTCTCATCGACGTGACGTGGCTTCCTTTTGTCTGTTCTACAAATATCTTCATGGAGTAATGGATAGCGACTTGGAGAGCCGAGTTCGAATTCCAGTCGAATCCATTACATTCACTTACGTGCTAATACCCATGGGAAAAGATATGAATCCTCTTCTTTTCCCCGTAGCTATGAGTAAATAGCAAGTCAGATCGGGTTCTATAACCTTGGATGGCAACTTGTCTACCGCAGAATGAAATGGCAACCCATTGTGGGAAAAAATATGCATCGTCAGTCATGTATCGAAAGATAGATGATCGCTTAAGCGTGTGTCACGCATAGCACATAACTGACTAACTCTGATGAGCTTTCCTCCTTGGTGGCTTGACTGAATAAATTTAGGCGTACTATTATATAGGCAGCTTGGTCTCACTGTTTTACTTTTGAACTAAATGCAACCGTCAGTTCTATTCTAATAATTTCTTTTCTCGCACTTCGCACCTGTGGAACTCTTTTCCGATTTCTTGCTTCCCTACAACCTACAATCTTTAAAAATGTAAATGTATATCGCCATCTCCCGTCTTCCTGAAACATGTTCTTTTACTGACCTTTCTCTTTACTAAAGTCTTCCCATTCTCTTTCACTCACAGACCCTTACGACCTAGTGAGTGGCTTTATCGCTTTGCTTGGAACGAAATGATTTTAAAAAAAAACTCATGTTGAAATATTTTCGAACTTAATTTTAAAGCTGATTCCATGAAATACATACTCTCTTGTTTCTCGCTTTTATCTGTAGCATTTTCTATTCGTGACAGCTGAAATAAACCAAAACGACTTTGTAGTTGGGACTTGTGCTTGTAATCGAACAAAATTTCGCAGAAGCGTCTGGTTAGTAGGGTCAAATTACTGTAGCTAAATGGTATAGCACATCAGACTGTATGGCGGTTCTGTGTAGGATACAGGTTCGATTCCTGTCGGAGGACACATTTTCTATGAAATTTCTCGGATATTCAAAACGTTAAATGTTGTTAATACTGTTTATTATAAACAGAGCATTTACTTAAATATTTGTATCTATAAAAATAACGTATAAACAGAAGATATATTAAAATAATTGTCGGACTTAGTGCATTTCATATGTATAACTGTTCTTATATGATATTCATCCTTACGGATAAAGAACTTCACTTGAAGAAACTTGAAGCAACAGAAAAGGAGTTCTACAGAAGAATGCATGGACTGAACAAGAAATCGTGGGGAGCCATGATCGACAACGTCCTTAAGGGACACGACACATAGAAGAAGAAGAAGAAGAAGAAGAAGAAGAAGGTTCTGTAAGTTTACCAGATTGAAGGTTTTGCTCTCTGGGTTGTAACTGAGTTGGTTGGAATTTTCGCAAGTAAAACCCTTTGTCTGTTATCCAACAATGGTTAGCGATAGCTACTGAGTTTGTACTTGGAGTTTATGCAAAAAAAAGTTAATCGAACAACATTTTGCATAACAATTTAATAATAATAATAATAATGATATGAAATATTTTCAATCTGGATAAAATCAATTTCACTAGGTTGAAAGTATTGTCCTCCATGTCCGAACTGAGCTTTTTCTTTTTTTCTTTTTGTTTTAATTATTTCACCCGAAGTAAGGTGATAATGCCACGAATGCAAGAGGTTACTGAAAATGAAAGAAAATGAGAAGTCGTTAGTGCGGAGAAAGGCCATAAAAGAACAGATGGCGATTGATGTGGCATTTAAATTTAAAGATCGTAGGTGACAGAGAAGCAGAAACCAGAAGAGTGTTCCACAGGCGAGAATTACGAGAGAAGAAACTATTGACGTAGAACTTACGGTTAACTATTTCAACAGCAAAATGATGGTAGCCAATCTAGTAGTATGCTTAAATTCATGCGGTCAATGTACCAAGGAGGAAAGCAATATTTATTTTTATATAATACAGAATTGTGACACAAGGGGAGGATAAGGGAAGGCTTGTCTTCAATCTGTCTTATCTTAAACTTAACAAGCCACGATTTCTGACCACAAAATGCCACAATATTCCTTACATCAAAACAACATATTCTTACTTACCATTCTTATTACAGTCACCATAATACCTCAAGTCTCTATGCAGTCTCAACTAGTTCCTATATGTACAATTTGTGTGTGTGTCGGGGGGGGGAATAAAAATAACAACATTTAAAAATAAAACCTCAATGAAAATTTACAATGAATTTAATTTATATACAAGAAACTAAAAAAATAGTGTTAGTAATACCCCACCACCCAACAATTCAAAGAGGAAAGTTCTTTAGAACAATTGTCCTGAAAGTATTTATAGAAAAAAAAAATAACAGAAAGAAGCCACTCTATGGCGGTGGGAAAATGACTGAAGTCGTGATGCCTGAATTGAATTTTTAAGTAAAAGACTTCATAACTTTATTTATTCTTGAAACATATAGAAGTTTTTAAAAATTTTATTTGTACAGCGTCGCGATATCTTGATTAATAAATCACTTTCTCAAATCGCCCAGAATAAATTGGGAAGAATGTACGTTTTATAAAAGAAATTTAATAGCCGAGAAAGACCTACCAATAACTAAAACCCAGAAAAATATAAATCAATATGGCGGATATTTTGGTCACCTTTATTTGATCCGCACATGAAAAAACATCCCGAGAAAACAAGAGTGTATCAAACAAATAAGACGGTAGTTAAATGGACACAGTATGGTACAATACAATAACTGGACAGAAGAGTGGAAATTAAGAGAATTACAGCAGATAAAAATATTTACCCGAAAATAAAATAAAATAAATCAATCGCAAATGAACGCTAATAGGGGGAACCGTATTAGAAGCTTTTAATTCTCCATTCATCGAGAGATATGAATTTCGGAAATACTTCAGAGGTTGCTCGATAGACAAGCTATTTTTTTGAGTTAGAAAGTAACTTGTTCTTTAACGAAAACATTTATCTAAATTCCCACGGGATAAGAAAAAAACTTGCTCACTACACAATTTTTTTTTTATCACGCCTTAGTCGCCCACATTTGGTGCGTCCAAAATGCCAACCATTAAGCATGTCATGGAAGACTTTCAGCACTGCCAGCGAAATATCTAACGGTAGTTTCAATCAATTCTTTTCGCAAGTGATTTTGTAATAATAAAATCAACGAACCTATTGATGAAGATGGAATCAGTCTTTCTTTCATCGTTACGATTTCAACAAAATACAAAAAAACTTTAGTGATTCTGAATTCTTCAGAAGGTTTTGTCGCAGTTTGCAAAAGCATTAAATTAAGTACTTGAAGACTGGTCAGAATTGAGTGATGACAGAATAGGCTGTGGTAAGAGTAGTTTCGTCCAACGCCACAAATTGCTACGAAACTAAAAAAAATTAGCCTAAAAACTCGAGACTTTCATATATTTCAGAAATATCTAAATATCAGTTGCATACAATCGTAGATCGATGATTAAAAATAGCTTCAAGCGAATGACACCTTTAACTGTCCTTCTCCAAACTTCATGGGCTGGCGCTACATAATCACAAAGAAACCATGTCAGTTGAAACCTTTCAACAACAACAGCAACTAAAACGGATAACAAATATAACTCAGAGAAAATAACGACATAATCAAAGATGTTGGTTTTCTACATTACCTTAAAACAAAAGTTTATGAAAGAAACTCCCATCTATATTCGAAAGAGCAATAACAGATAGAGGTCTTGAGAAATCTAAAATTGTTTTAACAGAAAGACTTTATAAATTTCAACCGAAAGTAGCATTGGTCGTTCGGCAATGAATACCGAATGTTTCCTAATAAGGAAACTGCTAATCTCACCATTACCAATTCCAATAAATCTGTTGGAATATAATAAATGAAACATTTACAAACGACCATTGTCCACTCTAATATACAGAACAGGATTTTTTATATTTACACTGCGCATTTTTATAATTTACATACGGGACAGGAAATAAATCCTATATATCAATAATAGGGATAAAAGAAAAACAAACGACAACAGATAATTATATCCACCAGATATTTTTTATCTATTTACCAAAATATAATATCTACGTCCGCTTCAAAGCGTTAATACCGACCCCACTACACAAAAGGGACCAGCTTCTGGGTGAACACTTGCAGACTTAAATATCAACCGTACCAATATTTACCATTTATATAAACCGTACCCATATTTACCTTTTAACCCAAGTATAAACCAGACCAATGTTTATATTTTGACTCAGATATAAACCGTACCCATATTTACCTTTTAACCCAAGTATAAACCTGACCAATGTTTATATTTTGACTCAAATATAAATCGTACCCATGTTTACCTTTTAATCCAAGTATAAACCAGACCAATGTTTATCCGTTGATTAATATAACCAGACCAATGTTTATCTGTTAACTCAGGTATAAATCAGATCAATGTTCATCTGTTGACTTAAGTATAGACCGTACCCATGTTTAACTTTTGACTCAAATATAAACCAGACCATGATTGTTGATCTGTTGATTCATGTGTAAACTGGAAATGTTTATCTTTTGACTCAAGAATAAAGAAGACAAATACTTATCTGTTTATTCAAGTATAAACCAGACCAATGTTTAAATGAATAAGTCAACAAGATTTGAGATGTCATTAAATTAATGTTTGATTTATTTTTGCGGTTTATGAAAAATTTGTAGGTTACTTAAAGTAAATATGTCGAATTGTAGGAGATCGCTTTATTAAATTATTAAAACAATCTAATTTTTTACTCTTTATGAGGTAAACTTGTTCTTGAGCTTTTCAATTGAAAACTGTTCCTCTTATTCTTGCTAATTCTTACTGCTCGATTTTATTTTTTTAATTTAATAAATAAAAGTGGCATGACGTTATCTGCGCTAAAAGATTGTTTATAATAAATATATATTATAACTTTAGAGTTTCCTCTTGAGCTTTATGTAATAATATTTAATAACATAAAGAAACAGACTGCTTCGTGACAAAGTGATTTATGATCGAAGAATCATTGTTTTGGAAATACGTCGTAAGATCTGTTGTATATATCCAATATATTTTATAGAGAAAATATTTTTGACGGAATACGAAATACGTTACACGCGCCGAATTTTAAAAGATCTATGAAAAAGCAGTATGTGATAAGTGAGTTAAGATGTTTTGGAGAAAGTATGAAGCATTATGTAAGAAGATATATAGGTATAAACAAACGTATATTTTTTTGCTTATATGTCCTATCTCTTGTAGAAACGTTTCTTCTGTAAACGGCTGACACAACGGAAAATATCTGGATTTTTGCGGTTAACATGCGTAGTTTCACTGAATTTAAATTGTGTTTGTTACTTCCTGCATGATTCTTTCTTTCTTTTACATCTTCTCTTTTTTTCTTTCTTTTGTGACCTTTATTTCGCATTTTGTTCTTTCTTTTGCGTGTTCAAATAATACCAAACTAAATGCAGAGCTCACTTTCAATCTCCACAGTCAATAATTAAAAAAAAATATCTGGAACGAAATACTGGTAGCTCTTAAATTTGAAACACAGATCAATGAAGTCATAAACATTTAAAGAATTTATTCCTTAACATTATAATTAATTTTTGGTTGCCAGTCAACTAATTGATGACAAGTAATGCTTCTGATGTGGAAACATGAAACTAGATATAATTATTGTCTGAATTTCTGGGAGGAGACTTTATCATTTTTACACCATTTACATCCGGACAACATTTACAACATGTTGTTGTTATCACAAAGTTTCGATTGTTGTGCCATCAGGCCTATAAAAACAATAAGCTAGTGGATTAAAATATCGTTTTGTGAATTTAGTAATTGTAAATTCAATCCGTGGGCCGGGCAGTGTGTACTTGGACTCAGTGGAAAGAGTATTAAAAATAACAACCAGACGAGATATCCCTGGACATGGGCAGTGGAACGAGAAACGTAGATTAAGTAAAGAGTGCAGTTTGGCATTCCCTGTAGGTTATCCGGATCGACATACACCTGATGAGGGCACAATGGCCGAAACGTTGTAATAACAACAAACATGGGAACAATAGTTTGCATGTAAATAGAAATAATTATATTTATTTTTTGTGTGAATTTTTTCTCATCTTCATTGTACTGGTACTTTTTGTACTTTTTCGTAGAGTATTTGTTATTTTCAAAAAGTTAACCTTTCGTTTGCTACAGATATCTACTAAGGGCATTCGTTGAGGATCGAACTTTTGAAAGTAGTGATCGTCATTTTTTAGTATGCTAGTAAAATCCAAACAAAAACAAAAAAAAAAAACTACCTCGCTCAACTTTCTAGGCTTTTCCCACAGTTGCCACCCCAATTAGCCATTTACTTGTAAAATCCACATCAATCATCACCCACTTGTAATTTACCCTACTTGGTAAATTATAACCATGGTAATTTTCACGCCAGTTATAGATTCACTTACAGGTCAAATTATAACTAGTATCTGTTACATTTATACTACTAGTTTTTAAACTATTAATGGACAGCGAATCACATTATCTTTCCTCTATATAAATAAATGCGAATGTCAGTGTGTCAGTATGCCACACTTTTTCACCTTACTCCGAGAGACCGTAGACCAACATATCATACAATTTTGGAATCACGCCGACTCTGTGAGCAAATTAAAAACATTCTGGGTCGGATCCGGACACACAATCCTGAAATTGTTTTTGGCGATTTTTTTACGTGATATTTTGTGACGAATTTTTTGTACGATAACAATTTTCATAAATTCGAAATAAATTTGGGAATAATTGAAATTAATTGAGAAATTCAGCGAAAGTCACCCAAGAAATAAAAATAATTGTTTGTACGGAAAGTAAGGACCTACCTACACCAAACTGTGTTTAAATTACGTGGCGACAGAAGAAATATTGTTGAACTTTTAAAAAGTAAGCTTAAATATTAATGCAATACTTAAATGCAGCGATCAATTTTGAGTTCTTCTGTAGTTTATCGTTGACTATCGCATACGGCAGCATTACGCCACGCAAAAAGAAATATCTGTTAACAGAGGATCAGATTGCAATCAAAAGAGCCAAAGCTGCAGCGGAGAAAATCCTGTGTAAAGGAAAACCCAGATCAAACGGCAGCCAGGAGAGATTCCAATGCTGAGAATTTGCAAAGACTTAGGAACTCTCAAACTCCTGAACAAGCTGAAAGCCCAATCAAGAGCCCTCTGTAGGATCTAGCTTAAATGCCGCCCGATAAGTCGGTTTTTAAGCTAGTAATATATAAATATATAATAATCTTCCAATTTTTTAGTGAAATTAGGCTCCCCTGTGGTGATTTGGGCTACAGTCGCACCACGCTTGGTATTGATGTTCCAGTTTCTGTAGCAAGTAGTTTTGTTATGGGATGGTGTTGCCAGTCTCAAGCCACATTGAAGAAATAGCGAAAAAAAGAACAAAAAACAAAAAAAAAAAACCCAAAAAACCACACACACACTAAATAAGCTGCACAAATAGTTGAATAGAAAAGTTGAAATAAAGTTCATATTTGTGTGTGTATTTTTAAAAAGGTCTATGCTTTTATTTCATAGCATTTAAATTTATACCCTTTAAAAATTTTGCTAAGTGTACCGTGAAGAACCACACAGAATACCAAACTTTAGTGAAAGCAATATGAAACTATTTCATTATCTGTCGCAAGATACCTTAGCAACTTACAGATACGTTCCATTGCTAAGATTTTCAGTAGCTCCCTGCCTAGCTTCCGACGCATATTATACAAAATTCTAAAGTTTTTCCTTTACATTTCACAAAATATGGCGTTAAGTTCTTTTATCTCAGTATATCTTTTATATCTAAAACATTTGAACCCTGTTTTACGTGAATGTGCGGTGTGATATAGCTAACATCTCGGAATAAGAAATCGAAGAGCCGAGTTCGAATCCCAGTCGGATTCATAGCATTCAACAATTGGGAAAGGTATGAATCCACCATGTGTTGAATAACAGGACAGACTGGGTTCCATAGCCTTGCTGGGCAACCAGTCAATCGTTGAAAGAAATGCCATTCTATTGCGAGGAAATCTTCTGCCTAATCAGTCATAAATCAAAAGAGACTGACTGACTTTATGCAGATGTTAGGAAATGCGTAAGAGAATTCTTTCGAGAATTTTAATATTAAAAAGAGAGGAAATTTCTAAAAATGTTCTGGCAAAGTTATATTTTGCATTCTCAGACTATGGAATGCAATGAAGTAAGCAAATAACAGTTATATTCAGTTTCTATACTAACTTTTTTATATTCAAATTTTGGAAGCTGCTTTTTTGTCATAGAAGTTTTATATCGTAAAGTTCAATGTTTAAAAATCAGTAGATTTATGCTTAACACCTTCAAAACTATTAAGAAAAATTTTATCTCATGAATGACATGTTATTTCTATGCAGATGAAATGTCCAGATTATTAAAATAAAACCCCTAAGTAATAAGCATTTAATAAGGCACAATTTTCCTTGGAAAAATAAAATGACTTCATTAATTGTCGCATGGATACAGTGAAACATATATTTGGAGTTTGCATACGATTATTTGGTGTTTGTATTTGATGGATGTACTGGTAACGTTTATATAATGATGGATGTGCTGGTAACGTTCATATAATGATGGATGTACTGGTAACGTTTATATAATGATGGATGTACTGGTAACGTAAAAATTATCGGCGCGGAAAGTGAATTCAGTCAGGCAAGTTCAAATTCCGGCGTAGTCTGTTGCGTTCAGTTTCGCACAAACGTCCTTGGAAAAAGAATGAATCCATCTCTTCTCTCCTCATGTATGGGTTAAATGGTAGAGTGTACTAACCTTTGGAAGCCAGTCTAAGATTCGAAATTCAAAACCGTGAAGAAAGCCATAGGAGATCGCTCCATAATCATTTCCTGTAAGTCATGGCGATTAACAGATAATAAAGAAAAGGGACATGTGGAGAGTCATGATCGTCGATGTCCTGAATGGACAGGACGTTAAAAATATATATTATAATTTTAACAGTTTCCTCCTAAAATATCTAGTTTTTATATTTCTGCTTGGAAATAAACATTTCCGCCTATTGGGAATCAAGATTATCTCAGACCTCAAGTGGAACTCATATATACGCTCTATTTGTTAAAGATGCTAGGAAAATGATCGGTTTCTGGTAAGTATCTAACTGACAAGAGTCAGATCTGAGCAAAAAATCGATTACTAGTGCCATATCTGGGCTGGAGCAGCCCAGTTTTCACTTGGCCGTTTTCATCGAGTTCAAATGTGTCTAAGAGGCCTTCTGGGTAATGAATTATTATTAACTTCCGGTGATCTCCCTTTTCTCTCTAAAGATGAGGACAACAGTCCGAACAATGTAAATAGTGTAAATAGTCACAATAACTCATCTCAGAAATATAAACAGAAACTGCTGCTTTGTTGAACAGGCTCCTGACGGGATGTTTGCCCGATTAGTTCAATCTAAATCTCTTCAAGTCTACGGTTGACCTTTATCTTTCCCACATAAGGTAATAAAATTCACTTTTGCCTTCTCAGACTCATACATTATCATACAGTAACCCTCTACCTTGAGTGGATGTTGGGTCTTGTATTAGGTGAACATTAATAAAAAAAGAAAAAAAAAGAAGAAAAAATACATTAGTAATGTATTATGCAGTAATTTAGAAAGGTTCAAATAGAAAGTTAGAGAAAGGTCAAATCTGTTAAGAATTTAAAGAAATGACAAGAAACTTTAGAATGTAGGAAAAAATATGAAAATAAGAGAACCAAGAAATAAGTTAAATGCGAAATATTGTTGTTTTAAAACAAGAAAGGTCACACTTCTAAAACAAATCGTCCAATCAAAAGAAAGATTTAAAATTATTAGCAGAAAAAATAAAGAACATGGAAATTTTCATTTTTAGTTTGGTTCGTGTTTTGGCTTTTCTTAAAAAAATCCGAAAGAGTAATGCCAAAAAACAACAACAACAAAAAATAACAAAAAAAGAAAAACCCTAAAACATTGAATCCGAGTCCCTTAAATTCTTGAAAATGTTCTTTTTTTTAAGAGTAAGATTCACCATATACAAGGCCCGCGGGCAACTCGAGATAGAGACGTAAACTAACTTGGCTCTTCACCTCTCTCTATCCCTTGCGGCTCTTAACAAGTTCCTTTTCCTGCCATCTCCCCCAGACTACGTTCTGTCAACCATTTGCTTAAGCCTGCTAGGTATGTCATGCGCTGTTTTCCTTTGGTTCTCTTTCCTTCTATTCGACCCGTGCGTATCAGATGCTCCAGGCCCTCCTTCCTCATTATGTGTTCCAGAAACTTCAGGTGCCTCTTCCTGATGTTAAGTATGTCTCCTCCTTGTTTGCATCCTCTCTAAGACCTCATCGTTGCTCTCAGGCTCAGTCCCGGATATCCTTAGTATTCTTCTGTAGAACCAAATCTCCGTCGCCTATAGTCTCTTCTTCATCTTTGAGGAAATCGTTCAACATTCGCTGTCGTAAAGAAGAACAGATGCCACGTAACAGCTCTGTATTCTTTCATTTGTTACCAGAGAAATCTTCCTGTCTCGCAATACTCTGCCCAGCTTTTGGAACGCATCCTTGGCCATCCCAATACGTCTACGGATCTCAGTATCGCACTTACCGTCCTCTGTCAAAACGCTTCCTAGATATTTAAACTTCCACGTCTGCTTGATTCTAGTGTTCCCGACCTGCAAATCGCATTTCGGGCTCATCCTTTTACTGATGATCGTGCATTCTGTCTTCTTGTTGTTTATGCTTAGTTCTTTCTTCTCGCTCTTCGTCGCTATCTTCTGTAGGAGATTTTGTAGTTTCTTTTCCGTGTCTACTATAAGTATTGTGCCATCTGCGTATCCTGTGTTGTTAAGATTGTGTTCGCCATGTTGAATCCCGGTTGGTTTTCCAATTGCCTCTCTGTATAGATTGAGGCTTACATTAAGAGGCAATTTATGCGGATAGGAGAGGAAGATAACGGTTAAACCTAGACTTGAATAGGTTAAGATTGTAGTGATCTGGGAAATATCCTCTGGGGAGTCGGTTCCACAGAACAGTGATTCGCGAGCAGAAGCTATTCATGTGAAATTTAATTGCGTAAATCGCTGTCGGCATCCGGACCGGAATCCTATTTCCTGTCCGTATAAATTGTTTATTTTTTATACTTATACAGGAAGTTATTCAAATACATAGGATTAAGAAATATTAAAAAAAAAAAAAAAAAAAAAAAAAAGCGCCTAGGGCAATTACATTTCTTTTGTTTCGTGCGAATATACATATTTAATGTTTTACTAAGCATAGCTGAAATTTGACTGGCGGCCACAAGTAGGATCGAACTGACTAGTCAGTAGTAAATCGTCTGCAAAACAAGATCACTAAACATGACACCAAGTCGAAGTGCCAAGGGAATATGCATAGCGTTCTGCTTGGCGTAACTTCGATGTGGCACAAGGTCGCATACATGATCACTACTTAGTCGTAATTGATCGAGCGAGAAAAGTTCGTTAACCATATTGAATATATATATATATATATATATATATATATATATATATATATATATAGGGTTTGATGGGTAAATTTTCGCCATTTAATTTTTTAATTTCGCGCATGCGCGTTTGTTTTTTATTTTATCGACTGCAAAGTATGGTAGGGTCAGTTGGGCACAGTCTGTGAGAAAAAAAGAGCAGCATGATGCATTTCAATCCGCCGGAATTTTGGAAACGGCATGCTGTACTGCTTGACATTCATGCCAAAAGCCCCAATACGAACATTTCAGAGGATTCGGAAAGAATTGAATGACTCTAATGGAGATTACGAAGGTGTTTGGAGTGATTACTAGTGATGGCGACGTTATTTATTCCTCCATTCATCCTCCCACAAAGACCAAGAGGGTGGTTACTGAAAGACCCAATGTCTGGCAACAGGATTCTGCAACATGCCACACAAGCAGGAGAACCCAGTTATGACTGTCAGACAATTTCTGAGACCGCATCATTCCTTACATCTGGCCACCTAACTCCCCTCCTTAATTAACTAACCTCCTTAATTATTATGTGTGGGCGCGGTTGAGCAAGAGACCAACAAAACTTCTTGTAACACCAATGATGAACTGAAGCTAAGGATTATGGCAGCATTCGCCTACTTAAAAAAGGAAACCGTCAGTGTGTGTGTGTGTGTGGGGGTATCAGAAATTATATATATATATATATATATATATATATATATATATATATATATATATATATGTGTATTTAGCAGCAAGTTTTCATGTATAAAAGTTTCTTTAAAGAACAACGAAAATTCTTTGTTAGGGTTATTTTTATTTTTTCTATACCTCGGATTATTTTTTAAATACTAACACGTAAAGACGTGATACCTGAAAAACAGAAACTGATATAGCACACCCCCCAAAAAAAACTCTTTGATAATTACTAATAAAAGCCGAAAGTAATCAGACAATGGGCAATTTATCGTTAAAATTTCGCAGAAAACTAGGAAAACTGTCAACAATATAGAAAAAAAAAAAAACTCTTCAAAAAAGAAAATATAACAGGGGAAGATAAATGAACATTTAATTTTATTATTTAGCTGTTAATGCTCGATTTTGTGATGTTGAGTACTTTAATTACAAATTCTGCTTACTTTAAACGCGTTATTATTATTTTTTTTATTTTAGTTTTGACGAAATGCAATCGTTGTTATTATACGCGCGTGCGCGGTCGTACGTGTGTATATTCAACTATGCACTCAAACAAATTTTCCGTTTATTTGAATAAAGGATTTTCTAAAACTTAACAAACGGTGGAAACTGCGTTTCATATCGTGTTATGGAAATGTCTTTGCATCTTTATACTGAATCTCGAACTAGTCATCTCTACCATATTTAAAAGATATATGCTGGGCACGCCTTGCCAATTTAACTCTGGTTAGACATATCAAAGCTACTTACATCTGCAGCAAACACAATTACAGACCTTAGGTAGGGAGGATTGCTTTTCTATCTATAAAGGGATCTCGGCACTAACTTCAGTACACAAATATGAAATTGTAGAAACGTCTGCTGAAACATACCGAAGCTTCGAATACATACTTGCGTGCACGCACATATACACACTTATGCTATGCCTTATTAGATGACCATGGCTCTTCACAACTTCCAATACTTTGTATCTCTAAGTAATATTTGTCACTCCTTGGTTGGTTGGTTTGTTGGTTTGTTGGTTAAGGTGCTATCCTGGTCTAACACGGTAATAGCATATAACACTGTTGTATCCTCGATCACGGCAACCATATATAAATGCTGCTGCCCGGGCACTATCGTTGTCACGGCAATCAATTATAACATCGCTGCCTGGGCTAATAAACTTGTCTGTAACCACTTTATAAAACCCAGACTTAGTCAACCTCTACAGTGAGGCGATTCACAGCTGTTATATAATATCGGTCCTCCTATATGGTAATGAAAGCTGGACAATATCCTCACAGATGAAGAGACTTGAGGCAACATAAATGTGGTTCTACAGAAGGATGTTGAGAATACCATGGACTGAACATGTGAGCAACGACGAGGTTTTAAGGAAAATGGAAACAAAAAGAGAAATTATACATAGAATCAGAAAAAGATAGTTGGCATTTCTAGGATACATAGCGAGAAAAGATCGCTTGGAAAATTCAACACTTATAGGATATACAAGCTTGTATAAATGGTTGACAGAATAGGTATTAGGTGAGATAACAAAAAGACACGACATATAGAAGAAGACTATGTACTGTTAGATGTACTAGTCTAATTACAGCAGTATTACAAATACCTTCTATCAAAGAATAAGTCAACGCTCGCTCTTATTATAAACAGTAACAAGTTAGTTTTATTTTTATGTCAGCAATATTCACTAATGTTGATACTGCGAATGTCAGGGCCGGCACATCTTACGTCCGAAACCCTCGCGTTTTTTTTGTGTCTCATTGTGGCCTCTGCCATTTTTTCAGCATTGTTTTATGGCCATCCGCTATTTTTAAAAAAAAAATTATTTTTAAACTTACGTTATATTATCAATCATTAACTAATAATATACATATGTATCTGTATTGCCGTGGGGTGTGTACTACGCAGGAACCACTGACGAGGTTGGAACCCCAAATGGGCTAATTTCGGGCAGCGGTTTTTTGCTTTTTGTACTTTTGACTTTTTTCCTACCTAAATTATATTGTCAATCATCAACTATAATAATTGATAGGGCCAGTGCTTTTTTTAAAATTGTAATCTTCTTTCTGAACAGTTCTTTTAAATCAATTAAGAGGATAATATATCTTGGTAAAATCATTTTTTACTCCGAGATCATCCACTAAGGAGGATCATTGATTTTTTTTTACTAATAGTAATGCTAACCAGAAGTCCACGGCTTGTAATTAAAATAAAATTTCTAGTCCCTATTTTTTTACATTTCTAGAAAGATAAAACCGAGAAAATGATCTCTTAAAAAATAAAATTGTTTTAAGATTTTAACACATGAAAAAAAATTTCCAGAAACTGAAATAATGTTTTTAAAACAAATTTTTAAGACAATCCCGTTTGTATTGTGTTGGAATCTTTGTAAAATTTTCTTTTTTAATGGAGATTCACCAGCGATTAATCTTTATGGAAAATGTAATAATCTGCGATTTAAACATTTTTTCGGGCAAAATTCAGTCATGAAAACATTGGTAGTTATTACAAAAACAATAACATTTTCTCATATTTTTTGAAAAAAAATCCTATTCATTATAAAAGTAAATAATTAGTGAATATGTACGGAAATTTTCATTTAAATTTGATAATTTCCTGATTTTTGATAATTTTTTTTAAGCATTTCACCCCAATCAAGACTGGAGTACCACTAGCCACCAAAGGGTTACAGAGAGTGAGAGCAAGAGTAAAGAGGGGTATTTGAGGAAAGGATATAGAGAAGGACGGGAATCAGGATCAAAGCATCAGAAGATGTCGATTGACATTACATTTGAAGATTATAGCTATCACGGAAGCAAGTCGGAGGAAGGGAGTTCCACTATCCGGAAGTGTGAGAGAAGCTGTTGGAGTAGAAGAGGCGGTTACATTTAACTGTTTTGACAGTGAAAGGGTGTGACCGAGATGCCAGCCTAGTAGCACACTTAAATTCATGCAGTTGGGGGCATCAGTGAAAGTAGCTCGTCAGAGCAGTTGCCATGAAAATATTTGTAGAAAAGACAGATGGAAGCCACATCACGTCTGTGAGAAAGTGGCTGTAGATGAGATGCCAGCTCCCCCATTTTCCTTCTAGGGTTCGTTGCCCCCTGGTTGGGAAACTAAAATCGACGTAGTAGAGAGCAAAGCCACGTATCAAAGTTTCGGGTTGGTGGGGGTTATCTCGAGACCCTAGCGCCGGCCCTGTAAACATTATCTAAACAATATGGATAATTCTGTATTTCTGTTTGGCAAGGTCATTATTGCTGGGGTCCGCGACGATTATTTAAAGTCTCACTTCTAAGGCATTCTTCTAACGACTGTTCTTGACGACACTTCCTAGCGGCTTTTCATAGCAACTCTTCCGACGATTGGTGACGTCTGAAAGCGACTGATCTGAAAACTCTTCCCAACTGTAACCCCAACTGGTTACAAAATCTCTCCCCAACTACCTCGCGACTGCTGAACACCTGAATAAATATGAGGTTTCTGTCAAATCTCGACTGCTCATTTCCGACCACGTGATCGTTGGAGACTATCTTCTTCGCATTTGAGACCACCCAAGTTCTGCACCAATGCACTTTTGGGGATTCCCCAATTTCCTCTACCTATACATTTTTCGCGTTGGTGACGTCATCAACTTTGACGATTTTCACCTCTAGAATTTGTCAAACATTAGTCAATATACGTATTGTTTCAAACTATGGCTACCATTTTCCATATTATCTAGACAACACACATGTGAAAGAAAAAAACATTTCTAGCCGCGTGAATTTATATTTTAATTTTACTCTACAAAACTACTCAGCGTAGTTTCATCATCTTCCAAAATCTGCGATACTCCCAGATTTGTAATTTCTTCAGGTCTCATTTTTTACAACATTACGATCCCTCCCAGTCCCTGTTTTGTCAGCCATTTACACAAGCTCGTTAGGTAGGTAACTCGATGTATCTCAGTGTATCTTGTGAGTGTCAAATTCTCCAAACCCATTTTCCTCATTATGTGTACCAGAAGTTTCAATTGTCTCTTTCTAATTTTAATCAGAATTATCGTTTCTCTTCCATTTTCCTTAAAACTTTCTCGTTGTTCACGTGTTCCGTTCATAGTCTTCTTAGCGCTGTTCTGTACTACAACGTCTTTGAGGTTTCAAGTTTTGTCTTCATCTGAAATGAGATCGAGCGGCATTGACTGCTATATAGGAGGATTGATACACACATACACTAGCAAAATATCTAAAATTATAAACACAGTTTATCATCCCGCAATTTGTTGGAGTGATTTAATCAGGTAAAAACTGGGCTTTACAAAACCTCATTACAGTTTTTAGTTTTGTAAAACGGAAAGGAAAAAAATGCAAATCATACTGGTAGTAGAAATGAAAAAAATAAGAAATTCAAAGATTTCATCTGGAGTGGTTCATAGATGTAATTTTTCAGGAATAATATGCGTAGATTTTATGTTATTTACTTTATATATATATATATCTTGGAGGTTAGCATCGGCCATGCCGTTGGAAGACGGAGAGGGATCTCTCAGATGGTTAATAGAGAGAAGTTTAGTTTGGGAGGCGTTAAAATTAACAAGGCATCTTTTGACCCAGTTAACAACGGAAGTCGTTTTGGACATCGGCTTCCATTCTGAACTTATCGAATTGATCAACCTTACTATTGAGACAGGAGTAAATGGTTGTATCATCAGCGTACATGTCAAGATGAGAGCTGATGCCATCGGGAAGGTCATTAATGAAAATTAAAAACAGGACCAAGGAGCAACGAACAGGCAAGGAAAAAATAAGCTGAAAATGCAACTGGAGACTGAGAGAATTTGTTTAGAGTAATTTTACCTGTTTCTATCATTTTCAAAAGTTAAATTGAAATGGAGAGGTGTTTGGCTATGCCATATTTCTCACATGATATTTTTACCCGTGTGGGATATATATAAAGAATAAAGTTGCTTTCCATCACACACACACACACACACACACACACACACACACACACACACACACACACACACACACACACACACACGCACACACACATTAATGCATGTTTCATTAAATAATATAGACAAGTTTTGTCTATTTATTTTAAGCAAATTCCTTTCATATCGTCTGATAAGCTTAATAACATTATCATCGAAAGACGAAGGAAAATCACCATATGTTTTTTTTAATCCAATCTAAGCTTTCGACTTACATAAGCCATCATCAGAGATGACAAGTACATTACAATAAATTAAAAAATATACGGACATACCAACAATGATAGTTTTGTTTGCATGAAAGATTTCCAAGCAACGACAAACTCGTGAACACACACACACATATATTTATATATATGTATATATATGATATGAAATATTGTAAACATCGATCTTTATGCTACCACGACTTATATCAGAATGGTTTCATCAGGCTTATAGACTCGTAGGTATTTAGCAGTGCATGCACAAACCATTTATCTAACTGCAATAGTTAATAGGTCTGTTTCTACAACATCTGGTTATTATGATGCCGATTGACTTGCAAAATACGTATAGCTAAAGCCTTTGGATGGCAAGATGAATGAAGGGAATATTTATAAAAATGTCTGCCGGTTTCATCCTTATATGGGTCATGTTAGAATTTCTGATTTTTCTTTCGGCCATATTGATTATCACATTTAAGCAAGAAACGCATGTATTTTTTAGAAACATGTAGATACACATATTTAACTGTATACATTAATAATAATAATAATAATAATAATAATAATAATAAGGAAAACTGTAATTCGCAAAAAAGACGAAAAACATATAAAAAACAGTCGATTAAATTATTTCTGGTCGATAACGCTTTTAAGTCAAGTAGTCTTTAAGATGGAGTAATGGCTAGCGGCTCGGATTGAAGAATCGGAGATCCGTGTTCAAATTCCAGTCGAATCCGTTACATTCACTTACGCGCTAATAGCCTTGGGATAGGTATGAATCCTCTTCTTCTTCCCCACCCCCAAGCTATGGATAAATAGCTGGACAGACCAGGTTCTATAGCCTTGGATGGCAACTGGTCTACCGCAGAAAGAAATAGCAACCTAATGCTATGCGTGATACATATATAATGTATCAGGCATAGCATTAGAAAAGTCTTTGCAATAAGCAACGAGGAAAATGGAAACAAAAAAATGCTTATTTTTCGAATAAGAATAAGAAAGAGACAGAAGGCTTAAAAAATTTAATACTCACAGGACGTATCAAAGGCAACGGGGACAGGGGAACAGCGAGTAACCTACCTAACGAGCTTGTGTAAATGAATAACAAAATAGGGAGATTTTTATTTGTTTTTTACGGTTTATTAAACTTTTGCAGGTTATTTAAAATCATAAAATATTTTTAGATTGTAAGAATTTTGGCGTGATAATAACGATTTACTGACAGAAATCGTATTATTTAACCCATAGCTGGGAAGAGAAGAGGTGGATTCATACCTTTCTCAAGGCTGTTTACGTGTAACTGAATATAATGAACCCAACTGGAATTGGAACTCGGCTGTCCGACTTCCAATTCCGAGCCGTTATTCATTACCCCGCTCACACATCCAAACTTATAGTACATCGTATTTCCAAGCGGTCACCCATCTAGATAGTGAGCAGGCTCGACGTTGCTTAACTTCGGTGATCGGACGAGAACCGGTGTTTCAACGTGCCATGGCCGTAAGTTATTTCTAGTGGATATCGCTTTTAAGTCAAGCAGTTTTTGTAATAAACAACGAGGAAAATAGAAACAAAAACGCTTACCTTTAGTTATTATTCATCTGTGTATGTTTATTTATTAGTTGGAAATACAATAAATAAAAAAATTACGAATATTTGTTTCCTCCCCACTATACACTGCGTGCCAAATTATTATCGAGATAACTTTTTTTCTAATATTTCAAAAACCGTCCAATCAATTGAGAGTTCTGAGGTGATGGTTTTCTTTTCAGCATCACTTAAACTGCTTTTACGGCTCATCTTTTCACTAAATTCTTACACTTTTCTAATAATTTGGCACGCTCAAATCACCGTGCTGATAACAAATATGGCGCCAGTTTGTTTATATTGCGCAGATCAATACGAAAATTTCAGTGGTTGCCAACACTGAGTGAAAATTTTGTGTGAATTAATTGGACGGTTTTTGAAATATTAGAAAAAAAGGTATCTCGATAATAATTTGGCACGCAGTGTATATATCTCTCTCTCTATATATATATCTATATCTATATATATATCTATATCTATATATATATCTATATGTATATAGTGCAAAAGGAACAGACATTCCATTGAACTATTCTGCCTTAAATATGTCCATGAACCACAACTGTGAGAAGGAAGCGATTGGTGACTATAGCGGTGCAAAATTGCGCTAGCTGAATAAATGATGATGACGATATATATATATATATATATATATATATATATATAACAGATACTGTGTTTCAAATTAAAACGATCGACCAGTGTCTTTTAGGAAAATAACGCTTTTTTTTTGTAGCTGCAATACATTTAAATGTCAAGAAATGGGACAGTGGTTAGCAACAAATAAAATTAATAAATGTTTATTTATATTGCTTGATAATTTGTATGGATAATTTCAAAGAGGATATAAATCCAAAGAGAGCTCAATGTAAGAACAGAGCAAATAATAATGATGATGAAAGCAGAGACTTTAGAAACCCATAGTAACATTTTATTTCGCAAGACCGGTTCCTCGGTGCCGTCTCACCAGACCAAACTGTTTTTATTGGTGAAACCGTTTGGTCTGATGAGACGAGACCGAAGAATCGGTCTTGCGAAATAAAATATTTCTATGGGTTTCTAAAGTCTTCGCTTTCTTCATCATCATCATATATATATATATATATATATATATATATATATATATATATATTATTTTTTTACAAACTTTGGTGGTGGGTTCCTCACCAAAGCAAGGACAAAAGTTCATATAAACATATGTCCGCAAATCAACATATGTGGGCGGATCGAAATCCACATTGTATAATACTGGGTAGACACCAGTATCAGTTTACGATTAATGTTTGGGCTGGAATTGTAGTGTCTTTACAGCAGCTGTCTACGGGAGCTTTATGTTGAACACGCTTCTAAACCTGTTAGAGGATGTACCCCTGCTAATACGAAGAAGCACGTGGTTCATCCATGATAGGACTCCAGCACATTTTAACCACATTGTTTGCGATGCACTGGCAGACATCTGCATAAAAATGGATGAGTAGAAGATGACCGGTTGCATGGCCTTCACGTTCCCATTTGTCTTTGCTTTGACGTGAGGAAGCCGCCGCAAAGTTTGTAAAAGTATTTTTATTACACCCTGTATACATACGTAAATATATATATATATATATATATATATATATATATATATATATATATATATATATAAAAGAAATGGACAAGGTCCGACAATTTATTTATTAAAGACATTTTTATGTTTAACGTTGTTATTTATAGATACAAGTATTTAAGCAAATGCTCTGTTTATGATAAACAGTATTAAATAACATTCAGAGCATTTGCTTAAATACTTGTATCTATAAATAACAACGTTAAACATAAAATGTCTTTATATATATATATATATATATATATATATATATATATATATATATATATATATATAATGAAATGGACAAAATCCGACAATTATTTTAAGATATTTTTATGCTTATACATTCTTTTTATAGATACAAATATTTAAGTAAATGTTCTGTTTACAATAAACAGTATTAAACAACATTTACCGGCCTGAATGTCCGAGAAATTTTCACAGAAAATATTCGTCCTCCGACAGGATTCGAACCTGTATCCTATACGGAACCGTCATTTAGCTTGACGTGCCTTTAACCGAACGCTCCTCTGTGGCCAAATCGGTTAGGCGGATGAACCTTGTAGGTTCAATGAGAATCTAGCACCATGGGGTACACAGGGCCTCATACCTATGGATGCAGTCAGTCCGGTGTTGATGGCATAGACTGAAGGCAATGGCCAGCGCGCAGGATTCCCTCGATAGAATCAACGGCCTAGTGTTCGTGACCGAAACGAGCCCTCTGGTTTGATGACATCGGCTGTGGTCTGATCTGGAGAGAGATAGCTTTCCGCCAGATCTACCTGCCCAAGACACGCTATGCATGAATGAATAACTCTCTGACTTTCAACTCAGGCATGTGCTCATCTGTGCAGCAACATTACGACCACACCCAGATATAACTCAAAGGAAATGTTTATATGGACTTTTGTTCTTGTTTTGACGTAAGGAACCCGCCTCCAAAGTTTACAAAATATATTTTTGATACACCCTGCATATATGTGTGTACATATTAGAAAACTGTGATTACAAGAATGACAAATATATGAAAATTATTGTATAGATAAATCCTTTTTCCCCAGCACCTGTTTTCAGATACTTGCGTGGACTGGCGCCTTCTGTGTTATATCTGCACAGCTAAATATGACAGAGTTAATGCAGTATCAGGTTAATATCACGTGTTTACGTTGTGTTCTATAATAACAGCGCTAATTACCGGAAGTAAGCAGTAGCGAGAAGAGTCAAGCGGCTGTCACCAGGTCAGATGAGATAAGCAGCCTGCCTTTGACATGCAGGTTTTTATTCCGTACACATATTGCAATTGCAGCTAAATATTTAAAACAAGTGTAAAAATATGAATATATACGAAAAATGATAAACAAATGCTGACATAAAATGTTGTGACTTGTTCTAATCAAGGTTCAAAAGATTAAATCATTTTACTGTTCTGGTAGACTTATAGTACTTCTCTAAGCATTTACCGCTTCCACTTTAGACATCATAGCACCCACGTTTAGTTTCACCCACGTTTAGTTTCAGTCTTGTAACATTTTTGTAACAATTTGTTATATCTAAACATGATGCTCTTTTTGCTCCATTCTAATTGGACGCTTTTTCTGATCGACTAGTTGGGTATGATTGCTAGTAATATATAAATAATATGTAAAAAATGATGAAATAATTGAATAGGCTTTTCGATTAAGTAGTCGGTGAATATAATTTCTTTTATTTGACGAAGTAAGAATAATGTGATGTGGTAAGATTTAATATATTAATGTATTTGAAATAAAAGAGAAACCTTTCGCTTAATCACGTTCCACGAATTCGTACATGTTGCAAAAGTATAATTCGGTTTATAGTATTTAGCAATTATCACGTCTACCTATTTTAAAACTTTAATTTCTACCATTTTATTATTTTATATCTGCTACAGAGGCGACTAAACTGTTTCCTTCCACTAGGTTTTTCTGGGGGTGATGATGGTGGATAGACACCTAGCAGGATTGAAAACAAGATCTTTCAAAGGCCAGTGAACCTTTTTGTATGGTCAACGGTCATGTAGCACAATGGAATAGAGTGGGCTCCACAGGTATGGATGCTGCCAGTGCGGTGATGACACGGTCATCTTTCGGGCAGAGGGCTTCCAAGACAAGCAGTTCCCTGATGGAATCAACGGAAAACGTGTTCATGAACAAGGCATGCCTATATGTTGGAGGTCATTGGCTGTGGATTGATCTGGAGAGGGATAGGCTTCGCCAGGTAGACCTGGCGACGACATATTACGTATGAATGAATACCTCACCCGCTTGTATGCGGAGGGAACTAGTCAGGTGTTCAGTGACCGTACGACTACATCATGGGACTGATGATGATGATGATGATGATGATGAGGAGGAGGAGGAGGAGGAGGAGGTGGAAGAAGAAGATGATGATCTCTGTCATGCTGTTTAAATATTTATTTAACAAAAAAAATTATTGTATATGTATTTTAAATCATGTCTACATGTTGAAGATACGCTACAAATATAAATATCTCTCCGGTTTTCAAGCCAGATATGTGGAGTGAACAAGTCAGGCGCTCATCGGCGCAGCGACCCTATGACCAGACTCGGTCATGGGACTGATAATGATGATGAGAATGATATTGCACAAATATATTGCTTTATAATCCATTTTCAGTTTTTTGGATTATAATCGTAATCCATGATTATAATTATAATTATGGATTATAAAAACTAAAAATTTACTTAGTCTTGATTGCTTGATGAGCCAGATTGGCGAAACATTAGTAGTAAATAAACATGTGGTGGGATGTTCTTAGTATGCCATTTGTCGAACTTATCCGTGTGATTTTTAAAGTCATCTGCATAAGAACTGGGAGAAATTAATTTTTAAAAAAACAAAAAAATGATTAAAAGAGCGTAATATCAAAATTGGAAACGGATGATAAAAATTTATGAATGTTGGAAAAACTAAATAAAAAAATCACCACATTTTCTTTGTCATATTAAGCCAAACACACACACACACATAAATATAAAAGGGAATATAGAAGTAAACACTTGAGGTGACAGTCTGTTTGATGCTAAATATATTTAATGATAAAACATTTTCAACATTAGCATACATTGAAAATATCTAAGATTTTAGATGCTCATTTAAAGATGAATAAAACGGGTATAAGTGTCAGAAAGAAAAAGGGGACACTACAAATACGTAAACATTAACCTGCTTTGAGTAAAGGGATAGATATTTAGCTCTGATGGTTGCAGTTTTTCACATGAGACCTTGCAGTATTTTAAATCTAGAGCCTCAAGAACGGCGACACAAAAATGAAAAGTCGAGTGCTAAATCAGCGGGGATGTTAACTCAGATGGCGTGTAAGCCAGATGTTTAAATGAGGAAGGCTTAATCAGCTATTAACAGTCAAGCGGCAAAATGAAGTGTAAAAAGTGGAGGTGCTACATCAGATGCTAAAAATGTGGGCGGTTAAAATAATTTTTAAAAGTGCGAAGGCTAAATCAGATGCTTTCCACTCAACTTTAATCTTCAAAAATTTAAACGCAAAGTCAATCGCTATTTACTGTCCTCCTAATTACTCTTTAGCCTTCCCGCTCATGATTAATGTTTCTGTTCTTAATTCTTTCACACCCTGTAACCCCTTGTGTCTTAGTGGCTTTACTGCCTTGCATGGGGTGATACCGATTAAAAAATGTATATATTAGTATAGACATGCTTATATTAGTGGCGCGTGTGTATATCTGCGTTTGCGTGAATGCACGCATGCGCAAACGCACGCAGGCGCGCGGGGAGGCAACGAAGACGTTTAGAAATGTTGTTGCTTATACATGCACGGTCAGGGTCACTCGGGCCGTTGAGTGAGGTATTCAATGTTGACACTTGCGAGCGTCGCTTTTATATATATATTTTTCCCATTATCATTTCTAAAACAATCAAACACAAATGGAACTTATTACAAATTGTCTGCATAATAGGACCACCAAATTCCGTTGCCTGTATTCAACTAATACTCGTATTAAAATGCCTAATAAGAATCTCGGTTAATAGATGGCCATGAATGAGGTTTTGTAAAATTGCAAACGGTAACATGGGAAAATGATACAAAGAAAGGAAAAGAAAAAAAAAAAAAAACAAAGATTTCGGATTAGTATGACGCTCGTTTTACAAAGATGTCGATGCAATGTCTCGCTGACTTTGTTATAACTCTACAAGTTTTGTTTTTTTTTTGCTTATTTGTGCCTTTCCACCAACCTTCGTTTCTGTTTGCCTCTCTCAAGTGAGGACGTGCGAGTAGCGTAGCGGTTATCAGCGTTGAAAATGGAATTAGCGTGTCAAGTTCAAATTCCATCTGTAGTCGTTGCGTGAGGAGTGTTAAATCAGATGTTAGAATTGGAGGTGCTAAATCAGATGCTGAAAGTAAAGGGGGCTAAATAAAATATTTAAAGTGGGGAGGCAAGATCCGATGTTTAAAGTGATGCTAAATCAGATGTTAAAAGTGGGGATGGTAAATCAGACGTTAAAAGTGGAAGTGTTGAAATAAATGCTAAAAGTTCAGCAGAATAAGGTCAGATATTCAATTTTAAAAGATTAAGTTCTCTCGCCCTGCTGTAAACTGTTAGAAAATTATGAATCTATCTTTTCTCTCCGCAGCCAGATGATAATAGCAGTGTACACTGGACTCTTTAGCTTTGGTTGGCAATCAGTCTAGGATATCGGATGGATATGGAGCTACCAATTCCAGTATATAAAATATTTCTTATTGCAAAAACTGCAACAATAACAACATTGTCAAATTGTGGAACTGTACTCCACTGGGGAGTCTACAGGCTAGCACACATATAGGTAAAATGTTTTGTGTTCGTATTTAATAGTCTAACACAGAATATATTAATCAAGCTACTGAGCCGTGAAGGTTAAACCGATTAATATAAGCATATTGCGTAGAGAAGTAAAGAGAATATCTCAATACTATATAAAATTTTGAATGTACACACACGCATGTATATATATATATATATATATATATATATATATATATATATATATATATATATATAATCGGTATCACCCCCAAGCAAGACAGTAACGTTTGCAAACATATTCGTGTTCGGTGGCTTTAATACCCACCATACCAAGTACCTTAAACATTCTGTCACTGACCTCGCTGGCATCCAAACCCTTAACTTTTCAATCACTCAATCTCTCACGCAAATAGTTGACTTCCCTACGCGTTTCCCTAGGAACCCTGACAGAAACGCTTCTCTTCTCGAACTCTTTTTTTACCTCTATCCCTGATTCTTGTCGTACTACGCGGCTCTGCCCTCTTGCCAACTCCGATCATGCGATAGTGTCCGTAAACATTTTCTTCTGCTTCCCCACCAGCCAAAAACCTCCGACCAACAGAATATTTTTCTGTTATCAACGAGATGATTTGGACTCGTCCAGTGATTTCCTGCGTGACGTCCCTTGGAATGGAGTTTTTAATCATGTCGTTCAAAAAATGTGCGTCTGAGATTTCCTCCTGGGTTTAAGTCGGCATTGATGCTTTCATTCCAACAAGGAAACGCCAAGTTAAATCGCGTTCATCTCAATGTTAAATATTCTCAATATGAGACATTCTCTGTTTTTGTGTTACTAAGTTCAAGAAAGACATTCGGATTACTAACACAAAAACAGAGAATGTGTCATATATTTAACATTGAAAAACATAAGGAAAAAATTAATTATTTTTAATAATATGTGGAAATCTCCGCTTTTACCTGAAGACGTTCGCGAGACCAGAAACACGTGTAGTAAAATTATGGAAAATAAAGCATAATATTTTTTTTCTAAATAAATCCACATTACAAAAAACGTTTGCGGTACCTCTCTTCTCTTCTTTTTAATATACATACTTTTCTCTCGTTGGAACCACTACAACCTCTTACTTTTATATATATATATATATATATATATATATATATATATATATATATATATATATATATACCCAGTGAAAGGGGTAATCTGTTTTCATGCTTGAACACAGCAAAGATTACATTTAAGCATGAAAACAGTCTGTCGTCTGTCGTCTGTTGATCTCAATGTCCACTTTCATATTTACATATGCGCTATCTTTAATATTAATGACTTTGTCCCATAAATATAACATACATATATGTTTCATGTTATATATCTGTGTGTATGTACACGTGTTTGTATATACAGACGCGCGCGCGCGCACACACACACACACACATATATGTATAAACGGTTACATATGCTTGAGGCATTAAGCATAAATAACAGACAAACCAAGAATCAATAGAAGCGACATCAGATTAGAAACATAGAAACACTAAAATAATTCCAATAAAGAAAAAAACCGACGACATAAACAGTCACGTGAACACGTGGAAAAGCGATATTTGAAAATGAAGAGAACAAAAGTTTACTATAGCCAACAGTACTCAGCCATTGGGCAATTTAGATTTAGATATGTACCGGAAACAACAGATTACTAGTGATGACGACGTTATGCCTCCATTCATCTTCCCACAGGGCCTTAGCCTATACACGGAGGCCTACATCAAATGTCTTGAGGAGATAATGCTTCTCCGAGTCAAGAGTGGTGGCTACCAGAAGACCCTATGTCTGGCAACAGGACTCTGCACCATGATACACAAGCCAATCATGGCTGTCAGATAATTTCTGTGACCACATAACCCCTTAAATCTGGCCAACTAACTCCCCAGACTTCAACTCCCTTGATTATTATGTGTGGGGCGCAGTTGAGTGAGAGACCAACAAAACTCCTTGTAACACCAAAGATGAACTGAAGGCAAGGATTATGGCAGCATTCATTAACTTAAACGAGGAGACTGTCCAGAAGAGTTGCAGGAGATTCTGAAGTCGTCTGGAGGTCGGAGTTGAAGCAAATGGTGATTTTATTGAATAAATTTACTCTTTAGTGTTTCAAGATATTTTTGTGTAATTTTGGTAAATATATCTGTTAGAATGAGATGTCAGTGTTATTTTCATTTTTGCGTTATTTAGACGTCAATTTATCCATCGCACCCTGTATGTGTGTGGAGTTTTCTGTGGACTGAATTTGTAAGTTATTGTTAAATTATTCATCACAAAATCATAATGTCAGTTTTGGTCACAAAGTTTTTATGTCCATTTAGGCTTAGATCACAAAATCGTGATGTGTGTTTGAACTCTCGTCGCCAAATCGTAATATTTGTTTTTTCTCTGGGCACAAAATCATAATGTTCTTTTAGGCTCTGATCACAGTTATTGTATCAGTTTAGGTTTTGGTCACAAAATCCTGATATTAATTTAGACTATGGGTATAAAGCCCCGATGTCGTTTGGGCTCTGGACACAAAATCATAATATCCGTTTTGGCTTTGGAAACGCAATAACTAAACTTTTCACTTTAGTTTTGATCATTTGTCATATTCTAATAGACTTTTTGTATTTTCCTCTCACAATAAAATTTTTTCAATATATTTTTGCTAGTCAAATAACTTCTTTTTTTCATTTAAATCTTTTTCAAATCTATATTTGTAACATTCTTAAAGTCATTTTTGTACTTATCTTGCTAATGTTTTTAATTTCTTTTGATTGTTCTCTCTTCTCTATTCAACTTTTGTGAACGTTTTGTTCCCATTACTCAATGACTTTATAATGTTTTTGTTTTGACGTTCTATTTTTTACGACTTACTGCAACCCTTATGTGTCTGGGATTAAAAATAAATATAAATTACTATACTATTCCCAATATGCGGAACAGCCTTCTAGTTGCATAATAAACTCTCACACTACCAAATAAGTTATTGTAGAAATTTCTAATAAAAAAATATAGCTATTAAGCTCAAATGGTTTAATTATTCAATTAAATATAAATGTATCCTGAAAATGTTACCAACACCGTTCGTTTAATACCAATGTTATTGTGAAAACATTGACTTGCATAATAAAATATGACAGTGTATATATGAAGGGGAGCTGAAAAGTCTCGGTTCGATCCACTTCATAAAAATCTGATCAAAATGGATGTCCATCTAGACAAACGTAGAAAAAAAAAAGCTGTTATAGAATCTCTGTTTTTAGAAGAAAAGTGCTGCAAACATCCTCAGGAGGTGAGCGAATATTTACGGGAAAACTACACGATGTAAGAACAGTAATGATATGAGTCAGTAGATGACAATACAAGAGATAATGAAGAAACTGACCTCAGGGACAGCACTACCTCAGGTTCAGGCTAGTCGCTGCTGTGAATGAGGTAAGGAAAAACAGGCTAATACTCTCATTACAGTTGACGGGAAAAACACTATTGCAAACATCTGTGAAAGCCGTCAGCTGAGCTATTGCGGTGTGTGTATTTTAGAGGCTACTGAAATTTCTGTTCCTAGAATGCTAACAGATTCCATGAAGGAGAAGATATTGTTTGTTTCATAATAATTTCTCGAATCAGTGGCATAGCTAGAGTGTGAACCGCCCGGGGCAGCCCGTGAGTTTGCTGCCCTCTGGCAACCACAAATAATACATATTGACTCACACTTAAAGTTATAAAACTAGTTTGCGTACCATTATAATATTACTTTCACATACTCGAATATAGTATGCTTTAAATGCACACCAAACATACTTGAACTTTATTCGTAACAGTTAAAAAACAAAAACAACTTATCGGGAAAAAAAGTGTAAAAAATTAGGCCCATTTTTAGTTCTGACATGGAAATTAAAATTTTCTACAGAGTAAATTTTCTTGCTTTTTTGTTGGCAAATTCTTTAATGACAGGACGTTTGAAAATATATTTCTTGGTATATTTGGTACGCTTTCTGTGCTTATACTATTAAATCTGTTGTAAGTAAAGGACAACATATATTAATTTTTTTACTCAACCCTGTTAGTTGATTCATTTTCTACGGCTTATCAACCTCTTGTCGTTTACTTAAAGACAGAAAATATTTTTAAATTGTTTTTTTTTTAAGATTATAATGGTTTAGTGATACAAGTCTTACTAATTAACCCAATAACTGGGGAGAGAGAAGAGGTGGATTCATAGCTTTACCGGGGGTATTTGCGCGTAAGTGAATATGACGAACCCAACGGCAATAGGAACTCGGCTCTCTTATTAACAATTCCAAGCCATTATTCATTACACCACCGCACACCCAAGCTTACATCACCTAATATTTTCAAGATGATGATGATGATGATAATTCCAGTCATATGCTATTATAGGATCAATTTTGTGAAGTTGATCGAACGTCATCCTTCGTATAATAAAAAGTGGCTAGTGTGTGGGTTGACAAAAGGAGAAGATGAAATCACCTGAAGGGACACAGAACATAGAAGATGAATTCCTTTCTACCCCTTACGTGTTTCTTCCGTACTTGCGTGTGAATTGAATTCATCCATGAATTTGTAACCTTGAATTTTCTAGAAACATCTCCAAAGCCAAAAACGAAGCTTCACTTGCAAATCAAAAAAAAAAAAAGAAAAAAAAAAAAAAAGTTTTAACAATCTTTAAATTTCGTGGCCGCAGTAAAACGGTGTATCGAAAGGACACTTTTTTCCCTTAACACCGGTATTATTTTTACTATCTTCATTTCTTTGGCAATGTTTATTGTTTTAAAAAGCGATGATTAGAATTTTAATAAAACCCAAATATGTGGAAGTGAAATTATACAATTTCTTTGTTCTTTTTCCAAAATTGTATTGATCACTATTTATTTATTAAAATAATTTTATATTTACAACATTCTAAAATGCGAGCCAATAAATACAATGCTATTTTTATCATTTATCAAATTATAAAAAAAAATAAATATGAAAATAATTTTTTTATTCATAAATTTATAAAACAAAATTGTCTGGAAATAGGAAAATTTAAATAAACGACGAGTTACTGTAATTATAATTTTGAAAAAATATAGTTTTTGCGAGCACGAAAGTTAAACTTTACTAAAAATTGGACAGAATTCTTAAGCAGAAGAGGTAAAAAAAATTAAATTTAAATTTAAAAAATAGAAAAGAAATTGTAATCGTAACTTATATCCTGTTTTTCCTTAACAAAATGAGACAACATTCTTAAAAAAATTTTTTTTTTTCTGAACAAATAATTGAACAGAAATTAACAGAAATATAAGAAAGTAGTACACACCCAGCATAAAGTTTGAAAAATTTGCTGAGTAGGTTGCATTTATACACAGCAGAGTAAATACTAAAGCTAACCATGTTTTATCTCAAAACCCCAGTTTAGATCTCTTTCTACAGATGATATTTCAACGAAAGACAAAAATTCTCTTTTCGCATTGATTTCTCAAGTGACAGTAAATTCACGATATATTTACTACATATTCGATAATAAAATGAATTAAGTTACATACAAAAACATACTTTTAAATAAAACCCCCAAAAACTAGAGTCTTGAATAGTTTTTTTAACACGCCGATGTTTGTTCGCAACATACTGACAAGATTGTGAATAGAAGGAAAACAGGATTAAAAACTGTCTAATGAAAAACAACATTAAGATAAAGACATAATCATAGAAAAGGTAAAGTTATCTCGATTTGTCTTCTGCGTCTAATATATCCGGGTGCGGGACAATATTAACAAAGTTCTATAGCCAATAGTTAGAAACGCAAATACTAACATCAATGCACAACAAATCAAAATAATGGATAAGAATTGTCCGTTTTATAACTCACCATGCAAAGGGAGTTAACTCTATCACTATATAACGATGTGTTTCTCTATTATCAATGCGTGTCTGCGTGATGAAAGTGTTAGTAATGCACAACGACAAATTTAACAGAAATCCTAAGGCGCATAGGAATAGCAAGAAATACCTTCCTTAAACCAAGCAAAATATTAAGAGATAGAAAAATTTGTTAGAAATAAAGAAAAGAATATTGAATTCTGATGTAATATCTAATCTGTTATTTGGTAGTGAATATTAGACAATTTCCTCATCAACGGAACAAAGGCTTGAAGCGACAGAGATGTTCTTCTATGGATGAATTGTAAAAATACAATTGGCGCAGTACGACAGCAAGTTACAACTACTATACCTAAAGCTCACAAAAATTTTAAATATAAATGATGGACAATTAAAACATTTTTTTCCGTTTAAAATAAAAACAATATATTCTCACGAAAATTACAATTTTTGGAAACAGTAAGTGCATGTGTGGGTGCGCGTATGAGTGCTTAACGGTTGTGGTAAAATTATTTACATGCTGAACAGCAGCTGTCCAGGGAATAGAAAAATAGGAAAAGAGGAAGATTTCTTCGAAAGCGCGTTGCTTTTTATACTAACACCACGCGACCTTAGTCACGTTTCTATTTGTCTAAGGGGGGTAATTCACTCCCGCCGCATATGTTCCTGTTTCTTTTTTTATTTATTTTCTTCCTCTCTCCAGACTGAATGTCATGAGTACGCAATCTTTACAATGTACATATCGTCATTTTACAGTTGAAATGGTTAAATGTAACCGTAAGTTCTATGCTAACAGTTCCTTCTATCGTATTTCCCGCTTGTGAAACCTTCTTCCGGCTTCTTTCTTCTCAGTCATCTTTGATCATCAAAAAATCTAAATGTAATGTCAATCGTTATCTTCTGTCTTCTTAATTCGTGTTCTTTTATTGTTCTCGCGTTTTAATAATTTTTCTCATATTCTTTGACACTCAGTAACCGCCTTGTGTCTAAGTGGCTTTATTTCCTTTTTGGGGTGAAATGATTAATATATACATACATACATACATGAGAGAGAGAGAGAGAGAGAGAGAGTGTGTGTGTATAGGGGCAGCAGATCATTATTCAAACATTGTTAAATATAACAGACAACGAATGTTTATTATGTTTTATTATGTGTCGTTCCAAACATAGTATAGTATATATTTAATTTCAAGAGAAAATAAATACAAAAACTATCCAACATTGGGATATTTCTTTATTATATTGGTCGTCGATCTAAGCTTTCGGCTCACATGAACCATCATCAGAGTTGTGATATGGACATTACAACAGAGATGTTCACCGCCAAAGATGACATCCTGTTTTGTTTATATAGAAGTTTGCTATGGGACGATAACGGTCGCGGAATAGCAGACGCAGGTTGTAAATTTGTAATGTAACATTTCTTAGAAAAAAACATAGCAATGTTCATAATATTAGACAGAAATTAGTTGATAACACAGCAATACTCACACTATAAAGTAAAACTAGCCAAATTAGAGAGAGCTATACTATATTGAGTTTAGTTAGTTACCCCCCAGTGTATATATATATATATATATATATATATATATATATATATATATATATATATATATATTGTTGACTGAAACTATTGATACCGTGTTCCTTTTTATTTTTAAGAAATAACATGTTAAATATTATTGTAGGTGAATCTTCATTTTATGTTGGGCATTTATAAGTTATGCAGATCTATACACATGAATAACTTTCTACAATATATATGTAACAAATTAAAATAACATAAAAGAAATGCTATGCTTTAAGTTATTAGCATGAGAAAAGAACTACCAAAGAAAATTTTTTTCATGTATAAATGATAAATATTAAGCAATGAATATCAAAATCCTTTCCGAAAGAATCTATGATTTCAATAATTATTCATATCATAACACAATGTCATTTTAAATTTATTAATCTAAAATCAACTCTTCATAGCAAATTTAAAGTGGTAAAAATACAGTTGTAAAGAAACGTGAGCCTGACGGGAATAATAAACTCTCAGCAGGAGAAAAACTTAACCTTCGTGCTGTTGAAAATAACACAAATATACAAAGTAATGATCTCAAAAACAATTAACATTACTATATTTCTCCTACAGATTCAATATCAATCGTTACATTCTGTCTTCTTAATTCCCATTATTTTATTATTCTCTCTAGTTAACAATGTTTTCTTTTTCTTATATTATTTAATACTCAGTAACCTCTTGCATCTTCATGGCTTTATTGTCTTGGTTGGGGTGAAATGATTAAAAAAATCGTTTCTCTTCATGTCAGCGGAAAAGGTGCAAGGAAGCACTCTCCTGGAGGTTAGCATCAGCCATGATGATGGAAAGCAAAAAATGTTCTCTAAAACGATTAAAAGAGAGCAGTTTCGTTTTGGAGGCGTTCAAATTAACAAGCCATTCCTTGCTCCAGTTAACAACAGATCGAAGGTAATTTCAGAGATCAGTTACCAATTTGGCCTTATCAAACCTCTCAGACATATCATTAACATAGGAATGCTCGGTCGTGGATGAGAATAAAGAACAACATAGGTCGAATAATTGAGTCCTCAGTGAAACACGCATTAATGTAAAAAAGATCTAGAAGAATGGCCCTTCAAGACTGTTTCGTAATTTGATAGCAAAGATTGAATCAAATCAAAAATTAGTTTAGAAATACCACAACCTTTCAACCTTTGAAGACTAGCATGCCGAAACCTGTCAAACATTTTCAAGATATTTGAAGCAACAACCCAAGCTTAACCATTCTTAGCGAATGCTTTCGGCAATAACCATTAACACATGAGCAGTTGATCTAGAGAAACGAAAGTCATATTGTCTTATCTCATTCTTGGATAATATACTATGGTCCGATGAGACGGTTGTTACAATTTTTGGATACATTAGACTAGTGAGCCAACCCAAATGACTTGACTCACTTTATAGTCCACCAATAGAAGGTTAACCAATCAGAAGACGTAAAATATTCAATCCGTCGTGCATAAAGGCGGCCATTTTGTTTACTCTCTCCGAATGTCCAGTGCCAACTTGTCAGGCGAAAGAACAGAAGGAAGAACTACTGAGCTACGCTCTGCTACTTTACCGGTATATCCACTGCTAACCTGAACTACGCTTCCCTACTGTCTTCGAAATATTCACTGCTAACCTCTGGATTCTATACTCAAAGACGACCGTCATCATGAACAACAACGGTATTAGAACGATGGGTGATAAGAAAATGTTTGGTGATATCAAGGTGCATCTTTTAATCCAAAGAACAAAAACATGCATGGGGCTATATGATGCTTTGGCGATGTTTCTCTTCAAAAGGAACAGGAGACTTGGTAAGAGTTAATGCTAAAATAGAAACAAAATATTCTAAAATATTGAATGTCAACTTAAAATGTCTACTAGGAATCTGAAACTAAAAGCTTGATAGGAGCTTTATCTATGGCAATGATCCAACAAAACATATTTTTAAAATTAGTCTTTAACAAGAATATAAAGTTTTATCCTGGTTGCATATTGTTCTAATCTGAATCCAATTAAAAACTTATGGGATTAATTAGAAAGTCATGTAAGGGCAAGAAAAACAAGTAATTGGTAACAACTTGAAGATTAAGCAAATGAAGGTTAGCAAAATATTCCTGTAAATGCTTGGACTGATTCAAGAAAAGGTTACCGAAAAAGCTTATAAAAAACGGTGTACAATCGGCTATTTTCTTGTATCATTAATTGTAGACTGACAATTATTTGTTGTTTACAATAATTCGGAATTAAATATTTAAAAGCTTTCATTATATATTGTTCAACATAATACCTATCGCGATCTTTGTTTACTTAGAGAGCAACAAAAGACAGATAATTGTAGAGGACCATGTTCGCTCACGCCCTGAAAAGAATTGGTATGTAAAAGAATTTTCATGGAAGAATCTTTGACCCAACTGACAAATATCTCTACTATCAGATTGTATCAGTGATAAGATCACGATCGATTGGCAATAGGACAGAGTGCAAAAATGAGCGTGATTTATACTTTTTCGTAGTCGTTATTGTAAAAATATTACAAGCAGTTACAAGAATATTTCGTAGTCAATTCACCGATCATCTTTATCGAGTAAATTAACATTTAAAATAGACTGAGAAAAACAGTTTTAATTTTCAGTTTCTTTATACTGCCAAATCAATAGGGTCTTTAACTAAATGTCTCTACTCTTGTTTACAGTCACAGACAGCTATATACATTTAATCTTATATTTTTTATATACGGATAGATCCATTGATATTTTAAATTACAAGCAGTAGACTGCTTTTAAAAAAGTTAAATATATGTTTATAAACTTTAGAAACATTAGAGCCGATATAAACAAATAGTTGTAAATAAATTATTCCTAAAAAGAGTAGAACAGAGTGATGGAAAATGAGTCAGTTTCGCAAGCTGTTCTTTGTTAGTTTGTCATACAGTGGACATTACAATGAATATGGTCTTGGGTCAAAACTGGTTTTATCCAATAAATATTGTTTCCGAAACTACATAATATGTAATTTGATAAACATTAAAAATATTTGAGTATCTCTCCAAATTTTTTCTTTCTCTTTCATTCTCTCTTTTACTCTCTCCATTTCTCTCTCTTTTTTTTTTCCTTTTCACTCTTTCCATTCCTTTTTATCTTCCACTCTCTCTTTTTTCTCTCTCTTTCACTCCCTTCATTTCTTTCTCTCGCTCTTTTTCACCGTTCATTTTTCTCTTTCACTCTCTCTTTTTCGATCTCTTTCAGTCTTTCTATTTTTTCTCTTTCTCTTTTCGATCTCTTTCACCCTCTCCATTTCTTTTTCTCTTCCTTTTCTCTCTTTCACTCTCTCTCTCTCTTTTTCTCTCTCGTTCACTCCCTTCATTTCTTTTTCTCTCTCTTTCACTCTCATTTCAGGACTTGGGCGATCATGGCTGTCAACAGTATTTTTTGTTTTCAATAATAATTGGACCCTGATGGCCCGGGCCCTTTCGTACTTTGTGCACCCCCCATCTGTTTTATTAAATTTGCCAAGTAGGTTTCTCGTTGCCTTCCTTTAACATGAATCCAGTTCAATCTTATAAAATGAATTGAAAATACGTGTAAGACCAAGAAAATCAAGTAATTTGCAACAAATAGTTCTTTCCTTAAGAGTCCTTGTAACGGAATTGAGAAATGTTCATGCATTGACTCCAATAAGATGTGAAAAAACTCATGAACGAAACTGTAAAATTAGGAAAGAAAACATGTCTGCCGTTGAGTGGAATTTATGTTAAACATTTAATGTACTTTTAAGCGTTAGAGTACGAGTCACAAAGAGAACAGAAGTATTAACTCGAAATACATTCTAATTGGCAATGTATTTTGACACTCATTTTTTTCTTAACTAAGCATAAATTAAAGACATTTTTTGTAAACACTACACGTGACTTAACCCATGTTTAGGATAAACTAAGTAATGAAAGTTTGAATATTTATTCTTTTAGACATATATTATTTGCTAAGTAATACGCTTCAAGTGTTTTTAAAAGTTGAGAATAAATAAAAAATTATACCTAACTTCTCTTCTATCTCTGTTATCTCCATTTCTTTCACTACTTCTCTCTCTCTCTTTCTCACATACACACACATAATATATATATATATATATATATATATATATATATATATATATATATATATATATATATATATATATATAATCTTGGTTATTATCAGTTGAAATTTAAAGATAAATTTGTCATTAAAAATAAGTAAGAAAGGAATATGTATATACGATTTTAACAGCTTTTAATAGCCCTTCAGGATGTGGGCGATCATAGCTCTCCACAATTCACTAATTTTGTTCCTCAAGCTCTCTAGCTGGAGGAGTTTTCTCAATTATATAGTCCTAAAGGGTAGGCCCCTGAAGGTAGTTCTTAACGGCCAGTCCTTCGGGGCCCTGGCAATAAACGCAGGCGTTCCCCAGGTCTCACTTCTCCGATCAACTCTCTTTTTACATTATATAAATGATCTGCCTAGGAGTATACTCAGATCATTTGGGAATATATATGCCGAAGATACGACGATATATAGATGACCCTCTAAAACTCGATCAACAATGGTCAGAGATTAGCAGCTGATCTCTCACCCATTCTAACTCTAACATCACAGTGCGGAAAAAAAACAAAAAAAAAAAAACTGGCTGGTTACATTCAATGCCTCGAAAAACAAACTAGTAACATTCCATCATCGCCGATCGGACTCCAAATTACCACCAGTCACGATAAATGGGTGTCTCCTCGGGGAGGCCCCGTACCTTGAGAAACTATTGGACCTTAAATTCACCCCAGACCTCAAGTGAAACTTGTACATATGATCCATCGCTAAGGATGCAGAAAAAATGATTGCTTCCTGTACCGCTCCAGTAAGTACACGACTTCACGTGCTATCCTCTACCTTTACAAGAACTAGATTAGGCCGAAAATGGAGTACTGTTGTCATATTTAGACGAAATCTGCCCAGTCCTCTCTTTCCAGTCTCGATAGAACCCAAAAGCGTCTTCGAGTCCTTGTGGATGATAAATTATTTTCCAACCTGCAACCTCTTTCTCACAGACTGGATGGGGTAAGCGTCTCATTGCTCTGTCGCTATTTCCATGGAAAGTGCTTGGATGAATTACGTTCATTGGTTTTGCCAGTTTTAACCTTCACGGCTAGGACTCGCCATACCACTCACATTGTAGCAAACCACTCTCCATAATCCATTGGGGTGAAATAATTTCCACTCGAGTAGCTTCTTCCCGTGAACCACTGCTTTGTGGAACCAACTCCCAAGAGGATGTTTCTCCGATTACTATAATCTTAATCTGTTCAAATCTTAGGTTAACCGTTACCTTCCACTCCTCTCTGCATAAACTGCCTCTCATTCTGTAACCTTCTACCTTGAGTGACTCCGGGCCTTCTATAGGGTGAACCTCATGGCAAAACAAAAAGAGAAAGTCTGTTCTTTGTAGTTCTTAATAAATGTTGTCTTTTCGCTATTTCTCCTAAAACATATTTCGCCATCCATTCAATCGCTAGTTAGGTTATGCTTTGATTGTCCTTTGTCCGTCAAGTGAGTATTAACTTTTCTCAGTCCTCTTTCGTCATTATGTGCTCTAGAAATATCAACTGTCCCTTCCTGATATTAAGTAGGTGTCCTTTTTATTTCAATTTTCTCTAGAACTTGTTCCGTCTATGGTATTCTCAGCATCCTTCTATTGCTTTAAGTGTCTTCTTCATCTGTGAGAAGATTATCCAGAATTCACTGTCCTATAATAGTACTGATATTACATAACAGTCCAATACTCTTTTCTTTGTTTGTAGCGAAATTTTTTAGTTTCTTAATACTTCGCTTAGCTTTTGGAAGGCATATTTTGTTATACCAATGCTCCTTTGAATTTCAGTGTCGTACTTTCTGTATTCTGTTAAAAAGAAACTTTTAATTTCTTTATCTCCAATTTGTAATTGGTATGTTGAGCTGTACTTTTTGCTAACAACCATTCATTTTGTCTTCTTGCAATTGATAAATACAGTCATTAAGAAAAAGAAATTTAATCTCAGTGAAGGCGTATGTTTTAGGAACAAATTAACGTCTAATTGGCAGTTTAATTTCATTTGCTTCGATGCAAACGGATGAAAAGTCTGAATTCAGATGGAAGCCAACCTGCATTGCTCATAAGTGGTCAGTCTAGCACTGGATGAAAATTGCTTTAAATTCTACACGCCTGCTAGAATGCATTTGTCAGCAGTTTCTTTAAGAGCAATAAAAATTATTTACTGAAAATACATGTCGGTGTCAAATGACTTAAAATGATTTTAGCAAAAAAGAAAAAAATCCTCAGACGTAGATTCATTTACACTTCTACACAAACATTTAGAAATATGTGAACTTACTTATAAAAACACTGGTTGAGCATGGATCAACGACCATGGACAAGGAAGGAAGGATAGATAAACCAGGTCACGTGTTGTAGGATTTCGGAGACAGATTAAAAACGAAACAATTCATGTTTTGTGCAACAAATAAAAACAAATTTATACAGGAATATTAAACAAGGTTACAGAGTGTGACAAATTTAAAATAGGTACCTCCACATAAACGTGTAATGGTGTAAAATGAAATTTTAAAAATGAAAAATCTTTTTTGAGGCTTTTATTTTAGTTTTAATTTCAAGCTAATAGATTAAATTTAATATTTTCAATAAGCAAAATACTTTGTTGCATTTCAAAACTAATTTAAATTCACTGGAAGGAGGTTCATTTTGAAATTCCAAATATCGCAGATCTTAACGCCATTTTTAGCTATCTGTCATCACAATGTGTCATCTTTTAAAAAAACTTTTCTGAAAATTTATTTGGGGAATATTAGCTGATTTAAAATTTAATTAATCTGGTTTAAAGCAAATATTACTTACTTTAAGTTTTAAATATCGTAGAAATACATTTTTTAACATGGCGGTTTATTTAAGGTCTTGACAACTTCACTGACAGGCGGAAGTTTATGTCATTTTTTTCTATGGTGGTTATATTTCTAAAAATTAATTGAGGAATATAAAGTTTTATTGAATTCTTTATTTTACCATTTGGAGCAGATTTCCAGTAACTGGATTTCCTGTTTTACAAAAAGAAATTGATGATTTAAATTCTCCAAGGAGATCTGTTTTTAACTAATATAAACATTAAACTTTACAAAATTTAATTTCTCGAAATTTCATAAAATTTATTAAAAGAGACATAAAAAATGTTAAAAAATATTTTTACCAGATTTTCTTAAAAAAAGCAAAACATTTCTAAAAGAATTTCATTCATTTGTGAATAAATCTTGAAAATTTAATTAAAATAGGACAATTATTTGATTTTTGCAAGAATTCCCAAATCAATGTCTTTTGCGCCGCACAAAGATGCTAAAATTTCCTAGACTAATTTTTGTGATGTCAGTTAACACTCGTTGCCACTTCATCTTATGTCAACGAATACTCGTTGTCACTTTCGTAATGCTCCTTGTAGTAGAGACTTTATAATCGCAGATACAACTATAGTACGCCGTTGAACAATACTGGTGTCAGACGCCTTCGAATAACACTCCCACTAATAGTACTTGCTAGATAATACTCACTCGAACAGTAATCCCGTATAGTAATCAGAAGAAGAGAAATAGTATAGTGAATAGAGTAGAGAATAGCGGTCTGTATAGTAATAGAGGATAGACTAGAAATAACGATCCGAATAATAATAGGGAATAGACTAGAATGGAGATCAATCTAGACGTCACGCGACTACCTATATATGCGTTTCCTATATTGTCACATGGTCTACTTAATTCAATAATGGGATCGCCTGTGTTTGCTAACTGGCGATCTATGTTCAAACTCAAGTGTCGGTAGCGACACTTTATTCCTATATAACACTAATCCCTCCCGCCATTCCCACTAACGAAAAAAAAATTTTAACCAAAAATACGAAAAGGTTCGAAAAATATAAATCAGTAATGAAAAAAATCCTTTGGTCTTTCTTTTTAATACTAACAAAAAGTTTGACCAAAAATCTTTGTTTTTATTAAGTTTTGGGACATTTTTTCATCATGGTATGCAAATCTTTAACGAATCTCTGGAGGTATATAATGTTAAAAGTTTGTAAAATGTTTGTAGAGAAAATGCGTGTAACTGAGAGTTCTTACAAAAAATGTCTTTTGTAGAGTATGGGTTATAGAAGAAAAAGTAATATTTCTTTGAATGAATGCTAATTTGAAAAATGTTTTACTTGTAATGCAGGTTGTTTTGAATTGTAGTGAGTGTCTATTGAGAAGAGTAGTCACGAAGAAAGAATTGTATTGTGATTAAAGTCAAGCAACTTTTGTACGGATTGTTGTAGTTGTTTCGACTTGGGTGAGGCTACTGAATAAAAAAATCTTTTTTCGTCTGTTCTCCAAAATAGGCTAAAAAAGGACAGCTTCTGTCTGAATTACTGCGATGAAGAGTTGTCATTATTTACACTAATTATATTCGGAATATTGTCCTCATCTTTGTTGGTGTTATCACAACGTTTCTGTCGCTGTGCCCTCCGGCCTTCATCAGACATCCTTAAACATGAGCAGTGAAACGAGAACAGTTTACCCTCGTAGATAAAATAAAGTGTTCAGTTCGGAATTCCCAGTAGGTTACCGAGGTCGATATACATCTGATGAAGGCCGGAGGCCATCGTGATAACAACAACAAAGATGAGGACAACAGACAGAATATAAATAGTGCAAATAAAAAAAAGTTTGAAGGAAACTAGTGATTTAATTGGTTCTAAATAGCTGGTTGATATATATTTTTATCTCTGAATTTTGTGTGGGTGATCCGGTTTTAATCGCCATAAGTGAATCTATATTTAGACTTGAAGAAAATATGTCTGGTTGTGAGACTGAAATTTCGAGGTACGACTAACGTGTTTATATTTTAACTCTGTTTTGAAATTAAAATAATAATTTTTTGATTTAAGAATCAGTCTAACGGATATCGCCTGCATTTTAGTGAATGTACCGAGGAGAAAGAATTTCACAAATTTGGTGTTAGGATTTGAGATTCGATAACATACAAACCGCAAACTTTTTATTATATTTTATTCGTCTAGATTAAACCTAACGTTTCTATGGCATCGGGTAAATCCATTCACTGTGTCCAAAATAACCGGTAAATAGAAGTATTTAAACTGATAATCAGTAGAACTGCTCAAACTTCCAAAATATATCCTTTCATCGATCTTTGTTTGATGGGACCAAATTAATACCAACTGAAATTTATCTGTATGTACAATGCTATAATTTCCAATATTCCGTCCACCTGTCCGTCCTCCCACCCTCTAAAATAGCTATACATTGACCGATCGAAACCAAATTTTGGGGAAAACAGTACAAAGTACAGTTGATTTTACTAGTTTTGATTTTACTTGTTGGTTTTCCTAGGCTGCATTAAAGTATTTTTCCAAAGAAATCAGCTTATTCAAATTTCATCGATTGGTTTGCGAAGAGTTTGTAAATCTCGACAAAACTGTTAGCGATAACTTTAACAATACTAAATACTGTGAAGATTTCAACAGACGTCAGTATGTTGCAAAAACATTGTACAGAGTGGCCAGTAAAAAAAAAAAGAAAAAGAAAAAAAAAAGGCAAATTTATTCATTGAGAAAAATATAGCAGCTCTAATTGGTTAATCTAAAAGCCCAGATCTGAATGTAATGGATTACTGTATCTGGAATGTACTCTTAACTCATTTGCAAAACCGTCGTCGTAACATCGTCGATATTGATTTGTTGAAGTAGAAATTAACTGAAGCTTGGAATGAAATTCCCCTTGATACTATCCGTAAAGCTACTGGTTACCACGCTTATCACTTTGTGTTGAACATTCAGGCAAACATTTCGAACATCTACGATGATTATTCAGTTTGTGCATGAATCATGATAAGTAAATAAATTTCTTTCTGAATTTACTGCATTTTTACTGGGCACCCTGCAGTATATATAAACTTCTAGAGTGTACACTCTTAAATTTAATTTGTTCTTAATTTGTTTAATTTCTTAATTATTTAAGAGTCTTAATTAAAACTCTTTTCTTTGTTTCTAACGAGATTTCTTGTTTCTTATTACTTTGCTAACAGGTCAGTACATTTTTCTTTGTTCCTAACGTGATTTTCTTGTCTTAATACTTTGCTTAGCGTTTGGAAGACATCTTATTACATAACAGGTCAATACTCTTTTCTTTGTTTCTAACGAGATTTTCTTGTTTCTTAATACTTTGCTTAGCGTTTGGAAGACATCTTAAACATAACAGGTCAATACTCTTTTTTTGTTTCTAACGTATTTTCTTGTGTCTTAATACTTTGCTTTTTGAAGACATCTTATTGCATAACAGGTCTGAATTTACTTTTTTTACTGGGCACCCTGCAGTATAAATAAACTTCTAGGGTGTACACTCTTAATTTCCCTTCTTCTCTAATTAGTATGCACTGTGCGTAGTCGGTCATATGACTCTTAAAGGACAGACGTTTTATAATATTCGCTAGCTTTCCTTTTCAACTCTTTTGGACTCACAATTCTTTAGGTGAAGTCCCTTTTGGATCAATCAACCAAGGCTTTTATCCGCTGGGCCATGACTTGACCCAAAGAGTTATGAGTTTAATGCTGGGTACAGCAGAGAGAACAAAAACTTGGAGAATTGAGTTATCAAGGGGAGTTAACTAAAACTGAGATATCCAAAGGCATGGCATGTGGAATTAGAACAATCTACTCCCTGGAATTAAATAAAGGGTTCGAATCGAAATTCCAACAAATATTACCTGAAGTCCGAAACGTCGTGAATATGGCAATAAAGATGAGGGCAAGAGTTCGAACAATGTAAATAGTGTAAATCTTATGTAAGTTATATGCAAACAAAATGTCGGAAATACAGTAAATTTGAGGTTATAAAAAACGCAACAAATTACACAGCACTTATTTCAAATAACTGCGCTACTTAACATAAATGTAAAAAAAAACTTAGTTGGCAATAATATAAGAGACAGATATCTATAAAAAGGCTCTGTTAATTATTTACGGTTAATTTGTTTAAATAAGGCACTGCCTATTGTTTGCATCACGTGGCAATAATTGTAAGTAAAAAGATACACTAAAATAAGTAACCAAGTAATCATTTTAAGTTCTCTGAATATCGGTGCCTTAGAAAAAAATGAAATACAAAATGGAGGAATGAAAATAATGAAACTCACCCAAACCGCAATCACATGTGCGTATACAGGGTGGTCAAGAAGTAATCGAGTAATTAATGTTTGTTTGCCACGTGACTAAATCCTGATCCCTTATAATTTGGTTGGACATTGAAGAGAAATTGATCCCCTAATTTCATTTTTGAGATTTTTTTCTCCAGGGCATTCTGAATAATTCACTTCACTCTAAAAGTCTCGAACCATTCAACAATTTACGCTAAACATATTTAATGCTTGCGTAAAGATTAAAAATGACTTTTGTAAGAAAATACGTTACTTTGAAAAGTCATTTTAAATTTTCTGTATATTTTGAATGCAACATAATAAATTAATTCCTTCTGAACAGGCTATGTGCGCTATGGCAATTTCTGCAGGGATTTCTAACAAAGTCATTTATAGGTGTGGACTTTATTCCCTAAGAGTTTACGACAGAAGCAGATTGTCGTATTAATCTTGGTCGATTCTGTGTTTAGATTCAATCCAGTAGTGTAGCTAAAGGAGCTGACACTTTTATGTGGGCGGCACTTTAAGATCTGCTGTAGAAATCTGTATAGGTTTTATTGAGAAAAAAACGTGGTTTCAATGTCGGTTGAAAGATCATTTCGATTTCGAATAACTTATAACTATGGGATATGTACTTAAGTTAAGTACTTATTGTTATCTTGGCCGAACAATAAACATTATCCAATGATGGATTCAGGGCTGTTTTTATCATCGTTTGCAATGTGAAAATTGTGAACGGACCAAGGGTGCGTTCTTTTAATGTCGCAGCACCGCTGTGTCTGAGACGTACAACTTGGTTGTTATCATATAAATTTCACTTACTTTCCTCGACAGAAGTTCATTTCAGGACATATGCTACTCTCTTTTAAGCCTGTTAATAGTAATACACATACACACACACATTGTTTATACGTTATTTTTATAGATACAAATATTTAAGTAAATGCTCTGTTTATAATAAACCTTTTTAACAACAATTACGGGTTTGAATGTTCGGGAAATTTCATAGAAAATATGTGTCCTCCAACAGGAATCAAACCTGCATCCTACACGGAACCATCATATAGCCTGAAACGCATTACCATTTAGTTACAGAGGGAGCGTCTGGTATAGCACGTTAGGCTATATGATGGTTCCGTGTAGAATACAGGTTCGATTCCTGTCGAAGGACACATATTTTCTGTGAAATTTCTCGGACATTCAGACCGGTAAATGTTAATACTGTTCATTGTAAACAGTCCATCTACTTAAATATTTGTATCTATAAAAATAACGTATAAACAATAAAGATATTAAAATAATTGTTGAACTTAGTTCAATTCATAATTATATATATATATATATATATATATATATATATATATATATATATATATATATATATATGTATGTGTGTGTGTGTGTGTGTGTGTGTGTGTGTGTGTGTGTGTGTGCAGGTATGTAGAAAAATAGGAAAGAACACGGTAGGTAAATAATGCAGGGTTCTTTAGTATTTTTGTTTTTATTTTAAAAAAAACTGTGCTCTATACAGAAGTAGAGCTTAGCTTATAATTATTTAAAAAAAATATGATTCCTTCGCTACATAAAAGTTCTCATGTTTCAGAAACGAGAGCCGAAACCATCAATATGATTATTAAAATTAAATTGAATTAAAGTAACAAGTCCTGTTTCATCCTTAAGCAAAAATTAACAGGGTTTGTTACTTTAATTCAATTTAATTTTAATAATTATATTGATGGTTTCGGCTCTCGTTTTTGAAACATGAGAACTCTTATATAGCGAACGAATCATATTTTTTAAAAAATAATTATATATATATATATATATATATATTAGTGGGTCAATGCTGTTATATGTTAGTGGGTCAATGTGAAGTATGCTGTATTTTTTATGAAGGGTCGGGTGTTAGGAGTCGGTAAAATCAAGGGACACCCCGGACGGCACTCACTCTGCCCCAGGTAAAGCCGACTGACATTTACCGACTGCCCTATGAAAGTAGGATGTGACACAATTTCGTTTTTAATGTGGAGATCCCATACGCGTAAATATGATCCAAGAACAAAAAATTGACTGCACAGTCCCCGCGGTCACTCACACGTTGGCACTGGGAACTACCAACCCACTTTAGTGCAATGATGGAGATCTTTCTGCAGGACTGGAATCCCCGAAACGAAATTACCAAATAAACTTAAGTGAAAGTGGGAACAGATACTACACTTTGATCCGATGTTTACTCGATAGACGGTGGCGGGAAACGGGGTCATTTTAATGTGGAGGTGCCCATAGGCGTATCTATGAGCCAAGGCTAAATATTGCCTAGTCGCCGCAACCACTGTCACGTTGGCGTTAGTATCAACCAACCCTTCCTATTTAGTGCAATGATGGAGGTGCTACCACAGGATTCGAATCCCCAGAACTCGGCATCCTTTAAAGCATTTACCATGAACTGTTCGAAGACAAAAACACGGCAGTAAAACATATTTTGTTTTGATCTCAGCCTGAAAGTCAGAGAAAGGCGGTATAAATCATGTAAATTCATCAACATCTGCAAAATTAATGCTGCTATTCAAATAATAATGCAGCTGTGAATAGAACTTGGCCGACAACGAAATAGACTTAAAAATGGCAACATTTGACTTCGCATTCACTTCAGCATCATTTAGCAACAAAATAAATGCAATAAGCTAAATGTCGCTATAACATTGTAAATAGCCTATTTATGAGCTAGTCTACTTTCGAGTCTAGAATAACGCTAGATCAACAATCTGAACCCCAGTGGGAGATTGACGTGAAATATTTTTCCATACTTTTTGAATTAATAGTTCATTTGTGTACTTGCAAAACTTTTAGTGGTCACATAGTAAATCAACATTATGTGTTTTGGAGTTAAAAAAGGAAAAGGAAAAAAGGAAGTAACGAATATGGAAAATATCTGAAAACGAATGGAAAATAAAAGAAGGAAAAGTAAAAAAGAAATTAAAAAAGAAAAGGAAAGTAAAAAAAGAAAAAGGAAAAGAAAAAAAGAAAAAGTGCACGCATGCAAACTATTAAAGAAAGAAAGAAAAGATGCTTGAAACTGAAGAAGAGAGACGATGAAAGAAAGTTAAAGAACACCAAACAAACAAGTATGTAAATAAATAATAAATAAAAAAGTAAATAAAATGAGAAAAGAATAAAAAATGAACACGGAAGATACTTGTAAACAAATAGAAAATAAAAAAGAGAAAAAAATAAAGGGAAACGAAAAAAAGAAAAGAAAAGAAAAGAAGAAAAACAAAAAACAACAAGAAAAGAAAAAGAAAGAAAGAAAACCAGTGCAAGCAAACTTAGAAAGAAAGAAAGAAAAGAAAGAAAGAAAAGAAAGAAAGAAAAGAAAGAAAAGAAAGAAAGAAAAGAAAGAAAGAAAGAAAGAAAGAAAGAAAAGAAAGAAAGAAAGCGTAATTAAAACTGGGAAGAAAGTTAAAAGAAAACAAAACATAAACAAAAAAATATAAACGTAAATAAACGAATGAACAGAGAAAAGAAGAAAAGAATGAAAGAAAAAATGAATGCGTTTCAGTACGCAGGCAGAGAAAAGAAAAAGGGAGGAGACTAAAGTTTATTTGTCAATTGTGGAATGAAAAAGAATTAAGAAAAGAAAGTACGGAAAATTGCTTACGAAGGGATTTTCTCACACACACACACACACACACACACACATAGGCGACGCACTGTATATATATTCATTCGCCAAATGTTGAGAATGGAATAGTCCATTGAAGCATGAGCATAGGTTTCATTAACCTTGTCAGATACTTGTAAATCTATCTCCCTATGGAGAATTAAAACGAGAGGGGGTGACAAAATGCAGGCAAGAAGGTCGTCAGACGTGCAGACTTGGTGTGAGAAAGGGTGATGTTCTCAGACCGACACTGTTGCATGAGAACGTAACTCGTATTACTTTTATGCATTCGCCTCTCCGGTTGTTTTTTTGGTTTTTTTTTTCTTGCTCGCCTTCTGTTTTTCTACTTGGGGAAAGTTGTTAGGACGAATTCGACAAGAATTTTGAAAAAGTGGGATTCCAGAAATGGGAAGAAGGCAAAGTTGAACATGGAAAGGAAGAAAACAAAGAAGGATAAGTGAAAAGGAAAAGGAATAATGAAAATGGAAAAAAAAGGAAGTTGAAACGAAAAGAAAAATAAAGATAAACAGAAACTAGAAATTAAATGAAAAAAGAGAGGGCGCCATAAAAAAGAGGCTGTTTGTTAGTGTCAATTCTTCACAAAAAATGTCCCATATTAAAGTTAGAAGTACAAATATCCAATTTACAGCCATATAAATATGTCGTCAGATAAAGACAATTTTCCACGAAGACAGACACACATGCAGTCAATAAAGCTGTGGGTTTTGAAAGTTCATATCATGATTTAATTGGATACAATGGCAACAAAACGACAATATATATATATATATATATATATATATATATATATATATATATATATATATATATATATATATACACACATATATATGTTATATAAATGAATAGTGTCAGTAGTTAGGTCTCCATGAATATTTATTCATGGAGACCTACCGGACACTATTCGTAACATATTTGTTGACAACACTAATATAATAGCATAATCTACATGAAAAAAAAGGATAAAAATAATGGAAGCCTTATTAATAAAAACAAAAACCCAACATTTAATAATATTAACTTTGAACATGGACACAATATCTTGAGCGTGTTTTGAAAAAATGAAAACATTTTATTAAATATACATACAACAAACTATTTCATATATATATATATATATATATATATATATATATATATATATATAACAAGAACAAGAGTCTTTAGAGCAAAGGAAAACAGCAAGTTTGTAAAGGAAGCCATATTGTTTTGATAGTAGCCATTTGTAATTCTTTAAGTAACAAGAGACCGTCAGTTCTTTACTGCTATAAGACATGTATCTCACAAAAACAAAACACAACTAGGACAGAGGATAAATTTATCCATCTTTAATTGCCAGTTCACGGAGCAGAAAAGTCCAAACGCGACAGAAACAGAGAAAAACCATCATGAAAAAAATACTGAAGAGTTGAATGAAAGAAAATTGAAATAAATAGAAAAATATAAGGAAAAGAAGCCAGGAATAAGCAAAGCAAGAATGACCAAAACAAAAAAATCCTAAAGATTCATTAGAAGAAAACAAAAATGAAGACAAACACCCAGCGAGCGGAAACAACAGTTTTAAAAGAAAAGAAAAACAGAAAACTCGATAAAACTAAACTAGAAATTATTTAAAATGTAAGAAGGGAAGAAAACGGACAGGAATAAATAAGATTTGTTAAAAACTTGTTTGTATATCGAGGAAGTGGAGACATTTCTAAAACTGGCGGAATCAGATGAATATGTAGAATCAATAAATTGCTAAAAAAGCTTTGAATATATATTTTATTATGAAAATATAAATAAAAACATTAAATACTTATACAGTGTAACCCGGATATAAGAGACCCGGATATAAGAGAAACCCGGATATAAGAGAGATTTTCTCTGGTCCCAAATTAGAGCCTGTGTTAATGTATATAAAATAGATCAAACCCGGATGTAAGAGAAACCCGGATATAAGAGACTTCTTCTCCGGTCCCGACAACTCTCTTATATCCGGGTTACACTGTAGTAATATTAATGCAGTGGAACCTCAGTAAACGAAAGCCATACGTAACCCGAATTTTTCGTAAACCGAAACTATTTTTCCAATAGGAATCAATAGAGAGAAAAAATCACAGTAGAATTGGGAAAGAAAAGCACACACACACACATATGGTAAAATATAGTTTTAAGGTATTCTATATTTATGGGTTAACATGCTCAACATCAAATATATGTATGTAAATATAAAAGTAGACACCTTAGTTGCTCGGCTGCTGCAACTCATTATTAAGGTAAAATAAAATAAAATTAAATTAGCCACTGTTTTATTTCCGAATAACAGAAAATATTGTTCTCTTCGTTTAAGGGCATATCAGTTTGTTGTAACCTAGAAAAGGGTTACTAAATGAGGAATAACCAAAACGGAGGTTGGAAATGAAATGGTAATCTTTATAACATCAACAAAATACAATACTCGCCAGCGGCGTGAAGTAGGTAAACCACTGCTAGTGGTGAACTACATCAACAGCACTTACAATTGTGTCCAACGTATTTATGAGGATTGGAACATACCCATTAGTGTTCATAGATACAATTCCTTATGGATCGTTTAATAATGAAATCTTCTTGGGAGCCTTGAAGCAATAAAAATTTGAAATATGTTATTCTGCTTTCATAATTGAATATTGATTGAAGTAGATGATACTCACCTTGTATTGATAGACATGTTTTTGTGGACATAATTACTAGAGGTTGTGATATGTGTGTTTTATGTTTTATATTTTGGATTACAGTTTGATTTCTTTAAGGGATCGTAGGACATTATATGGATTAATATTATGAAAAAATTTTTTATATTGGTTGTTTGGTTTGTTGGTTGATTTTGTTTAGTAGCATATCAACCTCTATGGGTTATTTAATGCCGTAATCTACTGTAGTTACACGCGATTAAAAATTAAATAACTCATTTAAAGTTAAATTTAAATATCGAACAGAGTGAAAGTTTTTTTTTTATTAAAGGTTTAACTTTAATTTCTTTTTTCATTTCAACTGCAATTGATATCGTCTAATTAAACCGTAATTAATCGGAGCACGGTACGTAGTTCGTATTTTTTCTAGAACGCGTACTGTGATGAATTCGAAATATTACATAGTTCTGATTTCCTAATGTCTTTTAAGAGTGACTTTGTGTGAAGGGATCATAATGAATGGTGATTTTAAAATTGCGCACAAAATAAATATGAACTACGGAGATTGGTTGCGTATACGAAGAAAGATTATGCCGAATTAAGCTGTCGAATAGAGATAAAATAATTTGATTATTTCTAAATTTGTTAAATTTTTACGTACATCGGACGATGAAAGGAAAAGCCCGAAGGCCTAAAAGCTTTGCCTCCGTAGGAGCTAGATTAAAGTCCTCCAGAAGGGCGGCTTCTAGGCTAGTTTAAAATATACAAAAGTATTCCTGTGTATAATTAATATAGTTGGTAAATGAATAGTTAATAAAAAAATATTGTCTAGATAAAAAAAAAAGTAGTAGCAGAGAGATTGGCGTTTAAAGACAAAAGGCGGGAAACATATAAGAATATTATGATTCTAATTTTGGGAAGTGTGTCGGGCCAAGAACTTGTTAGTGATGCCTCGTATATCCTGCATTTACTCGAAGTAGTGCCCTTCCGCGTATAAACGTCTCTCGAACAATCAAACCCCCCACCCCCGTCAAGAAGTAATTATTCAACAAGCGCCCTCCTCGTGCAAGGAAAATCTGTGTTTTTAATTTCAAATAAGCACTTCCTTCCAAATGTGTATAAGATTAAAAAAAACAGGGACAGATTAAAAACACACAATTTCATTTTAGTCTGACTATTTAAAGAATAAGATTTTATTTTCAGGCACCTCTTTTGCAAATTTTATTTTAAATTCTAAATAAAACAATGAAAATCCCTCCACAAAATAAAATTAAAATTAACACCCGCTTCGTTCGTATTTGTCAAAACTCAGCTCTCTTCATCGGTTTTGTAATACAATCTTTTTTATAATAGACAAATATTATATAACTATAAATATATATTCTTGGCCATTTTTTATATAAAAATGTATTCCTGGTATTTTTACTATAAAAATCTATATTCATAGTATTTTGTTTTTGTTTCTGAGGGTCACTATTTGACCATAGCTGGAACCCTAATAGGTGCTACTACTTGTTAGGGTTTAGTGAACCTGGGAACAATAGCAATTAAAAGGTTATTCCACTTTCTTTAAAAACTTTAATCTCCCAAACAGAGGCCTTGCTACCGGATGTAGTGGCTCTTGGGTGAACATCATTGTAAAATTTAAAAAAAAAGAACCCTGACTGCAAGTGCCAAAAATATGCATCTAACCTCACTACGAAGTAAACGCAGATATCTATACCCTAATCTTTGAGAAGCAGAAGAGAGGAAACACGTGAAGACTGAACTGAATTAGGTTTGGTTTGATTTGGTTGTTTTTGCTTAGAGGCATATCAACACCTAAATATTTTAATGCAATTTTATACCTTCAAATATAGACATTTTGTCCATAATTTAATACCTTCCGAGTAAACGTATGTTTTATAGATATATAGTTTGTAGATTATCTATTGTAAGTGTTATATGTTTTAGTATAAACCTACTCCTTTAAAGGTAGGACATTATGTTGGCGGTATCCGTATTTTCAAATTGCTTTCTCGTGTAGTTTCTCTTATAGTCTTATGTCTTACAGGGTCTAAGTGAGTACATCCAGTTAAAATGTGTTCCATCGTGATGAACTGCATTAAAGCTAGCGTGATAACAATTATAGATGGTTATTTAGCAATTGCAGCCTAGTCTAGAACAAGGCTACACTAGAGTGCGCTCAGTGATAATCAACGTCATGATACTAACGTAGTAATCTCTGAGATACACTTGCTAATTCTTGTGCTAGAGTAACGTTCGTGGTTAAGAACATGTGGTCAGGTTTCTATTTTTATTCGACATTTCTAGATTATATTTGTGGTGACGTTTAGATGAAAAAAAAAAGCTGTTCTCTCGGAAGCAGTGACGTCATCCGCTTTACTGAGACACAAACCAAAACAACTGAAAGTTTATCTTTTCCCACCCAGTCTGGTGTATCCAACCATATTTATTTCCAACTTATAATTTACTTAAGCTTAAAAATAAATATGAAAAGTTAATATCTTAATGAGCATGGAGAATTTGTATTCCGGGACACATATGAGTTTTATATGATATAACGCGCGGATTATGCACACACATATCACCGTACAACATTAGCAACTATCCAGAAAGCTCTAAAAATTGACATAACATTAGCACCTGATTTCTAGTAGAAAAAGGAAATTATCTTCACTTGAGCCAGTTTTATTTGGACAGACTTAGAATTTCGATCACATCGAATAATTAGTCAATCAAATGTTTCTAATTAGTTTTCGATTGCATTTCAACAACAGAGATGAGAATAATAGTCCGAATGTAAATAGTTTCTAATTAATTTTCGAAATACTCGTGAGTCATTCTGAAAACAAGTAAAAAGCAAGCTCACAACTAGAAAAAAACATCAGTAGTATGAGACTGGCTCACTAGGTATCGCGACAACTTCAGAGAAATACGACTAACCCCAAATCGTAAACCGCCAGATGCAGAGACACCAGTCACTGTCTTCCTTTCTCAACATGTATATATATATATATATATATATATATATATATATATAGGAAGAAACCTTCGCTTTCTTAACAACATAAATTCTATCTTTAACGCACATATATACAGAACTATTTTAATTTACAAAAAAAAAAAAATTAAAAGTCTGATCTCTAACATTTCTCTAGAACTTTTTTTTATACATTTTTGTAAATACCCATTTCTGGGCATTTATTTTGTTTGTTTAGTAGTGGTAGAAAGGCGAGGCATGGTTGAGTAATGGATAGCGGCTCGGATTGAAGAATCGGCGAGCCGAGTTCGAATTCCAATTGAATCCATTACATTCACTTATGTGCTTGGGAAAAGGTATGAATCCTCCGCAGCTGTGGGTAAATAGCAAGACAGACCGGGTTCTATAGCCTTGGATGGCATCTGCCTCGTCTAAGTGTGTATCACGTATGGCACGTAACTGACTGAGTAGTGATATATAATGTTCCGTTGTTATTTATCGTATATACAACTTCATTTTCTTGAAAACTAAAAACTGTCATCAGATTCAAGATAAATCTCAAATATTCATATTGGATCACTTGTTAGTAGACATTTGAGTCATTTTCTCTCGCTCAACTTATTGGAATTGTAGAATATTGTGTTGTCGAACAAGCCAAAGAAATAGACTAGTTAGTATTAAAACAATAGTATGAGCGTGAAACCTTTTTTTTTTTAATCAGTTTCGTTAGTCGGGGAAGACGTTCATGTGTACATCAGAATTTAATGTTCCAAGTCCTGGTAAAAAGATAGGATTTCAAAGAAAGACTTCCTTTCTTTAGAAGATTAGCGCAATAGAGTCTTCATATCTCTGTTTACCATAAATTTAGTTCCAGGACAGTAAATTGTGCATAGTAAATATCAACAAAGAAATGCAGAAATTCATGACACCCACATGCTTGTTAATTCTCTCTTGAGATGTTTTACAAAAAGAATGGCAACTGTAACAACTATAGTGCATATTTAGATCTGGTTGCGTGAGTCAAGCTGTTTCGTTTGATTAAACAAGCAAAGACAATGTAGAAAAACAGAGGAAAGAGGTCAGTGACATCAACGGTAAAGTATAACGAGATGTTCTCTCGTTCATCTACTGAAGAATAAATATGAAATTCCTTGAACATTATCCGGACCGACAAACGCCTGAAGAAGGACGGAGGGAACAACGACTGAAGCGTTGTAATAACAACAAAGACGAGGACATTAGTCCGATTGTAAATAATGTGAATAATAACTCCTCATCCCAGAAATTCAGAGAGAAAATACTTTTCGAAGTTCGGCCGGTCAGCGTAGAATACTTTTTGAAATGTACTGGTCTAGTGTTCCTACTATATATTTCGAGATTCTTGACAAAATTCAAAGAAGGGTTTGTAATGTAATCGACTCTAACCTGGCATCTCGACTTCAGTCACTTTCTCACCGCCGTGACGTGGCTTCCCTCTGTCTTTTCTAAAAAATTTTTTTCATGACACTTATTCTGATGGCCTTTCCGTCTTAGTGTCTCAACTGTATAAATTTAATGCTTGCTATTAGAATGGCAACTAGGTCTCATTGTTTTACTGATGAAATAGATAGATGCAAACGTCAGTTCTATTTTCGTACTTCTCACCTGTGGAACTCCCTTCAGATTTCTGGCTTCTCTGATAATTACAATCTTCAAACATTTTAAATTCAACGTCAATCACTGTACTCTCTTCCAGAAACCTGTTCCTTTATTGTCCTTTTTCTCACTTCTCCTCACTAAAGTCTTCTCATTATCTTTTACCCCCTTCCGCACCCTGGTGGCATTATTGCATTGCTTGGGGTGAAATTATTACAAATTCATAACAATGGATCCCGTACCACGTTATTGTGCTATATGGCAGTTGACTCTACAAAAAGGTTTATTGAATGCTGGCCGTTATTTAAATAAGTAAGGGAGTACAGATAAAAAGATTTGAAATGGATAACTTTTTCGATTTCACTGAAACAGACGTTAAACACTTTGTTTATTTTTTTCATTTTCTCATTGAAACTCAACAGCGTCTCTGATATAGCTTTTCCGCCTTTCCACGCAATTAACACGGAATTATTTATGATGTATTGACAGGAGACGTTATACACTTCTAGTTTCTTTTTTCTTTTTCTCACCGGAAATTTTATAAATGTATTCCAAGAATAGCACATTTGATATGTTTTTTTCCGTCTTTGCACGCTTCAAAACGGAATAGTCCATTATTTATTGGCAGGGCGCAACGGTTGTGCTAACTAAGGGAGGAACAACCATAATGATAAGATATTTCTCGGAATATAAGTAAATGGCATGCATTTTCTTTAATGATGATTTTATGCAACTCGGACACTCATTACACATCAAATATTTATTTTTTCAACATAATCTCCTTCCTTTTCAATACACTCAATTCGAACATTATATAGTGAAAATCTCAGATAAAAATTCACATAATAATTACGATTTAGGCTGTGGACTTTTTGATCCACACTCGTATACAATAACAGACAAATCAACTATGAACTGACTATTTTCTATTTGTGACGTTATCCTAACATTTGTGATATATCTATATGTTTTTGTTTATGGGGAAGTAAGTACGATCGATATCTACTTGGCAGTGTTTTTATTACTTCAAATGTTATTTTTATTAGGTACCCGTGTTTGAAATAGACGCCCCGTCTTTTTTGTATGCATGAGCGATACATAGCATGCGTATATAGACATTATGAAATTATAATTTTATCATTTGATATGCCGTAAAAATAAACCAAACCAAGCCAAATGAATGAAACCAGACTCTCTACAATTCCTCTTTACAAATATAAGTCAATGAAACCTAATCTCCTACAAATTGATTTCTTACAAAGAATACATATTCTTTTCATATGAATCTATCCTAAAAATCTTGTCGGCATTAAATTGAGGTTGATATGCCGTAAAACATGTTAAACCAAACGAAACGAACTACATTACTGTAGTAAATGAGTTAAGTGTTTTTAAAAAGAGGTAAAAGAACTATAACGTAGCCAATCAAGAGTGGATGGTCATCCCAAAGCAATTTATTACTGTGAACGCTTTTATTCAGTTGGCTCCTCCCTTTCAGAGTCGTTTCCACTTAGAAATTTAATTATATGTGAGGGCAAAGGTTTCATCCGGGATTTCTACAAACATAATATCTGTCGAGTTATGTTATGATCATCGTCTGGTTTCAAACGAGAGAAATGGATTGAATGCAAACGTTTCCAAATTCTCAAATCACGGTCAAACAAAAAAGTTAAGTA